>JAUDYJ010000002.1:73681902-74286902 GCA_030761175.1 Masticophis lateralis
CGACATGTGCCTCAGATGGCTGCTTTTCATGTGGGGATTTCAGGAGAGCAGGTTCGAGCACCAGGAGACAACCGGATTAGCCATCTTGCTTGCAGCCTTGGTGGAGACCTTTAAAGGACATTAAATTTGCAAACCCTACAATGCTCCTGATGTAACAGTGGTTCCTCAGAGAGCACATACAACATGCAGCTCCACACAATCTCTCTCAAACTACCTGCCACGTTCTCTGGCATTTATCGTCACTCTTGAAGATGGACAACAAATCTTAGGTGGAGATTTCATCCCCACAACAAAAAACTCCATATGATAAGGCAATGGGGAGAGAGCAGGACTGATCTTAAGTCACTGAATAAATTTCCATGGCACAGGTCAGTTTCAACCTTTCTCCCATGTTTTAGTCATTGTTGGAACAAGCCAGATACTTTAACACATGTATTCATTATTTAGCATATAGCAATAGTTTATTTGTTACTCTGTTTACCGAAATGTTATGCGTACATTTGCTTTTAGTGATTGGTTTGTAGTGATGTATGCTCCCATGATTGGTTCATGACAATGTACTCTTTCCAAAACTGTATAAAAGGGTGTTAACTCTGAGCAGGGTTATGCCCATTCTGGAACTTGCTTCTAGATAACCTTTTATTTGCAAATAAAAGTCTTAGTCCTTGCCCACCTATTTTGTGTTGTTCATTGGGCTTGAATTCCAGGTAAAAGGACCTGAGCTTTCTGGGACAATAACTTCAGTCACCGTAGCATGCAGAATGAAGAATAGATAACAATAATAGTGTTTTTGCCTCCCTATAAATGACAAAAGTCCCTATTTATCTCCTGGCTTTAGGAATGTCCCTCATTGTGTAGATGCATTGTACCCAGACCCACAACCGAAAGGAGGAGAAACTGCCATAATTTCTGGATCTGTTACAATGACAGACTTAGGAACCAAATATGGCTTGAATGGGGTACAGCGTTTTTTGTTCTCAATATGCAACTTTAGGCCAATTTATAGTGTCTAAAAATTTCAACAAGCTGTTCTTAAGCTAGATGCAAGATTGTTAATTCAGATGTCTTGTGTCAGATGTCAATCAGAAGCAAAGATGTTGTATGTTTAAAGCAGAACGTCCCCAATGGCTCAGGATAAGTTGTTATTGAGAAGTCAAATGAATCTGCCAAGAATTTGAGCCTGCATCGTTTGTAAAATGTGTCATCTCTATTTTGTGTGTACATATGATCTATTATAGCATATCATGGAGTGCTGAACTCCAATGGAAGGAGTGGGAAAAGATTATGAGCAGGCATGGATTTTTTTTTTAAAGAAGAGAATTCCAGAAATTCATGGGGAAGACAGGCTTACCTAGGATCATTAGCCTTACTTACTGAATATTTAGTAATCTCTAGTTAAAGAGAGAAAGAATGGGCAGTTTGCTTGTATATTTCACCAAGAGGCATCTGGCCTTTCATGTTGGTAATGGGCTACAGGAATTAAATGGGCCCAGGGGTGAAATGCTCCCGGTTCAGACCGGATCGGGTGATCCTGTAGTGATTGTGGCAGGTGATTCGGAGAACTGGTAGTGATGGTGGCGCGAGGCTCCACCCACCTGCCCAGGTGTCATTACTTCCTGTTTTTAAAAGGTAAAAAAAAGGCTCTGGCGATCACACGCCACAGCTGTGATCATCAGAGCTTTTTTTTAACCTTTTAAAAGAATTTTTTAACAACCTATTTGCCCAAATAGGTTGTAAAAATGCTTTAAAAAAGTAAAAAAAAAAGTTGGCCACACCCATCCAGTCACATTACCCCCCCGCAACCCACGCCCACAGAACTGGTAGTAACAAATTTTACATTTCACCACTGGATGGACCCTGCTTAATTCAGAAAGTTCTTATTATGTGATTGATTTCACAACTATTATTAAAACAATGCAACCTCCTTGCCATTTTATATAGCCCTCCACTACTTCTTGTTGCTTAGATCATACGTGTGTTAAGCAGACTGGACAAATGTTATTTGGGAAATCAGGGATTTTAGGATTCTGAGAATGCAAAAAAGAAAGAAGTGGTTGGGAGCAAACAGGAAGCAGAAAAATATAAATGTGATATTGCTTTGGCACAATTCCAAATTAGTCCTGCCTATTATATAAAGACACTGCAGATACCAGTACTAACATTGTATACACAAGGAGATTCAGTTTGAATAAGAATGCAGTTGTAATTTGAAGGCAGTCTTTTAAAATATGCATTGCTTTACAATTAATCAAATTGAAATATTTTGGTGTATTGCTGGGGATTTTGTCCCACAGAAAGAATGTTCCATGGTGTGAAATAGTGGATGTAAGTAAAGATATTTAGTTCCAAAGTGAAGAAGGTTCATATATTTTTTATTATAAAGTATCACTTCAGTGTTCAGTTGTCATGATAAATATTTTAAATACTGTACCATGACTGTCCAGGCTTTGTTTGAAGATGTCTAGAACAGAGAACCCACCACCTTCCTAGAGCCTTCATTTCATCATCAAACTACTTTTATCATTAAGATTTTTTTCCCCTTTATCCTTTAGTGGTTTTGTGAACTACTTCTGGCTGTGATTCTCACAGGCAATTGTGAATTTCATCCCCTCACAGAATCTTTCTATCAATGATAAACAAGTATGTTTCTTCCACCTCTTCTCACAGGACTTCCTTCATCCATGTTACCCCCCACCTTTTTTTTTTTTTTGCTCCTGCTCTAATTCGCCTGACAACTTCTTAAGCAGTGGGATCCAAAACAGAAGTTGAGGCTGGAACTTGCCAATACAGAATATAATATAAATATTACATTTCACGAATGTAGAGGCTACTGTTCTATTGGTGCAGAACTGTAATTGCCTTTTGGCAATTGTGTCAAAAATCCAAAATCTTTTTCAGCCTGAGAGTTGAAAACATTACATTACCTGCACCCCACAAGCATTGCTGAGATGTGTTTTCAGATCTCTGAGTCATGGTCTCATACATACGTACATCTAGTTCTTTGTGTTTTTCTTTCACACAGAGAATATTTCTCTGTGTTCTCCGTTCACACAGAGAATATTTTTAATGGGGCTTGCTATTTTAGCACAGGAGTCAAGCTGCCGAACGTGTTTGCTTCCAATCACTTACTCTAAAAGTAATGGTTGAAGGTCATTTGCAAATTGCATCTTGCACCAGTCTTGATTAGTGGTAAGGAAGCAAAATAAAGGGTTAAAAAGCTAAAGTATTCCTCAAGTAGAGATTGGCTCCTGGTGATTAGATCCGTACAGTTTTCTTATTGTTAGAAACATTATTAAAAATTACTTGCCACTATCTTCTTGCATGATTTATTTTTCTTTCTAATCTAGCTGGCAGCCCTGTAATTCCTATCCAAATATAGCAGTAACAGTAACCCTATTTAACTTTACAGATGAGCAAAAGTCTACTAGGTTCGACACCTGCAAAGGCTCAAAGCATGAAAAATGCATGGCTATAAGCATTATACTGACAACATTCATTTTAGAAATAGTGCAATTTTTTGCAAAAGCCCTTATTCTATCTAATTCATCTGGAAAACCCTGGAAGAGTGATGCTTTCAAGGCTGTAGCAAACACGAAGCAATCTGAAGCTGTAGGTTTCCCCACATGACATATAAGTGAATAAACAAAGAACTGGAACAGGAGAAATCTGCTATAGATTCAATTGCTATTCATCATGTGAAACAGCTGGAAAAACTGCACACACAGCAGGTTAGAGCGAACCTCCCTATTCCCTACACACACACACACACACACACACACACACACACACATCCCTCTTCAGCAAGATGCTTTAGCACTATAATTTTGTTTTTTGTAGCATGAGAAAAGATGAGATAGCTTTCTGTGAAATGGATGGATGGATGGAAAGGAAGGAAGGAAGGAAGGAAAGAAGGAAGGAAGGATCTGGCAAATATGTTTACATTGCAATCAAAAGAAGCTCTGTGTCTCTTTAAATATAAATAGCTTTTGGACAGGCTGTGTTTTTTGGCTTCACTGGTCCACAATGTAAACTGTCAGTGCTATTTCTCAAGAATCTGCCAGATCTCAAGTCTGTTTGAGATACTAATATCACCAATACAGTAGCTACTTATGATGTGCTTGGGGTTTTTGGAGGGGGTGGGTGGGTGGAGCATCAGGGCCCTCTATTCCATGGGGTATTTCACCCTACTTTCCCACTGCAGTATCCTTATGAAAATGCATCCATACATTATTTGCTATATTTAAGGCTAAGTGCTAACTGGGGGAATCATTTTCTTGGTACAGATAATTGAAAGGTTTTCCAGAGAAGCAGGAAAGGATAAGGGCACCCTTTCCTTATGCTGCTATCCAATTCCTAATTCCTGCCTTCTCCCTTCTAACTTATTTCTCACCGGGAAAAAAAAAAGTTGGGGGGGGGAGGAGGAGAAGCGGGCTAGAAAAAATTGTGGCAAGTACATTATCTTCTTTATCTCCAGCAAATATACATGTATGCATTCCAGCCAGTCCCCTTTCGGTATTTTCAGGAAGACAGGGTTCATTCCCTATTTTTTTGCTATGTTGGAGGCCAAAATAAAAAATGAATGTCTCCCTGCCAGTTATAACGTCTTGCCTCTTTTGTCTTGATTGATAACAGCTATGAGACATTATGGTATTTCTTCATGCAGGATGGTACTGCAGTTGGTTTATTTTCTTTAGCTCTTGTAAAAGAGAGCTAACCAAGGGGGATATTTTGGGGGATACAGGATGTCTTTTAACTACAAAGGAAAAGATCACAGTCCTGTGTATGTCAGTAAGAAATATTTTTATGCAAGGTAGAAAATGGTATTTCCTTTTACCACCACTAGATGGCAGCCAAACAAGCCATTTACTTCTGTATTACCACTGTTTCTTAAACCGCAGAAAATAGATCAGGCGCTGTTTTGAACTTAACTGTGTGTGCACAGATTGCACAGTATCAGGAATATATTTAAGGGAAAACGAAATTAAAAAAGATTTTTATATGATAAATGCATCATGATAAGACACATATTTAGTAATTTAACCACACTATGATGGAACAAACACATTCAAGGTGGTTGATACCATTATTAATTTATGTGAGAGAGACAGGGTGATATTCCAACCTCTATATCATTCCTGTACGTTTCTTAGCACTTAATGTCATATTGGGAGACATGCTGAGGAGATTGAATGAAGACAAATACAACTTTTTAACTATGCATATATAGTTCACTGGCTTGGAAAGTGTTCTGAAAAACTGGTGCTATAAATTTTAAGCATGTCAGATAAAAAGCTGGCTGTAGTGTAGGCTTATTGCATAGTATATACATTTTCTCAATAATCAATTTAATTTAAAAAAACCAACTCTATACTTTTTAAAATAAAGCTTTGGGGCTTAAAAAAAGGCTCCAATCTGCCCAGGGCAAGTGGAAAGAAGCAAGAATAAGAACAGATCCAGTGGTGGATCTGCAGGGAAGTAGATATGTAAAACAAATTACGAAATTCAGCTCACACTGTAAATGCAGAACCTGTTATGGACATGAAGAGCGATATGGCAGTCTTCATCTGAAGCTGAAAACATTCCCCTTCTTTCCAGGCCTAAAGACGATCAGATCCCACTCAATTTTCATAGACCAAGCGATCTTACCTGGCTGCCGGGCAGGAAGGTGTGCTGATACAAGGAAAACCTGTCCTTTGCGGACTCCTCTGAGGTGGGACTGATGGGCTTGGGATCAGATAAAGACCTTTGGATGGTTTTGATGGGACGAGGCAGGGTCTGCTGGCGTTGGGTGGACTCGGCCATGAAGTGCTTCTGTGGAGTCACGTGGGCCTTGTTGAGCCTTTCACTGGATGCGAAGGATGACTCTAGCAATCGATGAGGGGAGAGAGGAGACACTGGGGAATAGAGGACCTGAGGGGATTTGGGGGGCTGCCGGGACACAAGCTGAGACAAGGAGTCTGTGGGCAAGTGGGACTGGTAGCCGATTTCAAGAGGAACAGGCTTCTTCTTGGCTAGTGCTTGCTGTCGGACTGAATGAGGATCCAAAGGCCCAGAGCTGACCATCTGGATGTTGGAGGAGTAAGGAGGGATTGAGGTGGGCACCGTGAGCTGAGGGATTGCAATGCCTGGCTGGGGCTGCACTTCGGGTTCTGTCTGGCAAGCCAAACTCTCCCCTCTCTGGGTCTTCTCGGGGGCAGAGATGTACTTCACGATCTCCACCTTGGGGTCAGGGGAAGTGATGTGGATGGAAGGGGACACTCGAAGCAACTGGTCGGGTTCGGTTTGCACAGAACAGTCACTGATGGTTTGGATGGCTATGCTGGCCATGCCTTTTGCTGAAGAATCGGCTTTACTCTCTGCACTAGAATCAGAGTGGCGGGAGAAGCGGGAACGTCTACGACGCACCGGCTGTTCCCACTCAGCATCATCTTCCTCATCTGTCTGAACACTGCAATCAGTGCTGCGCCGGGGACGGCGCCGGCGGGATGCATAGAAACGTTCCTCGCCATCTTCTTCATCAGTCTGCACACTGCTGTCTGTGATTTTTTTCACCAAGTATGGTTCATGGCTGGGCTCCTTATCATAGGCGTCCCGAAGACGAGGCATCGAGTTCCGTTTCTTTATCCCCCGACCGGCTTCCCACTGTTCTTCAGTCTGCAGGGACATTTCAGAGGCCGAGTTTGTAAGAGGCCTTTGGAGTCCCGGATAGCGGGGCTGTGCTTGTCCGTCTTGCCCTGGGGCTGCCGTAGGAATAAAGGCTTGGTTTAGGGGTGGCCAGTATTGTCCATTTTGAGCCAAGGTCCTTTGCATTTCTATCGTTACCTCAGGGGTAACCTGAGGAGGAATCCGGCCAGTTGGGTCACATACTGGAGGAAAGGTACTCTTCTGCCTCTTCTGCTCTTCCAGCTGCTGTTGCAATTGCTGCTGTAAGTGCTGGATTTGTTCTAACTGGAAGCGCTGCTGGGCGAGCTGCTCTCGCTGCAGGGCAAACTGGGCCTGTCGTTCCTCTTGCTGCTGCTGGAGGACCTGGTGCTTTATGGATTGCAACTCCTGGATTTCCCTGTGCATCAAGAGCTGTTCCTTCTCTCTGTGTCTCTGTAACTCCACCCGTTCCCTTTCCAGTTCCTCGTGAAGCCTCATCTGCCTCAGTTTTTCCAGTTCTACTCTTTCCCTTTCAATCTGGAGGATGTGCTCATGTTGTTTCCTCTGCCGTTCTTCCTCCTTTTCCTTTTCCTCTCTTTCCATAGCTCCTTTGCTAGCAGTGCTGGCCTGTGGGGCTTCTATCTGAGGCTTTTGGGCCGGCTGTCGGGGAGGTAGCTCCTGTTGTGTCTGGCTGGTGTCCCTGGCAGAACCCTGAACCTCTGAGGTTGATACGGGCACCTCCTCGCGTGTCCCAACCCCTGTCTGCTCAGGTCTTTGCAAGCTGACTGTGCTTGGAGCAGAGGACTTAGTAGCTGGTGCTATGTTTACTGTGCTGGCAGCAGTGCTGGCTGCAGAGGTGCTAAGTGGTTTTCCTAAATACATGGGTGTTTCCATTACAGATGCGGAAGGAACTGCAGGAATCCTGCTGGGCACAGTATAGCGATAAAGACCTTGAGATGCAAGGGGGATCCTAGGAGTAACTAGGGGTACTCTGGTGAGGCTAGCCAGAGGGACAGCTGTGATACTGCCTGGAGCATAGTGCCTGTATAGGCCTCGGAGCATGGGTCGTAGCACCGAAACTGGCTGGGTAGTGATGGGAAGGGTTGATGCTATTGGTGTATTAATGGTTGAATAAATCATGCCATCGGCAGCTCGTACAGTAGCTGTGGAAGGGAGTACCTGTCTGACAGATCCAAACCTTGAAAGATTATATTGGGCTAAGTTTCCAAAGCCAGAACGAGACTCTGGGAAATTTGGATTGTACATTATGTTTGGTTTCATGGCACCCTGTTGAGCCATAATGTTTCCAGTCCCTCCTGGTGCAGCGCCAAGAGCACTATGTCCATATTGTAGAAGATCTTGGCTGTTCACATGCCTGCTCCCATACTGGTCCATGGAGTTAAGGGCTGCACACATTCGGCTGATTTCACGAGCAGTGGTAGCACTGTAATGAGCTAGGCTAGCTTCCTGGAAATTGGCCAAGTCTCCTCTTGATGAATATCTATAATCGGAGTAGATATTGGAGGCTGAGCTGTACCTTCGCATGGGATATGAATGATTTAATAATTCAGTGGGTTGACGGAGATCAGTGAAAGAGCCATATTGCAGCCCATGCCCTAGGTGTCCTCCCTCCGTAAAACTGTGGCTGTAGGAATGCTTCATCGTTGTCAAGTCCACAGCGGAATCTCCAGCAGGGGAAGGAAAGGGCTGCTCTCCTTTAACTGAGTAATAGTTCAATCCCATTTCAGAAAGATTTGTATCCGACATTGAGGAATATAATCTCCCAAACATGCCATGCGGATGGAATCGGTGCTCTTCGTATGGATGAGGGACCGGTGCTGGCTGTTCTCTGTAAGGGTATGCCTCCGGCATTTCCTGTTCTCTGGTTCCATAATACTGGCCACTAGCTTTGCCAAGGGGAGCTGCTTCTCCAACATGTTTTTCCGGCACCTTAGGAGAAGGATTAAAAGCCCCAGTGCAGCTGCTTCCAAATGGAAATCTATAGACTACATCACAGCATGCTACTTGGCTCTCAGGCTTCATTCCCGTGAGGTCCAGAGCATTAGGAGGAGGTTCTTCTTTGATGAGTTTTGTGACAGACCCTGCTGCTATGTCATCCATCTGCACCATCATCACCTGGGACTTCTTACTTCCAAGAGCAACTGACGGAGTTTGACTTTTCAGTTCCACTGGGATCCCTCTATATATCTCTGAGCTTTGATCCTGAGGAAACGGCCTGGGAATGGCACTCACAATATTTTGGGCATTGCTAGTCTGAGTAATTAGTGTATCTTTTTTTATCATGGATGTCATTTGGTTGGGCAAATTGTATCTTGCAAATTTTGTTTGCTGTGGACCCGATGCTTCTGGACGACCCATAGAAGCAGATGTGCCAGCTCCACTCATGGGTCCTCTGAAGGGACCGGTTTGAACGGCTTGCTCCACCTGTTTAATTTGCGTCAGACAGACTGGACTTCCTGTCTCTTGACCAAAGTCAATTCTGTTCTGGAAAGGGTCCCCATAGACAACTGGTTGCTTTGATTGGGACATAAGCATGGTAGACGCAACTGTTATGCTGACAGTGGTGGCACTGCTGATAATAGCATGTGGTTGTTCTTGGGCATTGAGGTTAATGATTAAAGGTTGGATGGCTGTGGATTGCCGACTTGGTGACTGGTCCATGGTGAGGCAATATTTTCTGCTCTCAGCAGCTAAGGACGTGAGATCCATTCCCTTGTCTGTTACAATGATTGGAACAGACTTTATTGCTGTCCTCAAATCAACAATATTACTACCAGATGCTCTAGGTCCAGGTTCTACTCTAGATGTCCCAGGGACTGAGGATATCCTACACAAAGAAATATTTTCTGCAGGTAGGGTGCCCCAGCTGTACACACCAGGCATTGGGTCAGTAGCAGTGCTCTGCACTTTCTGCACTGGAGTATAAGAAGAGGCTTTTTCAGGTATCGGCTGTGCCTTGGTGTAAGTGGTCTGGACCTGCTGTGACTGGAATTGCACCGCACTGATTGCTGTCTGGCTGTAACTATGCACTGTTTGCTGGCGGCCTTGCTGAGTTGGAGATGAAGGTGGTGAAATGGAGGAACTTACACCAATTGGCCTGGTTTGAATAGCTGCATCAGACGCTAAGGTGATGACCATAAAGGGGGCTTCTTGTGATGACTGTTGCCTCGCCAGGCGTGGGGAGCTGGCTCGGTGAGGAGTTTGTGTTCCTTGAGCTATCATTGGAGAAGCTGTTGATGCCCCAGTAGTTGCAATGTCGTACGAAATAATTGTGCTGTGTGTTTGAGTCGAAAACTCAGCTGTTGATTTAGTTCCTACCCCAGAACTAGATGGCATCCCAGTTCTCGGAACAGAATATGTAGGACTTTGAGTTGGTGAAGAAGGGGAAAGGGGTGGGCTGGAACTTTTGAAAAACGAATACACTTTGGGGGTTGTCATGGGTACATTCGTCTTGCCATCAGTCACACCTTGATGTTTATCTCTTACTGATGGCCCACTGACCCTGGGAATGTTTTCTGTTTGAGAACCATAACTTGCAGTTACTTTTGTCTGACTTTGGCTAATGGTGGACAGAGGTGATACATCAGAGCCACTTGAAGTTGGAGAGCTGTAAATTAGACTTGCACTAACTGGACTAGAAACAATGGTAGTGACTGGACTAGTTCCTTTACTATATGAGTAAGGCATAGCTACACTCTTTGGAACTGAGCTAGCTGTAACTGAGGAACTATGAAACTTTGTTTGCTCATTACTCTCTTTTTCAAAGTGCTGAGTGACTCTAACATCGGGGATTATTCTGCCTGCACTGCTTTCAGTCTGTGAAAAGGAGACGGGAGCAGAGAGTTGGGTAGGACTTGTTCCCGGAGTGAGTGGGCCACTTTCATAAGCACTCTCTGCATTCAAAAACTGCTTTTCTGGATAGGGATCTTCTTTCCCTTTTTTCTTCATTTCTTGCTCAAGTGTCAAATCCAGAGATGAAGATTGGTGCATCCTGGAGATATTCTGTGATGTTTGAAGGATTTCTTCATATAGTGCCCCAGATTTGGAAAGCTCATTCTGATAGTCAGTTTGTGAGGAATCCACATTCCGACTGTCATAACCATAGTCATCTATGTACTGATATTCAAAATTATTTTGGTCTTCCGAACCACGATAACTTACTTCTTGAAAGGTGTTGTTGTATGAAATACTTTGTTGGAAAGGTTGTTGTTTTTGGAACATTTCTGCCTTCCTCATCATCTCTTCATAGGCTTCTTCTGCACTTTTGAGGGGCTTGTTGGATGGGTAACTAGAGCTAGCCATTTTTTCTGTTGGAGAATAAAGGGACATGAAGGTTGGCAGATTGTACTCACTGCCAGATTTGTACAGTTTGGAGGCAATGACATCAAATCCTTCAGCCTCCGAGTCAATAGAGGGTGAATATTCTGAACAAGAAGACCTGTGCAGCTCCTCCATCTCTGCAGCCTGACGCAGTTCCTCAGTGGGTGAAGCATCTTCAATAGGTGACAAATTACTGGGCGGAGTTTTAGACCTCTCTCTCCTTCTCTGTGCCCTCAGCTCTTCTTTATCTCTTTTTGTTTTGCGTGCTGTGCTTCGGATCCGCTGCTGCTCCACCTCTCGCATTTTTTCTTGTTCTCTCAAGAGCTCCTCTTCCTCACGCAGCTCTTCTTCCTCTGAGGAATCTTCAATGGTTGGCAGTAGAGGGCCATGAGAGCGATGCCGGGCTTTCCTCTGTTGTTTAACCTCTTCTAATCTCTGTCTGCGGCTTGGACTGCTGTCACTGTCTTCCTCCAGAGAAGAGACCGAGGTTGGGGATGTTCCCGAGGTGTAACTGGGTGTGGTTGGTGGCAAGGTGGAAGAATAGTCACCTCTTGATCTATCTTCTGGGGAGCCTGTGAGACTCTCCATCTCCAGTTCAGGTTCTCTGTCCAGGTTGATGTCTGCCTCCTGGCTCAACTCTATATCTCTGCCATAGTTGTTAGTGCTGTTTAACTCAATGGTCTTGAAACGACGCAGACCTCCCTGAGATGCAGCCACGTCATCATTCTCGGCACTTTCCAATTCTTTTTGTTCCTCCTCATATATGCTGCTCGAGCTGTGAGGCAGGCGTCTCTTGGATGCAGTAGGCTCTCTGCTTTTCTCAGAATCAGGCTTGTGTCCATTTTTTGTACGGTATTTTGCACGATCATATTCTTCTCCCTCCTCAAGATTGTCTTCTTCTGCACTCATCTCCAAGATTTGCCTCCTCATGAATTCTTCATCTGTCATTACAGGCTCTTTGCCTTTCTGCTTAGTTGGTAATGGGGAGAATCCTGCTTCACTACTATCTGTCACATAGTCATGGCGTAGCTTGCTGCTAAAATCATCTGAAGACTCCACACTGTCCTTCTTCTCCTTTTGATTATCCCATTCCACAGAGTCTTCATCTTCTTCCATTATGTCTTCTAGCTCCTCATCGGAATCAAAAGCTTCTGGAGTGATAGAAAGTGACCGTGGCCTCTGCCTCTGCCTCTGCTCCTCCCGTAATTCATGGTACGTCTTCCCACGGTCAGTTGATGGATGGGGCAAGCTTTTTGACTCCAGTAAAGGGCGCATGCTGGTTTCCAGCTTAGTAAGTTCAGAAGGACTGGGAGGACTTGGTTCTACAATTCCTGTTTCATTTAGCTGTTCTTCTTCTTGCTGCACTAAGCCTGTGATTTCACTCTGGGAACTAGAGATCCCATCAGATGAGTAGCCCGTGTCACTCAAGCTTTGGGGGCTGCGCGACTGCAGGTCTGCGGGATAAGGCTTGCTGGATTCCTACAAAGGAAATGAAAATTCATTAACATTTCATTATAACTGACTGTAAACATAATTCATGTTATTATTCAGATTTACTGCAATTTATAGTTGCAATTAACCTGGACTCTAACATTCAAAAACATCACCATAATATACTAAGAAATGAGAGCAGCACCCTTATCTTTGGTGCTTGCTGGTAGAGTAATTATTGTCCAATCACTCTGTTCTCTTTTTTAGAATTTTCAGGGGCCTGATGACATACTCCATTTGGGTCTCAGTATTTTTCCACTGTTTTCATTGCCTTTTTTAATCCAGAAAGTTATTTATGGCAGAAAGACAGAATTTGTGTGCAATGCCTTTTGATTGGTAGACCAGATCCTCTCTACCTTTTAATAATTTAAAAGTGCATGCAAGACTGATTCCTAATATGAGGAGCCCAAGGAAGTAATTCTTTTGTGTTTTTTTCCTACCCCAACCTACGCTCAGAAGTCAAAACATAAGTCTGGGGTTTATTTCACAGATATACACCCTTATAACATGACACAAATGTATAACACGAATATATGTAGTTAATAAAAGATATCTCCCTGCTAGATTCAAATCAACAAAAGAAAAAAAAAGAACAAGGTCTTTTCAGACCATCTATTTGTAGTTTAATAAATGAACAGCTCATACTGTTTTGCTGTAAATGTCATCCCACAGGGAAGATTTTGTTTTGAGGTATATTGCAATTTTCCAGCACTAGTATGAAACATTTTGTTTTTAGAAAAATATAAGCATACCCAATTTGTTTGGGCAAATCAGAATTATTTGCCCGATCACTGATGATAACTAGTTATTTTAAAAACTTTATCCCATTATATGCAACTGGTGTTTTTTTAACCTAAATGATGATGTTTTAGCATAGTGTCATTATGAATTGTGATACTTGTAAGTCTCCATCCAACTGTGGATGACGGGTCTACTTTAAGCAAGCTTTTTAGAACAATGAAAAGTGTGTGTCAAACCCAAGCAAATAGCTCTGAAATGTTATAAATCTACATTCTCTGCCCTCAAACCAGGAACTCAGGTTTACATGCCTTATTGGCCCTGGCCTTCCTTTTTTTAAAAAAAAAAATCTGGTTTATTCAAGGCTGAACAATTTTAAAGTCAAGACCAGACATACAATTGTTGCTTTTGCAAAAAGAAGCACTCCTACTCTGCAAAAGAATGCACTGGAGATCTTTATCTTTATCCACAAAAGTTGCCTAATGTGTTACTCGATTGTTTAAAACAATTTCCCATGCCTTTTTGAATAATACATTAACTCTCAACTCACTCACTCACTCACACACACACACAGATTTATGTTTTTAATGTTACATGCACATACAAAGATCATTATTTGAATGATACATTTTTTTCAGCTTATCTTTGCGTAAGCTTCAGAATTGTCTACTTGAGGCATCACCTTATCAACTTATCAAGTCCAGCTCTCAGCTCAGTGCAAAATTCCAAATTTAAGCCCCCTGGCCAGGTTATCTAGCATCCATCTGAATGCACTCAATGAAAGGCAGAACACCTGCATTTTGAGTAATTTGTTCCCTGCTAAACTGCTCTTTCTTTTATGAGATTTTTCTAACATTCAACAGAAGTCCTCTCTAACTTAAATCTGTTATTGCACATCCCATACTCTGGAATGAAAGATAACAATCTTGACTTTCTTCTGTAGGACATCCTTTCTGGTATTTGAATAGTGCTACCATACTTTTCCTCAATATTTTCAAGGTTATCGATGCCCAGTTATGCCCAGTGCCTTCAATCTTTCTTAATACAACTTCTTTTTGAGTTTCCTAATTATTCTTATTACCCTTGTTTGCCCTCTTCATCCAATTTCTCTATATCTTTCTTAAACCTAGACAGGAGATTCAATGCAGGATCTCAGCAGAGCAGAACAAAATAGAGTCAGCATTTCTTGTGATTTAAAAACTCTGCTTTTGTATAGTCTGAGGCAATCTAAAATTGCATTTGCCTTTTTTTTTGAAGCCATATCATGCTGATGCCTGAACAGCTGTTTTACCATGCCCCCTTCCCACCCCAGAGTTGCCAGAAAAATGTGCTAGCTTAAATCTTGCTGCTTACCTAACATGTTCTTACCTGAATGAATCTGTGCTGTGGTACTGTCCATGTCGCTTTAACATGCAACAGTCTGAGCCATGACTGGTGGTTTCCTCACTGAAATTCCATCCTGCTTAATGTCATTCTTGCCTCTTCTGCAAGCCCATCTATCCTTACATTTCCCACTGAGCATGTCTTTGGCTTCTGCCTAGTCTAGCTTGCATGCTTGCTTCTTTCAACACTTTATCTGAAATGGTAGGGTCTGAAATGGTATAAGGCAGTGATGGCTAACCTTTTCCGGATTAAGTGCCCAAAGTGCGCCTGAACCGCCAAAATGCAATGCACATGTGGCCCCAAAGCATGTGCCCTGCCCCCATGCATGTGCACACAACCCCCGCACATGCCCCCAAGTGCGTGCATGCCCCCTGAAGACCAGCTGGCTGGTGGGAGGCACGCGCGCATGCAGGGCAGAGCTGAACTGGGGCGACGGCTCGTGTGCCATAGGTTCACCATCACTGGTATAGGGTTTCCTGCCTGAGCAGGGGGTTGGACTAGAAGACCTCCAAGGTCCCTATTGTACTGTACTGTAACTACAATACAAAACAACTATTGTTAGGAGCCTGGATAGCTCAGCAGACTAATGCATTGTAATTAACTCCAGCTGTCTGCAATTACTGTAAGTTCGAATCTCACCAGGCTCAAGGCTGACTCAGCCTTCCATCCTTTCTAAGGTAGGTAAATTGAGGACCCAGTTTGTGGGGGCAATAAGCTGACTTTGTATAAAATATACAAAAGTATGAAGGCTATTGCTTAACGCATTGTAAGCCGCCCTGAGTCTCCAGAGAAGGGCGGCATATAAATCAAATTTTTTAAAAAATTGTATTGTATTGATTGTATTGTATTGTATTGTATTGTGTTGTGTTGTGTTGTGTTGTGTTGTGTTGTGTTGTGTTGTGTTCTATTCTATTCTATTCTATTCTATTCTATTCTATTCTATTCTATTCTATTCTATTCTATTCTATTCTATTCTATTCTATTCTATTATCGCATACTCCAAAGTTCCTCCCTCCCCCTCTCTCTTTTTTCCTATTTAAATTGCAGAATAGGCAGACTGCAAAAATGCTACCCAGCTTCAATTGCCACATCTTTGTTCCTATGGACCTGAACCATCAGTTCTTCATTGCCATCAAGTTTCTATGGACTTACAGCCGAATTAGGGAACAACATAAAATAATAGAGGTACAAGCCTATATGTGCAGGGAAGCAAGGGTTTGTGTTAAACAAGAGAACGTTGAAAGGGGTTGCGAAGGTATTCATGCATATAAACATCTGGAAAAGCAAAGAACGGAGGCTACCCCTGAAGGGTCACTCAAACATCCATCCAATCAGACTTGACTTCCCTATAAAGATGGGAAGGGCAAAAAGCAGGGAAACAACCAATCAGAGCTTGCAACTGCTGGAGGCTAGACTGAGGCCCAACCTGGCTCCATTGCAAAAACCACAGCTATTTGGACAGGAATTTGTGAAGTCAGCATTCTCGCTCGATGCATTCCTCTAGGACAGTTCAGAAGTATTTTTGATCCTAATTTGGGTATAACTGTATAATTAGTTGCAAATCTATTAGACACAATCTTGTTAGTCCACATTTAATTGTGGGATAATGATGGCAATGAGATAGGCCCTAACTGTTACAATCAAAGCCCTCTCCTTGTTTGGGTTTGCAAACCCCATTGAACTGCAAGGGATCTAAATCTTTCCTAAATAAAGCATCAAAATAATTTGGGAATTGCAGTACTTATCTTCCTGCCCTCTCCCACAATGCCTCATTATATGGTACACAATTAGAATATCATAGATCTGAGAAAAAGCACAGGCAGTTGTAATCTGATATAGCAGTTGTGATCTGACACATCCTTCTCAATACAAACACTCCCCCCCCAAACTATTGGCCAAAGATTTGGAAAATAAGCCTTCTTGAAAACAAATGACATCCATCGTTAAGGATGATGGTTCCTTCTTTCATCTCACTTACCTTTGCTCTCCGTCTGTCAGAGCCTTTTGTGGAGGTTTAGAATGTAATATAACTTCTGCCCCAATAATTCAGCAACTTCCTGAAGGCTGCCAGACTATAAATAGGGCTGGATTCCCCCCCACCCCCCG
The DNA here is from genome assembly GCA_030761175.1 of Masticophis lateralis. Lineage (NCBI taxonomy): Eukaryota > Metazoa > Chordata > Lepidosauria > Squamata > Colubridae > Masticophis > Masticophis lateralis. The sequence goes on from JAUDYJ010000002.1 coordinate 73,698,604, forward strand.
GTTTTAGATTCCTAACTGTACTTACCCCTTGGATGCTTTCTTATCTGGCCCCACATGTGCTTTGTCCATGCAAATCCTGACAGGCATTTTTCTTGGTTTAATAAAGAAGGCATTGTCCTGCTGAAAACTGAACTCCATCTCCATTCTTGCCTACAAATTCCTTCAAGCAAAAACTGACCCCTAAAAAGCACTTTAGAACTGTTACTGAAATTCAGCTAAGTGTTAAATTTATTCCCAGGATTCCAATAACGTTGATGCGGTGTTGATCTCATGTGCAGAATTAAAACATCTTACATCTTCCCAAAAAACTTCAGAAACATGGAACTGGAATTTAAAGCCAAGAAGCAAATTTTTCTTCAGGTTTCAAAAGGTAAGAATCCCAATCACATATTTTCCTCACAGTTCAGATGTCAGTACTGGGAATAAAGTAACGGTGAGGCAAAAGGCCAATCATCAGAATCCCTGAAGGCAGAAAAACCATACTTGGTGCTCAATTGGCATTTTGTGGAGAAAACCCAAGAAGTAAAGATAAGGGTGCTGATCAGACTATCTTGATTAAATTTTTCTCATTTAATCAATATTCCAAACAAAATATTGGCAGCTATATAATTGGAAATTCCACAGAACCCATTACAAAAAAGTTACTGTTTGTACTAATATCTATTCTCAGCTTGCAGCTTGGGAGAAATGAGGGCTCTACATTTACTGGAAAGGGAAATGAGTTAATGTCCATTTCAAAAAAAACCCTGTTCTGTTAAGTGCAGAAAACTAAGTAGACTGTCAGGTCCTACAGTCAACTTCTACCCCGAAGGGTATTGTCTGCTATGCTATGTAACATCCATGGAATATCCTGGTTTTTATTAATCACTCCAGATGGAGACTGGAAGAGATCTATTGTGATATCTTAATCTAACAGGGCATGTTCCTGTTCACCTTCTTTCTTTCACTAGCAACAACTAATGGTTTTTCCCTTAGGTACTCCAATTTGTTTTTCTTTCTGGAAGTCTCATAATTATCCTCCTGCTGTGTACTAATACCTAATACTCTGACTCCTTTGATTCTCCACTGTCTCCAACTAAACTTGGATAATTTTTGATAATTCCTATCATAACCCAATAGCAGAAAGAATCTGATACTGATTTCACGGGTGCAAATTGTATTCTATCTAGATACCACATGAATATTTCCCAGAGAAATTATCTCAATGAGCAACCAGGCACACACAAAGCTTTCTGAAAATGTAGTGGCTTAACCTATCCCTATATGTATACTAGAATTACAATTGGGATAGAAATAAAGATGTCATAGAACGACCAGATCTCCAGTAAAGGAGGCACTTTACAGATGTGCATTTGGAAATGTGCATCAGAGTTGAGGAAAGCTGCTTTGAATCACTAACCATTAGCAAGCATTCTCCTTGGACATACAATATACAAGTGTGGCGCTAGAGAGAAAAAGAGAAATTGTGTATTTTCCAGAAACAACCGACTAGCCAATGTTTATACAAAATGATAAAGCTGTGCTCAGATCCAGCAAATCTTGCATTTAGATTCTGAATGCTTTATCACAAAATGATGTATAGTAAATATGTCCTACCATATTATAACTGTAAACTATATTGTCGTGCTTTCTTTATTCATCAGATCAGAAGAGACTTGAAGACAAATTATACAGTATATATTTCCGAGATTAGCACATTTGAAAACAGAATGTGTTGGAAGGGATATTTCTCAGGGAGATAACAAGAATATCTTGAGACACTGAAAATGTTCTGAAAGCTAAGGGTGATTAAAAACCTAGCAAGGAAAAACAAAAAAACTTATCTCCTTTATATGTGTATATTTAAAAGGAACTTGTGTTGGCTATAACCCATGATGAATTTTATGATCCACATCATAGAATATATCTGACGCATAACTTGCCTTAAAATTCCTTACTAGTTCAAGTTCGGGGTTTCTCAATCTTAGCATCTTAAAGATGTGTGAATTTCAATTCCCAGAATTCTTCAGGCCAGTCACACTTCTTAAGAGTTGCTGAGATTATTAAGAAACACTGTCTTAAGCTAAACATCTTCCAACACATCTCACACCGCCATCTACTGTTCGTACATTGCTGAATGAAAAAGTGCTTACCTCTTGCTCTCTTGTTTTCTGAGATTCAGATACAACTGTGACGTCTTTGATATCTCTTTCTGGTTTTGAAGCTGTAATTTTCCCTTTTGACAATGGACTTTCAGAAGGTTTTGGAGGCTCTTCAGCTAATTTGGGCAGTGGCTTTTCTTCAGATGGAGCAGCAGGCATTTTTTTTGGGACTGTGGCAATTGGTAATTTGCTTTGTTCTGAAGTCCTGAAATGTGCAGGATGCCTGTCTTTAGCAATTGATGGTTCATGCTGCTGGGCTCCTTTCTGTTGCTGACCTCCAGCTTGGTGCCGGGGGGATCCAGTTGGCTGTTGTTTTGAAGTGGGCAGTGGCATTGGAGCAGGATCTCCTAGGCTTCCTTCTAGTAGCCTCTGAGTTTGGCAGTTCAAACACAGCCATTCGTTTTTCTGGAAAAAGAAGGAAAAACTTATAATATCCGATTGCTTTGATTGAAACAGTTATTCAATCAACAATGAATAATATTTCATTCAAGGATCAAAGTTGTCTCTTCTATGGAAACTAGTATAAACTCTTCTCTTACTAGAGAAAAAAAAACAACAACTCGCTACTTTTCCTTGACATCCTGATCAGCAGAGACCACAATGGTAAGTCTACAGGAAAACCACCTATGCTAACCAGCAACAATCCAATCTCCCACAAGAAAAGCTGTGTAAGGACTTTATTTAAACGAGCCCCAAACATACTTCAGTAACCCAGAACAGCAGGAAAAAGAAATGGAGCATCTATACAACGCATTCCCCCCAAAAATGGATACTACATAACTTTATCAAAAAGTCCCTGATCACTCAATCCAATACAGCAAAAGCAACACAAACCGTAAAAAGGATTACACTGCCACATATCAAGAATATCTCAGAAATCACCAACAGACTACAACAACCACATGGAATCAGGGTAGCACACAAGCCAGCTGCTAAAGCCCTTCAAAAGATCCTAAGCAAACCAAAAGACCCAGCAGCCCCAGAAGAAAAAACAGGAGTCTTCTACAACATACAATGTAGGAACAAACAGGCAGAAGACTGGCAGAACGTATCCATGAACACCAACTGGCAGTCAGAAGACATGACTACTTGGACCCAGATGCCCTACGCAGTCACTTATGCACTAGTCACCTCAAGTATTGACTACTGTAACACTCTCTACATGGGGCTGCCCTTGAGGACCACTCGGAGGCTTCAGCTGGTACAGAACGCATCCGCGCGGGTTGTGATGGGAGGAACCCGATACTCCCATGTTACACCCTCCTGCGTGACTTGCATTGATTGCCAGTTGCCCTCCGGGTGAGATTCAAGGTGCTGGTGATGATCTATAAAGCCCTATATGGCTTAGGCCCAGAATATTTGGCGGACCACCTACAGCCAGCAACGATATCCCATCACCCGGTTTGCGCCCATAGAGAGGGCCTGCTCAGGGTGCCGTCAGCTAGACAGTGTCAGCTGGAGGCCCCCAGGGTTAGAGCTTTCTCTGTGGGCACACCCACCCTCTGGAATCGACTCCCCCTGGAGCTCCGGTTGGCTCCTGACCTTCGCACCTTCCGCTGCGAATTAAAAACTTGGTTATTCAAGTTCCCTGACCTGGACTGATGGGTTTTTATGGGTTTTTAAATTTTAGTTGGTCTAACCAGATTTTAATTTTGTACTATGGCTTTGTGAATTTTATTATTGTGAGCTGCCCTGAGTCCATTGGAGATAGGGCAGCATATAAGCCAAATAAAATAAAAATAAATAAATGACAAAAATTCTTTAATTTCACAACACACAGACAGATTTAACCATAATTTCAATTGGAAAAATGTGACAATTCTAGAACAGGCCAAATAAAATGATTCCAGGAAATTCTAGAAGCTTGGCACTCTGACAAATCCACCATCAATAGACACATAGACATTAACATCTATAGACTATGTAAAAGAGATAATCAATCCACCCAAAAGAGAACAAAAAGACTCCAGCACCTCTCCACCAGTAATCAGCATCCAGCTCAGCATAGATTAACTTCAAGATTAATTTCAGACCAACAATCAAGTAAACAATATTCCAATCAAGAAACTGCCAAAGAGCCATCAGTAAATAGCCCAACCAAAGAATCTCTAAGACCGCCCCCACCTACATCGATAGGCAAGACAGCAGAATATAAACTGACAGCAAACAACACTCCTTACTAGTACAGATGATGCTACCTAGTTAGGATAATGAAACATCTTCAGGAAAAAAAGCAAGCTTAGAGAGCACCAAGGACCCCACATTTCAATATTCTCCTTTATTGGTACTCTTCTCTTCATAAGCCAAGGTTATGGTACAAATGTATTTGTCTAAACATAACATTCCGTTGATTCTGTTCATAAGAGTTACTGTTAACCAAGCCTTACAAATACAGGCTTTTCTAGCAATAAGACAGAGTATATTCTAAAGCAAGTTCTTCAATGTGGTCTGCTAAATCCTGATTATCCAGTTTTTTAAAGAAGAGAATGTTGGTACTGACACAAATCCTGCATTCTTACCACTGAACTACAGCCCTTCTTTCAAGCTTGATTCTTAAATGTTACCTATTTGGATCTTACAAAAGTGTCTTTGTTCAGTCTCAGTTCACTAGTAATGGCATGTGATGGGTTTTTAATTTCCAAATAATGTGCCTATATAGGACAGCCATTTAATTATTCTTTTCAAAAGCAATTCAAATAGTTTTAACACAAAACAACTAATGCAGAAAATGTTGTTTAATTTAATTTAATACAGAAGCTCTAACTACAGAAGCTGTTTTGTGATATACAATTAAAAAAATGAACAAATCGACACCTTAAAATAGTTCAAGTAACAAGAAAAACAAATTAACAAGTATTCAATAAAAGCCAGTTCAAAAAGATGTGTTTTAAGGGATTTAACCATTAATAAAGATGTTAAGCCCTCAACTCTGTAGGTCCAAATACAATCTTCTCAAATACCCTCATCAAGTGATCTCAGTAAGCATCCTCAAATCCAAATAGCCTGAACATAGGCCTTTAAAGGTATTGACCACTCTGTATTTTGCCCAGAGATTAATTGCAGCCATTTCAGTGCTTTTAACACATGTAAGATTGTTCCTCTGTACTCTTCCCAGTACAGAGGAACAATAGTACTCTTGTACTATTGAGTTTTTTGGATTAGCCCCATATAAAGTGCAATATAGTAATTAAGTGTGGAGTTTACACTAATGAACCACAATTTTAAGATTTTTTTAAGATAGGGACACAGGTGATGAACATCCAAAGCTGATAACAGCAGCTGAAAATTACTTCTGTTTGTTACTTTAATCTGAGGAACCAAAAACAATCAGATCCAGAAACACTCCATTGATGTATTTGCTTCTTCTGGGAGAGTGCATTCCTCCTATCTGAGCAGATTTTTGGAATAATAGCTGTCTAGGACTTCCAGGGGAAGTCTGGTGAACTAGCACATCTCCAAAAAGGTAGAGACAACAACTGTGGCAAGAATACTGGTTTTATGGAATCTCTCCAGACAAGGAAAGGATGAGAGAGTACCCACATGTGTTCCAGATAGATGCTCCTCATGAGAAGTCCACAGGATAGTGGTTTCCTGCAGCTCTGAGAGTTAGAAGATGAAGGGCTCAGCCATCATGCTCACAACTGAGACAGAACATTTTAAGGATACTGAACTTGTTAACCTCACTTTCTAATCATTTTCAGAAACTGCCATTTAACTATCTTAATTAGAGATCTTTTAGAATGATGAGTCTGAGAAGCTCCATGGAGAGTTTACCTTAATTCTTCAACAAAAGAAATATTAATTGTAAGGCTAAGAATTTAAAGAATTGAAAACAAATGCCAAAATGCTAAATATGATTTTTATCCAAGAAAGTTATAAATAAATTAAGGGACCAGAGAAAAGTGAAACATTAGGATCTTTGCTATAATATTTTGGCAATAATTAAAAATAAATTATATCAATAAGCAGCCTTTTATAGGTCTAAATTGTTTTATTTATTCTAAGTCATAATACAGATTTGAGACTTTAAGATTTTAAAAATTGGACATTTCGAGGCAGAAAACAAAAAGGGGAAAATGTGATTGCTTGTCTTTTGTTTTTGAAATTTACAAAATAACACAAAATGTTATGATGTTTCAAATACTCCAGGAGACTTTAAACAATGGAGCCAGAATTACAATGTTGGCAATGATGCCAGTTATATGGGTGAATTATGTCCATTATGTTTAATTATTTTATTAGTTTTAATTTTTATACGTGATTGTTTTAATATGGCTGTAAACCGCCCTGAGTCCCCTCGGGGAGAAGGGCGGTATATAAATGCAATAAATGCAATAAAACTAAACTAAACTAAACTAAAACATGTTAATGAATGCATGACTAACCTAAAACAAATTTTTCCTGGTGTAGAAATATTATAACCAGAAATATTGGAGAATTTAAAAAGTGTGGATTTTAAGACAGAGAGGACAACTAAAGTGGAAATATAAATGATAAACCAAGAGAAAAACATGGATAAGGAATTTTTAATTCATTCATTCATTTACATAGGAGCTTTGCTAAAGCTTTGAAGAAGTATTTGAGATGGGGAAAAAATGAACAAAGATCAGTGACAGTTGAATGAATTAAACACCAAACTGTTAGAAATAAAAGGAAGAAATATAAAGTTGGTTTGTTTGGCCGAGGCTAAAATAAGACATGTTCTAAGTTCCTTTATGGACCTTTTCCTGATATCAGAGTTAAAAAAAATGATGATTTATGGATTTGCATATGGATAAAGGACAAGTTATAGGAAGAAGAGATATTCGTTTGTAACCTCATATGGAGTAAAGAGTTATTAAGTTTACTTATACTTGTTATAAAAATTGGAAGTCACTTCCTTAAATATTTATTTTTCATATTACTTTCTACTTTATTTCTTTTTTGTTCCTTGCACTTTTTATTCTTATTTCTATCTCTCTTTTCCTCATTGAGTTTAGTTTATATCTTCTTTTACTATTGTAATTAAAATTATCAAGAAGAATTATTTTTTAATAAAAGCAATTATGCTTCTCTACAGTGAACACCTATGTCTTTTGGATTCAGTTTCATTTTTTCATCCCTCAGCCTTTCATGCCTAAAATGGGCTAGAACTGGTAGGGTTAAAAACATTCTGAAAGTAAAATGTTAATCAATTCTTTGTAAATATAATACACTGGGATGTATGTAAAAAAAATTATGCATGTATGGTCAAAATTGATCATGTTACATCTTTGCTTTCTCATGGATAACAACTACTTTGCTTTGATTTCCTGTATCCGAGAGTGCTTCTTAAGTACTTTTCAGAATTTCTGAATATGAAAAGAAAGCCTATTCTTGCTGGCATATTTCAATTAATTTTTATTATACATTTTTGAATAAACAGCAATGTGCTTATAAAACACTGAAGTCATTTCATGCTGGCAAGCAGATGATAAATGAAACACTAAGTGAAACATGTTGACATGGGGTCAGATTGGTGATAGTGGGATTCATTTTTTAATCTATGAGACTTCTATAAATTTGGATCCGTTTCAAGTGCATTTAACACCACTTTCTTTTTTCTACACATCCCAGAAAATTTAAAAATAAAGCTCTGTTCACCTTCTCTCACCCCTCTTTTCTATCAGTTTAGTAGCAAGCATAGAACCATCAGGCAATAGAAGAGCCAGCAGTGAAGCATCTGAGAAAACCAATGCTGTAGCACTATTAATCTATATTGACATGAACTAAGCCAGCTGCCATTTCTTCCCTGGAAGAGTGTGAGGAACAGATGGAGTTTCAAGAATCCCTGAACTCAGGACCTGAAGGGAGGATATGTTAGGACCAGGCCCTGCATAATTCCCAGCAGTCATGTCTCACCTGGGATAAAGATTGCACACTATGAAGATGGCCCAGCATCCCAAACCTATGTTTGACAGTCATAAAATGCTCAGTTGCAACAAGGCCTTGCTCCTCAGTATCCCTTCTGGCTAGATAGTCCTTGATGAGTAGCAGCTGCTAGTGATGAACATAGATTCTGGAGATAGTTATTAAAGACTTCGGGAATAAACTAATGCTGGAACAATGAATCTTGCTGCTTTGTTGCACACCTCCTGACATTTGGCATTTGATCAGCTTCTCAGACTATGATTTTGTACTATTTCCATGTGCCTTAAATTTATCCAGTTGCTAATGGCGTTTAGCCCTCTGAAAGGTAAAGTCTCCTCTGAGCTGAGCTTTGCTGTTGGTGATTTCATGGATATGTCAGTCTGTCTATTTGTCTCCATGTCTTTTTAGCATTGACTAGACAACCAGTGAGCTGTTGGGTCATCCTTTCAGGTATATTTATGAGGGACTGGTGGAGATTGGGCAAGAGTGAGAGATTTATCTGAGCAACTTGTGACTTTCCCAGAAAGGTTCCCCATTGACCTTCTCCTACAAGTTTTCCAGGAAGGAAGTTGAAAGTCCAAACCTGCCAGTGCATACATGCCATCAACCGTGGTCACCTGAGCCCCATTGACTTTTTCCTTGCAAGCCTCCCAGATTTCCTCACTGATTTGTTGGAAGGGGTCAGTTGTAAATGAAGATCATGTGACTGCAGCAGTGCACTGGGACACTGAACAGCAGTAGCTATACATTAGCCCATTTGAAATATTGATGCACTGTTTCACCCAGTTAAAGGTTACAGCCATGAAACTTTTTATAGTATAGTTGTAGTGGTGCAGTGGTTAGAATGCAGTATTGAAGTCTAACTCTGCCCACAGCCTGGAATTCAAGGTTGACTCAACCTTTCATCCTTCCGAGGTTGGTAAAATGAGGACCCAGATTGTTGGGGGCAATATGCTGACTCTGAAAACCGCTTACAGGGGGCTGTAAAGCATTGTGAAGCAGAATATAAGTGCTATTGCTATATAGTTAGAGATTTTCCACTGACTTTTTGGATGTTTTTGACTTTCCAGTCAAGCCTATGGTCTTGGTATCCATTAGTGGCCTCCTATTCAAATCCTAAAAATGTTTAACTCTACTTATCAGCCCTAACACGGTCAGCCTTGTGCTACTCCACAATAATCTGACCTATGTCTACTTCTCTATCTTGTCTTGATGTTTACTAGGTTGAACAAAAGTCTCAATTAAACAGAACAAAACAAAAATGCATTTTTCCCAATCTGATAGGCTTCAAATGTGTTGGGATTTCATTTCCAAAATAGCTGGGAATTCTGGGTATTGTAGCTCTGACTCACTTGGTGTAGGAATACTTGAGTAATAGATATCTGCATGAAAATATAAACTGCTCTGACCTTTTCAAAGATCAGTGGGATATGAATATAAATTAATAACATGTTCTTTAACATTTATTTTAAAAGAATTAATCTATTAGGAGCAGTCTACACTGATATGATCTTCATATTTAACCCTGCTAAATAAGAGTAGAGAAGCTGTGATTATGAGATATTGCTGGCTGAGCCAGTGGGAACTGGAGTCTAATATTTATAAAACCCCAGTTCTGCAAACCAGCCCTGTCTTGTCCTGTGTGCATTTTTGAAATGTTCCTAATTGGTCACTGTAAAAAAGTCTATTTCATGAGTGGTTGACTGGCATGAGGCAGCAAGATTATTCTTATGCTTATATTTGGATTGTGCAATATTTTGGATTTGATTTAGAATTTAGAATTGGATTTAGATTTAGAACTGATTTAGAATGTGGTTTGGAACACCCAGGAAATCTATTTAGATATAATTAAAGAACCACTTCTAGTGCCAGAAATGATCTCTAATGTAGCTGTTATACAGAGATCACAGCACAAAGTCACACAATCCTGGGAAACAAGGCAGCTGCTTTAATAAGCAACTGAGAAGAGTTATGTTCGCGCTCTTTAGCATGCCAAAGCACCTCTTTCTAATCACAACCTGTACACCTTAGTTCTTATTGTACTTCTTGAATGTTGGCAAATTATATCACAATTATGACTGAAGCTGTACAGTAGAATAGGTCTCAATATCACAACTGCAAAAGGGATGATATTCACTGAAACAAAAATCTTGACCATTCCAGTTCTGCAGGAAGGAAACATTGCTTGGACTTAGCTCCAGTCTGCTTCATAGTTGTTTGGACAGGATAGTTGCTTAGGTGGAATGTATTTCTACTTGTAATATTTTCCATTAGCATAGTATCATGGTTTGAAAAGTAATGAAACCGAGAAGAGGGCAAAGCAGTGAAAGAAATGTTAAATTTTACCTGTTTACTTGGATCAATAATCGCCTTCATTAGTTTTAGATTTGTACAGTGTATGTCTGGAACAATGAATGCAACTACAGAAGCAAAGTTATATTCACAATTTAGACAGGGAGGTTTCTTATCAAGATAAGTATGAATATACTGATCCAAAACAGATATTCTCTTTGTGTCTGCCTTTCCCTTCAGTATTGATCTATGCAGGTTTTTTGCTTCTACAGAGTAGTTGTTGGGCCTTTCAGTATTTATAATGGATTAGAGGCCATTCAAACTTGTTTCTTTTTGAGTACGCAATGCAGTAAATTCTGTCTTTTGATTCCTTAGTATTCTGTCTGCCATTCTACTATACCGTAGAAATTATTTTTCCGACTAAAATAGTGCGCTTAACATTTTAAATAACTTTACACCTATAAAGGATATGGTTGAATGCATGCTTTGACATTCCTGAGATTCTGAGGCAGAACTACTGAGAACATAAAGCAATCCTTTTTCTGCCTCAGCTCTGTTGTACAGGAAGGTAATGTTGAGTTAAAATGACAGGACAATTATTTTGAAAATCCTGCTATATTCACTCTCTTAAGGGATTATAATTAAAGTAACTGGCTGCTTCCCTTGTTTCAGGTTAGTGCTAAGATCCAGCTCAAATGTCCCAATGCAGCAAAATATGGGAAGAGGGATATATTGTCGAAGAGATCTATCAGTACAGCATAGGGGTGAAATCCAGCAGATTCTGACAGGTTCTGGAGAACCGGTAGTGGAAATTTTGAGTAGTTTAGAGAAACACCACCTCTGGCTGGCCCAGAGTGGGGTGGGAATGGAAATTTTGCAATATACTTCCCCTGGAGTGGGGAGGGAATGGGGATTTTGCAGTATCCTTCCCCTGGAGTGGGGTGGGAATGGAGATTTTGCAGTATCCTTTCCCTGCCATGGCCACCAAGCCACACCACGCCCACCAAGCCACGCCCAGAGAACCAGTAGTAAAAAAAATTGTATTTCATCACTGGTACAGCAGCTTATATTAAAAGGTCTCAAATCCAAAGGACGGAGCGCACACTTCTAAACTGGTAGGGAAAGTAAACAGAACCCACCCCTGAACAGAGGTGCATATGGAACTTCATCCCTTCAGCCTTGTTTATTTTCTTCCTCCATAGCCTACTTCTCATGGCTAAGAAATTAGAACATTTTGACAATAATGATAGCAGGTGAAAGAGAAAGCAAAGGTGGTTTGGATGGTAAGATTTCTTCACCACATTTTAGCATAGGAGGCATCCGGAGCAGGCCTTCAAAGATGATCCCTGGATATCTGGGAAACAGTCCAGACATGAACGTCCTGAAAGATGCCTCTCTTCAGATACTGGCACTATTTTTATGCATGCACGTTTCTCTGATTTCTTTAGTCTAAATGACATAGATCGATGGAAGGTCTACTTGAGGAAGAAATGGAAGCCCTATATGGGCCAAAATTCAAACATAATAATAGCATTATTAAGGAAGATTACACTATTTCTGGCTAGTTCACCTTTCCCTTTGAAAATCCTATATTATTTTCACACGTATTCTCCTTTAAATTGTGTGTTATTCTGGCTTTTTGGTAACTTCACCGGGCTCTGGCACAGATCTCACAGCTGCTGAAACGCTGGTGGAGTCAGTTAAGTCCATAGCCTCTTTTCCCCCAGAGCCCAAAAATGCTGACCATATGACAATTCCCAGTTGGAATCCACTAAACTTATTTATGCATTTATTTAGTACTCTACTCCCTGGTGATTTCAAGGCACATTCATTCAATTGTGCTTCAGGTAACGGAACAATTAATGCTGTTGATGACTCTTTTTTGCAGGAGATCCATTAGTCCCTGCTGTGTGGTGAGGTTTGTTATCGTGATTATAGTCTTCTCCTGGAGAGAAGAAGCAAGTGCTAATCCTCAGGGAGACGGATGGTACTATGGGAATTCAGAATAAAAATAGCCCATTGAAATAAAGAGTTACCATGGTGACTGGAAAAATAAAAATGCTGAGATGGACAGGCAGTGGAATGAAAAGCTACATTTCATGAAATTAGCTCTGTAACATTTCTGTAGTTACACAATGTATGAACTTCCATCCTTCCTCAACACCTGTTGAAACCACTGTAACACATTCACATACTTCTATTAGGCACTGTATGTGGTAAATTGTTGGTTCTCAGACTTGATTCATTCGGATGACTAATTTTATTGTACATGAATCCAAAAACGCAAGCAACATATAAACACATCCTGTCTTTCCTAATTTTCTAAGTGAAGCATAAAAGAAAATGCATTGATTCTCAATGAAAGTTAAAAAGCCATTTTAGGACCATGCAACCTAGCAGTTTCCTGAGATTCCAGGCATTACCGATTTACAGAAACCCCATGGATTTTCCTACTAGTTAATATTGCCTAGAAACCAGCATACCAAGATCATCTCTGATGTTATGACAAACAGGATGAGGAACACAAAATAAGAAGAGGTACATTGTACATGGAACTGTTAGATACAGGTATTTCTTTCACAAAAAGAAATAAGAACCATTTGACACTACCCATTATGGAGGAATGTTTGGTGAAAATAATAGCTATGGTTGAAACCGATAAACTAACTTTGATTAGAGAAAAGAGACTATCTACATTTATTGGTGACTGGAAATCTCTTTGGGTGAAAAGAAAAAAAATGAACTTGTGATTTATGGCTTTCATGATGAAAGAGGATAGATCAGGGCTGTCAAACTTGCGGCCTGTGGGCCACGCCCATGCCCAGTTTAACAAAGGGGGGAAAAGTCCTGATATGTCACGTGACACCACCATAATTATGCGAGTTTGACACCCTGGGATAGATTATAGAAAGAAGAGCATTATGATGTAACTTTAGAGAGAGGAGTTAAATATAATTGTACTTATAACTGTGGTGATGAATATTGGAAACCATTTCTTTATATCTTTTTTCTTTCTTTTCTATTTTCTATTTTTCTTTAACTTTTCTTGCATGTTTTTCTTTCCTTTTGTTTTCTTTATTTTTCTTCCTTACATATTAGTTTATATTAGTTTTCAATCTTTTTTAAAAGCTTCAATAAAAAAAGAAAAGTATGATAACTTACTACTTTTCAGGTTCTCATTCAAGAATATCAAACTGTTTCTAAACTAATCTTCCTGAAAAGGATAGGTCACACATGTGGCAATGTATCTCTGGAAGGCTTTTCTGGTAACTTCAGATGGTGATAAAGGAACATCCGAAGCAGAAGCAGTTAGAGCAAATCAATAGGACAGACTCATCTATAAGTAATACTCATTAGTGCAGATGTTACATGAATAGTGTATTTAGATATGCCTGTTCATGGGTCATTCTTAACAAAAGGTACATACAGAGATCCACAACCAGTGGTGGGATTCCGCCAGTTCGCACCACTTCGGGAGAACGGTTGTTAACTTTCTGAGCAGTTTGGTGAACTGGTTGTTGGAAGAGATTATTAGGACAGAGAACCGGTTGGTAAATTATCTGAATCCCACCACTGTCCACAACCCAGATTTTAGACAATACAGTATTTGTAATTTTTAAAGAAAGAAATGTGACCAGTCCTTATTATGCCAACATAACTTGCAATTTAACGATGTTATCATGCTTTAAAAAAATTAAGTAAATTACTAGATATGGTGCTAATTAGGTTTTGCAGTATGATTTCTATTCGTTACAACTAAGTCTCTTATTTTTATATTGCAACCTGAGGAGGAAGTTCAGGCTCAAAAAGAAAAAATGGTTTTGTAAAATCATGAGGTAAGCTTTGAATCAGGTATACCCTGATTATGTCAGTCTCTTAACACCAAACTACATTTGGCGAGAACAAAACTTACTTATGAGCAACTGATGATGGGAAGTGACTAAGGTAAAATCTGCTGCTCGATTTTATAAACATCATCTGTACTGTCAGGATGATAAATTGTTTGATATCAGACTGTAAGACTTACGTTCCTGAGCCAACCCATTCATTCTCACTGTTATAAATAAATCCAAAGATATACTTCCAGTGTTTTTGCTGGTTTTATTCTAAATTCATTGTGTTGCTTTAGCCCAGGGGTGTCAAACTTGTGTTGTCACGGTGTTCTCACGTTATATATCAGGACTTTTCCCCCCTTCGCTAAACTGGGCATGACCAGCATGTGATGCATCTGGCCCACGACCCATGAGTTTGACAGCCCTGCTGTCTGTTCAGAACACCTCATTCCTCTTACACTGTGAACCTATCCTCACATTAGCAATCCATAAAGACACCTAACCTGCTATATTAGCTTCAGTCATCCCCATGAAACAGTAGCTATGGTAGGAGTTTTCCCACTATGTTTTGTTCTGTGAGAATTGAATGGGGTTCTGGGAAAGAATAAGGACAAGCAAGCAAACAAATAACTGAAATGCAGCCATTTTTCTACCACTACACATTCGTTTCTTGATCAGGAGGTTCCAGATTTTTTTCCCTTTAAACTAGCAGATTCTAAGCATGAAAAGTTTGAAAACCTCTGGACTAGAACCTATATTTCACTTGCAAACATTCTAAGCCAATTTGATTTTTTAGTTTTAGATACCAACAACCTCCAAATCAGGATTCTGTTTATTATTATTATGATAGCAGAAGTTAACTCATATGTGATTTCACTATATTGACAAACTTTCTAGTTGAAATTCTTAGTATTATTTATTTCCAAAAGCTGCTATTCAGTTGAGCGTCAAGCTCTCTATTGTATTGAGGAAAGAGCAAGTGAAGATAATAGAGGTGTGCCAGTTAGAAATAAAAATAGAAGCCTTTGTCCACTTGCTTCCTCTTTAAATTCTAAAGCTAGAAACATTTGAGAATGTGTAGGTTGACCTGAAAAAGATTATTTCTTACTCAGTTTTCAGGATATCATTAAATATAAGCATCCTGATCAAGTGACAGTGCTTCGCTAGAATTGAGGAACAGGAAGAGATTTTTTTTTCCAAAATGATCTCCATTATGACAAAAGTTTACTTTATACATATTTATTCTTCCAACTACAAAAGAACATGCTTTCAGTGGAGTCCTTGGTGCTCTTTGAACTTGGCTGTTTTCTTGCAGATGTTTCATTCCAAGCCACTACCCATGTTCCTTTTAAAGAAGTGATGTACTGAGGAATTTTTTTTCCAAGATGTTTTTCTGTACTGCCCTTAGCTTGATCCATTGCATTTTCCAACTTGGAAAAATGCTGGTTTCTTATGTTGGTTTCTTTGCTCTTTCAAAATTTAGTCCTGTTCAGTTTTTGGAGACTTGTCTTACTAGTAGTCAAAGGGACAAAGTTTTGAACAACTTAGCATAATTTCTTTCTATCATTCTGTTGGTTTGAGACGAATAAAAAATGGAATATAATGCCCCCAGTATTGTACCTGTAGAATTATCAATTTAAGAAAGAAAATGCAAAATGTCTCCATACTTTACTTAATCCTTCGGTTTCCCAAATATGTAATAAAATGTTTTCCACATCTAGTAGATATGATTTGTGTAATTTCAAAACTTGCCATAGGACCTTTTTAATTTAGTACTACTAGAGACTACTACGTAAAACAAAATGCATCCTATAGACAGAAAATAAGCATATGCTGCAGAAATAAAAAATAGATCCTTCTCAGAAATGACTGTTCTAAAATATCCACCCAAATATCACCCATCAAAATATCAAGATCTTGCCACCAGAGTGATAAAATATGTATTGTGAAGTCACAGTGCAAACTCTACCCTTTTGTACTGGTGTCTTAATTTTCTGGGCAGTCTTTTTCTATATGTGTAGTGGCATGAAAAAAAAAGCACATCATCTTATATAAAACTAATCCTGTGAATGTTATTCATTACTGTTGATGCAAGTATAACCTAAATTAAATAGCAGTAGTTGATTTTATTTATCCTTCCTTTTGGGGAAAAAAATACCATATGGATATGATGATTTCATATGTATTTCTAAAAATATTAATAGCGTGATTAAAAATAACCACGCTTTAAAACATTCCTACATTGTTTTTGCATTTGAAAGTTAAATAAAACTGAAGATCTTTAAATTACAGAAAGAAAAGTTAACAAAAATTTAGGATAGCTAAATATCTTTTTAGCATATCCTTTCATCTGGTGTCATATAAAAATATAGTCTAAGGTTCCATAATAGTTATTGTGAACCTTAAGTTTGTGTATCATGAACTTTCAGTTGATTTTACCATGGCTTTATCTGATGGACTACTACCACTCTACAGTAAAATATGGATGAAAAAAAATAAACCTGAGTTATACAGGCACTATGTGAGGCCATAACGGATAAAAAAAGTCCTCTTTTCAAAATAGTCTTCTGCTGCAGAGTATTTCCTATGGTTGCTCAATAAATCAATGAATTTATTGTGCATTTACTACTCATTTTTAATTATAAGGTGATCACTTCCATAAAACATGAAGGAAAATAACATTCATCATAAAACAACTTTTAAAAATAAATGATTGATTTTGAATAAATTAATATTTCAGGCAAATCCAAACGAACCATACTATAGACAAATGTGCTTACTCTTAAAGAATTGGAGTTGGGAATCAAGTGATCCACTGATAATCACTCAAAGATCTACCAACAAATTCCAGTCTAACCTCTCCCTAGAATAAGTCCTGAAAAGAACTTAGTGTCGTATATATTGTAATGCAATGAAAAAACCACTCTGGATGTGGAGATAGACAACCATATACCAGAATAGGTTAAATTAATATCAGGGGAAAAAATCCCATGTAGTTCAAGACAACTCTTTGAACTGTTTTTTGCGTACTGCTTTTCCATTATTGTTTTTTGTTTGTTTAGAATCGCGTATCAGCTGTATAAATAAATGCAGTATAAAGCTATCTATTTTAATTTAATAACCAGGCATTGTTTGTTGGAATTGTTTCACACATTGTAATAGGTTACAACTAAACCACATTTTGGTTAGCATTATTCATGAAGGTGGCTTTAAATTATGTTTTGGTCTCTAAGCTACTTGATCTACAAATAATAAAGTTTTTCTAGTCGCAGGATGAAGCTGAAGCCCAGTGTGACTATTGGAAAGCCATGAGTATTTGGCATCTTATTTGCCAAGTAGATTTGCTCCCTGAAGAGTAGTTGATGTGACAGGAGTGGAGGAAATGCCATCCAAAATTAAGGCAATAAAGACTGCTGACTTTATTTCTATTGCTGGATAGAAGAGGAGACACCTGTTTAAAGCTACATTGCGATGGGAAAATGACTTAGCTCACAGCTGCTAAACACATACCGTACCAGCTTTAAAGGGTAAAGATAACATAAACATGTGTAAATAAATGTCACAAGATGTTTCCAGCACTGTGTTTATTAGCAGACACAAAAAGGAAGCGATTCCAAAAATGGAGCAGATCGTATCTCCAATGTGCTCAGTATATACCTCTATACAGGGAAAAAGGTTCATATCCAAGGGATTGGGATGCCAAAGGGATATATTTTTTTGACCATGTGGATTATGAAAAAAGCATATAGATGCTTAACATTCTTATACAACAAATACAACTGCAGAGAGCATTCCAATGAAGCAGTGGTAGACACATATTTTTGCAATGCACTTTCTGACTTTTTTCTCCAGTCCAGTGGTTGTCTTCAGCTCTTTTCTAAAAGAGCTCTTTGAGGCAACCTCTAGTGAACTATTAATAAGCTTCACTCACACCAATTATTTCTCAGCCGAATCGGATGTTTTAAAGCAGGGGTGTCAAACTCATGTTGTCACAGCAGTGTCATGTGATGTATTGGGACTTCTCCCCCCCTTCACTAAACTGGACATGGGTGTGGCCAGCACATGACACATCTGGCCCATGTTTTAAAGAGAAGCTAGTGATTTGTTGGGTATATCATTCAGAAATGTTAAATAAATAGTTAATAAACCATCTGTGTTGTAGCTGTTGCCCATTACACCTCTTTTTTTCACATTTTGTCATATACACATACCGTATCAGGGCTTCAAAAAACTGAGGGACAATTATATGGCAGCAAAAATATACAGAAAAAAAAATTATCTGAATTCTTTGTTGCTACTTAGTGGTCATCTGGATTTTTCCAGGAGAAATAAAGATCTATTAGAGCTGTGCGGATCTTTGTTTTTGAAGGGGAAAATGTGATTCAAGTCACACCTAACTGGAGATGTGATGGGAGCATAATCTTTCTGTAAATTGTGCGACAACTGTTGAGGGCGCCTACCTGATCTCCAGAAAAGAAGAAGCTGATTTAAGGTGTTTCTGACATATATCCAGACACACTTCAAACCATGTTTAGACCTTCAGATCCACATCTCTCATGAGTCTCAATGTCTAAGCAATCAGAATGCCATTCATGCATAAAGAAAATTCTGTTCCTCTGTTTCCAGAAGAATGCAAACTATAAATGAGGCCTATAGAAGCAGCAGTGACTATTGGAAAGAGGGCTGTGCCTCTTTAGGGCTCCCATCTTTGCCCTCTGAAGCTTTTCTACCTTTTCTTAATACAGTATTGGATGAATAACTGCAATGTCTTCAGTTTGATAATGCAATGGTATGGAAGGCTGAGTCTGTTTCTTTCTCTCCACAGTAGCTAAGCTACATCAGAAATAAGCAAGTCAAGCAGGCAAGGGAAGAACAATGGCTGAGGTACTACAAATGGCATATGTGGAATTCAGAATTATGGCTTCTCTGAAACAAGCCCTGATCAGAGATAGGAAAAGGACACTGCAACTCCACAGGAATCTCAATACTATGTAGATGACTAGATATAAGGTAATGGAAGCTGGAAGTTGCAGCTTGTTCACAACTTAACAATGGAATCTCAAAATATCCCTGAAAATAGCAGCTAATGGGAGTGAATGGTGGAAGTGTGAAGCACACTTGCTATTATAGGCACCTCTGTACTGAGAATGTATTGGCGGAGTGGGACCATGCATATCATAACAAATTCATTTGTTTAATATTACAGCAACCATATTTTAATAATGGAGAAAGGTTATCTGAATGTACATATTTAATCACTATATCTGATGTTAACTGAAATATTTTTCCACCTTAATAGCTACATAAATTGTTTGTTTGGTGCCACGTTTTGTCACAAGAAATATAAA
Organism: Masticophis lateralis; assembly: GCA_030761175.1. Taxonomy (NCBI): domain Eukaryota; kingdom Metazoa; phylum Chordata; class Lepidosauria; order Squamata; family Colubridae; genus Masticophis; species Masticophis lateralis. Next base: position 73,718,107 of record JAUDYJ010000002.1, read on the forward strand.
TACAATGACTTGGATAATGTGAGCCTTCAAAAATTTGTGTCAGGCTATAAATTTGTGAGTGTTTTTAATGTGCCTCAATGGTTTTTATTGTATTTTCTATATTGGTCCAGTACACTCCCGCCTTTGGATTGAATACCATAGTCTGTATTGGCTGATTTAATTTAGATCATAAGCAGGTGAGAGTAGCAAATGAGGCTTGCTATATTTTCTTGTAAAGGCTAATGTTCACCTGTAGCAATAAATACAGCAGTTTCCACATTTCACACACAGAGAGTACAAAATTACTTCCCTATTAAAAAGCTTTTCTTCATAAAACAAATTCCCACACAAAATGTTATAATCTATTGGGCCTGACCCCCCTCACAATCTTGAAAAATATGCTCTCAGCATTAATGGTCTATGGAGCACTACAATACTGCTCCTCTCAGGCAAATTTCTCCTGCTATGGATTTCTGCAGAGTTTTACAACTTGTTTAACAGACAGCTATTCAACTCAAGTACTGTATAAGAACTTGTGTAAGAACTTGCACCTTCCCAAAAATTTGACTTGACCCAAAAATCCAATCCCAATTTCTATTAGATTGGATTAGATTAGAATTCTTTATTGGCCAAGTGTGATTGGACACACAAGGAATTTGTCTTGGTGCATATGCTCTCAGTATACATAAAAGAAAAGACACATTCATCAAGAATCATAAGGTACAACACTTAATGATAGTCATAGGGAACAAATAAGCCATCAAATCATATTAGGAAACAATCAATATCAATCGTAAGGATACTAGCAACAAGGTTACAGTCATACAGTCATAATTGGATGGAGATGGGTGATAGGAACGATGAGAAGATTAATAGTACTGCAGACTTAGTAACTAGTTTGACAGTGTTGAGGGAATTATTTGCTTAGCAGAGTGATGCGGGGGTGAAATGCTCCTGGTTCGGACCGGAGCACCTGATCCGGTAGCGATGGCAGCGGGTGGTTTGGAGAACCGGTAGCAAAAATCCCTGTGCCCCCCCCCATGCCCAGCTGAGCCCCACGATCATCAGAGGCTCTTTTTTTTTAATTTTTAAAAGCATTTTTTCTACAACTTCTTCCACCAAAAAAAAAATGCTTTTAAAAGTAAAAAAAAAGCCTCTGATGATTGCATGGTTCAGTTGGGATCTCAGAGGCTTTTCAAAGCATTTTTTTGCATTTGCAAAAAAAATGCTTTGAAAAGTTAAAAAAAAAAGTTGGCCACGCCCACCCAGTCACATTACCCCCCCAAGCCACGCCCATAGTAACAAATTTTACATTTCACCCCTGGAGTGATGGCATTTGGGGAAAAAAACTGTTCTTGTGTCTAATTGTTCTGGTGTGCAGTGTTCTATAGCATTATTTTGAAGTAGGAGTTGAAACAGTTTATGTCCAGGATGCGAGGGGTCTGTAAATATTTTTACAGCCCTCTTTTTGACTCGTGCAGCATACAGGTCCTCAGTGGAAGGCAAGTTGGTAGTATTAACAAACTATTAACAAACCCTTACTGAATTTTTCTAACTAGGAATGAAAATAAAAATCCTAATGCAAGACAGGTTTATCAGCTTCTACAGCAGTAGAACTCAACAAAGTTAAGTTTAAAAAGTTCAGTAGAATAGGCTAGAAATCTTGTATTACATTTCCTAAATAAAATAGAAAGAATAGAAAATAGTTACTTGATAATTCATATTCTACATAGTATTTATAGCATATAGTACAGTAGAGTATTTTAACTCAAGACCAGTCTTGCCATGAATTCTAAACACTCTGTAATTGAAATAGATGAATAAGATTTCATGGAGGAGTTTGATATTCAGTGAATTCAGAGACAGAAAAAGTTAGTTCAATACTTCACAATTATAATTTGTTCTGACATCAGAGTCTAGGATAGTGGTAACATTTACATGTATGAGTTAATTAGGACAATCCAATACTATATCCCTCAACCTCTGTGAGCACACTAACAGGCATTCAAAGGAATCGGGAACAGGGGGAAGAGAAAAATATATGTATTCAAAACCTAAATACACAAAACAGATATGTTATATGTTACTATTTTTTTGTCAAGTAAATTCCTAAGTATTTAACCTGTTTTTTTCAAGTAGCATTAAACTTCATTACTTGACCCAGGTATTGCTATTCTTCCTCTGCCAGATTCACGATCACCAATCGGCTTTTTAAAAAATTAATACAAAGAGATGCTTCTTAATGATGGGGGCAGGTGGAGTTTGAAACCTTTGAACATTCTGTTGGAAGAAGGGACAAATTTAACTTGGTTGCAGTACCTTCAACTTCAAGCGAGATGGAGAGAAGATCAGAAAATTGGATTAATGTTACATGAAGAAGATTTGGTGACTCAGATAAAATGTAAAGGGCCGATGCATATTAAGCGGGTGTACAATTTATTGTTAGAAAGAGATTCAGAGGGTGAATTAGTTAAAGATTGTATGATAAAATGGGCACAAAATTTTGCAGAACCAGTAATGTTGGAAACTTGGGAAAAGATTTGGGTCCAGAATGTTAAATTTACACAAGCACAGAACCTGAGGGAAAATTTTTATAAGATGTTTTATAGATGGCATTTAGATCTCAAAAAATTATCATGTATGTATCCAAATGTTCAACCTAAATGTTGGAGGTGTGATTGTTTGGATGCAACATATTTTCATATTTGGTGGACGTGTAAAAAATTGAAAGCATTTTGGATTAAACTTTGGTGGGTTATGCAGAATGTTTTGAAAAAGAAGCTTCAATTTTCTCCGCAGCTTTTTTTTGTTGGGGATAGTTAAGGATTGTTCACTGACTGAAACGAGATTGATTTTATATATGATCACTGCAGCTAGACTACTGATTGGTCAATACTGGAAAAAAGATAGTGTACTTACTATAGAGGAATGGATATTGAAGATGGTTAATTTTGCAGAAATGGCTAAGATTTCTGCATACCTAAAAGATAGGACCCATGAAACTTTTGTTAGGGAGTGGAAGAAATGGGTAGAGTATGTGCGGAATAAATATCAAATTAAGAAGTTTCAACTAGTATTTGATTCATAATTATTTTTATTATAATTATTTTATTAAATATTTGAATTCATATTGATATTATGTTATATATTTATATTTACTATATTAATATTTAGATAAATTATAATGTTAAAAATAAGTTTATATATCTGATAGACAAGCTTTATTTTATCTAATGTTAAAAATTTATGATGTATTATCTGGATTTTATATTTTTTTATATAACATTATTTAGACTGAATATTTGGAATTATATTTAATGTTATATATATATACTATACTGTTATCTAGAAAAATTATGATGTTTAAAATTAGTTTTTATATATTTGTTATATTTGTTATACTGCTGTAGGTTTCTACAAATGATTTATGGTTACTATATATTTGACTTAGGGGGGTAAAGGAGGGTGTTAGAAGCTTAGATTAATTTCTTATTATTTAATGTTAAATTTATAATATTTTATCTGGATCTCACCTATTTTTTTGTTTGATGTGGATTGATATATATGATTGATGTTTGGTTAGCAAAGGAAGTCAGGGGGGAGGGGGGAGGGAAAGGGAGGGGGTGGTAGTTGGGTGGGGGGATTGGTGGGGGGAAAGGGGGATAAAAATTGTATTGTAAAACTTTTCAATTAAAAAAAATTAATCTAATAATCAGAAACAAGGCTCTAGGTGTATATATATTATCAATACCAAGGAGTCTTTCAGTTGAGTAACTTAATTCTTCAAGGAAAGATTGAAAGCAAATGAGATCCAGGCAGAAGAAGAACATCATGGCTTCAAAATCTAAGGGACAGGTTTGGACAAACCTCAAGAGCACTTTTTCGTGTGGCTGTTAATAAAAATAGGATCGTCAACATGATTGCCAACGTCTGATGACGGATATGGCATAAGAAGAAGTAGTACAATATCATCAGTATATAATTTCAGTTTGTTTTTAAATTGATAATTCAACTTCTGAATTTTATTTTCTTTATTTATTTTCATTGTCAATGTTTCTAACACTAGTTAAAAAGGAAAGGAAAGGAAAGGAGGCAACCTTGTCCTGTCTCCTTTCAGTATAGTGCATTGTTGTGATATACAGCACTTCACTTGGCTTTTTGTCCTTTATAAGTACTCTGAATCTATGTGAAAAAATAAGGATGCCAATTCATCTTTTTCAGAACTGCAAGGATAAAAGACCTTTCTGAATTGTTGAAGACTTTTCTGCACCAAGAAGCGCCATAGCCAACCTGTTATTTTTATGTACTATATCTTGTTGATGATCTTCAAAATCTAATACATTATCTCTCATATATCTCTTCAGATCAAATCTGACCTTTTTAGTGAAGAAAAGTTATTTTCTTTGTGAATATTTGTGTGAAAAGTTTATAATTTACTTTCAATAAAAATAGGTCTGAATGACTCTGGGTGAATTGAATGTTTTCCTTTTTTTATAAATAAGATAAAAGCTTATTCCCACGATAAAAAACATTCTTCACATTCTTGAATCTCATTCATTGCTTCTTTAGCTAGAATTTCTTGGAAAATCTTCTGGTATATTGCAGACATCCCATCCCATTCTGCAGCTTAATTCAGTTTAACTTTTTAAAAAACTTTCTTTAAACTATATTTTTTTAGTTTGGTTTTCAGTTATGGGTTGACTGATGTAAAGGGAATCAGAAATAACCTTGAGTAATAGAAGGTTGATTGAAGCTAATGGTCAGATAAAAGAAATTTGAGCACAAGGCAAAAAATGTACTTTGAGAAAGCATCTCAGACTTGTCTTTTCAAAGAGAGGGAGTGGGAAGCATCAGATTTTCAAGATACTGTTACTGTTATCTCATAATAAAAGTAGCATTAGCATTCATAACTTTGGTTTCCAAGTCTGATCTACCTTTAAGGGCTGACAACTAAGGGCATCTTTTTGTTGATCCGTAAATTTTTTAAATCATCTCTTATTCAGTTGTTCTTCAATATTTTCTAGATCAGATAACTTTACCATATAATTTGGGATAATACTTAAAACTGCTCTATTATCTGCTTTACTGCAGAAACATATTTAGTGACAAGTCAAAACAAAGCAATAGTTCTTTTGCCCTCTTCCTTATCCAATTGATAAATCAATAACATGTTGCCTTTTTCAAAGTGTTAAATAAAATCCAGCTTCTTATAAATTTCATTTACTTGAATCAAATTTAGTTCATTCTGTAATGTTTTTATCTTTTGTTCTAAATCCAAAATTGGATGGAGTATATGCCTTGGTTCTAATTATTTCAGATAATTCAGCAGTGTATCTTTCTGTTTCTGTATGGTTTTCTCTTTATTTAATGCCTGAGAGATAAACAGACCTCTCATAAATGCTTTGGTAGCATCCCATATTGTAGATAAAGAAACATCAGAAATTACATTGATTTGAAAGAAGCTGTTTGGTTCCTGATAACACTAGACTATAGTATCTTCTTATAATAATAAACATTCATTGCGTTTCCATCTTTTGAGTTTGGAATTTCCTTTACATATTCTAACAATTATTTATGATCAATATGACTTCCTACTGCCTCTTCCACATCTAAATGATTGGTTAAACATGAATTAGAAATCCAGCATTTGCCTATCCTTGAATAAGTTTTATGAACAGAAGAATTTTTATTTATTTATTTACCTATTTTATGGAGTCACCTATCTCACTCTGGGTGGCATATAACAAAATTAAAACAATAAATACCTAAAATCATTATCATTGAAACATTTTAAAAACCTTATAAAAAAAAGCTAAAACAGGAATAATAGACAAAATAATGTTAAAGGATGTTAAATGTTGGTAATGGAGCCATGAAAATAATAAATTGCATGTCTCTCTGTGAAATGTTTGTTCCTCCATGTCCAAGAGACATAATAGTTTGCTAGAACATTTTGAGGGAATTGATTGCTATTCCTTTTGGGTGAAATAAATCTAACCATATTTAAATAAATGTAAATATTCATATCTCCAAGGATTAAGATACCTCTCTGCAATTTCAAGAAGACATTCAAAAATGTCTTTAATAAAACTTAATGTTATCATTCAATACATAAATTAAGACAATTGCCTTTTTTTCTGGATTCGGTCTGAACAATCAAAGTTATGAATCTTCATGTTTTCATCTTGCATTTCTTTTTTAGATCTAATGATAATCTTTTCACATATATATTTCCCCCTAATTTTCTGTGGCCTTGAATTTTTGACCGAGCTGTTACATTGTTGTTTTAAACATCTCTTGAAGGCTCAAACTGCTTTTAATATATTCTAACATTTAATTGGAACTTCGTGTAACTCAAATAAATTATAGCAGTGTCCTGCATTCTGTAACAAATGAGATCTTAATATTCATCCAAAACATCCCCACAGAAAATTCTGCTTTTTAAAGTTTCTTAATTTGATTCAATCTTAAGAATTCATCTATTGTTAGATGAAGACTTTTTAATAGTATCAAATGGTCACTAAATGAACAGTTAAAAGGTGAAAACTACCTGTAATTTGTTATCCAATTATATAATTATTTATTTGTTCAAACTTGCAAGTTGAACTATCTCCCTACTTTTAGGAACATAGTACTTCTCAAACACCAATGCCTCATAATTGCTTCTGACCTCAACAGATAGCTCAATAGAATTATAAAGCTTCAGAAGATCAGGTTTTTCCACATTAAAAATATTTGTTTTCTGAGCAGCTGATCGATCAACCAATTGACCGGCTAACAGAAATGCCTGCAAATGTTGCTTAAGCTAAACTAGGCAGTCCTCAGCAGTTTGATGTGAGAACATTGAAGGGCAAGCTCCGTTCTGACACTCCATTTTAGTAAATAAGTATTCATTCTCATTGTTGTCATTCTCAACAAATTTCTCTTCTGGTACCATATGCAGATATGTCTGTTTAGCAGGCTGGTTTAAATTTTAATGTTATTTCTTAAAATAACATAATGTTAAAATAGCTCCTTTTTAACATTAGCTATGACCAAAACCCTGTTATCATCTGATTGTCCTAATTCAAAATATCAAGCTTTTAAAGAAATAACAACCCTTAAATCATTACAAAAAGCAAGTGCCTTATCGAAAGAACTATTGTCAATCAATCAGTCTGAATTTACTGTCACCTTCAACTGTTTCTCTTTACAGATATTCATATACTTCTTGATAAGTTAGTAGATTGGTAAATATACACATATGTATTTCCATGGTTTTACATAACTCCATCATGAAAGTTTTTTTGGAAATTCAAAATATATGGCATGTATTGTGATGGAAAGTATTTTAAAATAAAGAAATCTGGAAGCATCAATTCATCCTAATTTAAATTCACATTTGTTAACCCTAATTATTAGTTCCACTGGAATCTCATTCATTCTCCAAGATATGTGGAGCTGCATTTTAGCTTCTACATAAATTTGTAATGTAGATTGGATGATGATGATTTGCTTACCCACAATTCTCAAAGCTGATTTGATAAAACTGACAGACAAAATCTATACTCTTGGTAACTATGACTGTTATCTCTAATAATTTGTTGAATGATGATGAAATATTTTTGAATATGAGTATGAATAAATGTCCTTACAAAATGCTTACAATTGAGCTATCTTTGAGCTATCAAAATGAGCTATCAAAATGAGTTATCAAAATCAGTTTATGGAGCAGGCTCACAAGTAACAAAGTAGTGGAAGACATCTAAAGGTGGACTGTGAAAAAACTATCCAAACTTTGAACAGTGGAGAATGCAGCAAGCATATTTTCTTATATGGCCTAAAGGGTATGAAACGCAACCAAGGATGCACATAGTAAAAAACCTGCAAGGTGTTTGGGTGTTCATAGATCAGAAACAGTTTTAAAAGGCTATTTAGCTCCTTAGTGCCAAGTGACATTTCCTTGTCTTTTGATGTTTCACCATGTAAAACCCTTTCTCTTTTCTGTTAAATTGAAAGCTGTTCTTTCCCTGTAGGCCAAATTGAAAAATGTTCTTATTGCATGTTTTTTTCCCTTTAACTCTATTCCTGAGGGCAATAAATCTGTCATTTGTACAAACAGTCAATCTTTTTCTTTTGGCTTCCAGCTTCAAGATGTTCTTAATCCTCGTGATACTGAAAACCATTTTACTTAATATCTGAAGCCAAGTCTTTCCAGTTCTAATAACATTTCCATAAGGAATCAGATGCTGCCATCTTTTCCTCAGTAAAACTTTGGCACAGAAAATATTGACTTGTTCATAGGAAATCCCTACACCATACGATTTCTCAAACCCTCCCCCCCCCAAAACAGGATGCATCAGACAGCCAATGTCAAAAAACGGTATTACAATGCTGAAAGTGAAAACTACCTTCCCTTGAACACCATCTTATTTACAGCACACTAAAACAGGACAGTGTGTTATACAAAATGGATGATGGTTGCAAAAAGTGGAGAACAGATGGAAGACAATATGAGTAGCAAGTAGAAGTATGGAGGAAAGTTTAGCAAGTAATTGAGAATTGGGGATAGGTGATCTGCACATGAATGGCTAAGGTAGAAGGGAATCCATCTTTCTACAAGGTGAAAAAATGATTGAAGGGAAGTATTAATAAAGAGTATGTTGGAAGATGGGGTTAGAGGAAATGAATATTTATTGAAAATTCTATGAAGTGATGTTGATGCAAGCAAGTTGTCCCTAAGGTAGCTCAAGGCTGTCCCTAATGCTGCAGTAGATTCAGAAGAGGAGAAGGTCATAGTAGTGACAGGTAGAGGGATACATACCAGGAGATGGGGTGGGGAGAATTGGAAAATTGGGACCACCATTCTTCCTTCCCCAATATTCTTAGTTCAGCTAGACAATAAGATTATTGGAAAGCTAAGGCTGATGCTAGTGAGCATTAGATCTATTTATAATAAGTCAATGCCATTCACAGTTTGATTGAGAATGAGAAGATAGGCCTGATGGGCAAGACCCCAGTGGCTATAGATTGCAAAGTATCCCTGATCAAGTCATTTCTATCAAAGCTGCAGGTATTGTGTCAGCTTCTACTCCAAGCTTATGGAAGAGGGAAAATACTGATCCACTGGGCCACAGCTTCCCCACAGCTAACTTGTGAAATTAATTGCTACAGGATATTGCAATACCTGGTACCTATTAACATGTTGTTGCCAAGAAAACTATATGGTTACATTATGAATTTACCAGAGAGACTTTGATAAAACAGTGTGAGAGAAATTCTGTGGATAAAGGAAATCTGCCTTTCAGCAAATGCTCAGTGGAACCATCACCATCGGAATAGAATTCTAGTCTATATGGACTTCCGCTTGATGTATCACATCAGTTTTTACATAAATGTAAATTAGTTTAGAACTATTTTCCCAGTGCAAATGTATCCCCTCTTCTAGATTGCATACGTTTAAATAAATAGCTAGGGGGGGAAATCATTAAAATTCCTTAGTTGCACCAGGAAGAAACCAGTTGATTCATCACCCAGGACAGAACTCATCAAATTCAGATTAAGTCCAGTACATTTGCTATGAAAAAGCTGAACTCACAATAGCTTTAGAAATTGCAAATTAAATGTATTTCAAACTAATTCAGTGGTAATCAATTTTAAATATGTGTCCAAGTAAACAAATAGTCAGATTTGACTCATGAACACAGAAAGCTCTAATACACAACGGGTCATTGGCATGTAGATGCTGCCTTCTCATTACATAAACATCTTAAAGTGTAGCTTCTGCGGATCATAAAATCTCTTTCACTCTGCAATATTTAATTACTGCTTAATCAAAAGAAAGTCTAATTAGAGGGCAAATACAGCCTATTATATCTTAATGGTTACATTTGCCTCCTCCATTGCAGAATTCTGTCCCATCAACTTGCTTCAAAATCGTATTTGTCTTCACAACAGATATCAAGAAAATAATGCAATTTTCTGTTTCTTAGGAATGTCATCAAAAATCCATATACACCTGAGGTTTTCCACGTGGGAATAAGCATATGGCTAAGTGATAGGTTCACTGAACATGGACTCAAGACTGTTTTTATCCCCCAGATATCCCATTTATGCTCTTTATACGTGTGTCAGGTTTCTGTTAGTGTGAGCAAATGCTTTGGAGTCTTTCTGCTATAATTGCACCATCCCTCAAGAGTCAAGAGCATAAGACCAAATAATGTCTACATTTTAATCAATTTCATAGCTTTTGGACATTAGCCATTATTACCAGGGAATAATGATGTTTACTTACTGATATTTGGAAGATAGGATGTTTTACACAAAGGGACAACAGATATTTTTCTGCAACTGGGCTTTTAATAGACCTAATTATTGAGTTGTTGTACTAACTATATGAGTTATGAAATGTATACCCACTTTTTTGGGGGCAGTTATAAATAACAGTCCTTTATAAATTTGGCCTGATTAAAATAGACTCTAACATGTACAACAAAATCTTATATGCTGAATAGCGAGATACAACTCTGTGAAAAACTCATTCCCCCTTTTTAAAGATTGAATTTTTGCATACATTTGTCAAAGAATATGATCAGAACTTCTATTATATCCTATCCACACACACATAAATGGTGTGTTCAGTGTTGCTGAACAATAATACTAAATTTGGTCTTTGTTTATTCATTTCATTAATAAAGTCATCAAACATATATATGTATATATATGTGTGTGTGTATGTATATGTATATGTATATGTATATGTATATGTATATATATAATTGCTCTTTAGATTCAATAGTTGTTTTCATTATCCAGAGTTGAAATAATTACAACCAAATGCTTCCTATAATTGGTGAGCAGTTTCTTAAGTCACCCTGTAAGAATTAGGACTCATTCCTCCATGGCAAATTTAGTTTAATTGACTGAAGTTGGGAGGTGGTTCCTTTTTCAAAGTGGCCCATGACCTGTTAGATAACTTTGTTTATGAAATAAATGAAACAAGTATACTTCAATAAATACTCCTTTTTATCAGCAGGACTCCAGTGAAGATCTGATAACACTCAATGAAAGATTCAAGGTTCAGAAAATCTAAAAGGAGGAAAGTACTTTGCAGAATTATACATGATCACTCATAGTTGGTGAATGAGGATCATCACTATAAGACACAGTTGGTTCTCGGGTTTTGGAGGGTGCAGGTGCAGAGAATGATCATGTATTTTAATATTTGCGACAAATCTTTAACGCATCTTACCTTAAATGAGAATAGAAAACTGCCCAAAGGAAATGTGTACTGGTATATGCTCCAGTAAAATGCACCTAGTACTGTAGATAAACGTAACACGCAGCTTTAAAAAATCCAGCACCGGTAACCATTAGTATGCATTCCATATTTCATATTTTGAAATCATGGAAACATTCATTACATCCCCATCACTGTTGAGAGATAAGTAGTTGAGAGATTTATTTTACAATTTCTTCACCTGCACACATTCATATAGATAATATTTCAGCTTTAATTATTATGAAGAAGAGCATAAAACCTTGAATATATATTAATTCTCATCTCAACTGATCAGTTGTATTATATAGTACTGGCTTCAGAACATGGCTGCTGGGATCATTTCTGTCAAATCTTCTCAAATTTGTTTTGGAAAAGATAAACTGTTGTTGCAAATACTTTAATAGCTGTAGTGTCATAAAAATGTAATCTGGACTTAAATCACTCAATAAATAAACATAGCCTAATATATATTCTGAATGGTTGTATTCAAAAATAATGTTTGACAATGACCATATTAAAATAATAATAACAGAGGAAGCTTTCAAGGAGACCCACTGTCATCACCACTGTTTGTCACAGTATTAACTCCTCTGTCAATGCAAAACATTTAACTGTCTTAATAACTCCTCTAGTTGGCAACACCACTCATTACATCAACAATTCACAGGACTTTGCTAGCAAGGTATGGAAATTAAAATTGGACCCATATGAGACCATGGTTTCCTGTGATGTGCCTTCTCTCTTCACCTGCATTCCAACTATTGAAGCTGTCATGGTAGTGAAAAAACAACTGCTACAAGACAGCACCTGAGGTGACAGAACCAACCTCAGCCCTGACCACATATGTGCTGTGCTGGACCTCTGCTTGACCACTACCTATTTTAAATACAATGAAGGTTTCTACAGACAGAAACATGACTGCACCATGGGTTCATCTGTGTCCCCTATTATGGCCAATCTCTACATGGAAGAGGTAGAAACCAAAGCCTTAGACTCCTTCACAGGAATTCCATCCACTCACTGATATAGGTATGTGGGCAAAACTATTTGGGTGAAGATCAAAACACAGGAATTGGAAGCATTCACCAAATATATCAACACTGTGGACAGATACATCAAACTCACATGGGAAGATGTAAAGGAAAATGGTCTAGCCTTCCTGGACTGAGCAGTACACATTAAGGAAGACAGAAGCCTTATCACTGAAGTTTATAGAAAACCCACCCACACAGACCAATATTTACATTTTGATTCCCACCACCCACTGGAGCACAAAATGGGAGTCATTAGAACTGTACACCATGGAGCTGAAGGCCTGGCTACCAGCAAAGATGGGAAAGAAAAAGAATGAAAACACATCAAAGAAGCCCTCAGAAAGTGTGGCTATGCCAAGTGGGCCTTCATCAAATCTCAGAAAAGATGCTACAGGAGTGCCTCCACAACAGATAATGGAGAAAACAATAAACGAAGCAACATTGTCATTCCGTACATTGCAGGCATATCGGAAAAGCCCAGGAGGATCTTCAGCCAACATAACATACGTGCACACTTCAAACCCAAGAATACACTAAGGCAGAAGCTTGTCCACCCCAAAGATAAAACACCCAGACATAAACTGAGCAATGTAGTATATGCAGTACAATGCAGTGAGTCATGTGCAGATCTGTACATTGGGGAAACAAAACAACCACTTCATAAGAGCATGGCACAGCATAGGAGAACAAACACATCAGGACTAGATTCAGCAGTTCATCTGCATTTAAAAGACAAAGGCCACTCTTTTGAAGATAACAAAATCCATATTTTGGACAGAGAAGACTGCTGGTTTGAAAGAGGGGTTAAAGGGGCCATCTATGTCAAAATTGAATAGCCCACTCTCAATAGAGGGGAAGGGATTCAACATCATCTATCTCCAATCTACAACACAGTCCTTTCAACAGTTCCAAGAAGGCTCCCACACCAATTTGCACCACTCAGGTAACCCTGAAGACACAGATAAATCTCCAGGTGACCTTAATGACTCGCTAAAAGAATGCAAATGTACAGCTGTCTGCAAGGAGTATAAATCCTTCCATTCCACACCATCCAGTCAGAGCTGAAGAAGTTTCTTGGATGAGAAGTGAAAAGTCTTCAAAGAAAAAACAGAAAGTTTATTTGCCTCTTGAAAAAGCACCTTTGGGACATCCTCTGTCAATGTTACTGAAAACGTCAGATCATGGCTATCAAACATCAAAAACATCTGCCAGATTATCTCACTCCCTTTACATGGACAATCTGTATATATAAAAAAAACAACACCAAGTGAAACAGAATGGCTGCGCAACACTGTCCATATATAAAGTCAAGATATTGCAATGGAATTTGGAATGGACAAATGTGCCACATCAACAGGGAGAAAATAGTAAAATGAAGGGATCAAGAAGGGATCAAGAAGCCCTATGGAAATAACATGAAGAATCTGGATGAAAACGGACGTTGGCTTACCTGAACATCCCTTTTCTGCTCGCTGCAACGACATTCCAAGTGCTGGGTAATCTTCAGTCCTATTGGATCAACTGAGTGCCAATCAAACTTCCTCTACAGCCTGGTCGCTCCCCCTTCATCTGCGCATGCTCAGTCTTTTCACGAAGCCACATATCAGTAATGGATAAACAGAAGAAACAGGAACTCCACGAAAGAAGCCAATCTCTGAGCAATTCAAGGAACTCCAGTGGCTATAGAGGAAGACAAACCAAAACCCAACCCAGGCCAGGCGATGAAGAAGGTAATGGAAGGGCCGGAATGTCGTCGCAGCGAGCAGAAAAGGGATGTTCAAGAAAGCCAACGTCCGTTTTCCTGCCTCGCTGCTCCGATATTCCAAGTGCTGGGCCATACCCAAGCCTAATGTGAATGGCAGGGAACTGAATCCATCACCTGGCCATGGGAGGACGTTACTGCTTGTAAAACCTGTCTTTCGAAAGAAGCATCTGCCAAAGCAAATGAATCCAAACGGTAGTGTCTAATAAAAGAAGATATCGACGACCATGTGGCCGCCCTGCAAATATCATCAATAGATGCCTGAGTAGCCCAGGTGGCGGATGTGACAGCACTGCGGGTGGAATGTGGCACAATCGCCCCAGGAACCTGGGCACCCTGCAAGGTGTAAGCTGCATAAATACAGGCCTTAATCAATCTACCGACTGTTGCAGAAGAAACTTTTTGTCCTATAGAAGATGGTAGAAACGAGATCAACAAAGCCTCAGTCTTGCGGAAGGAAGAGTCCTTTTGATATAACATTTCAATGCCCTATGAACATCTAAAGTATGTCACCTTCTCTCTAACGGGTGTCTAGGATCTGGGAAGAAATTAGGTAGAACAATTTCTTGAGCACGATGGAAGTGTGAATTGATTTTAGGAACGAACACCGGATCCAGACGTATGACCACCCTATCAGGAAAGAAAATACAGAGATCTTGACGAATCGACAATGCAGCCAATTCCGACACTCTCCGAGCTGACGTCACTTCCAGAAGGAAGGCGAGTTTCAATGTAAGATGTCGCAAGGTGGTATCTTTGAGCGGCTCAAAAGGAAGAGAAATAAGAGATGCAATACAAGGTTAAGGTCCCAAGTCAGATAGCGGTGCACTACAGGAGGCCGCAGATTAACCGCACCATGTAAAAATAATTCATGGATCATGTGACAATGATTGGCAGTTGTCACCAAGAAGAACCATAGCCAAAGCTGCAACCTGACAGCGCAGTGTAGAAGGTGCCAGTCCTTTATCAAATCCCGACTGCAGAAATTGGAGAACCTCAGGAACCATCGCAAAAGTAGGATCTATGTGTTTAGTAATACACCACTGAGCAAAAAGTTTCCAAGATGCGTTGTAAATGTGTATCGTCAACTGTCTGGCCACTTGAATAGTAGAAATGACTTCGCTGGTAAAATGGTCTTTCGTTAAGCGGATCCGTTCAAGCGCCAGACGGTCAACTGGAGCCAGTTGGGGTTTGGGTGACACACGGCCCCTTGGCTTAGCGATATTCGGTCGCGGGGAATTCTACACGGTGGTTCGATGGACCGGTGCGTCAGGTCCACGAACCACTCCCGGCATGGCCAATATGGAGCCACTAGCACAAGGTCCACTCGCTCTTCCATCATTTTCCGGATGACTTGCGGGATGATGGGAATGGGAGGAAATGCATAGAGGAGCCCTCTACATAAGCGCATGGAGACCTCAGGGCATCATGCCCCTCTGCGCCGGATGTCGGGAAATGGGAGAAGAACCTCGGCAGCTGCTTGTTCTTCGCCGTGGCGAAGAGATCGAGGACTGGGTTTCCGAACTTGTTGGAAAGATCGATAAAGTGGCTCAGGTGCAACTTCCATTTCAACTGGTCGAGACGTCTCCTGCTTAGCCAATCCGCTTGCTGATTGATGGACCCAGATATGTGTTCTGCCCGCAATGAGAGGATGTGTCTCTCTGCCCACGACATCAGCCATTCCATCTCGTCCATCAGAGATTTGGAGCGGGTGCCTCCCTGACTGTTTACATGAGCCTTTGTGGCCATGTTATTGGTCAAAACTAACACGTTTTTGGGCTAGTTGATGGTGGAAATGACGTAGCTCCAGCCTGACTGCACGCAACTCCAGCCAATTGATGCTGTGTTGTTTCTCGGAGAAGAACCAGGTGCCCTGTGCTAGCTGGGACTCCAGGTGGGCCCCCCACCCATAGAGGCTTGCATCCATGGTCAGCGTGATCCTGTTTGGTTCGACAAAGAGAGATCCCACACAGAGAGCGGGGGAAAGCCACCACTTCAGGGATAGCTTCACTTGAGGTGGCACTGTGACCTTGGTTAGAGAGTCCGCCGTGCCCTGCTTTTGAAAGGGTAACAGGAATCACTTGCAGTTGGTGCGAGTGGGGATGAGCCCACGGAACTATGGCTACACACGAAATAAGCTTGCCCAATAGTTGGGAGAATAGGAGTAGAGCGATTGTCCTGTGTGAGAGCACCTGTGACACCAGGTCCCGAATGCTGGATTGTTGGTCAGGGGAGAGGTAAACTAGACCTTGTATTGAATCTATCACTGCCCCCAGGTGTAATAGCTGTGTCATGGGAACATGATGGCTCTTGTCCCAATTGATGATAAAGCTGTGAACCTGCAAGGCTCGAATCACACGTTGCCTGTCTTGGTTCCCCTGGGCCATGGACAAAGAAAGTATCAATATATCGTCCAGGTAGCAAACAATTCTCATGGAGAGTTCCCAGAGCATTGCAGCAACTGCCACCAGAATTTTTGTGAAAGTCTGTGGCACAGACGAGAGGCCAAAGGGCATGGCCCAGTATTGAAAGTGGTGCTCCGCGTGAGCGAATCGAAGGAATTGTCTGTGTGCCGGATGGATGGGCATATGTAGATATGCCTCCTTGAGGTCGATTGATTGCATTAGATCACCGGAACTAATGCACCCTAGAAGGGACTTGAGCGAGTGCATCTTGAAACGATGATACTGCACAAGGAGTTCAATTGCTTCAGATTGAGGATGCCTCGCCAGCCCCCCGAGCTTTTGGGTATGAGAAATAAGATTGAATAAAATCCCATCTGTATTTGGTGTTCTGGGACTGGTTCTATAGCCTCGATATGCAGTAGGTGTTGAATCTCTAATTCCATGAGATGCTGTTTGGATGGGAGAGTGGGCAATGGACATTGGAGAAAAAAAGATAGAGGGGGGAAGTGAACTGCAACAGTAGGCCATCGGTAACTGTGTGTAAAATCCCATTGTCCGTCATTGAAAGTTCCCACTGGTGGTAGAACAACTGGATTTTGCCACCAATGGGGAGAGAATGCATCGAGTCATTTTCCTCGACGGAAAGAGCGCGAACCCGCTCCTCTGAAGGGGCGCTTGAATCTGGTCTGATGTCTGCCCCTGTCATGAAAGGAGGTACGGTCTGAATAGGTGGAATACTGTTGAGAGGATGAGCATGGAAAATAGGAACCGCTAGGTCCCCGCACAGCATGAAATGGCTGCCTGGGATAAGAAGAAAAACAATGATCTGGTCGTCTGTAGGATGAAGGCAACATTTTCTTTTTATCACGTCCTTCCACCAATATAGGCTCCAGGGATGCACCAAAAAGACACTGGCCATGATAGGGAGCTGCCATAAGTCACCATTTAGATTTTATATCTGCCCTCCAATGGCGAATTGGAGGCTAACGCTCTGGAGGCAAACTTGGCTGCATCGAGGGAGGCGTCCGCCGAATACTCAGCTGCAGCAACTATCTTGGCCACGTCCTGTTGAAGCGTAGCTCCAGGTCAGACGAAAGAGCTTCTTCCGCCATGCCCACTAAATATCAGCAGGCTGCCCAACAAATTTTTCAAGCCAAACCCCAAACAGGTCTCAGAAAGTAGTAAAGATGTATTACTTCCCTGTTGTGTTGAAGGCTTGAAGGGAAGTTCGATAACAGGAGGCAGGACAAATGCAGACAGCATCTGCAGTCACACACTTCTCACAAAACCGTAAATAACAGGCCAGAGGCTCAGGTGGGAACAACGCCGCTGATCCGCACTGTCCAAAATGGCGGTTGGGCAAAAACGGTGGTTGAAAATGGTGGGCGCTAACTGGAGACCTCTCTCAGTGCCCCGCAGAGCACAGCCAAGTGACGCCGCCGACAATCTCGTCACGAAGACAATCCAACGGCGATCCGATTTCTACGGGGACCGCCGCATCCTCAGGCAGCAAGTTCAAAAGCCGCGAAGTGCCCTCCTGTCAAAAATGAGTTTGCCGGCAAGGCAGGGACTCCAAGGCCGCTATGGCCTTGGAGTGAGAGTGAGAGAGGTTCTGCTGGCACGCCAGACAACCAGCTCCTCACTCGCAGCAAAACGGCTGCTATCGGGGCGAAACTAAGCCCCCTGTAGCGCTGAATATGGCGGACAAGTTAAACGGCGGCAGGCGCCCGAGCCGGGAGACACCTGTACACCCAGCGTGGCTGACAGTGAATCCTTGATGATCGCAGCCCTCACTAAGTTAAAGCGCCTAATTTAAATTGGAAACTAACGAAATAAGCCAAAAATGTCACTATTTGCTGAGGAGAAAAAGGCACACCAGTCTGATCACCAGCGATTGAGTGAAAAGACTGAGCATGTGCAGATGAAGGGGGAGCGACCAGGCTGTAGAGGAAGTTTGATTGGCACTCAGTTGATCCAATAGGACTGAAGATTACCCAGCACTTGGAATGTCGGAGCAGCGAGGCAGGAAAAAGATCACTACAACTACCTGGGCATTTTTTGAGCTGACAATATTAAGCACACTGAAATTAAGAACAAGGTTAATAATAAATACATCATAAGAGTGATGAACATTGTAAAGTTCAAACACAGTTAATAAACACAAAGCTGGAATAGTGGATTGGACTCAAGCAGAACAAAAAGCCCGGATAGGAAGACCAGAAAAGTAATGACAATGAATCACACCCTTCATTCACATAATGATGTTGACAGACTGTACTTACCAAGAAGCATAGGCAGGCATGGAATATTGAATGTACAACAGGCAACTGAAGAAGAAAACAGAGCACTGGAAGAATATCTGAAGAATATTAAAGATGCACTGAAGCTAGTTCATTATGAAGATTTACTGAATACTAAATTGACCAAACTGGCTTACAAGATCAAATGAAGGATAGAAAAGAGACATGGGAATGACTAATACACACAAAAAATCAAGCAGGCAAAGCAGATAACAAGAAGTCCTGACAATAGTAAGAGCAGGAAAATTGAAGAAAGAGATAGAAGGGCTAATTTTGATTGCACAAGACCAAGCCTTAAGAACAAATGCTTACAAAGCCAGAATTGAGAAAATAGCAAATGTTGCCTCTGCAAAGAAGCTGAAGAAACAGTGAACCCATCTTGTTAGCTGTTGCAAGAAGATTGCACAGACTGATTACAAACAAAGGCATGGCAAAATAGCAAAAAAATAATAGAAAATGAAGTCGCTAAAGTGCTCTGGGATTTTATAATTCAAACAAGCACTGGTCACATAACACCCTGGATAGTGACATTGCAGTACCTAGTGACAAATGAATAGAACAGATAGCATCAACAGTAACAGGCACTTTGGGTGCAATCCCAAAACATCTGAAGCACGACTTGAACATCATCAACATTGACAGAATTACCATCCGCCAATTACAAAAAACAGCTTTACTTGGAAAAGCTCACATCTTGCAACAATATCTTTAACACAACATCTGTCTAACCCAGGTCTTTTGGAAGGACTCGATAGATAGATAAAAATGCTAAATCCAGTCTAAATATCTTGTTAAGCAATTATGGTATGACCAACTATAATAATAATAATTTATTCAGAATGACAATTTATTTCTGCAGTCCATTAAGTTAGAATTTTGTTCACTCTGTGGAAATTATTGCTTTGTTTAGACACATGGCAATCGCTAAAATGAATACTGTATAATGCAGGATTGGTTGTATGCTCCATATTATTGCATTTGATTGCGACTAATAAATAATATTTTGGAAAGCAACACAAACATCACAACAAAATATTTATTAAAAAATTAATATTCTTTTTTTAACTTGAAAAATGGAGTTGGTTAAAAGCCATTCAGTCTGGGGCTCCCCACTTCTATTTTTGTGGCTGTTTTGCATTATCAAAATTCAGCATGATTGGAATGGCTAAAAGAAATGAATTGATTTAATGCACATATTTTGCTTTTAGCATCTTCTCAACAGCTGAAAATGTCAGCCCTGCTGATGCATCACTGAAATGTTTCATGCAGCCTTTGGAAACCTACTTATAAAAACAAGTGTGATCTCCAGCCACAAAAAGTTTGGCTATCCTTAGTTATACAGTTACCCAAATCAAAGACATAGGACTTAAAATAATACAGTGTAGAAGAAAATAAATTAAATATGAATGTTCAGAGAAATGAGATATTCAATTAAATTAGTTTTCCAAGGCAGGGAAATCCCAATTCTAATCCTCACCTTCATCCTCTACTAACAGATAAATCCTCATGTCATTGGCATCGTCTTCCATTGGCTGATAGTTTATACAGTATGGAAGTTCTTCCCAATTCTAGTTTGAATTTGTTTCCTTGTGGTTTTAACAGTCGTTTCTAGTCCTGTCTCCTGTGGCAATAGATAATATGTTCACACCTTTCTCTCTGTAACATATTTTTCATCAGCTATTGGAAGACTTCAATCATATTTCACCTTGGTCACCATTTCTAAAGACTAAGCATATCCAGATTCTTTAACTGTTTCTCATAGAGCTTGGTTTTCAAATCCTTCTACCATCTTGGTGGGTCTCCTTGCTCCATATTGTCTATTATCTAATCTCCTTTTAGAACTGTATACACCAGGGAGTCTGATCAGGGCACAGCAAAGTAGAATAATAATTGCCTGTCACCTTGTAAATTGGAGAGGGGAAGTTTCTCAGATGCTCCAATCCCATGCCATGGAGGGCTTCAAAGATGAAGTCCAGCACTTTGAATTGAACTTGGAAATAAACCGTTTACCAATGCAGCTTGTGAAGCAGAGGTATAATGTGTGTTCCGTAAGTAATGCAAACAACTCACACACAGTGCTACATTTTGCACCAGCTGAATGTCTGCACAATTTTCAAGAGCAATTTCATGTAGAGTACATTGCACTAGTTCAACTGGGATGTGATCAGGGCATGAGTCAGTGGTGGGTTCCTCCCAGTTTGGCCTGGTTCCGCCGAGCTGGTAGCGGTGACGATATTACATCACTGAACCGGTTCTGCCCCCCCCCAGCGCCCCACCCACCCCTGCGTTATTCTTACCTTTTATTTGGCCCCACCCCCAATCTATTGCTGCCTCCTGAGTCCCAGCTGATGTGTCAGTAATGAGAAGAAAAAAAGTAAAGCAGGATTCATTTTAGAAGCTGTGATACTGTGCATGGATATTGATACATGAAAAGAGTTAATAAGCAGGGGGGCAAGAAAATGAGGAAATGCATGCAGTGAATCAAGTGCTTTTGAATTACTGAAAATGAAACGAAAGAAGGCACACGTCTAAATTAAACTGCACAAACCACAGCAAGAGAATAATAGAGCTATTGTGACAGTGATGTGAAAAAGAACAAGAAGAAAACACAAATGTCCAGAGCAAAGCTTGCTCCATGAAAGCACTTTAGAGAGCTTGCTGGATATTTCAAGAGCCAATGTAGGGTATCTCTGGGCCAACAATCAAGTAATCACCATGACTAACAAAATGCCAAGAGAATGTCAAGAGAACAGAATGACAGCTTGGTCACCGAAGCTTTGTGCTAGCATCTCTTAAATAGGAGAACTGCCATGCTAGATCAAAGGTCGAGGCGGTACAGGCTGTGTCTTGGTAAAGCTTTGAATCAGAGTGTGATGATGATGACGACAAAATAGACTGTTTGCTCCTTTCTCAAGCAGTCAGGGATCCTAATCTATTATACTCTCTCATGGTCACTGATAAACCTGCTCTCCATTCATTTTAAAGTTTACTAAGCCGTTGGTTATCAGTGTGCAGCAATTCCTCCGTGAATACACATTATGTCAACAATTACTTAATTTTATTTGTTCTGAATATCCTGCCTGTCTTTGCAGGAGAAGGCAGAAAGGCAGAAAGGATTATGTTGACATATGTGTGGGAAAGGAAAATTCCTACTCACTTCTGTGATCAAATACGCAACCCTCCATCCCTTCAAGCTGTTTGGGAAACAATGAGATGATGAAGATTGAGGGGATATCAGCAGCACAGATGTTCGCACGGAGAGCATTGGAGCTGCCACTTAGCAGTTGCTTGCTATGAAAAAATACCTGGTTCCACTACACCTGTATCCAATGGATACATTATCATATATTAACATTGCCACTTCCTGCCTTACATTTCAGACCTCTATAAAGCTTGTGTTAAACAACACAACTGCTTTTCTCACTATCAATTTAGGTAGGATCAGAATAATAGGAAACAGCAGGTCTGAGGTTAGACATCATTTCTGTATTGCTCCCAATATATGGATGTTCTGAGTAATGACCAGGTACTCAGTTTCTCTCAAAGGAGATTTTATGTTTTATTATCTTGGCAGCGGAATGAATTACTGCTCCCCTTTTATATTTTATATCAGAAGATACACATCACGGCACTCTTATAAGGCCATCCTGGCTTACAAATACACACACGCTCTATGTGAAAGTAGTCTGTGTGTTGGAGAAGAACAACAAAAGTTATATGTACTGACACTCTCCAGGATGCAAAACTCACAGCATAAAGAGGCATCTGAAAGAAAAAGTACAAGGCAGGAGTGGGTTCTACTTAACTTTACTACCAGTTCGCAATGAGGCTCGCGCGCGTGCTTGCTTTGCTCATGTATGCACTGTTCTGCGCATGTGCAGAAGCATTTTGATGATGTTGGGATTGGTGGGCAGAGCCTCCTGCTGGTTTTACTACCAGTTCTATAGAACCGGTGCAAACCGGGGGCAACCCACCACTGGTACAAGGTGTGTAAACAGAAAGCACATAGTATGCTTTTTGTACCAAATGAGTATATTCTGAAATAATTACAATCCTTAATTTGTTAAAGGACAGCATATTTAATCAAACGAATTTTCATTACATTTATGAGATGAACAGAAATCAGGGGTTCAGTTTCCAACTATATAGTGGAACAGCTGACCACCATTTCTGGATGGTTGATTAACTAAGGAAGACACGTTTCCCATCATCTTATTTTCACAGTCTTCTCTGCAATTAGTTTGTAACCAGTTGCCATTGTAGCAGCGTCGGTCACAGCAAGAGCTTATTATAAATAAATTTGCTTAATAAATAAAATATGGCTGGCTCATTTTCTGCATCTTATTAAAAAAAAAAAAGGGGGGGGGGAGAAGCTGTTTGGCAATTTTATTGGTGTTTATATTGTGCAGAGGAAGGAACCCAACAGTATTTAATAATATTGTGCAAAAAAATAGTAAGCAAAATTATATAGGGAGGAATTGTATAAATCAATATATTTGTTTGTGAGACAGTGTTTAAAACTTACAATTCTTGCCTTCTTTTGTAGCTAACTCTGATATTTTTCATATTGTGTTACTTTGAACAAATTACAAGAAAAATAGTGCTGGATTTGGTGTTACCTTCCAATTTCTAGGAAAAGGGGTAACAGTTTTTGTGCTCTAAGCCAACGTCTCTTAACTTCTGACACAAGCTAAAATACGTAACATAGGAAGAGAGAGGTGATGGGTGATGGCTGTGCATCTTACTCCCTTGCACCTGTCAAGAAGGCAGATTGAAGGAATTCTTTATGGGTTATGAAAAGTAGATTGTTTTGAATTGGATCTGAAAAAAAATGACAGCAGACAAACAGACAAAGCAGACAAACTTTTGCCATTGTAATTTTTCACAGCAACCTAATAGTATGCAAGGGATTAGAATGATAGCACTAATTTGAATATTTTATGGTAAACCTATATATATATGTGTGTGTGTTAAGTAGAGGTTATATTGACTTGATATTGTAAATTTTTGTGATGTTCACTTTTGGAACCACCGAAAACTCTCACTGTTCAGAAATGAGGTACATGCATTATGGTGGGCATTCAACGCTGTATTACTGAAGTGCCCAGAAGGTCAAAGTTATCAAACGGAAAGACTAAAAAGACTAAGGCAGCTAGACAGGTGAATGGCAAGGTGATGTCACTATGCAACTGTGAGCTGGTATTGAAGTAAAATCAAACGTAAGGGGGGCAGCAGCTAAGTGAGCCACAGAGCACAAGAGTGAGAAAAAAGCAAGATCTCAGGAAAAAGAAGTAGAATTCTCTGTTGGTAACAGAACAGCTAAAAAATTCATCAGGAATCAGTACTAGTCTCATCTGATTGAAGGCTGTATTCTTAAAATCAATTGAGCCTCACTTCCCTGGAGGACTCCCCACCAACAGGACCTCAACCTTATCAGGACTGACTTCCAATTTATTAACACTCAGCAAATCTATCCTTTCTTCCAAAAAGATCAACACTATACAACCCATGTTGGGTCATCATTTCAGAAATATTTCCTTACCTAAACAAAGAAGCAATGACCGTGGGTGGGCAAAAAACCACTGATTTTTGACTTCCTACTAGCTTCCCCATTGAGTTTTCTTCCTGATCTCCCTCTCTCCCTCACTTTTTTCCTTCCTTCCTTGCCTTCCCACCTTCCTTTCTTTCATTGCTTCCTTCCTCTTTCCCTTCTTCCTCTCCTCTCCTCTCCTCTCCTCTCCTCCCCTTTCTTTCGTTTCCAGCAGGCATATATGTGGCTGCTGCTAGGTGGAGGATGGAGTGAGGAATTGTAAGACTGGCTGAGAAATTGTTAGAACATTGAAAATGAAGATCATGTGATCACAGTTGCCACCCTGTAGTGCAGCAACAGCCAGAAGCACTGAGATAGTCACAACTTCCCCAAATTTCATTTCCTTTGAGTCATAGCCCTATGATGCACCATTTTGCCCAGTTAAAGGTCATGATAAAAGTTTCAATAGTTTATAGATTTTCTGTGCTACAGCTTCAAAAACATGAACTAGTATTTGGGAGGGGGAGATTTTGTATTATTGCCAGATAAGTGTAGATACCAATCTTTGTGGGAGGGGCATATACAATAAGACCCAAAGATTTCTCCTGCAAACTCTCCTTGAAATGATGAATTTGGGGCCAATTATCACTTGTGTCAGGGGAAAAAATATTTTTGTTACTGGACATGGAATAAGGATGGTACTCTCAAGGGCAGAATTCAAAATTTCAAAAAAGGTCAATACATTAATAACAAGTGATATGAAGAGACTGTCCTTTGATAATTAGAAATGTCTGAAGCTAGACTTAAAGTCCTGTTTTCTTATCCCTATACTCTTTGGAATTTTCCCCAATGTTTTCTTCAAAGCCAATTATTTCCTTCTACCAGTACCTAATTTAGATTCAATTTTATGCTTGCTAACCAAATTATGAATAGATTTACACAAGATATTGGAAAAATAAGTCTGTTGCTTCATTAAAAAATACTACAGGTCCACAGAGATTCCCTTTTTTTTCTGGTTCACAACTTTGTTTTGACTCCTCAAGATTCAGGTCAAGGTCAGTTGGTGGGATTCCAAATCAGTTGGAAATCAAATAAATAAACCATTCCCCTGTTCTTGATGCAGCAAGGTTCATTAACAACATGGTTGATGACTTGGCCAAGGGTTAAGATCTGGCCAGCTCCTACTAGCACTTAGGCTGTTACAGCCATGTACATCATTGCTATTTTGGTTTGTATTGCAAGAAACACTGGACCCATGGCTTCCTCTAAAGCATTTGTCTAGGAAATACCTAGTTCTGCTGACAAGAAATTTGTATGTCCATATTTTAAAAAATTGCTTTTATTCCTTTGATCGTAAGGGTGGGAATGGGTAGTTACAATTTTGGCTACTTCTGTATATGGTCAGCAATAGAGTCCCTCTATGAAGGAGATGGATGATTGATAAATAATGCATCCATACTGTACACACCACTTGCCATCAGGACTGCCCTTCTGCTGTAACATGAGTTGAGGATGGATTTGATTCCCTTCACCTGCTTCACCCATAACTGTTTGTCATACCTGTGCAGTATCTTCTGGGCTATTTCTTTCAGAGAAATATGCAAGACTTGCACTCAGGAATAGTCCAACTGACAGATAACAAGGATGGGGCATTGTACCTGCAACCTGTTAATTGACAATGTGAATGGTGACTGAATCAAGTGTTTTTATTCCATATGTCATCTACATTCTTGCTACTGATGCAGAACAAAATTGGAAGAGAGGCAATTTTTGCTATCTTCTGGACATTTTAACGTAGCTGTCTGGTGCCATTCCAAGTAATTGAAACTTAAACCACATTTGAGAAAAATGAGATTAGCTGTGTGAAGTATATTGTAAAAAGCAATCAAAATCTCAGCACATGTGGTACAACACTTGATAGCACAAGCCAACAATTATTCCCCAAACAGACAATAATTGATAAAAATGGGCCTTAAAGACATAAACATTTCAGTCCATGGGCAATTGCTCAAGCTTTATTTTATGCAGTTGTTACTGATATATTTGTATTTGGTTCATATGTAATGTTATTTTAATGTGGTGTATAGAGAATTATAGAACATATTGTTTCATCTCAATTTTATAAAAAATGTACAGCTTTAAATAACAATAAAGCATAAACTGGTGGGATCACAAAATAGACAAATAGAAAATAAAGAAGCTAAAGACTTAAAAATTCAAGCAGACAAGCACCGGCCACATAATCCCCAGATTTAACTATTTACAATAAAAAAGACAAAATAGTCTTGATCGTGGACATCTGCTTAGAGATAGTTGAATAGAAGAGAAAGAACTGGAGAAAACATAAAGACTGAAAAAAAATTACCGTGGCAAAAGAAAGCAAAGATAGCATCAATTATCAGGTTCGCCTGATTTCCCAGTTGCGCCCCTTTCTGGATCGGGACGTCTTATGCACAGTCACTCACGCCTTCGTCACTTCCCGTCTGGACTACTGTAACGCTCTCTACATGGGGCTCCCCTTGAGGAGCACCTGGAGGCTCCAACTGGTCCAGAATGCGACCGAGCGAGTGGTTATGGGAGCGACTCGTTGCTCCCAGGTAACTCCTCTCTTGCGCGAGCTGCACTGGCTCCCTGTGGTCTTTCGGGTGAGTTTCAAGGTGCTAGTCACCATCTTCAAAGCGCTCCATGGCTTAGGACCGGGATATTTACAGGGCCACCTTCTGCCAATGAATATCTCCCACTGCCCGATACGCTCTCACAGGGAGGGCCTCCTGAGGGTGCCATTGGCCAGACAATGTCAGCGGGCGGCCCCCAGGGGGAGAGCCTTCTCTGCGGGAGCTCCTGCCTTATGGAATGAACTGCCCCCAGATATAAGAAAGATTCCTGACCTCCGCGCCTTCCGTCGGGCTCTGAAGACTCTGTTGTTCCATCAAGCCAGCCTGACCGAATAGATTAATTTTAAATGGGTTTTAAATTGGTTTTAAAGGGGTTTTAGTAAGGAGTTTTAAATTTATGGCCAAATAGCTTTAACTTATTTTAGTAGTTTTAATTTTTGTGTCTGATTGTTTTAATATGGCTGTGAACCGCCCTGAGTCCCCTGGGAGAAGGGCAGTATAGAAATGTAATAAACTAAACTAAACTAAACTAATAGTAATAGGTGCCTTGGGTGCAATCCCAAAACATCTGGAGCACCACTTGAACACATCAGCATTGATAAAATCACCACCAATTGCAAAAGGCAGCTTTACTTGGAACAGTTTGCATTCAACAATGATACCTTTAACAACATCAAACAACACCTGCCTATCTCAGATCTAGGGGAAGAGCATTATAAGTGGATAAAAATGCCAAGTCTAGTTTAAACATCTGGCTGACTATTGAATCAACCATAACTACAAGTAGTAGCAGCAGCAGCAGCGGCGGTGGTGGTCATACAGTATAAGCCTGAAAATTTGCAGAATTAAAAAGATGTATATTGTTGATGCCTGGAAATAAGTCTCTCCTGTGGCTTGTGCACTTCATTGAAAAATAATAACCTACTTTTTGTTTGCATTCTGTAGAAGTTCATGGCTCCATTATACTCTAGAAATGTACAATCGGAAAGTTATTTTTAAAATGTTGGCTTTGTTCCTGGACTGAAAAAGGAAATAACTCCAGCTTTTTGCCATCATTTCTTTCTATAATAGAAAAACCTTCACCTTGCCGATTCCAAAATGTCAGTCTAACAGCAGTTAACAGCATTTTTTTTTTTTTAAAAAAGTCTCCTTAAAGTCATATTAGACGCCTGGTGATTTTGTTGGCCTATTTCTGCATTTCTGGAACAACAGTAAGAAACACTTTGCAATCATTTTCTTCAGGGATTTTTTTTGTCACCTCCTTACCCCAGTCTTTTCAATGGCTCTGGAATCCCCTTGTGATCCCCATCCCAGCACTAACAAGAGAATGAGTCCTTAATCCCAGATAGGTTTGGCCAGATGCTGTCACAACCTGAGGAAATATCATTGGTAATATGATTTAAAAATAAAGGAATCATTGGCAAGTGACTCACACTATCCCTTAATGAAGTTTTTATAACACACAGTGCGAAAAAATACCACACACTGGAAATAATCAGACAATAAGCTAGGATGGCAATGCAATAGGCAGAGATATAGCCAATTTGCACTAGTATTTTTTTTAAAAATGGCAATCAATAACAGCTCCAAGAAATATTAAGAGTCAAACAAAAAAATAGCAATACAATTTAAACTTATTTACCGCTTCACAGTGCTTTACAGTACTAAGTGAATTACAAAGTCAGCATATTGCTCCCAACAATCTGGCTTCTCATTTTATCGACCTCGGAAGGATGGAAGGCTGAGTCAACCTTGAGTTGGTCAGGATCGAACTCCTGGCTGTGGGCAGAAGTAGCCTGCAGTACTGCATTCTAACCACTGTGCCGCTATGGCTCAGTATATTTATAATAATGTAAATGCTTACTAACATCATTTAATTATCAAATGGATGGGAATCTTTTCCTAATACTTTAAAGGAACATTCTCAGCACCCCACACACAATCCAGAAAAAAGTATTGAAAGATGCTATCATAATCCTTCAATCTTGTTACATGGCCAATGGAGCAGAGCAGTGTATTTTTCTTGAATACAAAACTGACTAGTTTTGTCCTAAAGGTTTCCCAATGACACCAAATGCATTAATATTGAAATTTTTTTAATTAACAATAATAATGTCTTGGATTAATTTTTACTTACCATGCTGCAGACCTTCCAATTACTCGTCTAAAATCTCATTATATTAATCTAAAACTACATAGGAGTATACATGAAATGGGGGGAAATGACTTTGTTCCCATTTGGAACAATACCATCCTAGTCAAAACATTCTGAGTCACATTTTGTTCAAATAGAATAAAAGATGAACTGTATTGGGTGTTCCAACAGAGCCAGTTCAAAATGTTTCAAGTTCTTTGTTGTAGGAATCAATAGCACCTTGAAACAAGTCCTTTGCTCCCTTGGTTTTATGATTTTTTAAAAAAAGTATAAGGTCAGAAAAACAGGAAGGGGATAGCCACATTCAAACTACTTACCAGCCAATTTACACTCCCCCTTATCCTAAAATCCAAGACTATGTATTCTTTCATTAAGTTATAAATAAATTAAAATTCTCATCATAACCAATTAAAGCAATAGTCAAACATACTTTTTGAAATTTCTGACTGTATAAAAAGGCAGCATCAGTAGCCAAGCCAGGGGAAAAAAGACCCTTAACAGCAAACAGATTATCTCTAACATATCTGTAATGCTCACAAACAGCATAATACTGAAAACAGCAGAAATACATATTGGCTGTTCCCATAACACGCACCTGCTCCCAAGGAAAACACAACACATTCATTGACATCATATGGGCTTATTTTTTTGAACTGTTAGTAACTGCTGAGGGGAGGGGGAGGAGGAGGAGGGAGGGAGGGCATATTTTCTTCATGGCACTAGATCAGAATTGTTTACTATAACCAACAGGTTACAGGCTAGCTTTTAGAGATATCTCACTCCCGACTACTCCCCATATACACATTTGTACCCTAACATCTTTTACCTCTGGCAAAGAAGCCCACTGATTCCTGAAGAACACAATTTCTCCTTTTGACGTTCAATAGCTAAGAAGGAGCTTCTAAAGGAGAATATTTGTACCTCAGGGTTGAAATGAGGGGCGCTTGGGGCTCTCTGATCTTGCTTGTTTTCTTGCACACGTTTCATTACCCAAATCGGTCTGATTGGGCAATGAAACCTAGTTTGGATAGTGAAACATCTGCAAGAGAACAAGCAAGCTCAGTGAGCACCAAGGACCACTCATGAAAAAGGAGGATTTTGTTAGAGGATTTTGTTGCTGAATCTTCTCAGGCAAACAGCAACATGGACTGGAATCCAGAAAGAAAACATCTTCACACTCCAGGAAGTGTGAACCCAACCAAATGTTAGAATTTCTAGAGAAATTCTAGAGCAAGCAAGAGTGTTAGATAGCTGTTTTAGTTTGGATGTCTTCAAAACCTTCTCCACTTGCTTTACAGCTATTTCCCAGAGTCTGCATTTTGAATGAGCCTATCAATTTTCTCTTGGTATGTTCTTGCTTTTGAAAACTAAGTCTTCTTCTGTAGCACCAGCAAAGTCTAATCTATATTTCACTCACTATTGTGTGGTTGTTGATAAACACTATTTTAAAGAGAGTAATTTGATGACAAATTGTATCAAGATGGTTACACTAGGGTAACATGGCTCAGATATCCTAG
Organism: Masticophis lateralis; assembly: GCA_030761175.1. Lineage (NCBI taxonomy): Eukaryota > Metazoa > Chordata > Lepidosauria > Squamata > Colubridae > Masticophis > Masticophis lateralis. Next base: position 73,748,664 of record JAUDYJ010000002.1, read on the forward strand.
GTTTCTATGGATTGACTGCTAGTTAAACTACTGGTTTTCAATGAACAGAAGGTATTTTCTTTTCTTTAGTTTTGCTTCCATATCTATAGTTGTGGGAGAGGACGAGAGGAAAAGAAGGCTTCACCTAAGAATACCAGGAAAAATAATTACTGTTATTACATAACAGTTAATTACTGTCATAATTAGTGATGCATTCACCCTAGGTTATTCGAGCTGAATGCTGGAGACTTGATGGGTGTTTGTGGGTGAGAAAGAGATCCTAATACTGGGGGACTAAATTTCAATAGAGTCTTGGAGTACTGCATGATTGCTAACTTCCAGTCCAGCACAACAGTATTAGAAAGCTTTTCTCCAGACTTAGTTGGATATAAGATGAACTGGGAGGCAGGGTGTGTGGGAAGCCATCTGTCCAATGCGAAAGAAAAGTTATGAAGACTGGGAGATTGCTGAAACCAAAGGAAAGATTTAGAATTGGTTTTCCATTGAAGCTGTGCTGATACAATGAACTCAATAAAGAAGACATTTGAGAATGAGCCAAGTCCCAGGGTTGTGATTTGCTTGGAGTCATTTGTCGGAGCCTTGACATTAAACCAATTCTTAAAACACATACACACACATACATACACCTCAAGATGGCTCCTATGATAGTGCATTTGAAGCTTTGCCTGTTTATATATCCTGTATGCATTTGATGCACATAAAAACTGAGGGATGTTCAACTACACAATTGCTGGCACCATTTTGACTTTTTTGCCCACATCCTGTAGACAGCACACTGTGCACTGCTGCTTTGCAGTCAGTGACATTGCACAGAGGAGGCTGAGTACTACCACAGTAGCACAGCAAATTCCTCATGTTGTAGGATTTCATCTGGACAATATTGAGCTGTGTGCCATTTAGAGATAAAGGCCTCACTGAACACCACAAAGAAATAGCAGCAAAAGGAAAATAAATATTTTCTCAGGTCCCACATGAGAAATAACTTTCTGTACCAACTTTCAAAGTGAGGAAAGAAATCAGAGAACTTAAAGCAGTTTTCAAAGCAGAAAAAGCAAGTGAATAAGACTGTAGAGATCATCACACCAGTAAGATATTGTATGTAAATATATGTCCTTCTGGTACTTTAAATAAACCAGATAGGAAAGATTACTTTTTTTTACCTTATTCTACTCTTACTTCACATGATGTTCCAGTTTTTTTGGACCTGGTTTGAATTTTGGAACAGAATTCCAAATACCAGTAATGAACAGTTATGAAAGAGGGAATTTCCATTCATCATTCTACCACAAGCAGCTGCACTTCAGTAAAAACCTAGTGAGGTGAAGTATTGCCTTTGGAAAGACGCCATAGCAATGTTTTTTTTTCTTCACATAAACTATCAGAGTCACTTCACATAAAGGACTGAATCCCCCATTACAACACTCAAGATCTCTGGGCCTGCCGGTCCTAGTATATGACGTATTTTGAGGTGTTACTTCAAAGCTGCTGGGTTGAAATGTGATATTACCATTCACATCACTTAGGAAATCTTGTGAATAACAAACTGAATTGCTATGCAAGAAGCAAGGCGATTCAAGGTAAACTGAACAACAATAGAGAAGTTTATTTTTAAAGAAAATGACAAGCTTCTATAATAGCAGCAAGTTCCCACTTGCTGTGATTGTTGCTGCACTAGCTGGCACAAATACATAGTTTGCTAATCAAGCAATTGACGCAGTTGGAAAATTGGGTCTTGTTCTCAGCTACTGATCTTTTCAACCATTCCTAGTGACCCAGGGTTTACAAAAGGAGCTGTTGGGGTCTACTGTCCATCTTAAACTCAGTTTAATGTGAAACTGAAGCTTGGGCTAAGACTTATAAATATGAAAAAGAGAGTCTCTGAGCATCTGCTTTATTCTGGAGAAAGAAGACTGATGGTTCAGAGGCTATGAGTTCTAGACAGGACTTTTGATGTAGCAAATCTTTTTTTATAATTTAGTAGTAGTATACAGGTAGTCCTCAACTTACAACTATTCATTTAGCAACTGTTCAAAGTTACAATGGCATTGGAAAAAGTGACTTACAACCTGTACTTGCCCTTTCAACCTTTGTAGCATCCCCACGGTCACATGATCCAAATTTGGGCACTTGGCATATATTTCTGATGTTTGCAGTGTCCTGGAATCATGTGATCACCATTTGAATAGAATAGAACAGTGGTGAAAGGGACCTTGTAGGTCAGCTAGTCCAACCCCCTGCCCAAGTAGGAGACCTTACACCATATCTGACAGATGGCAGTCCAGTTTCTTCTTGAAAGCTACCAGTGATGAAGTTCCCACAACTTCTGAAGGCAAGCTATTCCATTGGTTGATTGCTCTCACTGTCAGAAAATTTCTCCTTATTTCTAGGTTGAATCTATCCTTGATCAGTTTCCATCCATTATTCCTTGTCTGGCTTTCAGGTGCTTTAGAGAATAGGTTGAACCTCTTCTCTCTGTGACAGCCCTTCAGATATTGGAACACTGCTATCATGTCTCTCCTAGTCCTTCTCTTCACTAGAGTAGCTGTGCCCAGTTCCTGCAACCATTCTTCCCACCCCTCTTCCAACAAGCAAAGTCAATGGGGAAAGCCAGGCTCCCTTAACAACTTTTTTATTAATTTAATAACTGCAAGTTGTTTGCGTAACAACCATGGCAAAAAGATTGTAAAATTTGGTGTGGCTCACTTAACAACTGCCTTGCTTAACAATGGAAATTCTTGTCTCAATTGTAGTCGTAAGCTAAAAACTACCAATTTTATAATTTTTTTACAACAATAAATGCCAATCTTATTTTCTTTCTGTTAATTTTCAAAATACCTTCTGTCTTGAAAACATTTTCACGTGTTTTCTGGATGGGTGTCTCTCCTGCTCAAAAAAAGAGGAACATTTCAGTTTGGAGGGAGGTCCATGATGACAGGGCTGGATTAACTTTTGGAAACATATCTCTTTCAACAAATTTTATGCAATGCTTTGATAAATGAGGCTGAGCTACAGAAAATGATCTGGAATATGTCCTGAGTTTAGCTGTATTTCACATCTGGCATGTAGGCCCATATACGGAAGATTATGATAATTTTGTGTTCAACAGAACAACAACAATAAAATTCAAATAAGTCTAAATCAGTTCTTTTGCTTTATGGTTCACAGTGCCTTATTCTCTCTCTTGAGTCAAAGGTGGAGGCCTTTTGTTCTTCTGTAAAAGTTTTCTTTTCCTTTGCCCTTATGATTGGCAGCTTTCAGGCTTAATGATTAATGCATAGAGATCTCATGATATATTATAGTATGTTTTGTGATGAAAGCTCAGATTCTGAACATATTTTAATTATACTTGGAAGCTATCATTGACATGTCCGGTCACAATTCAAGGTGTTGGTTATTACCTTTAAAGCCCTACATGGCTCAGGGCCAGGTTATCTTCGAGACCGCCTTCTACCGCATAGCTCCCAGCGACCAGTAAGATCCCACAGGGTTGGTCTCCTCCGGGTCCCATCAGCTAAACAATGCCGGCTGGCAGGCCTGCGGGGGAGGGCCTTCTCTGTGGCTACCCCAGCTCTCTGGAACCAGTTACCTCCTAAGGTCCGGACCATCCCCACCCTATTGGCCTTCCAAAAAGCGGTGAAGACCTGGCTTTTCTGGCAGGCCTGGGGCCGTTGATCTCGCTCTTGCAATCTGGTGAGATCCAGCCATGAATGGTATGAATGAGTTTTAATGTTTTAATGTTTTTAATTTTTAAATGTTTTTTTATTAGGATTTTAAATATCTTGTGAGCCGCCCTGAGTCTTCGGAGAGGGGCGGTATATAAATTGAATTAAATTGAAATTAAATTGAAATTGAAATGTCATGCTTTTAAATCTTATTCCAGTCTCCACTGGTCTGCTAGGCTTTTGCTGTCGTAAACATATGTGAGTTAGACTATATTTTAGACAATATTTTGTCCAATGAATATATGATTTACATTTCATTCAGGCTTTATCAGGCTTTTCTATTAAGTTGTATCCTTAGAATATTCTCACAATTCTGTGTTTCTTCTTTTCTGTGAAATGCTGCTGGAAGAATAGATGGAAAGTAGGACCATCTTTGGACAATGGATCCTGTTTATAAGAACAACTTTTTCTTATGTATTCTTAATACTGATTGTAACCATTATTATTTTTAAATTGATCGCAAGTGTTGCCACAGCATGGTGAGAATACTCACTGATTCTGCATTACTGCAGAATACTGAAGAAATTGGATGATGGTTTGACTGAAATCCTTGAAAAATTCTAGAGAGCTGTCGAACTGCCAAATCGTTGGAGGAGAGCAAATATCCTCCCTATCCTCTAAAAAGGAAAAAAGTGGGAAATACAAGAAACTACAGATCAATTAGTGTGACATCTAAAGCTGGGAAGATATGGAGCAGATCATAAAGAATTTGTTCTTTTATGTAAATACTTGCAAAGTAGACATTTTGAAAATGATGTGGTGATCACTGGATATATTTGTCTATAACCAATCTTGCCAAACTTACTATATAAATTTTTGATTGGGTATTTAATAGATTGTGAAATGCAGTAGTTATATCTTGACTTCAGCTAAAAAAAATGACCAAGTGCTTTGTGTCTTCTTAGAAGATAGTTCAATGTGGGTTAAATAGCATGTTATGATTATGTGCCATCTACAATGCTTCAATTGTTTTCAGTTCCTAGCATCCACATATATTGATTTTCTCCATGACAATCTATCCTTAACCTGATCATTGGTATGATTGAGCTCTTTCGCCTTGCTGTTAGATGTGGTCATCTTCTTTACACCTTACCTGGCATTATAAGTCTTTCCAGAGAGTTGGGTCTTCACAAAAGTGTACACTGATATTTCCTCACCAAACTGGGACTGGTATTAAGCACTGTAGCACAAGGATCTGTCTGGGCCATATGCTTATCAATACTGTTTATTAAGGAGTTGAATGAAAAAGTAGATACAATGTTATTAAATAAGCAAGAGACACAAGATTCAGGTGGGATAGGTATAGGACAAATGAAATACAAATGATCTTGTTTGAGTTAGGGAAATGGGCTGAAAGTAATATAATGATATTTAGCAGAGATACGGTAAGTGTAAATTTCTTCACTTAGGAAACAAAAATCAAATGCACAGATGTGAACAGAGCGATTCTAAGTTCGGTAAGAGTAAGTGTGAAAAAGATATTGGAATAGCATTTGTTTGCAAACTGAAAATGACTCAGCAGTGTGATTTAACTGAAAAAAGGCAAATGCAGTTTTGAGCTGCATGAACAAAAATACAATTTCCAAGTCATAGGAATTAATTGTTCTAGTTTAATCTGCTATGAACAGACTGCTGCTTTTAGTAGTGTGTCCAATCTTGGCACCACATTTTAAGGATTCATAGAAATTTGGAACAGATCTGGAGAAGGGTAACAAAGCTGGTTGGGATTAGTCCCTTCCAGAGACACTGAGGTGTGTTTAACCATGAGAAGAGAAAACTAAGATAGGATACAATAATCCACTTAAAATACCTGAAAGGTTGACACTCATTTTATCTCACTTCAGAGTACAAAACATCAAATTATGGCTTTTAACTACAACAAAGCAGAGTCAGAATAGAATAGAATAGAATAGAATAGAATAGAATAGAATAGAATAGAATAGAATAGAATAGAATAGAATAGAATAGAATAGAATAGAATAGAATAGAATAAGAATTCTTTATTGGCCAAGTGTATATATATATATATGTACACACACACACACTAAAAGTAAGAGCAGTCTGATAATGAAACCAATTATCCAGAGGGTAATGGGATTCCTTTTATTGGATATGTTCCAATGGAAACTAAACAACCATATATTTGGAAGTTTTAATTTAGATTTTTTACACTGACTCTGTGCATAGATGGGGAGGCTGGATTAATTTGCCAAAATATACCCTTCTGACTTCATTATCACCTGTGTGAGAGGGGAAAGGGTGCACGCACGGCTACCGTAGGCTATCTCAGTATGCCTTTAAGGTTTAACTAGTATTCAAGACATCTATTTCTGGGGCCTTGGCTTGAGAGATTGCATTTATTATACATTGCTATCACTATGAGCTTCTTTGCAATAGGCGAATAAATATAATTTTAAAATATTAAAGTTAATTTTATAGATTATGAATACATTTTTGGGAGAAAGATAAATTGTGTAAGATAAAGATAGTCATAGACTTGGCTGCAACTTTGAAATCAATAGCAACTAATTTGTATTGCTATTGTGTGTGCATGTGTGTACTGCTGGAGATATGAAACACTCTGCAAAGATACACAACATCCAGACCTAATTCATAAACTGATGCTTCTATCAAAAATGAGACCTGGTGGGCAACTAACAAGACAACTACTTAAATTAATTCCTACCATGGTTTAGCGAATACTTATGATTATCAACATGTGTGAAAAATGTTCCACCAAAATATCGCAAACAGAAAATATTAGTGTTCACATTAAATAACAAATTGCTACATACCTGTTATGTGTATATAATAGCAATAGCACTCAGACTTATATACCACTTCACAGTGCTTTACAGCCCTCTCTAAGAGGTTTATAGAGTCAGCATATTGCCCCCAACAATCTGGCTCCTCATTTTACTGACTTGGGAAGGATGGAAGGCTTGAGCCAGTCAGGATCAAACTGCCGAACTGCTGGCAGTTGGCAACCAGCAGAATTAGCCTGCAATACTGCATTCTAATGACTGCACCACCATAGAACTTATATGAATATAAGAATCTAGAGTAGTGGTGAGGAACAGTATACTTTAAAATGCATTTTATTTTAGCTTTAAGAAAGCAGAACAAAAATAGTGAAATGGGTATTTAATTTAGTATGCCACTGGATCAATAATGAAATATATAAATGTTTCAATTAACCAAAGTCATTTGAATATTTCCAGCTTCCCACAACCGATGCACACTAACCCTGGACAGTGATAAAGTTAGAAAAGCTTGTGAGAATTTGTTCTCGTAACATTCCTTATAAATCTAAACAGTCCTAAGAAGCAACAATCTTTTCCATCTAATGAGCCACTGTGAATAACTAAAAAGAGAAAACAGCAGGGAATTCACATTCTCTCTGCATGAAGCCTGATATTTTATGGAATGAATACACTTATTATGTTGATTGGTTAATGGAGCATACAGATGGTGTTAGCATATCAAGAACAAGAAGCTGGACATATATTTTCCTAGTGGCTTGAGTCTAAAACCATGTGGTATGCAAGTTATTTGTACTTTTTCCATTTTCAGTAGCCTGACTTCCCTTCAAAATAAAGGATCAAAAACAGATTTTGGAAGCCTCAAGGCTTCCCTTGCCAGTGCAAGAAAAAGGGGGAAATATCTTTATTTACCAGTAAGTTAACATGGCTAAGTCACAGGGTGACAATGCCTTTACAATTATAGCAATTTAACAGCTGTTTTACTTCTGGGCTAGGGACAAAAAGAAGGCAATATCAGGGGAACATGGCAGAGAAAAATAATGTCAGGGCAAGTTTATGACATTCATGCTATTTTAACTTTTGACTGAGAACCACTGGGAGCTGGTTATAAGCTGGGCAGATATATAAATGTTTAAAATAAATAATATATGAATGAATATTAGATAACAGTTTGAAAATGCACCAGAAGGAATAAATATGCATTGCATTCCCTGGACAAATTTAATATTATACATGACATAATGTTTCATAATGGGCTGAATGAATCTACAACTAGCTAATAACACAGAACAGAACTTTATCTGAATGCCAAAGAGAGGCGAAGAGAGAAAAGCTGGATTTCAAGCAGATTAGGTTGATCATTAATCCTTTTCTCTTCTGACACCATGGCAAAAGGCAGTCTTAATCTGGCCTAGATATTGCTTGTGGGAACAAAGAAAAGGCATGAAACAGTCGGTTGTGAAATTTGACAGAGCTGATCTGACATCCCTATCTACAAACTGACGTGTTTAATCTGTTTATGGTATAACATTTAAGATTATTTTTTTCTGGATTGTAAGAACATTTCTTTCAAACAATCCAGCTTCAAAAATATGCCATGGGGAAGTTGCAAGGAAGATGAACCAATTATGGCCCCACTGCTGATCAACTAGAAAGAAAGAAGGGAGCCATGCCATGCCTGATGGGATTTTCTTAGGTAAGACAGACAGAATCTGGCCACATTACATTGTGTAAATGTGGAACTCTTGAACAGGCAAGGCAGCAAGGCTAATGTAGGTAAATAATAGCCACGGTCTGTGCTTATGGACACATGCCATCGGGGTTGTTCTGTTTCTGACTCAAATTCTGGCAAACACGTGGCATGTTCTGGGTTGCTAGGGGTACATAACTCTTCCTCCCAAGGCAGGGGCTGCCTTCTAGGGACTACATATAATTAATATGATTACATGTATTTAATCAGACACACGTACACAAAATCACACACAAGTTATCATTGTCAGGGCATGAAAGTTAAATATTTTGGGATTTGGTCAGCACTTGGGATAAGAGATTGCCAGGGGAGGCATGTGCTGCAAAGTAAAAAAAAATCACTCTGAAAGACAGCAGTGGCAAGCTTTCCCCATAGTGTTGCCAAGAAAAAAAAATAGATATGATCATATAGTCATAAGGACTTGAGGTCTGCTGTTCCACCTGTTTCAGAGGGCGCCCATTTCTATTGGGAGCAGCAGCTGAAATCTTTTCATTTCTCTTCATCTTCTCTGCTGTTCATTTCTATTGTCTGTGTCCCTCCTTCTTTTCTTTCTTCCAAATAGAGAAACCTCTAGAACACTTTTCTTTTTTAATGCTACAATAGCCTACAAAGTGCCATGTATACAAAGAGAGGCAATTTAATACTATGTAATATAGAAAAACAGAGACTGTACATCCACCTTTCCCCACCCCTCTCATACACACACATACACTGGTATACACACACACACACACACACACACACTATTATAAATGCAAGAAAGAGAAAGAGAGATGGATGGATGTTATGCCTTCCTCAAGGCAGCCTGACAGCTACTGTATTAAGAGAAGGAGGGAGGGGATGGCTAGGCAGATGCTTTCGATCATGTAATGCCAGTTTGGTTTTTGCTCTGTTCTGCTGACATGAAAAGGTGCACAGGAGAAAAAGAAGAAGAAAACATGGAGATTTGTAATGACATACTTGTCCCTTTTCTGCCGAGCCCTACAGCACTACTTGCAGAAAGCAAAATTCACTCAGAACTCAGAAATGTGTGGATGGTAAATAGTGGATCTAAAATTAGACAGACCATGAATTACTTAGGTATTTTAAATCTCCAAGAAGAGGAAAAAGCTTCAAGAATCTAACAATTCTTGCTTCCTACTTAAAGTTCTTTCTCTCTATTTAACATCTATAAAAGCAGAAAGAAACCTACATACTGAATAGGTCTGTTGGAAACATAGCACATTAGTAAATCTATGATTAAAAAGAAAGAAAGAAAAACCCAAACCATTTACACAGATGTTATTCAAAGAAATGCTGACAAACATTGCCGTGAGCCACGCATCTGACTATCTGCAAAAATCTCCAAAATATCCTCACCTAATAGCCCTCATCAGAAAAAGGTATGTCAATTATATAGACATAATTCATATATAGACTAAACAGTCTGAGCTCTTCGGATGAGCACGGAAGTTTTTACCCTGTAGTTAAGAGTCTTAGCATGCAACTGTATACGTGTAGATTTACACTCTATTTGTCCTCATTTGAATTATATATTTAATTCTTCAGAAGAGCCTATTTGTCCACAAAAACAAATACACAAACATTTAATAAGCAGTTGTTGCAAATATGCCACCAGATGGCATCTGAAAGCAAGGACTCAGGTGTTGGAGAAAACAACTGAGCTGGAATGCTCCAGACAATTCATGAATCGTGTGGAATTCAATTCATGAGTTCTTTTTTTTCTACTGCTCAGATTAGCTTTTGTATCTGGAACATAATTTCTACATCTGTAGAATATGCAAATAACCTTAGTACTTCCATGGAGCAACATGGGAAAAGTTTTATATCAACAAAACACATGTGCAATTGGGATATTGAGATAGACTCTAAAAGATCCTATCTTTCTTCAAATAATTTTTATATTCATTATAACTATAGAGATAGAAATACCTCAATAACTGTAGAGACCATACCAGTAATAATATATTATAATAATGCAGTAATAAAGTATTACAATAATGCAGTAATAATGTATTATAACAATGCAGTAATACTACATTGTTATGAGGCATTATAATTACATAATATGCATATGCATTATCAATGCATCAGTAGTACGACTTCCGGTTGGCGTTCTCTCCGTCGCAGGGCGGCTTGTTTGATTGGTCGCCGCCCCCGCCGCCTGTAGAGCCGCTTTTTCGATCGAAAAGCGGCTCGGAAAGCTCCCCTTTGGAATTAAGGGGGGGCTAGAGTGGGCAGCTTTAGGTTGAGCCCCAGAAGTGCTACCAGGGTGGTTTCTGTGCTCTGGCAAGCGCTCTGTGTTTGGGCTCCCTCTTCAAGCTGCTGAATCTCCGAGCGGCGTGGGACCTCTGCAAGACAGAGCGAGACGGAGAGGGTAACTCCATCTGTTACAATATACTTCTAAATGAACTACAACGAATTTGGTGAGACCTGGAATTTTTTATGAGAATTATAACTACTTTAAATGGACTTTTTTTTAACTGTGGAAAGCAAGCTGTCTCTGTGTGAAAGTGCTTGAAAATGGCAGCTGATTAAAGTTGAGCTAGTGAAAGGAGAAAGCGCAGCAAGAAAGTGAAAGTGTGCCTGCCTGTAATTGTACTGAGTCTATTTACAAGTTTTATAAGTTCCTTCTAACTGCAAAATACAACGGATTTGACTCCTTTTCTGTAAAACTGGGGAGGACAGGAAAAGGAGGAAGATTTCTTTCTGTTTTTCAAAGATTTAAATCCTGCTCAGGCATGGCTTCAAAGAAAACGGGGGGGGGGGATTCCCCCACACATCAGACAAAGGAAAAGTTAGTGTCAGCTTCAAAACAGTCACAGGACAGCGAGACAGAGGATTTGAAAGCATTTATATTAAACATACACAAATCCTTGGGAGAGCTTTCTGGAAAAATGAGTAAAATGGATGAAAGGATGGGAAAAAATCAAAAGGAAATGAAGGAGATGGTGGAGGAAATGAAGGAGTTGGTGGAGGAAAAAACTGATGGATTACATCAGAGTGTAACTAAAGTAGCTACAGTTCTTACTGATGCCCTACTGGCTGTTGAGAAAAAAGTGGAAGACTTAAATTCTGAAGTGGAAGCTAATAAGAAGGAAGCAAAGGAACAGATGTTTAAGGTGGTGGTGCAGAACCAGAGGCTTGAAGAGGAGATCACGATGTTACAATTTCGGAATATGGAGTATGCCATAAGACTGAGAGGTTTAAGGGAGAATAATAGAGATAACTTGAGGGCAACTTGTGTGGAAGTTTTGGCCAAGATCTTAAAAGTTGAACCAGATGTGATTGCTAACAGAATTGATAAGCTGTACAGAGTCAACTCACGTATAGCGAGACAGAGGAATTTGCCAAGAGACGTGGTGATTTATTTTACTGAGAGAAAATTGAGAAATGACATTTTGCAAAGTTCTTTCCATACCACCGTTCAATATGACGGTAACCAAATTGGTGTTTACAAAGAGCTGCCACCAAAAATGTTAAGAGATCGGAAAGATTTTGGCTTTCTTGTAAATGAGTTGAAAAAGCGTCAGATCCCATTTAGATGGGATGCTCCTGTTGGTATCATTTTGCGACATGAGGAAGTAAGATATCGCATTAATTCTGTGGAAAAGGCAGAACAGTTTTACAACAATGTTCTTAAAAAAATTTCAATATCACCTCGTTCATCTACACTTTTACCTATCGAAGATATCTCAGTGGAGAAGGTTCCTGAAGAGGGGATTCAAGAAGTAATTTTGCTAAAAGAAGGACAGGCAACTCAAGAAGCAGCAAGGGAGGAAATTCTAGGTGCTGTAGGAGGTCTCTCAGAGGACTCGCTAATAGAACTTCTTGAGGCTAAACCAAAGCAATCTAGAGCTACAAGCGAGGTGGCGCCTGATCTTGATTTATTGATGCAAGAACGAAAAGATCAATGTATAACCCGAGCCGCAGAAAAGCAAAGATTAGAGAAACAACAGGGGTCAAGGATACCACAGGAAGAGAATGGCACAAAAGGGAAAAAATTATACTCTGAAGCTGTGGGAGGGGCGAGACCGAAGACATCGGCTGTTGGAGAGAGTCTTCGTCAAATGCTCAAAGGGCTTCACTCATTTTCAGAATGACACTCAGATTCTTATCATGGAATGTGAACGGTTTGAACTCACCACAGAAAAGAAGAAAAATATTTCATTATTTGAAGCAATATAAAAATGATGTTGTTTGTTTGCAAGAAACTCATATTAGAACCCAGGACCAAAAATTTTTAATTTCAAAACTTGGATCGCATTTTATATCTTCTAGTTCTGCGAAAAGGAATGGACTTGTTTTTTATATTTCCAAAAGAATACCAGCTAAACTGATAGAAGCGGATGATGAGGGGAGATACATTGCAGTTGAAATAAATATACAGAATGTTTTGATACTTCTAATTGGCATTTATGCCCCGAACCAGCAGCAGGAAATTTTCTACAAAGTGCTGAACAGTAAAATATTGCAGTGGAATTATAAGTCCTTTTTGATTATGGGTGATTGGAACGGGGTGATTGACACAACGCTTGACAAAAAGACGTCAGCCAAGAAAGGGAATAAGCTACCACTGACTTTTTTTTCATTGAAAGAAGAATTGGATTTGAAGGATGTATGGAGAATTCATCATCCCAAAGAATTGGATTTTACCTTTTTCTCTGATAGACATAAATCCTTTTCGAGAATTGACTTTATGCTGGCTACTACTGATTTATTTACTATAGTGACTAAGACAAAAATATTTCCCAGAACTTTAACGGATCATAGTCCGGTGTAGATGGAGATAAACTTGGGTAAAAGAGAGAGGAGATCTTGGCGTATGAATGAAAATTTATTTAGATATGAAAAGAATATTATGGACCTTAAGAAATATGTTAAAGAATTTTTTGATATTAACTTGAACAAAGGTACACCTATTGAGATTGTATGGGATGCAAGCAAGGCTTATATGAGGGGTGTACTGATTTACATGAACTCTAAATACAGATTAATACGTCAGAAGTCAAGAATAGAATTGGAGACAGAGATAAAGGAGAACGAGCAACTGCTTATTAAGAATCCGACTGATGAGAAGGTACAATTAACGATAAAACTCCTGAAAGATCAATTTCAAATATTGATGGCGGATCAAACAGCAACTAATCTGCAATATGCTAAATATAATACGCTAATAAACCTGGCAGATGGTTGGCTTATACTTTGAGGAAACAACAAAGTTCTCGTATAATAAATACTATTGAGTATAAAGGGAAACAAGTGCATCAACAGAACTTAATACATCAAGCCTTTCTAGCTTATTATTCTAAATTGTACCAAGCTGATAAAATTAAAGAGGACTTTATCGATGATTATCTGCAGAAGATGAGAATTACAAAAATTTCAAGCACACAAAGTGATAGATTGAATCGACCTATAACATCTGAAGAGATCTTATTTGCAATAAAACAACTGAAATTATCCAAAGCTCCTGGGACAGATGGTTTGACAGCAGTATATTATAAGACTTTACAAGTGGAATTGGTTGAGCATCTTAAGGATTTGTTTTGTAATATTCAGCAGGGGGGTAAAATACCCCCCTCGTGGAAGACGGCTTTTATTTCACTGATACCTAAAGAAGAAGAATCTGTAAAACCCGAAAATTTTAGACCAATATCTCTCCTGAATACGGATTATAAAATTTATGCTAAAGTATTAGCCAACAGATTGATGCCAGTTATTCAAGATGTGATTCATGAAGACCAAGCAGGTTTTATAGAAGGTAGACATATGAAGGACAATGTCAGGCAACTCATAGATTTGTTGGAATATCTTGAGAAAAATAAACAGACTTCTGCGGTGCTGGTGTTTTTGGATGCGGAGAAGGCCTTTGATCGAGTCAACTGGGATTTTCTAAAAAAGACCTTGCACAAAATGGATTTTGGGGAACAGTTTATACAAGCGATTTCGGCAATTTATCAAGAACAGACGGCACAAATTATTATTAACGGCAGTTTAACTACCAATTTTAACATACAGAAAGGAACAAGACAAGGCTGTCCATTATCCCCATTACTGTTTATTTTGACTTTGGAAGTGCTGTTGAATGCTCTACGGGACTCGGACAATCTGAATGGAATAGTTGTAAGGCAAAAAGATTACAGAACAAAGGCATTCGCAGATGATCTGGTTGTTACCCTAACACGACCTTGGGAATCAATCATCCAGATGAAAAACATCATAGAGGAATCTGGTCTGGTTTCAGGTTTTAGCCTGAACCAGAAAAAGACTAAGATGATTGTTAAAAACATGTTGGAACCACAAAGGAATGAACTTGAAAGGTTGGCAGGCTTTGAAATAGCTACAAAGGTGAAATATCTAGGGGTCCAAGTTGCAGCATCCAATATAAAACTCTTTCAAAATAATTATGAGGAACTCTGGCATAAGATTCAAAAGGATCTTGAAACATGGAAGAAGCTGCAACTATCTTTGCTTGGTAGAATAGCAGCTGTTAAGATGAACGTTCTACCTAGATTTTTGTTTTTGTTTCAAATGATTCCGGTGCTTAAAAGTGATAAGTTTCTCATGGAATAGCAAGCAGGTTTAAATAAATTTATCTGGAATGGGAAAAAACCAAGAGTTAAACTTAAAATTATGCAAGATGCTCGTGAAAGAGGTGGCCTTAAAGTTCCAAATCTACGTTTATATTATGAGGCTGCAGTGCTGACACAAGTTGCAGACTGGATTGGAACAACAAAAACAGAAATTTTGAATATAGAAGGCCATGATTTGCAATTTGGATGGCATGCATATTTACTTTATGAAGATAAGAGAGACAGTGTATTTAACAGTCATATTTTAAGATATGCTTTGATGAGAGTTTGGAAGAAGCACCAGCTTCAATTGGATTACAAATTACCTTTGTGGTTGGATCTTGGGCAGATTATGCCAAATATAAAGTCACTCGGGGGGTTGTTGTATAAAGAGATACTTCTTAATGATGGGGGCAGATGGAGTTTGAAATCTTGGAATACCCTGTTGGAAGAAGGAGTGAAGTTAACCTGGTTGCAGTATTTTCAACTTCAAGCAAGATGGAGAGAAGATCAGAAAATTGGATTAATGTTACATGAAGAAGATTTGGTGACTCAGATAAAATGTAAAGGGCCGATGCATATTAAACGAGTGTATAATTTACTGTTAGAAAGAGATTCAGAGGGGGAATTAGTTAAAGATTGCATGATTAAATGGGCGCAAAATTTTGAAGAACCTGTAATGTTGGAAACATGGGAAAAGATTTGGGTCCAGAATGTTAAATTTACACAAGCACAGAACTTGAGGGAAAATTTTTATAACATGTTTTATAGATGGCATTTAGATCCTAAGAAGTTATCATGTATGTATCCAAATGTTCAACCTAAATGTTGGAGGTGTGATTGTTTGGATGCAACATATTTCCATATTTGGTGGACGTGCAGAAAATTGAAAGCATTTTGGATTAAACTTTGGTGGGTAATGCAGAACATTTTGAAGAAGAAGCTCGAGTTTTCTCCTCAGTTTTTCTTGTTGGGAATAGTTAAGGGTTGTTCAGCAACTGACACTAGATTAATTTTACATATGATTACTGCAGCTAGATTACTGATTGGTCAATATTGGAAGAAGGATAACGTACCTACTATAGAGGAATGGATACTGAAGTTTTGTAGAGATGGCTAAAATTTCTGCATACCTAAAAGAAAGGACCCATGAAGTTTTTGCTAAGGAATGGAAGAAATGGGTAGAATACATGAAGTATTCATGTACATGAATACATGAAGAATAAATATCAAAGTAAGAAGTTTCAATTAGCACTTAACTGAATTTATATTTTTCATATTTAGAATTAACCTAAAAGAGAAATGTATTTGAACTTGATAATTATTATTATATTTTATGTAATTAAATTTATATTTTTGATATTTAGACTTAATTTTAAAGAGAAATGTACTATGTACTGTTTGACTTTGAATTTGATATATGTATTGGGAATTATAGTTAATGTTATATATTTACATTATTTATATGATACTTCAATTTAAATCTTACGATGTTTAAAATTATTTTACTAGATTTTTTTTATATAGATTGTTAAGAGTTAAGAGTTTTTTATATTTGATTTATGTTGTCATATATTGGTTTAAAAGAAAAAAAATTTTATTACTTAAGGCTAAAATTGGTTATAAAATAAGGTTATAGCTTTTTCTTAGTTGGATCTCACCTTAAAAAAATTGTTAAATATTGAATGTTAATGTTTGTTTAATAGCGGAAGTCAAGGGGGGGATTGGGGAGGGATAGGGGGGATAGGGTGGGGGTGGCTGGGGGGTGGGTTGGGGAAGGGGTTTTAAAAATAAACTGTAATGTAAAACTTTTTCAATTAAAAAAAAAGCATCAGTAGTACAAGTAATCATCGACTTCCAACAATTCATTTAGTGACTGTTCAAAATTACAATGGCCCTGGAAAAAGTGACTTATGACCGTTTTTCACAATTACAACCTTTCCAGCATCCCCATGATCATGTGGTCAAAATTCAAATGCCTCACAACTGGTTCATATTTATGATCGTTGTTGTGTCCCAGGGTCATGTGATCTCCTTTTGCGACCTTCTGACAAGCAAAGTCAATGGAGAAGCCGGCTTCCCTTCACAACTGAGTTACTAACTTATCAACAAAACAATTGCTACCAACCTGCCTTCCATTGAGGACCTGTATACTGCACAAGTCAAAAAGAGGTCTGTAAAAATATTTACAGATCCCCCACATTTATTTATTTACTAGTTCAATTTATATATGCTGCCCTTCTCCGGAGACTCAGGGCGGCTTACAATGCATTAAGCAATAGCCTTCATACTTTTGTATATACCTGCTTGGTAGGGCTTTTTGGGCCCCCCTGAGCGGTGTTCTATTTTATATAAAGTCAGTTTATTGCCCCCACAAACTGGGTCCTCATTTTACCTACCTCGAAAAGATGGAAGGCTGAGTCAACCTTGAGCCTGTTACATCCTGGAAATAAGTTTATGTACATCCTGGACATAAACTGTGTCAACTCCTACCCTCAAAACGACGCTATAGAGCACTACACACCAGAACAACTAGAGACAAGAACAGTTTTTTCCCCAAACGCCATTGCTCTGCTAAACAAATAATTCCCTCAAGACTGTCAAACTATTCACTAAGTCTGCACTACTATTAATCTTGTCATCGTTCCCACCATTTATGACTGTATGACTATAACTTTGTTGCTTTTATCCTTGTGATTTATATTGATATTGTTTCCTGATTGCTTATTTGTACCCTATGACTATCATTAAGGGTTGTACCTTATGATTCTTGATGAATGTATTTTTTCTTTTAATGTACACTGGGAGCAGTGCACCAAGACAAATTCCTTGTGTGTCCAATCACACTTGGCCAATAAAGAATTCTATTCTGTTCTATTCTATTCTATTCTATTCTATTCTATTCTATTCTATTCTATTCTATTCTATTCTATTCTATTCTATTCTATTCTATTCTATTCTATTCTATTCTATTCTATTCATTTGCAGTGATTCACTTAACTGAGGCAAGAAAGATCATAAAATAGAACAAAACTATCTTAACAAATGTCTCACTTACCAATAGAAATTTTGGATCAATTGTGGTCATAAGTCAAGGTCTACCTGCATATAATAATTTTTATTTTTACAAAGTGGAATTCATGCTATGGCAAATAAAAACAGGTAACATAAAATCAGTTATTGGTTTTCAATTTTAAGTTGTAAGAAATAGCTATACCTAGTAACAAAACTAGTAGACAGAGCTGTATTAGTTATTTGACTATCCTGAGCCCTATGTAATTAGTTGGCAATGATGTGGTCGAACATATCTTTCATCTGTCAGTACTGGGGGAAAAAAATCAATTGCTAGTGTCTACTGATATACTTTGTCATAGGCAGAAATATTTCTTGGGTTATTCTTCATTTACTTACACATTTTAAATTGGAGAATAATCTCTCCTAGATAGTGGAATGTACTTCTTTGCTATACTTACAGTAGGTAATAAATGTACTTAATTTTACAAGTACATCATAATTGTGAGATATCGGCAGAGTTTGTTGGGTTGTGAAGCAGTTTTAAATTAGGAATCTGACCTTGTAGGCAATCTTAGCATGTTTAGGGTAAATGGTTTTGGCTGCACTTATGCCACTTATGGCTACACTTATGGAAGGTCATGATGGTTGATAGATATTGTCAACCCTCAAAATGGCGGACTGTCTCGAGGTTGCCATTTAGGGCGGGGGGGGGGAAGGCTTACAAGGATAATGAAAAACAGTAGACGAACAGCATGGGAGGTTGATGATGAAGAAGCAGCTGGCCGACAATCAGCTGAAGAGCAGGTCGGCAGCAGAAGAAAAAACTAGGCCCAACAGAAAAATTCCAGGCCTCTCAGGCCTCTTGAGAAGTACAACAGCCATATGGATGGGGCAGGCATGTGCTGGGAGTGGGATTAAATTAGTGGGAAAGCAGCAATGGTTATTGCTATCTTTGTTTTAGTTGCTATATGCCGATGTTTCCAGGCCTGCAAGAATTAAAAGCAGTTAATCGAATCTTTTACTTTGTTTCTTGGTTTTGGAGAGTCGGAACAGTGACAGATATCTATATCCATGGACTTACAGTATCTGTGTCAACCATAGGATATGGAAAACAGTGACTTAGGATATAAGAGGAATGTGTCTTAAAGAGCATGAATTAATGAACAAAATATAAGAAAAATCAATATATAATTTATTTGCAAAACTAAGAAAAGTGATAGGATGTAGTAGACTATAAGGATGATGATCTGATTGGAGTGGAGTTAAAAATACATGGAAGAAAATAAAAGTAGAGATTTTATTGTGAATTAAGTGACTAAAAGATGCCATAAATTGCTTGGAAGTGTGGCTGTGAATATGTATGAAAGTGGGAACTCAAACTTTGGTGATGGTTGCACGTTACACTTAAGTGAATGGTGATAATGGAAAAACCAGGAATGAGTTTGGAGGAAAGTTATACAACATTTTGAATAAATGTGATTTAAACAAATATAATGTATATACACTGAAAAGGAACAAATATAAATCTACAAGCATGATTAAGTTGGTTGTTTTTGGTAAAAGATAACGACATAATGAAGGACAATAAGGTATTGGAAGGTCTGAATGTGAGGTATTATTTAGTTACTTCATAAAAATATCTTAGGGAAAAATTGACAAGAAAGAAAAGGAAGTAGTTAAAGAAAGTAGAGTGCAAGTATGTAATGACTTAAGAAATAGAAACTACGCATCTTGTAAAGTGAAAAAGGCTTTGGATGAGGGAAAAGAGCAAATAAGAGAAATACTGATGCTGCCTTTGCAAAAAATGTGAATTAAAGAACAATAATATGTGTACTAACAAAAAAGATGGTTAGAAAAAAATATAGCAAAAAAGAACAAGGAATATTACGAGGCAGAGAAAATGCAAAGCAATTGTAATGGAAATGTTTTTAAAACATTTTGGAAGTAAGAAAAAAAAGCTCAACTAGGATACTCCATCAGGATTAAATTAAAAACAGAAGTGATAAAGTGATTTGGGATGAAACATAACTAAAGAAATGCCAACAATATTTTAGAGATTAATATGGGGGTGATGATGATATCTCAACAAATGGAACCAAAACAAATTATAGTGTCCAAGAAGAAACTGATGAAAAAAAGTAATTAGTGTTGTAAGAACATGGAAAAATGGTAAGGCTGGAGGCACTGTAGAAAATATTAAAAGATAAATAGTTTGTTTACAGAGTTCCTGTGCAGCATGTTAATGTATCTTTGAAAATTCCATTTCTCCCTAAGATTAGAAGATTGATGTTATTGTTACTTTATACCAAAGGATATAAGTAGTCCTCATTTAGGAACTACAATTGGGATGGGTAACTTGACCATTAGATAAATTGGTCACTAAAGCTGCAATTATACTTATAATTTTGCTTCACTTTCCTTTATATTGCAAAGATATACATTTGATTTGATTTGATTTGATTTATTAGATTTATATATCGCCCTTCTCCTTGCGGACTCAGGGCGGTGAACAGCCAGATAAAAAACGGTACATAAAAGTTAAAAATTATTTAAAAATCCATATAAACTTTGGCTAAGATTAAAACAATTAAATATTTAAAAATTCCACAACCCAACAATACAGCAAGATCTTAAAAATTCAACAGGGGTCAGGCTAGACCGGCAAGCTGAAAGAGATAAGTTTTTAGGGCCCGACGAAAAGTCCGGAGGTCGGCAATTGTTCTCAGTTCCGGAGGAAGATCGTTCCAGAGGGTAGGGGCTGCCACAGAGAAAGCCCTCCCCCTGGGGGTCGCCAGCTGACATTGTCTGGCTGACGGCACCCTGAGGAGGCCCTCTCTGTGGGAGCGCACTGGCCGGTGGGAGGCTATTGGCGGCAGAAGGCGGTCCCGTAAGTACCCTGGTCCTAAGCCATGGAGCGCTTTGAAGGTGATCACCAGCACCTTGAAACGCACCCGGAAGTCCACCGGCAACCAATGCAGCTCGCGCAGGAGAGGTGTCACGTGGGAGCGTCCCGTCGCTCCCATAATCCCCCGCGCGGCCACATTCTGCACCAGTTGGAGCCTCCGGGTGCACCCCAAGGGGAGCCCCATGTAGAGAGCATTAGAGTAGTCCAGGCGAGAGGTGACGAGTGCCTGAGTGACTGTGCGTAAGGAGTCCCGATCTAGAAAGGGCCGCAACTGGCGTATCAGGCGAACCTGATAAAAAGCTCCCCTGGCCACAGCTGTCGTGTGATCCTCTAAGGACAGCTGTGAGTCCAGGAGGACGCCCAAGTTGCACACCCTTTCCGTGGGGGCCAATGATTCGCCCCCAATAACCAGCGATGGTGTCAGCTGGCTATATCGGGACGCCGGCAGCCACAGCCACTCGGTCTTGGAGGGGTTGAGTCGAAGCCTGTTTCTCCCCATCCAGGCTCGCACGGCTTCAAGGCACTGGGACATCACTTCCACGGCATCGTTGGGGTGGTCTGGGGTGGAAATGTACAGCTGCGTATCATCAGCGTACTGATGGAACTCCACTCCAATCCTCCATGTGAGGATTGGTCATAAAATAACTTTTTCATCACCCTTGTAACTGTGAACAGTCACTAAATGAGGCAGTTGCTGAAGAAGGACTACCTGTAGTTGTAATACCAAATGTTAAATCTACAGAATTAATTAACTACATTAACTAATTAATTAAATAATTAACTTAATTAACTAACTTAATTAACTGTTAATCAAGTATGGAAGGAAAAGTAAGGAAAAGAGTTTGGCAGACTTTTTTCAGAAGAGTATGACAATGAGCAAAATTTGGGGACTGCATTGTGTGATGAGGCATATGTAAAACCACATTTTGCACTTCAGCAGATCAATGAGAAGTAGATAAATGTAGGAAGGAAAATACTATGCTTAATAATTTAGTAAAATTTATGATAAAGTGAATAAGCTTAAATTATGGAATGTTTTATATAAATACAAAGTTTAGGTTTGATGAATGTGCTGAGATTATGCAAGTGATGGAATTTCCATTTATTTCCATGACAGAAATAAAACATGAATGTGATGATAAATGTGATGCTTAGTAAATGGTTCAACACAGAGCAGGGAGTATGATGCAAACATGTAATTTGTCTTTGTTTACTTGATATATTTATGAGAGAAGGCATAATAGGCAGGGGTGGTGGAGTGGTGAATATGTCTATACAATCAATATTGTGTTGTTGGTTAAGAACCCAACTGTTTTTCAGGGTGGGGTCAAATGCCTCATCAATCATGAGTCCATTTGTGCCCACAAGAGATCTAACTCCAGCCCACCTTGAATTCCCTTCTATTCTTAACTCCCGCTAATTTCCCTTTACTGTTAGTAGTTCAGATTCTTGTAGAGAGCATAATCTTGTAATGAACCTATATATTATTTTGAACTGCCTGGACTTCCTGATTTCCCTGGATGCTTGACAATATCATTGTGATGGAGCCTAGAGCCCAGGGAATAATGTGTTAGATTTGCTGATGTATATGTCCATGACTGGTATCTGTTGAGCACTGTTGGGTTTCAGGGTTTAGTGATTGTGGTCTAGAGAAGAGATTTTCTAATGTTTTACCAGCAACTGTGGGCCCCGACTTCAGAGGCAAAATCATTTGCTCCTGGACTCCTATCTTGAACCTGATTGGCCTTTAAGTGATCTGGTTTCTGATTGGTGCAGGTTGGTTACACTGGTCTAATCAGCAGTTAGGACATGGCTATAAAGACAGGAACCTAGTACAATCCTAGGTCAGTTACCTGTGGCCAACCACAGTTGCCGGTGAAATATCAGGAAATCCGTTCTCTAGATCACAGTCACTCAACCCTACAGCCCAATACTGTCCAATAGGCTAAACTGTCATGCGACACTGTCAACATTAATAGGATGAATGATGGTTCCTTTGGCATTAAAATGCTGGAAAAACAAATCAGACCTTCAGATTTTTAATGCTATTCAAAGAAAATCCACATCCCAGGATTACAGAATACCCATCTCTTGCATCCCTTCAAAAATGAGATTAGGCATGCACATGAAAAATAAGTCTATTTCCTTATAGATAAAATCAGATTATTACATCATTTCAAACTCTCCTATTTTGGTCTAGCTGTTTGAACTCTATAGAATTTGTTCACTTGGATCTGCAGTACATTCAGCTAATTCTGTCTATTATTTCAAATGACATTATAAAGTACCAAAGGAAGAGAGAGAAAGGAGCTATTAATTATTCTAATCACACATTTCTAGATCGGTAAATAGCAACAGCTGCTCCTTTAAAACTATTTTTGTTTCAAAACCATTGGAAAATTGCTTTAAGTCGCGAAGTATTATCTGGAGCTTATGAAACAGGTTCTTAATTAGATGAAACTGTTTGCTTAGTTGTAGAATCATTTCCAGAAGCACCTAAAAGAGCTTTTAATGCTAGCAGCACATTTAAACTGTAAGTATCTCTTTTTGTTGCATCAGCCTACACCCTCTCACTCACCTCCCACTCTGGAAAAAGCTTTTTGCAGCTTAACAGGCCAATTTAATCCACAGTCTTCTTTATGAAGGAGGATGCCCAAATCAGACTTAAACTTTAGCACTTCCATTTATGAGTTTCTTTTATCTTGAAGCGGCCAGTTCAGGCCAAAAGACAGGATATAAATTAAGCATACAAATAATAGCCAGCATCAGGATGACCCTGACACAGTTGGCCTTTTGTATGGCCGTAAAGATCTGGTTATGTTCCTTGGGCTACTAAATGTGATAAGGGCTCAATTTCTTGGCTATATTAACATCTATAGCAATAATTTTCTTGGTGATCATATATATTTATTTGATATTGTTTTAATTTGTGTTTTTATGATGAACACAAGTGTCACTTTTGAGATGGGCAGCTATAGAAATCAAATCAATAAATAAATACAGAAAATAAAAAAAACATCATAACAGAGGAAGTGTGCTTTAACACAATAACTTTAATGCCAAACTTTGTTTTGATGCCAAAGAATGAAGAGAAAGATATAGAAATGGGGCTTATAGGATAAGAGTGGATGGACAAAGGTTACACAAGGATATCAGCAATAGAATAATCTTTTAGCAGCTCTTTTGGGCTATGTCAGTTCAGCAAATAAATGAATTAATGGATCAGTCAGTCAATCAATATTCTAGCACAATGATATTGGAAAACAGAAATATACACATCTTTTCAACTTAAATGTTCTAATCAAGAGAGTGACAAATATGTGAACGGAGATGGTGTCCCATGCATTAATTTAGTAATAACAGATTTTTATTTTTATTTTTTTACAGACATTTCATGTTATCTAGACACCAATCTAGGTAACATCAGGGCTGACAGGGCAAGCCACTTGAATGACAGTACTCCACTCCCTATTGATACTGATGATGTTACCTAGTTTGGTAATAGCAATAACAAAAGCACTTAAACTCATATACACCTTCAAAGAGCTTTACAGTCCTCTCTAAGTGGTTTACAGAGACAGCATATTGTCCCCAACAACCTGGGTCCTCATTTTACCAAGCTCAGAATGGAATGGAAGTCTGAGTCAACCTTGAGCCAGTCAGAATCAAAGTGCTGGAAGTCAGCAGAATTAGCCTGCAACACTGCATTCCAACCACTGCCCCACCATAACTCCTATGAAACATCTGCAATGAAACATCTATAAGAAAACAGCCACCTCAGAGTGCACCAAGGGCTTCATAGTTCATTCCTGAGCTGACAATATCTTTTATTTATTAAAAATATATTTTTAATTTTTTAAAAAAATACTGCTTTAGTATACAGAAAAAGAGAAAAACACAAAATTGTAAGTATTATAGGACATATAAAACTAACCTCTTAATTTTTAAGAACAGCATTAAACCTTGAACGAATGGTTTAATATCTAACTTTCCATTACTTTTAATAGAGAGCCAATCCCTAAAAAAAGAAGAAATAAGTATTTTGAGCCCAAAATTTCAAATCTGGAGTGATGTTGTTTTTCTATCTTTAAAAATAAAGTTTTTCATTACACTCATGCTTAATAGGTCTATAATTCTTTGCATATTGATAAATTGCAAAGTTTACATCATTCAAAATTGCATTCATATCCTTAAACTCATATTGCCTGTAAAAGTAAACTTAGAAATATCCAACCTTTTTTCAAATCTGAAAAGAATTCAGGAGTTTCAAATGCTGCTAATGCATCTGAACTAGTTTGTAAAATTTTATTTTGTTATACAAGAAAAGAAAGAAAAGAACGAAAAAAAGAAAGGTGGTATTTAAGTGAATGTAATGCCATTGTAAACAAATTCCACTTGTAACAATTAAATAACAGCAATAAAAATAAAATAGCTCAATAGCAATAAATTGTTGTACAGTATTTATCCCTATTACTCCAGATTTTTTTCACTCTCATAAACATTTAACAGAGAAATCAGGTGATAGATTAAAGGTTCAGAAGCATTTTGATTAGACTTCAAAGTTATTATTATATAAATGTCCTATAAAGATACAAGAATTTTTTTTAAGTATCATTAAGAAATATAAGGACAAAAAATCAATTCATACCTTATACGACTCAGCAAGATAACTATTAGCACCAGGAGGTTTTCTTGTTTACATAGATTTAATAGAATCTATTATTTCTCAATGGGCCAACTATACAAATGGTTTAATCATCTGTAATCATTGGAAGGTCTATTTTAAAGTGATTAATTTCTCCCTCAGTCGTCTTCAACTTATTATTTTAAAGTCAACATTAAAAGTTTTTAAAAAGGCTGATATATTAAATCCAAATCCTAATAAGGTATACTTATACTGACCATCTTTGATAGTAAGTATAAAATTATGTTACTGTTGTTTAAATCAAAAGTCCAATAACTTATCTTTCTCCTGCCTCCCAATGATGCCCAATAAAACTTTACCAGCATTCCATATTGTCAAGTGTATACAAAGAGTTAAGTCCAATTTAGCAGACATTTTCATTCCAATTTAACAGACCAATGTGTTGCTGTATTTAAAGAAGCAACGTGGTTCAATTTGTGAGTATTCATTTCACTGCCAGCTTCCAAAGGATTCTCTCCACTCATCCCTTAACACGGGGAAATATTAGATGTGCTTCAAATCTGCTTGGGAGGCCAAGTCTTCTCACTAATCCATTTACAACACTGCTGAGCACTTGGCAAAATGACAAGCTTCAGCCTCTTTCTGATAAGATAGTGAATTTGGATGGTGATTCACTATTTGTGCAGGTCTGAAATCAAGCTTGATTTTTTTCATGGATCAAAATGGGGATGCTGCTATTCGTAACAGAATATTATGAGTAAGACAGCTGGTCTTTCTTCCCTTCTCCCAGTCCACCTTAGGAAACATCCAAGGCACAATGGCCACTGGTCATCATTCTTTTACTCTTCGTGGGCCATGGACCACATCTAGGTCCTGGAAAGGAAGAGGGGGGGGGGAACCCCTTCCTTCCTTGATTTCATTTCACTAATTTAATTTAGTTTAACTAACTTAAGTGAGGAATATGTTTGGGGAGCTAGTGGGGTTGGAATAGATGGAACATTGGCAGTTTAGTCTTATCTAAACTTTAATTGCAATGGGAATAAAGAGGGTTTCTCTCTTTGGAATTATCCCTTTAACAATCCCAGAAGCTGACTTCTGAGAAAGAATTAGGCAAAGGACATAATATCTGTATTTCAGAGACATTTTTGATTTTATGATCTTTATTTTAAGTTCTATAAACAGATAGTATCGTAATTAGAACATACGTTTTACCATAAAGGAAAGGTCTTTATCTAGGGAAAAACCAATATACAGTGTGGTGAAACCTTGAACTATATTTGTGTTTTAAAAGCACCATGGACAGTGATTCAAAATTGCAATATAATATTTATTCAATTTTTAGCAGAACATGGCTAAAAATGGCTGCATAAGAGTGTAGGAATAAAAAGGTAAAATATTTATACAATTAGTCCCTGTAGTAGCATGTCAAGGTTGCTTATTATTTTTCTTGTGCAAATGAAAAAAAAAATGTGTATCTCAGTGCTATTTTAAACATCAGAATGCAATATTATGCTCTAAACGTTCGCATTTATAATCCTTACAATGTCATTTGCAAGGTTACTCTAACAGATAAATAGTCTCTAGGGAATAATTAGTAGTAGACTATTAAAATTAAATAAATACATAAAAACACAAACAAACAAAAGAAAAAATGGCAAACTGTGTCTGTATTTCTGCCATGAAAACACGATTCAAATCATTTTTTAAATTTTTTATGTAGTATTAAATTAAGGTGCTTCCTTTAATAACGAATGTGTGCGTTTTGCACCTTTTTTTGACAGCTTTTTCATCTTTGAAGTATTTACCACAAGTGAACAAGTACCCTGTAAAAAATAAACATTATGTGGAATTTTACTGTCATGTGCATTGAAGCAAGATGCTTTAAACAAACTGTCTTAATTTTAAAAAGTTTAAAGTTGTTTAAAAGTTTATAGATTTTATTCACGTTGAAATTTAGTCATTTCTCTGGCATTCATTTTTGGAATTTATCTAAAACAGACTTTTATATAAAATCAGATTTGGTTAACTTGTGATGTTTTTATTAGCTTAGATTTATATACCAACAACTAATTTCTGGAAGGCTAAGTAGCTATGCCATAGCACATACCCCATAACATTTTGTGTAAAATACTACCAAAAAAATCTACTTATCAGATGTTCTTCTATTGGTGAGTGCCTACTTATCTGCTAAAGAAGCCATTATAAAAGAATGTCATTGACTGCAGTCTATCAAATTCATCTGGACTGAAATCAAGATTTGGTTTCTTATGCCTTTTCCTCTGCTCATCCATTGTAACAAACTAGAAACCAGGCTCTGTCTGTGCCGGTCTCCTGTTTGGGTGTTCGATTGCTCTACCATGAGACTGTTTGCTTCTGGATGTCTTGTCTCAGACTATTGCATCCGAGAACAAAAATTAACAGCATATTGGTATCATATACCAAACCTTTATCCAAGTGGTTAAAAATATTGAGAAATAAAAAACCCAGACCTGAACCTTGTTCTGTGGACTGATTCTGTGCCATCAAATCAGGGTTGACTGTTGCCGTTCGATTTATGGTACCCCACATCTAGTTTTATGAGAAATCATTGATGAGCATTTTCTGAGTATACTTTTTGAGCTAGTCAGGCATCCACTTAACAGTCAAGCCATCCAAATCACATTTAATTAGCTTCCTAATCAGAATGTCAAATATTTGCTGAAATCTAGATATATTATTTATGCAGCATTTCCCTAATCCACTGAGAAAATTACAATAAAAAATAACATAAGGTTAATTTGTAAATAAACATGTTATTAACAAATCTATGGTGACCTCTGATAATTAACACACTGTTTATTTCAAAGTTTTTACACAACTATCCAGTTATGGTTTTTCTAAATGTTCTGTCTCAAGTATTGATGTAGTTTCCTGAATATTTCTTTCTCCCCAATTGTGAGGATAAACATAACTTTGTTATTTTTTAGTCATTTGGCCTTTTACCAACTATCCAGTATTTCTCAAAATAATACATAAAACTTTATCCAGATGATCAACCTGCTCTTTCAATAATGTAAGAAAATAGTCATCTGGCTCTGGAGAATGAAATTCATTCAAATTAAATCAATATTCTCTGACAATATTGATATAAATTTTAAGTTTAATTTGGCTTTTCACAATTTTTTGGTGGAATACATATTTTCATACTGGAGAAAAATGAACTAAAGCAGGCGTTAAGTAGGTCTTGTTTGTTCCCTATTAATATTTGGCTCTCTTCAAACAACAACTGTTATTTATGAGTAATACAAACTAAATTAAAGG
Source organism: Masticophis lateralis (assembly GCA_030761175.1). NCBI lineage: Eukaryota > Metazoa > Chordata > Lepidosauria > Squamata > Colubridae > Masticophis > Masticophis lateralis. Next base: position 73,777,338 of record JAUDYJ010000002.1, read on the forward strand.
ATTATTCTTAGGAAGAAAATGAAATGTATCTATTCTTAGAGGTATTTTTATGGTAGAAAAAAAGTATGCATCTCACTCTCATTAACACTGAGAAATGTAAGCATTATTTAAGAGTACTTCAGCAGAGAGTAAATCAGTTACAATTTCTTTTAGAATGAATAGTGGCAAATCAGGTTTGCTGCCATAAAATCTTTATAATGATTATAAATCAGGGATGGGTTCTACTTACCTTTACTACCGATTCGCAATGGGAGTGGGTGCATGCACTTCTGCACATGCGCAGAAGCTTCTGCGCATGCACAGATCGTCAAGTATGACATCTGGGCAGGTGGGCAGAGCCTCCCACTGCTTTTACTATCGGTTCTAAAGAACTGGACAGAACTGGGAGCAACCCACCACTGTTCTAAATGTACTATTCTATTCTACGGTATAGAATGACATGAAAACATCTGCATTCTCTCTTTAATGTATTAACATCTGTATTAACATAGGTGAACATCTTAAAAATAGAAGAAAATAGAAATTCCTGGTGAAATTCCAAATATATGTACATTTAAAAAAATATCCTGCAGTATTAAACACCCTAGTTAGTTCTATTTTGCAAAACCAAAACTTATAAACAATGTTTTTGTACTATAACAGAACAACATAGATATATTTATTACCATAATTTCAGTAACTGACAAAAATGTTAGTATTATGTTGCTAGAATAAATAATTGGATTAAAATACATAAATCACAACTGAATAATTCAATACATGTAATCTGTTTTTATTATCTGATTTATGATTATGAATCATGATAAATCTTTAAAATACTAAATGTCACAGAATTGAAATACTAATAAAAGGATTCATGTATAATGATCAACTCTGATTAATATTTAAATTATTATTTTTCTGCATTAAGGTAATTCTAAGATACAGATGCCCAAGGATGGAATTGTCTGCATGGAATTTCATTTTATTTGTGAACTCTGCAGTCGCAGGCACAAATGAATACTGCCTAGATAAATACTGTAATTCCATTTGGCTAAAAAAAGAGTAAAAGCAGACAAAGACAAAATACTTCTGTGTTTGATTGGTATCATCAATGACTTCTGGTTAAGAGACTTTTGGCACTGGATAAAGCAATGGCTGGAGGAAATGCTAATGCAAAATATAGAATTAAAGCCAGAACTTTTCTTACTAGGTATTACATAGATAAATACAGCAAGGAAACAATATACTTAATGTTATATATTCTAACGGCAGCAAGACTGGCTTTTGCACAAAACTGGAAAAATAAAGAAACCCCCTCAGAGGAAGAAGTAGTAGCTAAAATATTAACTTGTGCTGAAATGGACAGGTTGACGTTGGAACTCAAAAATAAGAGCAAAACAGAATACTACAAAATCTGGAATAAATTATACTATTGGTTAGAGAGAAGGAAGATTGCCAGGATAAAGGATTACTGATGAGTTGAAAGTTTAGAAATCTATATGCTAGTTTCTTGAAAGAGATAGGAATGAAATTGTTATGGGTGTAAGTTCTATAGACGTAAAGAATTTTTGTGTTTGAATTGTGAAACAAGGTATATATTTGTATAACATAAAGGACTTGTATTAGTTGTAAGGTAAAATGTGACAGAAATGTCTAAACCGGAAATGTCAAATCATGTCCAATGCTTTTAATTGTATTAGTAATAAAAAAACTTTTTTTTAAAAAAATCAATGATTTCTGGCTAAAAGGTTTATAAGCAAATCCTGAAATTCTGTCAAACAAGAATGCAAGAAAGAAAAAACTCATGGAGGAATCAACAAACTTTTTCAACTGCAGTAGAAAAATTAATTAACTGGCCTACAAGTAATTTAGAACTAAATTGTATGGTTGTCTGAATTTAAGATGCTGGATGCTGGTCATCCCTGAAACCAGATGCCTGTAATAACATAAAATTAATGTTAGTAGATTTGTTAATTTCTTAGGTTCACTGTCTGTTATATTTCAATCTAATCTATTTCAGATGGTCTTGACATAGGTTTTCATTCTTTGATCACTATTTATTTTTTGTTACCGAGCAGAACTTTTATAGTCAGATTATGAAAAAGTTTTACTCCATTTTGGTGAAAAGACAAGTACATGATTAAAAAAAAAAAGCTTTTAGGACATATGCGATCTTATTTGTTACTCAAAAGATGTCCCCATACTTTATTTCAAATATGTGGTTCTGTCTGTCAACTATTGCTTTATATCCTGCACCGCGATGTCTCTTCAGAGAAAAATATCTACCAATATCCTTGCAAATACTAAACCTATTTAAGAATTTCTTCCTACAAGGATTTTGGTGCAAGGACATATCAATAGTTCCAGGAGTGAATGAATTAGATCATTTAAGTTTCTAAGTGCATATTTTTGATCTCCTACTCCCCTCCTAATACTTTCATAAATATAGAGCCATTTCCTAGATAATGGGATGACATGGCAGCAAAGTGGAAGCTAATTTTATAGATATGCTGGTATTAGAATTTTAGACAGTGAGTGTCAGTCTTTTAAGATAAGCCCTACCACAAGATATATCAACTATTTCAGGAACGTTATTTTACTGCTGTAGGGTGTCTGTCTGTCTGTCTGTTTGTCTGTCTGCCTATCTGCCTATCTATCTATCATCTTTCTAAGATATATGCCACAGTGGTGGGTTTCTACTGGTTTGCCCCGGTTCGGGTGAACCGGTAGTGGCATTGGTGGGAGGTACCGCCCACCCACCTGGACATCTTCACAGACGCTCTCCTCATGGGCAGAAGCGCCGCATGCACTTGCAGTTCTGAACTGGTAGCAAAGGTAATATGCCACTACTAATATGCCACCAGACTCACAGTGACTCTGGGTAGCTGTATAATATTTGAATTTTGAAAGCCTTTCAGAAAATCCTTTTGCCCGCTCTTATATACCAAACAGAATCTCCCTCCTTCTTTAGAAGGACTACCTTATTGAAGATTAACAGCAATAACAGCATTTAAGACTTATATATTGCTTTATATAAGTAAATATATTGTTATAAATGTAAATATATTGCTATATATTTACAGCCCTTCCTAAGCAGTTAACAGAGTCAGCATATTTCCCCCAACAATCTTAGTCCTCATTTTATATCCACCTCGGAAGGATGGAAGGCTGAGTCAATCTTGAGCCAGTCAGGATCAAACTGCTGGAATTCAGCAGAATTAGTCTGTAATACTGCTTTCTAACCACTGCGCCAACATAGCACTAATACTGACATATTAAGGCTGCCATAAGTATTATGGATACATTATTATCCATGAAATCTTTCCATTAACGTTCCTGTTACAATCATTTTCTGAGACTCCTCCTCCTCATGGGAAGAACCTAAGCAGGTACTGATATGAGGTTACAATATGCTGCTACAGTACATTAAGTTGGCTACAGATTCCTAGAAACAGCTCAATAGCAAGAGAGGCCACTGCAAGCATTCTAGATGAAAATACTATGAGTGGTGCTCAATTAAAAATATTTTTAGAGTTATCCACAATAGAATTTTGTGCTTTGGAAAGGCTTTATTGTAATATATTCTATGGTATTTCTCTAGCTAGCTTATGCATTTTGTAGGGAAAAAAACCTTTCCAGTAATTCCTATGCTACAATATTAATTTTTGTTTCTTCTTGATCATTTCACAGTTGAAACTCAGACCACATGTTTTCTGAATAGTTTTATCCCAGAGCTATAATTGCACTCAACAATGAACTAAAGGGCCACCATCAGTGAGCTGTTGGACAGCATTACTTGGTCTGTTGTGTGGATGCTTGGATGGTTTAGGGGTGGGGAATTGTGGTGGGTGGGAGTGTGTTTGGGGATTGTTATGTGTGTTGGATCTGGTCTTTGGGTGTTAAGTGAATTTTGTTCTATGTGTACAACCTTGTACGGGTATACTATGTATACACGTACAATGACAATAAAGTTGTTGTTGTTGTTGTTGTTGTTATTATTATTATTATTATTATTTGCAGTCATTTCAAACAGGTGGGCAGCAAAGTATCAAAATAATCATTACTAATTGACCAATGAGTAGGTACTATAATTGGAAAATTTTCTGGCAAACCATTGGTTTTTTAAAAAACACCCAAAAGTGGTTCCTTGTAAATCCTAGGCAGGGGCTAATCTTGTTTTGCAATAATTATCCTGATGTTGTCCCTTGCTAACATGTCATACTGATTCCTAACTGGAAAGTCATTTTGCAATGTAGAAGAAAATGAGAGATAATGTTAGACGCCACCCACATGTTACTGATATTAAACCATGTTTCAGCAATTTAAAAAAAGCTTTCTTATAATAACTAGACTAATTCTTGCTCTTAGATTTAGAAGTTTAATGGTTCAGCCAAAAGAAAAAGAAATCTCAAACTTTCACCACTTTATCAAACAAATTAAATAACATAGTAAAATTGTTCTATGCTACCCAGAGTCACTCATTTTGTAAGATGGGCACTATCTAAGTTTGAAAAATAAAGAAAGCAATAAAATCAGTGCATTCTTCATGTCCCTTTTGCTGTCAAAAAGTTTAGATACTCACTTAGATCATTCATCAGATTGTTCTAAATATGGTCCACATATCATTCTTTTAAAAGATATTTCTTTTCTCAATATGCAGTGTCTATTAACTTTAAGGGAGGCTAGAGAAAGTAGTCTCTTTAAGCATTAAATATTAAAAATCCTCCTTTATCTAACCAAAGGTATGAACACCAAGTAAATGATCAAGTTTCTTCTTCTACCCTTGGACAGCATATCTTAACATTAGTTACTGCTCCATGTCATGCTGTACGGGTGGCTGTACTCAGGGAAACCAGTAAAGGAATATCTTTGGGCATACAACATGCTACTCAGTTCCTTGCTACAAGCATTTCTACATCTAAAATTTCTCAATTTTTTCAGATAAACTTATTTGCTGACTTTATTTTTCATCAGTTACACATAAATTATAAACATTCAATTTTCATAGTAAAACATAATTACCTACATCCTCAATAGAATATCTTTCAGATTTATACTCTTCATTGCTTCATACAATCTAGCTAATATGTGCTTCAAATAATTTGGGTTCTCAACCAACAATACAGCATCATCTAGATAAGACAATCATGCCCCCAACTAACACTGTCCTGCATCCCTAGAGTATTTATTCCAGCTCAATGTTGAATAATTTGTCAAATGTTCTCATATGTTCTCATCTCTAAAATACCGTCACAAGCATTTCTTAATTTCACTTTTGTCCCAAGTTATTCCATCAATTTTATTGCAAAAATTAGGATTATAGCATATAAATTTTTCGGGATCTGGGAATGAAATCCTTTAAGTCAGGGGTCCTAAAACTTTTTAAACTGGGGGCCAAGTCACGATCCCTCAGACTATTGGGAGGCCGGATCAGCTGGGTGGACGTGGCTAGGCGGTCATATGACTGGGTGGACATGTCCAATTTAGCAGTCCAAACAATACACACAACTTAAATTTTAATTTGTTTTGCTCCTGGGGGTGGAAAGCAGGTGAGTGAAGGGATGTGGCTGCCTTGGGGTATGTATGAGGGACTTCTCTCTCTCTCTCTCTCTCTCTCCCTCCCTCCCTCTCTCCCTCTCTGGAGGCTGGGGAGGCAAAAAATGGGCCCATTTTTGCCCTGCAGAGGCCTCCACGCATCCTGTTTTTGGCCTCCCTGATCTCCAAAAGGTGGGTGGGGCAGCGAGTAGGCAAGGTAATATGGGCGGGGCAGCCTCATGGTCCCATGCAGGCCAGATTAATGGCTTCAGAAGGCTGTATCTGGTCCGCGGGCCGTAGTTTGAGGACCCCCGCTTTAAGTGAATGAAAAAGTGATGTGGTTGTATATCATGGAGTTAAAAATAACAGGACAATGTATATTCACAAAATATCTCAATTAGGTTACCTTGTTGTATCCTATCCTTTCAAATAACGCAGGGTAGTACTATTAATCTCAGTTTCATACAGCACACAATAAATCAAAATTAAATAAAGATTTCATTTTCCTAAAACAAGCCTCAACCCTCTTCTTTATTGCACTGGCTAAGAACAGATTAATTCTTTAACCAAGAAATAGAGATCTGAGAGATGATTAAACATTTTCTTTACTCCTGGGCTTACATTTGGCATTTCCAAGTCCCTGTACATAAATGTGGCTTCATCTGATAGCAGAGCAGATAAATAATTTGAGCTAGGACAATAACAGAGAGAAAAACTATTTCTTCTTGATCAAATATAAAAGATGGAAAATAAGTATCTTGTTCCAGAGTCTCACAAAGCAGAATCTCTTGTAGTACACCTCTCTAGCTTATCCACTGGCTCTTATTCACAGCTCCCCTGAGAAAGGTAGAAGTACAAAAAAAGATTTTGGTTTGTCTGTTTCTATTTGGAAACTGCTTTTGGACTTGAGGCAGAAAAAAATGAATCTTTGATTTTGTTTTTTGTTTTTGTTTTTTGCTGACTAGATAGGTTTGTGGTTATAGAAATGACTAGTATATATTATTATGTAAAAGTAAAGTCAAGATAGTATGTCATTACCATAGTGGTGTCTTGGAAAAGCCTAAGTGATAAATATTGGGAATCCTAAGCCTAACCAGCATAGAAATATTATGCAGCAAAAGGAAAGTAGGTTAGAATAGACAGAAACAAGGGAAACATAAGGAAATATTATGACAATATTACAATAGAATGAAGAATTATAAGGAAAGGGACAAATATTTAAAGATGCTATGCAAGATGCTATGTATTATTATTGTTGTTATTATTCAGAATCACTTGCAGGATTATGCAGGATTAATCGTACAAAACATTTTCCTTTATTGTTTATTTATTTTGTTACTGAGTTTTTTGTACCATTCTGTTCCAGCCTGGCTCTGATGTATCTGCAGACAATGTCAAAATATAGAACACAGAACATCAGAGTTGGAAGGGATCTTGGAGGTCTTCTATTGTAATACCCTACTCAAGCAGGAGACCCCATACTATTTCAGGCTGTCCAGTCTCTTCTTCACAGTCTATATGATGTTCTAGATGAATTTATTATTCTTGACTCTGATATACACATTTATTACATTTTGTTTTTAGACATAGTCACTATTTTGATTTTTTAATTTAATTTTTTATTTTCTTCCCTTTCCCGCCCTCATTGATTATTATGCGGAGCTCAGAGGGGTATCTTCTATTCTGTAGTGGGCAGACAATCTAGACTTATCTTGAAAAGATTACTTAGACTTGGAACCGAATAGTATTTGGATAGAAGAATATTAGAAAATCACAGGGATGTGACCCAGACTGGGAAATTAAAAAAAGTAAGGAAAAAAATCCTTGATGAAGGCAAACCACATTCAAGGGAAAGAAAATGACTATGTCCATTTACTCACTAGAGTGGAGGCCAATTTAAGGGAGGCTTGAGATTAATTAAATATGGTTAATATAAATATTTTCCATATGTTCATTAATTTACCTCTGTGTCATAGTAACCATTTTGGAAGCAACTTTTGTAGAGTTCTAGGAATTACCCTCAAGGTTTTTGAGGGCTGCGTGCAGCCCTTTGGTTTTGTACCACTGATGATTTACAAATGCCAAAAAAAAAAAAAGCTTATTAAAAATGATTATTAAAAAATAAATGAAAACACTGACTGTATTTGGAATCCATTTAAAGTACTGATTTATATTAATCATCAATCTGAGATTGAAAATATGAAGTAAAATCATCCCTTTCTGGTTTCTTCATTCATTCTCACAAAGGAAAGAGCTAAATAAAACCAGAAAGGCTACAATGCTGCTCATTCATATAGTGGCTATTCATCAAGGCTCCTTGATATAATCTGACATGCACAAGGAGACATTGTTTCTCAGATTGTCAAATTAACATCAATTCTGTACAGTGCAAAAACCTGAATTAAACAAGGAATCTAAGAATACCACATTAGAACTAGAACACCCCATCCCACTCTCTTTTGCACAGTTCCACTTTCTCCATCATATTTTTATGTGCTTTAGGCAATCATAATGCCTGCATTCCTTCCATAGCTCAAGAGGCACATGACACTGTTGCTTCTGCAGCACTGCTAAATTATTTTCACAAGTGATAACCTTCCTCTGAGAAGTCTGCATCCTTTGCCAAGCAAACTATTCCACAGTTTGCCACATTTCCCACACTTCCTTATCATTAGTTTTCCATCCAAATCTTGCTCAAGTGAGACAAAGCTTCACTCCCTGGATTATCATTCCCCTTCAGAGCAGTAAGTCCCTATATTAGGAGCCTGAAGAGCCATAGGAGCCTGAGTGGCGTAGGAAGATAATGCCTCCTACTAAAGGCAGCACTTAACATCCAGCTGCCTGCAATTACACCAGTTCGAAACTCCCCCGGCTCAAGGTTGACTCAGCCTTCCATCCTTTCTAAGGTGAGTAAATTGAGGACCCAGTTGTGGGGGCAATAAGCTGACTTTGTATAAATATACAAAAGTATGAAGGCTATTGCTTAATGCATTGTAAGCCGCCATGAGTCTCCGGAGAAGGGCGGCATATAAATCAAATTAAAAAAAAAAATTACAGCATTCTAGAGAGAGAGAGAAGTTCTCAGCAGTTGGGAATGCTTCATTTCAGAGCACTATGGAAACGCTCTTAATGTTTACTTTCAGCTGATAAGAAGCCTTTCAAAGATGAAGAATTGCCCACTGTTGAACATTGGTGAACATTGATTCCAAGAAAACAGAAGAAATAGGTACAAAAAAGAGATGATCTAATTGGGGAATCTCACTGAGCTTTATTCAGGTTCCCCAGACCTACATTTACTGCTCAGGTGTAAGCAAAACGTCTGAACCAGAGAAGTATTTTAGGAATTTGAGCCATTATTTAGCTTCTTGTTCATTCATCATAATTGTTGTTGTTGTAGTCTTTTAATGACCCCATAATCCCTTGCAAGGTGGAGTCTGGGCAACTGAATGGAGCTGAGTGTTTACTGGCCAGATGCCCTTCCTGTCTCCAATGCAGAGTTATATTCAGCAGATATATTCTCATCCAGAAATATCTGCCTCTACCTAGGGTCGAACTCACAGCCTCCTGATTGTGAGGTGAGAGCTCCACCCCCAGGCCATCACACCACTCAGCTTCTTGTTCATTCATATGTGAATAAAAGAAATTCAGTTGGTATGGTTATAAGAAAATTATGTGTTACAGCTAATAAAATGTTAAGTTCAATATGAACAGTATGGCCATGAATGGATTTTCAACAAATTGAAATTCCTGTAGAAAATATCAGTTTTACATGTGTAAACATTTCCTATTTTGATCAGACAGACATTTTGAAAAAGAGTACCTGAATGGATTGGGTCCATAATTGACTTTTAACCAGCAGGAAGGTCCTTTCCATTGAATTTCTAAAGCTCTATGTAGCTCAGGTCTAATCATATAAAGGACTTTCAATATAAACTTATGGGTTCTAAGGCCAGTAGGATAAGATGTTTTTAAAAGCGATTCATTTCAGGGACCTAGGGCTAACCATAAGAGAAAGTGTCCTGTTTTGTTCTTAGCTAACATTTTTAAAAATAATTAGCCAACTTTGAAATAAATAGTTGAAGATTAATGGGTGAATTTATGAACGATGATTTGGAGCACTATCAATATACTGTATTTTTAACTTGGTTGTAATTGTTTGAGTTATTTTTATTTTCTCATTAATTCATTGCTTTGGACAGATTAGAGATAGCAGGAAATTATACTCCAAAACTAATGAAGAACGTAGTAGTGCTCATTCACAAATAACATCTGCTGCATTTGGAAACAGTCCTGGTCATCCTTGAACACATATTCAAATAAACAAAAGTTTAATTAGGATATCCTCCACAAATAGGCTGTAGGAAGTCCTGTGATAGAAGGATCCTAGTAGCATGGATAATTCCAGATGCTGCTATTAGAGGAACTAAGTTTAGTTGTATGTCAGATGTCTTAACATGTCTGCTAAATGCTTTGTGTCAGCTGATTCACTTAAATGAATGCCTTTTACTTTTCTGATAGTATAACATCAAAGATTCTAATTTATTACTGAAAAGACAAAAGTAAAAATCAATTGTTATAGGATTTAGAATGAGACTCTTACAGATATTAAATGTGTGACTGTTCCCCAGGCTTTTGCTATCTTTATCGAATTTATTTTAAACTTATTCTCCCTGGTCTGAACAATTTTAAAATAAATAATAAAATAAAAATTGCAGAAAATATTTGTAGATCATATTGGCAGAGATTTGTCCTCCTAGAGTGCTGCTTGGCTCCCAGATGTTTAGTTACCAAACTTGGTAACATCTTCAGTGGGGTTGGGGTGAAGTGTCTTGTTTGTTTATATAGATCCTGGGTGGTGGGTTGATCTTGTGACTGGTTGGTTGGTCGGTTCGTCTTCTGACTGGTGAACCTAATAAATGAATATGACACTTCACCCGAAAATCCCATGGAAGATGTTATCTAGTTTGGTAACAAAATGTCTGGAAGTCAAGGAGCAAGCCTGAGGACAAACCTTTGCTCAAAAGTAAATACTGTATTTCCTACCATAGGGTAGAAATGGCGGAAATGCATAATTTTGTTTTTAACTAATTGAGTTGCTTTTAAGTTAAAATGTGGGAAATGTTTTGAATAAACAAACAATTACAATATCAGTGCTGTTCAACAATATCATTTGAGATTGATTTTGGAAGATTTAACACCAAAATTCTCCAGTTAGGAGGGCATAATATAATATTGACACTAAAGAAATGCTAATCCACTGCTATATTGCCTAGTAATTTAGCTGAATCTATTTCTCATTCATTTATTACAATGATTGCTGTAAATTATTTCTCCCTCTCCCCCACGCCCACTTTTTCTGTTCTCTATAGGTATTCTAATGGAGAATATTTAAATGGGACAAGAAATATAGAAATGACTTCCATTTGGGATATCATACTTTCAGTTGCTTATTCTTTTAATTGCTCCAGAGAACAAGGATAAATTTGAATCCTTAATCTATCCAGTCTACCATAGTGAATTGCAGCAAAATGACACACCAGTTCCAGGGCAAGGATTTATGTTTCATTTTAACATCTGTGAAAACTCATATGCTGCAGTCAAGTCTTGTCATCAATCAATTCATGCTTAAAGTTGTTACAAATCATAAAAGCCTACATGGCCTGGCATCTCCTGATTTTAGAGATGACTTCCCTCTGTGTAAATCCATTATCTCCCAACATCAGATCAGGCTGGCTTTAATTACCATCTCTGCATGCCGTGGCCGCTTCTATCCCAGGAGCTCTCTAAGTTAACCTTCCTCTGGAATTGGAGAACTGCCCCTCTTGGGATATATGGTACATCTAACAGTTGCGTCGATAAAAGAAAAGGATATTTATTCATTTTACTAATCTAACTGGGATAATCCAGGAAGGATTTGATGCTTATGCATACTGTATAGCAAAAAATAAAGTAATGTCCATGAAACTTGTGAAAGTGTTCTTCGAGAACAAGCTAGCTTTGCTTGCCATCCTGTAATTCTGTTTCTGCTTAAAGTTTCTCATTAAATTGGCAATTCCTACCACGCTGTTCCAAAACAAGAAATGACAGTTACTGACCTGATAAATGTGAGAAGCTGGGCATTTTGTGCAAAAGCGGGAGGAAGGTTAATGGGTAGTGATCATACCATGAGCGAAAAGAGTAAATCCGATGGAAAATGTATTATGACTAGGCAACAAATGGATTTCTTTTGTGGAGACTACTGTACATTCTCATATACAATGGGGCAAAAAAGTATTTAGTCAGCCAGCCACCAATTGTGCAAGTTCTTCCACTTAAAAAGATGAGAGAGGCCTGTAATTGTCATCATAGGTAGACCTCAACTATGAGAGACAAAATGAGAAAACAAATCCAGACAATCATATTGTCTGATTTGGAAAGAATTCATTTGCAAATTATGGTGGAAAATAAGTATTTGGTCACCTACAAACAAGCAAGATTTCTGGCTCTCACAGACCTGTAACTTCTTCTTTAAGAGGCTCCTCTGTCCTCTACTCATTACCTGTATTAATGGCACCTGTTTGAACTTGTTATCAGTACAAAAGACACCTGTCCACAACCTCAAACAGTCACACTCCAAACTCCACTATGGTGAAGAGCTGTCAAAGGACACCAGAAACAAAACTGTAGACCTGCACCAGGCTGGGAAGACTGAATCTGCAATAGGCAAGCAGCTTGGTGTGAAGAAATCAACTGTGGGAGCAATAATTAGAAAATGGAAGACATACAAGACCACTGATAATCTCCCTCGATCTGGGGCTCCATGCAAAATCTCACCTCGTGGGGTCAAAATAATCACAAGAACGGTGAGCAAAAATCCCAGAACCACACGAGGGAACCTAGTGAATGACCTGTAGAGAGCTGGAACCAATGTAACAAAGGCTACCATCAGTAACACACTATGCCGCCAGGGACTCAGATCCTGCAGTGCCAGACGGTTTCCCCCTGCTTAAGCCAGTACATGTCCGGGCCCGTCTGAAATTTGCTAGAGAGCATTTGGATGATCTAGAAGAGGATTGGGAGAATGTCATATGGTCAGATGAAACCAAAGTAGAACTGTTTGTAGAAACACAATTCGTCGTGTTTTAAGGAGAGAGAATGCTGAGTTGCATCCAAAGAACACCATACTTACTGTGAAGCATGGGGGTGGCAACATCATGTTTTCAGGCTGTTACTCTGCAAAGGGACCAGGACGACTATCCGTGTACAGGAAAGAATGAAAGTATTGAGATGAACTTTTTATATTGACCAAATACTTATTTTCCACCATAATTTGCAAATAAATTCTTTTCAAATCAGATAATGTGATTGTCTGGATTTGTTTTCTCATGTTGTTTCTCATAGTTGAGGTCTACCTATGATGACAATTACAGGCCTCTCTCATCTTTTTAAGTGGGAGAATTTGCACAATTGGTGGCTGACTAAATACTTTTTTGCCCCACTGTATGTATGTATGTATGTATGTATGTATGTATGTATGTATATATATATACACACATATTAACATTTATTACTTCTTTTACTTTATAAAAAGTAAAATATCTATTGAGTCAAGCAAAACTCAACAGTGACTTTATGTTAGCTTTTCTTTTCTTTTCTTTTCTTTCTTTTCTTTTCTTTTTTTCTTTTCTTTTCTTTTCTTTTTTCTTTTCTTCTTTCCTTTCCTTTCCTTTCCTTTCCTTCTCTTCTCTTCTCTTCTCTTCTCTTCTCTTCTCTTCTCTTCTCTTCTCTTCTCTTCTCTTCTCTTCTCTTCTCTTCTCCTCTCCTCTCCTCTCCTCTCCTCTCCTCTCCTCTCCTCTTCTCTTTTTCTTTTCTTTTCTTTTCGCAATAATATAGATGTGTTTTACCATAACTAACATCAAGGATGATGATGGCGATTGATAGCCAGATTGATGGAATAAAAGATTGTAATATGTGTAATAAAAGATTGTAAAGCTACTGACTTGAGGTTAGTGTGTGTGTGTGTGTGTGTGTGTGTGTGTGGTGTGTGTGTGTGTGTGTCAGTCTTGACTCTGACAATTGCCTGGACAAATCTTTGCAGTTTTCTTAGAAAAGATTTCACCTTCTTCCTAAGGCTAAGCGAATGGTAGTGGTTAAGGCAGCAGGCTAGAAACTGGAATTCTGTGAATTATAGCCCTGCCTTAAGCCCAAAGCCAACTGGGTGAAGAAATTGGAAAACCACTTCCAAACATTTTGCCAAGAAAACTATAGGCAGGCAGTTGTTAAAAGAACTAGGATTGTGCTACTTTTATTTAGAACTCCTCTCTGCCTATTCTAATCAGCTTTCAGAACCAAACCTAGATATGTGACAGCATAAAGCAACCTTCTGCAGCTGATGCCTCCAAATGGATTGGATTTAACATCCTTCTCAGATAGCACAGCCCTGGTTCATGCTGATTGAGGACATCAGGAGCTGAAATTGAGTAAAATTGGATGGCACCAGTCTGAGGTATATTAACATAGTACACAGACAACTTAATGCAGAAATCTAACCTTTTTAAAAAAATGCTAATTTCCTTGCGTTCTCAGTGTGACACCTAAGCAAATTAAAAATAAATCATGACTGTGTTATTTAAGAAATAAAGTGTTATTATTTCAGGAACATAAGCTAGGGGTGCAACAAAAAGCCAAACGGATGTTTGTCAACAATAAAAATATATAATGTATATTTCTGGGGCTGAGCTTATCACCAGGGAAAAGCAATATTAAATGGAACATTAACTTTTTGTCATTGCCATCTCTAAGAACAGATAAATTAATACTTGATAAATGAATTGCACTTATGATCCAGATTCTTTAACTAGATGTCAAGGAAAGAATTCTAACAGATAGTTAATTATATTATCTCTCTTTGTTTTTTGGCTCATTCTGTTGCATTTCTGATCTCTGCCTTATGTCTATAGCTTCCAAGAGCAGGCTTGAATCTGGCTGCACATTATATTCTGGGTTCCCAGTTATTATACCAAATATTTCATCTATACTGCAGTAGAGAACTGGGAAGATGGAATCAAGATAGTTTAAAGCTGCTTGCTAATCCTTCTCCATCTTTAAAGCTGGAATTGTTCTCTGTGCATGGAACACCTTTCATTGGTATGATAGTTACAACCTTATGTGAGCCTTTCTTTGACTCTACTATGCAACAATCCAGTTCATGCAGCAATAAATATTTCCTTTCAGAGCTGAAGAGAAAGTGATAAACCAGAATTGACAACTACCACAATTGCACTAGATGCAAGTGGCAGGATCTTGACTGAGCTTTGAGATTATCTTGTGATTAACGGATCAAAGAAGAAGAAAGGAGTGGCCTATCCAGCTTTAAGGAAACACACCCTCTGGCAATGTGGCACCTAATCCAATACAATTTTTAAAGCATACATGTAGAAATAAAAATAACTTTAATGCTTTTCCCTTTACACATTTCTTCTGACAGTTCTTTTAATGCCTGGCATATAACCCCTTTCCACAGCTCAGCTCACAGAGTGGTTTATGTAATTTATGAGCATTATACTCTATTCCCAAATGAAAAAAAAAACCTTGGAAATAGGACAGGCTGTACTCATTTTTCATTCGTGATAACTTCAAATCTGAGTTTTAGTCTACATTATTCAATAGATGATTTATTATGTCTCATTCCCCCAAACTGATCTGACTAATTCTTTTCAATTCCAGTATGAATCATTGGTTTTTGATTGAAAATTAGACCTATAAATCTGAATCACACCTGCATTCAGGCACAAAATGTACAGCTTAAAAAAATCTGTTAGAATAGTCCTTGAAGAAGCCAAGCTACAATAATTAGCCAATGTGTATTGATTGGTTCAAGCCTTAATAGCCACATAGTGTTATCTATGCTAATGATAAAGACCAAGATAATGAGGACTTCATTCACTGTTGAATCTCAACATGAAAATGTTTATAAATCTTAAAGAATTTTTTAAAAATCTCATGCATTGTGGTAGCATGCATTTCTGAATGGGAAAAATTATAGGGGGACATGTTCAGAATGGTGGGGTATGTATTTATTACTGAATAATGTTCACAAAACTTGCATAGTGTAAACCACATGGTAATATGATACAAGAAGATCATCACCAACTTTATAAGGCACTAGGTCCCAGGATGAAGGGATCAGGATCATCATCATCATCATCATCATGTCATCGTCATCATCATTATCATGCCTTTGACCAACAAAAGTTGGCATCAAAATTAAAGCAATCCCATGGTGCCAACAATCTAATCAACATACTGTAAGAATAAATAAAATTTAAGGTGGTAGCACAAATATAAAACACAATGACAATATTGTTAAGATTATAAATATATTTAGAATAATAAAATGAATTCTGAAAGTAGTATATAATATCTAATATAAATCTAAGTTGTTAGTATATTATTGGATATAACTATACATAATGCTAAAAATGACTAAACAATCAGTGTGAATGGTTATATGCAGTATATAAAATCACCAAAACCTCTAAACTGAATACTAAGGCTACAGATTTAAAATTAGGATATAAAAAATTAGAGATGCAAAGAGATATTGTGTGATAGAAAGGGGTGGTAGCAGAATGAAGTGAAATATCAGGAAATATCTTGGATTGCTACCATCATTTCTTTTCTTTTGTTTCAATAGAAGCGTCATCCTTATGATTGAAATCTTGATAATCCCAGAACAAAGCTACTTCAGAGGCCCATATAAAGCCCACTATCCCCATCCTATTTTTGCAAAACTACATCAAATTGATTTGGGTTTATATAGAGACTTGAGTGCTGCTGCAACAGAACAATTGTGATATTTTAGGGAAAACAGTAATGGAAAGCTTGTAGTTCCAGAATATTTCCACTAATATGTTTCCTGAATATTGGAAAATCAGTAGAATTGTAATTTGAATGAGTGCCTACTTTAATTCACAGTATTTTTCTGGTACATCATTTTTACAGCTTTCCTGCACAAAAATAAAATGCAATTGTCTACTTGTATGTAGAATGTCTGACTAATAACACAAAGTGTTGAAATTAGATTAGGGACCAATGTGTTGATTAGAGTAATCTATGATAATTCAAATTCAAAACCCAAATAATTGAGTTTTTCATCCAGAAACATGAAGTCAAGATTTAAACATCATATAAACTGCCCAGAACAGCAATCAAGACAAACAACAGTGTGATTCATAGAACTGCTCATTAATTTCACAGGTAGCTGGAGAAGCGCCAAGGGCAAAGTAATGATTATCCTATCCCACTACTAGCCCAATGTGAGTGCTATAACTCACAATGGTATTATTCATGGGGCTTCAATATTTTTATTTAGATGGACAGAAATGCTTAACCTGAAGACTGTAATCCAAGTAGAAAGGGTTCATTCAATCAACTTCTCCAAAACTCAAGGTTATAGCTAACTTACTCTCTATTTGTACCTTTTTTTCCCTTTTACTATCTGCACAATCTATAGGTTTTCCTCTTTGAGAAGTTTAAGGCACAATGGATTATATTCTTTCCAGGAAGGGTTTGGATACATTTTGTGAAATGTTATATTAATAAAAAGAGAGCTGTACAATGTTTTAGATGTGACTCCAAAATGTACTTCAGGATCCACTTGTTAAAGCAGTGGAGTCTTTTCTCAGAACGTGATCCTAGAAAACTGATGCAGCTGTTTTAAAAAGATATAGATGTGTGTTACATTTGCATACC
The DNA here is from genome assembly GCA_030761175.1 of Masticophis lateralis. NCBI lineage: Eukaryota > Metazoa > Chordata > Lepidosauria > Squamata > Colubridae > Masticophis > Masticophis lateralis. Next base: position 73,794,588 of record JAUDYJ010000002.1, read on the forward strand.
CCCAATGTTATAGTGTCATAATAGTAGTGGTGCTTGTTTTCCTAGCTGTCTCTGAAGGAAATTTATTGATTGTGCATAATGATCTAATTTGCAAACTGCACAAAGTTTGCCACAAGTGAAGTATTTCTTTCTATGGGTTAGACAAAAATATACACTGGAGAGAGCTGTACAGCTATTATGGATTCCCATCCCAGAGGAAAAGGAATAGGAAAGCAAACCTGAAACAAACTTGGCTCTGCTGTTTGGGAAAAAAAAAAGTCTCCCCAGACATTTATTCAGTCAATTTTATAGCTGAGGGAAAGAAACTGTCTTGAGAGGAAGGCTGAGATTTTCTTTAGGAAAGTTTATATAAAGTTTATTAGAGCCACGGGATTTAGGTGGAACAGTGGGGGGTTTTTTTAATCTTCTTCCTCCCTGCCACCTCACACTATGAACTAAAAATCCTGTGAATAGAAAAGAGTAAAATATAAGCAAATCTACATTTCACATCTGAGTATTTTATAGCATATTTCATATATTTGCACATGAATGCACATACAGTTTTAAAGAGAAAATACTACACATTAGATACATAAAGAGCCTTGGTGGCACAGCAGATTAAAGTACTGTTAAGTAACACCAGCTGCCTGCAATTACTGCAAGTTCGAATCTCACCAGGCTCAAGGTTGACTCAGCCTTCCATCCTTTCGAAGTAGGTAAAATGAGGACCCAGATTGTGGGGGCAATAAGATGACTTTGTATAAAAAAGAAAACCGCTTTGCGGGGGGGGGGGGCAAAAGCCCTACTAAGCAGATATATACAAAAATATGAAAGCTATTGCTTAACGCATTGTAAGCCGCCCTGAGTCTCCGAAGAAGGGCTGCATATAATCAATAAAATAAAAAAATAAATATACATGCACACATACATCCAGAGATCCAATGCATACATGCATACATACATCCAGAGATCCAATATGGTGTAGTGGTTAAACTATTTGGCTGTCCCTAGGGGAAATCAAGTTCTATTTTTCCCCCAGCCAGACACTCACTGGGTGACCTTGGACCAGCCATATTTTTTCAAACCTATCTCATAGGTTTGCTATTATAGAGAAAAATGAGAGCACCTACCACCCTTATGTAATACCAGATCTTGGATATGTAAAATGATGCATTAGTTCTCTCTATTCTTAATATCTTTGGACAGTGTGCCTAATATGGTACTGTAGCTGTGTATGGCTGGCTGCTGACTGACAATTAAGTTCTGCCCCGTATCTGCCAGGAAAAAATAAGAATGAATTGAACAATGTTCTTTAACCTACTGTTCTGTATCAAAACTCCCATCAACTTCAGGCCAATGATCAGACAGATTATGGGAGTAACACTAACAGCAATAACATGGAGCTGGTTGAGATCGGAGGTGCTGAAGAAAGAAACTGAAGGCTTCATTTTGGCTGCTCAAGAACAAGCCTTGAAGATTAATTCCATGAAAACAAAAATTCAACATGTCAGTAACAACAGCAAATGTCACTTATCCAATGAGAAAGATGAAATAGTGGATATCCTTATCAGTGGCTGCAGCAAAATTTCACAGACTGATTATCTACAATATTATGACTGAGTTGCCAAAATTATACATTGGAAGCTTTGCCTGAAGCTTGGGTTTGAATGCAGCAAAAATTACTGGGAACACCAAATTGACAACGTTCTTGAAAATGAGCAAGTCAAGATCTTGTGAAACTTTTGGATCCAAACAGGCAGCAGACATCTGGCCCACAATATGCCTTACATGACTATTGTGGAAAAGAAAAAAGTCTGGTTCATTGATACTGCAATACCAGGTGATGCACATTTGAAGAGAAATAATTAGAAAAAAATAGCAAAATACAATGATTTGCAAATTGAAATTGAGTGACTATGGAGGAAGAAATCAATGGTTGTACCAATAGTAACAGGAGCCCTTGGAGCAATACCCAAAGGGCTGCCTAGATGCATGGAAATTTTTAATTTATTAGATCTGAATATCCTAATTGCAAAAAATTACTCTACTTGGAACTGCATATATGGTCAGATGCTATCTTAACAGCACTTAGGTCCAAGGTTAGGACTTGAACTGTTAAGTTTTTACCAGTCTCAGACTGTGAATCAAATTTAAGATTAACAACAACAACAACAACAACAACATGTAACAACATAGAACATCCACATCTGCCTGTCCTAGGTTCTTGAAAAGGACTCACTAGGTAGACAAAAATGCTAAACCCAGTATGATCTGGGTGGCTGTGCAACAAACTATAATAATTGCTCTGGTACTTTAGAATCAAACAGAGAAGCATCCGCAACATAACACCCAGACTTAACAACTGTCCTTAAGAAATATAAAAACAGATAGTGGACTCTTGGAGTCAGGAGAGGAGAGGAGAGGAGAAGACAGGACAGGACAAGACAGGACAGGACAGGACAGGACAAGACAAAGACCTGCAAGTAGAAGTAGAATAACTGTGGCAAAAGAAAGCAAAGGTAGTACCAATAGTAAAGGGCACCTTGGGTGCAATCCCAAAGTATCTGGAGCACTACTTGAACACCATGAACACTGACAAAATCCCCATTAGTCATTTACAAAAGATAGTTTTATTTGGAACAGCTCACATCTTGCAATGATATCTTTCTCACCATTAAATAGCAACATCTGCCAATCCCAGGACTAGACACGTGCCAAATCCAGCCTAAACATATGGCTGGCTATGCAACAAACCATAACAATATTAACTGGAGAAATACAATAGAAAATTTCTATACCAAAGGAAATGCAGTTCTTTCTCAAAAAAAATATATAAAAAAAATAAAAAAAATGCCAGGGCTGCATCAGCCCTGGCCAGATCTCTAAGATGGGGGTACCATGAGCACTACAAGTTCTTCTTCATTATTTTTCTTTATATTTTAAGATTGCCATGCGAGGTCTGAGCTGACAAATAAATTAACAATATTTTAAAAAAAGAAATTAGCCAAACCAATTTCAGCCTCATGGAAGCTGAGTGGAATCACTACTTCTCCCTGTCTTCCCTTGCTCTCCCATCCTGGTCTAAAGCATTAGCTGCAGACTGCAGAGGTCATTGCTGGAAACAGAAAGACCCCCAAATGGTTAAGTGCTGAAAACGCTCCTCTTCCCAGCAGAATTAAGGCTTTGCTCTTCAGTTCTGACAGTAGCAAGTGCACTGTAGAGATTAGTTCATTGCTTCTTCACAGCCTAGCAATGCCCTTGGCTAAACTCCTTGATGTCACATTCATTTTCCATTCTCCTTCACCTCACTGGGTTAAGGCTAACTCCCTTTTCACTTCCGTTTACATTTTCTTTGCCAGTTTTGGATACAACTGTTACATGCAAGGTTGTCTCCCAATCATCTTCTGCTTCATGGAGTTATGTGTTGTAACAAGATGTGTCATTTTTATCATGTGTTAACACTGCTGAAAATGTAGCATGTACTGTATATTATGTTCAGCCAAGCAAAGCACAACATGGCTTGGAAAAAACCTTGCTCTCCATAGGAGCATGGAGCATTATCATTCACTATTTGATGTTGGGCTCATTTTTCAGAACAGCTCTGATCCTGAGTGAGTCCAGATCCTAGTGGGTAGAACCTGCTTAGGTTCTACAACTGCAAAGCTAGAATATCAAAGAAGAGACAGGGTGTAGCAGGATTGTTGGTCTCTAGAAAGGTATTGAAAACTTGATGACTCTTGCATGCTGGGGCTACATTGATTGGAGTTCCTGCCTAGAATGGTGTAAAATATTTTGTGGGTTTCCAAGATTAATTGCAATTGTTATTATTGTAATTTTTTTTGTTTATTGCGTGCTGTTCATAGCTTTTCCAATTGATGGTCCTATACTGTAAATATTTTAAATAAAAACAAACAAAACCCATCTGAGTGTGTTCAAGATATGAATTTGTTAAGAACTCTTCTTAGAAGACATGCTTCTGAACAGAAGCAGAGGGCTAGAAGAATATTGAGAACTTATGTAACAGGAAATCCTGTTTAAAAAATGTTTACAACAAAACAGTTATGGATGCAGAGTATGGGCTTAACTATCAATTAATATTAACAAACATTATTGTATTTAAAGAAAAAGCTCGATTTATTAAAAAATACATGAAGGTAGAAAATCCTCCCTGAATTATATCCTGAAGAGTGGGAAGACTGATCAGACCCATGAAGGTGAAGTTACTGCCTGTCCATCAAGATGCTCAGTTTTGTCTCTGAGTGGGTAACCCTGAAGGAGCAGCTACATACCTTGGGTCCCCCTAGGCTCTGGCCAACTCCAACTGATATACCAATTATAGTTCTACAATAATAATAATTGTCTCTCACTTGGTCTCTTACAATACATTCTATTTGGGGCTGCTTCTGAAGATCACTCTGAAGTTTCAATTAATTGATAACGTAGCAGCCCAATTGTTAGTTGGCATATGTTGCTATGAGAAAATCATATCTGCACTGGCTTCCTATGTGTTTCTGGCTATAGTTCAAGACGTGCTGGTCATTACCTGGCAACTAAATATTTACAGGTCCGCCATTTCCAACCGGAACTGCCTTTTGTGCCCAAGGAAGAAACTGTTGGTAACCTACCATTTCTATCAGTTACGGAGGGTGGAGGCTTTAAGGGGTGCTTTTCAATAGTAATAGCTACACTGTGGAATAATCTCACCTTAGAAATTAGGTTAACCATCCGTGCCACTGTTCTGGCCTTCTAGGTAGCTTTGAAAACGGACTTGTTTTGGAAGTAAATAGAAAGCAAGACTTTCTCCTAAAATACTTTTGTGTTACTCCAAGAAGCCTTTTTTTAGGACAGAAATGACAGTTAAACTGAAATGGCTAATTTATGCTCATTTACTGTCCTTCAAGTAAATTTAAAGTTAAAAACAAGATCTGGAATTGGAAGGTTATATATGTCATTGGTTTTCCTAGGTTCAGCCAATAGAAAGATTTAAACTTGATAGGAAGAACTATCACTTTGAAAAGGGTAAAATTGATTTTGATGTGGAACTGTGTACAAATGATGATGATATTACTGCTAAGAAGAACACACTTTTGTTGAAAATGGAAACAGAATCTAAACAAGTTAAAGACTGAATTATAGGTTGGGCAAAAAAAAATCTGAATATACCATTTGATCAATGGGGGTATGTGGGGGAAAAGGACTGAAATTTACACTGAATTATAATCTTAAGGAAAAACTTTTATAAAATGACACCTGGTATTTGATGCTGGATAAAGAATCAAAAATGTATAAAGGAATTTCAAATATTTGTTGAAAATGCAACTAATCTGAAGGTACATATATTCATCTGGTGGACATGTGAATAAGCCAGATAACATTGGGATCAAATATGTACTTTGATTCAGAAGATTCTAAAGATAAATGTATAGCTGAAATCAGAGGTTTTTCCTTTTGGGGATAAAGAATAAACAGACTGAAAGATCCTATCGAAATTTGTTTTTATATACAAATTTATACTGTAAATTTGTATATAAAAACAGTGTTATCATACAGTGTTATACTGTATGATAACACTGGCCAGACTTTTATATGCACAAAGGTGGAAAGACTTGCAAATTGGAAGAATGAATGGTTAAATTGATGCAATTGAGGGAGATGGAAAAATTGACAGTTCTGGTCTGTTGGTTTAAGGCACCAGGATAGACTGTGGGTTTTAGTCCCTCCTTAGGCATGAAAGGCAGCTGGGTGACTTGGGGCCAGTCACTTTCTCTCAGCCTAATCTACCTCACAGGATTGTTATTCTTGTAGGGAAAGAATAGGAGGGAGAAGTATTAGATATGTTTTCCATCTTGAGTTTTTTTATAAATATAATAAAGGCAGGATGAACAATAAAATAAATAACATACAACAGACTTTGACCAATTTTATTTCTACTTTTTTGAATGTTTTGTGAAAGACTGAGAGTAATGAAACTTTGATTTGAAGAATTATATCTGATTAAATAGCACAGACTATTGTTAATTTTATAGTGAAAGTTGGGTATTTTTTATGTATATCTGCACCGGTGGTAGGTTCCAAATTTTTTTACTACTGGTTCTGTGGGCATGGTTTAATAGGCATGGCATAACTTGGTGGGCATGGTTTGGTGGGCGTGACAAGGGAAGACTACTTAAAATCTCCATTCCCTCCCCAATCCAGGGGAATGTTACTGCAAAATCCCCATTTCTTCCTGATCAGCTGGGACTTGGGAGGCAGAGAATAGATGGGAACAGGGCCAGTCAGAATTTTTACTACCGGTTCTCCAAACTACTCAAAATTTCCACTATCGGTTCTCCAGAACTGGTCAGAACCTGCTGAAACCCACCTCTGATCTACACCAAAGAAAGTTGGAATTTTTTTGGGGGGGTCATTTTCCTTTTTTCTTATTGCTCTGTATTTTGCTTTCTGTTTGACTTTCTTTCTTTTTAACTCTTTTTTTTGTTTGTTTACTTTTTATTCATGCTTTTGAAATTTAATAATATTTTTTTTAAAAAAACTGAATTATTCTGGAGGACCTCTGGTGAATGAAACGGCACCCAGTTTGATTGCTTTGATTGCTGTTTGCTCTATTGTTTTTTAATTTAATATTTTTTCAGTCCCACTGTGGAAGCTTTATTTAAAATGCTTGTGATGTCCTTAATTGTTGTAAGATCTTGAATTGCAGCAAGTATAAAAGCAGAAGAGAAATAAGTAAAATGGAGAGAGAGAGAGAGACAGAATCAGAGAGAGAGGGAGAGAGAGAGGGAGATGTTTCCTTGTCTCTTAAACATGGAGACTCAGTTAACTAATCACGGGCTCCATGAGAAACATACTCAAGGACAATATATGAAGACCCTTCCCCTCATCTGTCACTTGCCATTTGCTTTTGTGGTCAAATAGGTTCAGGGGGGCAAAGAGATAATGAGATTCTCCGAAAACATGCAGAATGTAAAGCTGCTCTTCAGAACATGTGGCTGTGCTAAAAGTAGAACCCAGGAAAAATTCACTCGTTACAAAACACTTTGAATAAGGATACTTCTAACTTAGAGAAGGGGGAGGGAATCAATATTATAAAAATATCACATAAATTGATTTTGGAAGGATAAAAACATTCAGTTCCGTCTCAGTTGTAAGGCAGGGCACTTTATGCCTAATACACCCTTGCATGGTTTTTTAATCCACTCCATCAACAAACCTTTGATACCAGAAATTCTGAATTAATGCTAATTTATTGTTTCCTGGCAGGATTTATTTCCAGCCAGGAAGTCTTACTGGGATGCAAGCCAGTTACAGAAAAAGTTGTTTCTAGAGGGAACGTTTAACAACTCTTTCCTTCTCATCAAGTGATACTTTAAAAGACCATGGTATCCTCAAAAATAAATAACTCACTGGCCACATACTCTCAATATTGTCATGACCAGTTTGTTTCCTTAGTAATAAGTCTGGCTTTTTGTCAGCCTGGCATTTTTGAGTCACTTAAGAGCAATGACTGAAATATAAATGGCAGTGAATCAGCATTTTTTAATACTGCAGAAGAAGAAAAAAGCACATTAAAAAACCAAACACTTAAAAAAAAAGATATTCAATTAAAACTCGCCCATTTAGGGTTACCAGATTTCTGAACAGGCAGAAGAGGATATGGATAATTCAAAAGGAAGGCCAGTTGGATCATACTAACTGTTTATCTTTCTTGGCATCTGCAACAAAAATTACAGTGAAAAACTGCAAAAAATGTACTTAGATTTACATATACAGTGTATATGAAATTACTTTTTCTGGTAAACAGTCTTTCATTTGCAATACTTTTCCAGCTTTTTTTATTTTCACTAATATATGTTAGCAATAGCATAGAATTGATGAAAATGTGCTTTCCAAATTTCACAATACAAAGTATGACAAAGCATGTGATCTATAGACTACAGTGGTCATAGATTCAAAGATGCTGGATTGGAGCCAATTGCTGGAATCAGGAAATAAATAATGTGAAACTAGACTGTTGGGTATGTCAATGGATGAGAGAAAGAAGGAAGCAATTTAAAAAGTTAAATGAAAGTCTGAATTGTGTTGAGAAACAGTCCACCCCTCCTCCAAGATGCCCCCCACACACGAGACACAAAAACTAGAAAATACTTGATTTTAAGGTTATGCCTGTTCAAGAAAGAACATGAGGCTAAAAATGAGAACATGTCCTCTTTTTGCCAGACATCTGTAACCCTAGTCTATATCAATAAAAGGGGGCAGGGAGCTAGTATAAAATTAGACCTTGATTATGTTGAAAGCTCAGATTTGTGCACTGATTATTAGAAAAGGAGAATGTAGACTGCAGATCTCATTTCAACATATTCCCCAAGAAATATGATTTGGTCTTGTTTTGTCATTTCTTCTTCACAATTATATTTTCTAATCACTGAAAGTCTCAATGACTACATATTTTGAAAAAAGTCAATTACAGCATTCTTTTTCTAACAGAAAACACACCCGCAGTCCCACACCCACATACTCACACAGAGGCTATATATGTGCGGGGGGATAGAGATGTATATAGAAACACATATACATATATATATATATATATATACATCTTAAACTCCCTTCCCCTACTCTCTCTCTCTGTGTTCGCGAATCAAGGAACTTTGATAATCCCCAAACAATGCAAGAACTTCACTAAATACACACACACAAACACACACACACACACACACGTGTGTGTGTGTGTGAGAGAGAGAGAAAGGTTCAAGTTTAAGCATTGTTGCAAAGACCTGCTAGCTAAAGACATCAAGACCAGAGGTGTTTCAAAACCCATTGCTACCACTTTGCTCATGAGCATGCATAAATCTGCATGTGCAGAAGTGTCTGGGTGGGTAGGCGGAGCCTCCCGCCACCATCACTACCAGTTTGCCCGATCTGGGGTGAACTGGTAGCAACCCACCACTGTATACTTCATGCTTTCCCGGTTATTCCACAACTAAATCTATATTAAAGCACACATGGTGCTCATTCATCCTTTATGTAATGATTTTATGTTGTTTTTTTAGTTCCAAATCAACAGGGAAAGGATGAAGTCTTTAAGACCACTTTGGCCTAAGCATAATTTTGCCTAAATATGCAGTTGAGCCTTTTCTGCACAATTATGTTTTACTAAGAAAGAACATCTCACACATCTGCTAAAGCATCAACTTTAATTTTTACATCAGCAAGCTTCTTGATCTGAATTATTTTTGTTCATTTTATATTCTCCAGAGCCCTCTTTTCAGGTAGCCATATCACAAGAATTAAAATCCATGTATCTGATGATAATGATCTAGCATTTAAAAAATCCACAAGAATTACAGGGCATAACAATACTAACCTCCATTAAAACCCACAAAAACAAGAAAGGATGGGTCAAACTTTTCACTCATGAGGAAAGAGTCCTGTAGAAAGCCCACAGAAAGTGCTTAAAAAGAAATTCATGTTGCATTTTTTTTCACCACAATCCTTAGTTACACCAGATTTCATATCTTTGCTCACAAGCAAACTAAGACCTGCACAAATACCGCAATTCTTTAAGTGAGAAAGGAATGTCCATTTATGTGGGCTCTGCTATTTGTAAAATGGAAAAAAAAGCGGTACCTCTTTTTTTCACACACAGAACAATCATACAAATTTATCTGATCAATGATTGGAACAATAATTGAGTTGAACAGCAAAAATTGCATTACAATAATACAGCATAATGAAAACAATTTAAATCTGTATGTACAATTTTAGTGACCTAGCATGTAAATAACTGACTCTGAACATAATAATTATTCTTCATTATTACAGACCTCATCTTGCAGTAATTTGTTTACATGCTTTAGTAGTTGTAGCACAAACTTTTAACTATATGATATATTATGTTAGGCTTATTGTCTGACAAGGTAAACAAGGTAAAAGTTGTCCTGCTATATGTTCCAACAAGGGAGAGTTTAGAGATTAAGGGCTGCTTTGATAATATGAGGAGTACATATTGGGTGGTTTCTATCAGATTTGACTCACAGGGAAAAATTATTTTGAAGAAAGGAATTTTGGCTATCTACCACCAAGAGAGAACTGGTATAAAACATCATGCCTGACTCTAAAAGAGGCGTAGCAGTGGATGTAAGTTAAATACCTATTTGGTTCGCATCTATGATATTCTAAATGTTCCTTGATATGATTTGAAATTAAATTTTGTTATTACGTTGTTCAACATCATTTAATCTTAATAATTTAAAAGGCATGTTCATGTTCTAAGGGCAATGACTAGTCATGAAAGAGGCCAAGAGACACATGTTTTTGAGTATTAGCAGATACCAGTAGCACTGAAATTGGTCTATCAATTGAACCTCTGCAAACCACCTTACAATGAGCTAATGAGGCTTTGGAAATGGTTATTTATCTCTCACTTAACTCCAAAATTGCCCCATCCAAGACTGACTACTTGTTTTTTACTACAAGAAACAAACATGATGACTTATCTCCGGAATCAAAATTAATTCTGTTTACTTCTGGGTAAGCATAGTTAGGACTCAGCTAAAAGAAACTGTCATGCGAGCTAAACTTGTTTCACTGTACTCTATCATGTGTACATATTCATAAATTATATTTTATGGAGAAATACTAATTCAATTGACTGAATTAAATCTGAAACAAAAATGATTCAGAATTAAGAACCATTGTTCTTTTTAGTGTAAAAAAATCTTAGTTTTATATATAAAAAGACTGCACAGAAATTAATAAATGAAAAAAAGAAAAACACAGGGTGACAAAGCTATTTCCTCTACTATATTTGGATGGTAAGCAACTAAAGAAGCGAGCAAAACATTGATTTTTTAAAAACAAAATTAGCAAGCAAGTTAAAAAAGCTGCAACAGGGCTTAGATTATTTTGCTCCTTTTTTTTTTGCATTGATGAAATCGTTAAGCGTAGATATCAATGTTAGTAGAACAACTTGCTCAATACATGTAAATGTGGCAACTCTCCTTTACTGTATGTATAATTGACGTGGACCATGCAGAAAAAAGTTAAGGTTTTTGCCAGAGTCATCCAGCAATGATGTAACATAGCTAAGAATGTGAGATATGGATAAAGAAATCGTAACTATAAAAATCAGCACCTGAATTTTCCTCTCCTCCACAGTCCCAAAGGTGCTTTTTCAGGAGGCCATTGGACTTCCTTGTTTTTTCTTTTGAAGAGGTTTCACTTTTCATCCAAGAAGCTTCTTCAGCTCTGACAAGATAGTGGGGAATGGAAGGATCCAGCCAGAGCTGAAGAAGCTTCTTGGATGAGAAGTGAAACCTCTTCAAAAGAAAAAACAAGGAAGTCCAGTGGCCTCCCAAAAAAAAGCACCTTTGGGACAACCATGTCCTGGATGACTGAGAATCTCTACAGATCTCTCCTCCACAGCTTATAAAAGGAACAAAATGGGGGAGTGCCATAATTGTCTTGAACTGAAAGGAAATAAAGGAAATAAGATAAGAATTTTTCAGCAGTGCTAATGATTGAACTCTTGCAGAAATTACATTATCTTGCTGCTGTCAATGGTAATTTTGGCTGATCCAAGAAACTGGCCAACTGGAATCCTGTGTGCTCTTCTATTGTGTCTCAGACTAAATCTTAAACCCAAATGTGTGTTTTGGTAGTAATTATGAGCCAAGGGAATCTCTGACTCTGTTTGACACAATCTTTAATTCAAAGAATACCAGTGCTGTAAATAACAGCATAGCATCTTCTGTTGGTTTTTTAAAGTACAGTAAATGGAAAATAGCCTTGCCCTAAGATTTATGATGCTTTTAACATTGTGAAGTACTGTAGTTTGTTAGCCACAATGAAAACAATTCTTCCAATCTTCTAGGTTGGGGAAGGAACTACAGAAATTAGGGATATCTTATTTTTCTATGGATATAGGCATATAAAATATACTCTTATCTTGCAGTTTCAGGTTCATACCCAGCCTACACCAATGACATCCAGCACTGGTTATGCTGTGTGGGATGCGGCAGTTCTTTAACATTAGCAAAATTTGCCCAGTAGCAATTTAAAGTTGTGCGAGGCATTACATGTCTGTAAAATGCATCTACATGCATTGCCCATGAAATGTCAAAATAGCATTATTTCCCTTTTGAGAAATACAAGGTAGAATTTGAGCTAATGGAAGTGATACAACTTGGAACCAGGCCAGTTAATCATGGATTGGATTTTATGTCCCATTGAAATAACAGATGCTCCAGCAGCATGCAGCACCTACCGGACTGCTTTCCTGCTGCTTCAGTGCTAATGTAGAGCCCATCCGTTGCCCACTCACCTATACTAGCTCATTGTGCATTACAAAATAGTATTAACAAAAACAGGCACATTTGTAGAGCCATTTCTGATATGATCCTCTGATATAAAAGGAAATGATGACCTAAAAATCAAAAAAGATTCAGTCTGACAAGCATCTGAGCCCTACCTCCTCATTTTAATGCTCAGGTTACAATACATTCAGCTGTACTCTTAGAGAATCTATACATTCAGTACAGTGGTGAGTTTCAAATTTTTTTACTACTGGTTCTGTGGGTGTAGCTTGGTGGGCATGGCATGGCTTGGTGGCTTGGGCATGGCATGGGAAGGATACTGTAAAATCTCCATTCCCTCCCCACTCCAGGGGAAGGTTACTGCAAAATCCGCATTTCCTCCCGATCATCTGGGACTCGGGAGACAGAGAATAGATGGGAACAGGGCCAGTCAGAGGTGGTATTTACCAGTTCTCCAGAACTGGTCAGAACCTGCTAAACCCCACCTCTGTTTCAGTATCAGCTGGGCCCATTTGGTTCAATGTCACCTTTGTTTCCAAACTAATTTTAAAGTTCCACAGTTGTAAGGATCTTATTCTTTTCCAAGCCTGACCCATCTAACCAAAACTATCTGGGTTAAGGCTGTCAGCTGGTATTCATTTGCCACCCCTCTCATTTTTTTCCTCCTAACCAGGGCTTCAGGAGCAAGGCTAAAAGAAAGGAAAATATCCAGTTAAGATTTTTGCCTATAAATAAAAATGTAAGGACCATTTAAATAAGCATTTTGGCAGTCAGTCTGAAGAGGCCTAGGCCTTTTAAAATGGGTTATCAGTTTATAATCTCCAGGGCACCAACTAGCACTAAAATGTCTTCTTATAATAGTATTTAGTTTATTAAAAATAAAGAACAGCAAATACCTGTGGGTATTAGGTTTAAAGGAAACGATTAAGAGCAAGTGTAAACAAAAGAACAACGACTAAGCTCATCCAGGATGGAGATTGACTCTCAGGGAATCAGTCAAAGGCTTTAAGCATATTTGAAATGAAATGAAATAATAGTTTCACTCAAGTACTTACTACACCTAGACATCTGTGTGGCTTCAAATCCTTCTGACATCCTGGAGGATTATATCCCACAACCCTAAAATGGATTTAAAATTGTTCCCTTCTCTCCTAATGAGCTGCTTCCTCAGAAGATTTTTTTTTTTAAAAATCATCCAGCAGAGTTTTGGATGCCAGCTATTTAACCTCAAGGGAGTGATGAGTTGTGTTTGCTTTGGGATTTAACCTCCTGAGTTTCATTACTGGAGGATGAGTTTGACTGAAAGGCCATTATTTGTCTATTTTGATCTAATGGAGTTCAATGAACCCTCTAGCGAAGTTAATTATAGAATTATGATTGCAGAATAATACCACTCATTTTTGTTTCTTTTTGAAATACTTTTTTTATAGTTTTTTCTTTCTTTATAACTTCCTGTGTTGTTTATTTATCCTTTCTTTTTTGTATTAAACTAATACTGCAAAACAAAAGAGGAGCATTCATTTCAATTGTGGAATAGGCAATTACTTTTCTTTCTCAAATTTTGAAACAGAAAAGTATATGTTTTGAGCATCATGTAAAACTAATGCCTAGGATAATCTACATTCACAAAGAGAATTAAAGAAAGTATTACAGATGAGTATAACATTATGTTTGTTACACTAACTTTTCCCCCCAAAATAACAATGCATCAGATTCCAGCAATACTAGATTAGTTTCTCATGTGAATTGTTTCATTTATAGATTAAATGAAAACAGTCATACTACCTTCCTGGCCATTTTGCCATTCATCCCATGTTGCATTCCCTATTGAAAACGTGACATCATCAATACACAAGTCATGGCCGCGTTTAAAGCTGACAGACAAGTCCCTACCACATTTCAAGGCCAAAATTTACATCTCTTTCAATCTGAAGATGTCAGTGTGATGATTTTTAATTTCCTGCTGCCATTGTATTCTGGCCCTCACCACTAAAGAAAACCTCCACAGGTTAGTCCTACTAAGCTCCATTTCAACGGTAGCAAAATGAAAATCTACACAAATGATTTCCATTATGCCTTTATTTTCCTACTGGCATAATGGCAACTTGCCCCTTAAAATCAGCTCATACACCGCTAAACTGAAAAATGTTGAATTGTATTATATACTTCAATAAAAAGTTAATAAAAATGAAAAAAAATCAGCTCATACAATCCTGATCATTTATTGTATTTTTTCCCCCTAGACCGTTGGAAATATACTGTAATGTTTAAGAACGAGCACGAGGAGACATTGAAGTGCATTAAAACATGCCCGACTTTTCTTACCTCTACCAGATGAGGTGTTGGGTTGAATCCACACATGTTGCAGACCTGCTGCTTACAGGATGTGCAGGTATTATAATTGGAGGGCTCTCCAGAGCCCACGTTTATCTCTGCTTTGCAGAGGGGGCATAAAACCCTTTCTTTCGGCACTTCCTTTGGCTTGGTTACTTGTTCTGCTTTCACTTGCTTTGCAGCTGGGACAGTTCCAGGCTTACTCTGCGTTCCAGGTCCAGTGCTTGGGGCCTTAGGGCCAGCTTCTTTGCTGGCATCACTGAAGACAATTTTTGGAGGCACTTTGCCAGGAGACTGTTGACTAGGTGGAGTGGCCTCTGGCTGGACAGACATGAGTGTGCTTGCCTGGGTCAGGAGGGAAGCTCCAAATCCAAAAAGCTTCCCAGTGAGGCCCTCTTGGGTTTGTTCTTGAGCCCCCCCAGCACTGGGGGGAGGGACCGGAGTCTTAGCTGGGGAGTCTCCTACAATCTTTTTCTGATCAATGGATGAAGGCTTTGCTTGTTGATGCTGAGGGGAAGACTTCATCACTTCCTGAGGAGCAGCAGGTTTTGGCTGGACTTGGCTGGGTGGTTCTCTCTGGGGTGAGACTGGGGGATGTTTGGGGGATGGGGGTTGCATGGTTGCAGCACTTGGCCTGGGCCCTGGCTGCATAGTTCCGGGTTGTTTCTCTGGTCCTGTTGCCGCTTGGGGCTGTGGTTGTGGTTGTTTGGCAGGGGAATGGGAAGGAGAAAGGGATGGAGAATGTAATTGCTGCTGACTTTTGGAGCGGGGTGCTGTGGTCATGTCCATTCCCAAAGCTCTCTGCATCTGGCAATTTAAACATAGCCATTCTTTAACCTAGAAGACAATAATAAAACAGGGTAACCCATCAGCAGCAAAAGCAAAATTGTCATTAAACTGCAGAAAGAACTTCTTTTGTTGGGGGTGTTACTTGGAATCCTAACAGCAGATTCTAATACGCCTGATATGCCTACACACATATGGAACATTGTCTTTTACTCATTAAACTAAATAAAGCATATCTGTACCTCTTCATGGGTCTTATAGGTATTTTGTTGCAAGTAATTTGTCCTTTTTGGGAGCTGTTATCTGAAAGCTTCTATTGTTTCCTCTAATGCATCCAGCGTGTGTATTTCTATGAACTGATTCTTATTTCTGATGGTTTCCATCTGACCATCTCAGGAATATAGCCTGTCACTCTAATCCTTTTCCAAGGTGCTGTGACATCAGCCATAAAATAGCTTCAATGGAGGCTTCACTTCAGCAGATATTATAAGGGCAGCAACTACAAGAATGAATTGGGCCTATCTATTATGGTCCATTGGGCTTGCTCATCTTACTTGGAAAGATACTTTGGCAAAGGCAGAACTATACCAGCAGCAATGTACAAAAATCACATTTGGGCCCAGTACTACCACTTTCTGCTATGTCCTAAAACTATGAAAGATTGTAAGCCCAGCAATCTTTTTGAGGCAAACAGATATGGTATTTTTTCAATTGGCCGTGCACTCAGTATAGAAAGCAAGGCACATCTTCACTCAATAAACCCCCTAGATACAAAAAGAAAACTGTGGCATGTTTTGGCTAAGCAGTAATAAATGAATTATCTTCCCCCATGAGGAATCTACCAATGACATAGCAATATCTGAATCAAGTTAATTAAAGAGGCTGCTTAGGAGCCACAGATCTGTTGATTCTGGGAATCCCCAAGATAAAACGTGGCTATATGAGTGTTAATATGCAACATAGTTAAATAATCACAATTATTTATAAACTGGCGGATTTCTTTTCCCTGAACAAGCACTTGTAGTCTTTAAAATCTGTATGACAATAAGATCTTCAAAATGGCAAAAGAATAACTGAGAACATTACAGTTAACAGAGGTAGTTGGGAAAGTGGCAAATGTTTGGCTCCAGGTTTAAAAACATACCAATTCTAAACCCATCCTTACCCGTGCATCCTTCTATTTTCTCTGATCTAATCCTGTTAGTTTCTCAGCCCATTCAGGCCTTCTTTCTATCACAATTGTAGTATGCTCACCACATAGTTAAGCTCCACTTCATTTTTAGAAGCTAAAGAGGGCACACAAAATGACTCAGTTACACTTATACGTCAAATAGATCTATCTATACAATCACACACAAACTGCATTCAAATGTTGCCTTCACTATTAAGAAATATGCACTTGTTTGAAAGCAGATCTAATCCATACTATTAAATTATGTCTGTTTGATACCTTGCAGTCTTCAATAGGATAAAATGGTGCATCATAGAACAATATTGTTTGAATCAATGTACCTCAAATGGGCTAATTTACAGAATGCATCCAAAATATGAGACCCACGAGTCCTATGGGATTGAAATTTGCCATAGTTGTGGCCAGTTCAGAGCCACCATGTCATCCAACCACACTTCCTAGAAACCTGAAGGTTGCATGGCACAAGGGAAAATGGGAGGGGCATATCCTCACCCTCTTTGACCCCTATGCCCAATCAGTTGGTGACAAGGCTCAAGGCCATTGGCTGCTTTGGAATCAAAGCTGAAATTCAAAATTAATAGCGTTGGCCCATGAAGGAAGAATGAGGGAATGATTCAAATGCCTGGTGGCAAAGTAGAGCTGGTTGGGAGGTGCTTCCTTCCTGGAGGAAGGGGGCCCTTGAGAACATGGTGGAATTGGAGGAGGGGAGTTTTCTTCAGTGTTCATGGATTCCTTTGTTCACTCTCCACACAACAAAATGATCAGTTCTACAGGTTAGCCGAGTGGGAGCAGGAGAAATTAGAGGAGGGGGCTTCAGTGGGCCTCTCATGAGTGTGGCTGCTTATATTATATGTGGAAAGAGAAAGTATGAGGGAGAAGGTGATCAGCTAAGGCTAGCTGGGTGTCGCTGGAGAGGGGTGAGCCAGGACACATATAGAGATACAACTTTCCTTGTGGTCCGTTGTTCCCTTTGTTCCCCCTCACTTTAGCAAAATAGCCAATAGTTCCAGGACAAGGAAGAAGCTTCACTGGGGCTCTCCTGAGGGTTGTGAAGGAAGGAGAAATGGTGCAAGCCTATATTATATGGGGAAAGAATGACCTAACATGTTGTCTAGTTATCTATAAGGCTGATCAGAATCCACATAAGTGCTTGTGATTTATCATAACTTTAAAATGCAATACAAGAAAGTTACACACAGCCTCTTCACCAGATTCTCCCACTACCCACTGTTTCCTTTTTTTTTTTAACAGTGATGGTCCCACGGGCAAGAAGTTTTCAGGAGACTACACACACTCTTGACACTCTACCCCCTCCAGTTTCCCCCAGTTCTGATTTTCAAATACACTTTCCTGTTTGTTCTCTTGCTGTTTGTGCTCTCTAATGAGCCACAGTGGTACAGTGCTAAGAATGCAGTACTGCAGGCTACTTCTGCTGCCTGCTGGCTGCCTGCAATTTGGCAGTTCAATTCTCACCAGGCTCAAAGTTGATTCAGCCTTCCATCCTTTGGAGGTGGGTAAAATGTGGGCCCAAATTGTTGGGGATAATATGCTGATTCTGTAAACCGTTTAGAGAAGGCTGTAAAGCACTGTGAAGTGGTATATAAATCTAAGTGCTATTGCTATTGCTCCATTTGAGAAGAGGTGGCACTGGCATGGAGTATGCTATGGAACAAAGCTGTAATTATGGCTGGCTTCTCATTTTTCTACAAGGTCTGCCTCTCAGACCTTGTGAGCATAGCGGCATCTACTTTCTTGCATTGCATTTTAACGTTATGATCTGTAGACCCAAGCATGGCTTTCCATTCTGCTCGGCTTTATATATAGCTAGAGAATCCATAACCGGTTAGGTGATCCATCCCACCCCACCCCAATATAATATACGTTTCTATGATTTGTCCATGGATGTTAAACGAAACAGGTGCAAGAAGCATTTTATTAAAAGTCTTAACCAGCCTGTTGTAATGCAAGTTATTCAGCCTATTTCTTTAGATACAAAAATCTTTTATTTTTGTTGTTTTTTAAAAAAAATTATTGGAAGCTACAAAATCATATAAACAAAATGATTCAACAAGGAGGTCACAGTCTAATTCCATAGTTACCCATCAAGTTAAGACACCAGGTGACAGGGTTCAGAAAGATCACTGCCTGAGAATTACAGCCAGTCAGAACAGGTTATGTTTGTTCTATGGCTTTTGCATTAGGAAAAATATCATTCCTATGAACAGTTAGACACCTGTGAGCTAATTTGTCTTCATTTGGTGAATAAATTGTTTCTTTTATCCTATTAGAATAATTACAATAAATCAAGAAATAGAAATTAGACCAAAAGGCAGAGCAGGGCATGCTTATTATTTCTATTCTGCCAAGGCCACCTTTGCCTTGATAGAGGCAAAATCAAACATTCCCTATGATTTACATTGTACAGTCACACATATGTGCATTGTAAGCATCTGCTATGCAGTTGGCATCCCCAATATACACCAGTCTCTGAAACAGCACCTTATCTGCCAGGCTTCCCATCTTACTGACTAGCCTAGCAGCTAGTCATTGTTTTACCTAGCGAGAAAGCTGCAAACGCTCTTCTAAGGCAGCAGCACCAAGGAAGATGGAACTAGATGTTCCAGCTGAAAGTAGTGTCAAGCATTAGATTACAATCCATCTGTGCAACCCCCACCCCTCAGTCTAGCTTTACCTGGTAAATATGCAGTTTGTCTGCATTACAAACAGATGGAGGAGGGGAGATTGGTGCAGAAAAAGGGGTGGGTAAAGGATAAACACCCACATCCCACCTGCTCTTTTTTTTCAGACCAGGTTCTTCACAAACAAGTTTCTTTCATATATATATATATATTTAAAACAAGGAGTACACTGAAAATTATGTTGCCCTTAAAGTAAACCTTCATACTTCAGAGGAGTCCTATTTTTGCATTGGTATGCTCACATTTTGAGATTATGTTTCTTTAATGACCAGTCCACGCC
Organism: Masticophis lateralis; assembly: GCA_030761175.1. Taxonomy (NCBI): domain Eukaryota; kingdom Metazoa; phylum Chordata; class Lepidosauria; order Squamata; family Colubridae; genus Masticophis; species Masticophis lateralis. The sequence continues at coordinate 73,814,172 of JAUDYJ010000002.1, forward strand.
TATGAATGTTTGCTTGAAACAAAGGGCTATTGAAATCAGTAGGTTTGCTTCCAAAATAGGGTTACAAGATTGTTGGCAAAAGGAAGACATGCCTTCTTTTTTCTCCATAAATTCTCCATTTGGCAATCATAGCCTTGCAATCAAATAGTGTCAGGTTTTTTAGTATTTCTTTTTTAAGCAGTTTCCCCCCCAGTGCAGCACTTTCCTAATAACTGCTAACTGCAAGTTAACGAACTCTGCTCTATAACCTTAATCAGTTGATTAGGACCTTCTCTCTGCTGCCTGAAACTGACCAGACCTTAATCAGGTACATACTGAAGGCTTTTGCCTCCTACTTAGCACATTCCTGTGACTGAAAAACAGACTTTCTGATGAGCTACAGTATTTAATAACCTTATTGCAGAGTTCATGTAAAATTTAAATGAATTTTGAATTACAATCAAGGCAATTGATTTAAAGCAATTACAAATATTTTTGTACTATTTAACATTAAAAGGATACTGCTCAATCAACAAGACTACTATGTTTACTCTATTGACAAAATATTATTCTTACTAACTTTTAGTTTTTTGCATATAGATGAGTTCTTCACTGACATGAACTATTCTTTAAACTAAAATTAATCACAACATATTCCCAGTAATTTTGAAGATCTAGTTTCTTGCTGGAGCATGTCTATTCTCTAACAAATAAAATATCAAGGGAGGGAAAGAGAAGGAGATATCTACTGTATGTAGATAGTTCCCTTCTTTATAGAAATTGCTGCAAATCCAGGCCTTCCAATTAAGTTGTCATTTATACCAACTCTTTGAGTTCATCAAGAAATAGTCCTATGATTCAAAAATTAACAGAGATAAAATGAAAGTAATGACTAAAAATTTGTTGAAAAAACAGAAAGAAGTGTTGATGGAGAAATCGAAAATGCAGATTACAAATAAAGTGAAATATTTGGGAATACACTTAACATCAAGATGTAGTGCTTTGAAAGAAAACAATTATAACAAGCTTAAACAACAAATAGGACAAGATTTATTGAAATGGGGCAATTTGCAATTGTCTTTGATTGGTAGGATTTCAACCATTAAGATGAATGTCTTGACCAGAATCCTGTACTTATTTCAGACAATTCCAATTAAATTGGATAAAGAATTTTTTATAGACTTAGATAAAATGATAATAAGATATATATGGCAAAGGAAAAAGGGGAGAATAAAGTTAAAGCTGTTACAAGATGCTAAATCAAGGGGGGGAGCCTTTGGTCTGCCCAATTTTGAATGATACTATCAAGCTGCAAGCTTAATGTGGATAAAAGAATGGATAACTCTGAGGAATACTAGGCTATTAAATTTGGAGGGACATGATTTGTTGATGGGTTGGCATGCTTTCTTATGGTATAAAGGAACTAAAATACAAGGGTATTTTAGAAGACATCAAATATGAGAAGTTTTATGGTTGAATTGGGAGAAGGTTAAAAAACTTTATTATTTGAAAATACCTGTTTGGGTATCCACAGCAGAGGCTTTTTCTTATCCCATAATATTCAGAAAGGAACAAACTATTAGGTATAGTCAATTATTGGATGAACTCAAATTAAAACAGGAACTAGAGGATCAGGGATTTAAGATGGATTGGTTTTCATATATGCAAATATTTACTAGGTATCGAGAAGATTATAAGCAAGAAGGGTTTTACAATGCTTTGACTAATTTGGATAAGATTTTAATGGGTACTGATGATCATATTAAAAAGCTGCATGAGTTTTTGCTAGAGTTAAAATTGGAAGAAGAACAGTTAAAAAAATGATGGTAGCATGGGGGAAAAATTTTGGTTATGGGATTGATTTAGAAAAATGGCAAAAATTGTGGTCTCATAATTATAAAATGATAATGTCTACAGCATATAAGGAAAATTTGTATAAGATGTTTTACAGGTGGCACTTATCCCCATCAACAATTGCTAGAATGTTCCAGAATAAATCGGAGAAGTGCTGGAAATGTCATCAGACCCCAGGATCCTATTACCACATGTGGTGGACATGCCCAGAAGCAAGGAGATATTGGTCTAAGATACACATGTGGTTGGAAACAATGATCAAAAGACACATAAACTTTAAACCAGAGATACTTTTATTAGGGATTTTACCAGAAATATATAACAAAGAATTGCAGTATTTAATTGTGAATCTTCTCACAGCAGCTAGAATTGTATTTGCTAAAAATTGGAAAGAAGAAATGATACCTTCGGATGAAGAAATTATTAGGAAAATGTTGGACTGTGCCGAAATGAGCAAATTGACATTTGAAATAAGAGAGCAGGCAGAAAAACAATATTATTTGATATGGGATTTATTTTACTACTGGGTAGATAACAAAAAATGGTGATATGTAAGGAAATGTCGAAATACTTAAATGATTATACAACTGATTATACAACAAGATTAAATTTTGGATATGTAGTAATATTATGAAAAGAGGAGAGGGCACTAGGGATGCAAACTGACCAATGTACTGTCTGAACTTGATTGAATGAATGATGTCCTATTTTTTTTATTTTTTTATTTTTTACTTTTAAAAAAAAAATAAAAAATGATTTGGAAAAAGAAAAAAGAAATAGTTCTGTGATTTGATGCCTCACACTTTTCTTATTTAGCTGTCCCATGCTCTGGGAAAAGATTAAAAGTCTGAGCATGTGCATTTGTGCATTGATATTTCTCTCTTTGCAAGTAGGAAATGTGAGAATATTGTTCTACAGTTCAGTCTTTGAAATCGGCACAAAGGCATTTTAGCTACGTTTGCTTTGGAAACTTCTTTCATTTCACTATCTTGATAAACAACACAATCACCTTGAAAGAATATAAGTCATCTTAGTCAAGACAAGAGTGTTGAGGTGTTTTCAGTATTTTGGGAATGAGCCAAGGGATAGGCACTTGAATGAGCAAGAGCCTTTGGGACTCTGAAAATCATTCTCTGTCGCAAAATTCAAATAACAACTTGGGAGGAAAGAGGTTGGCCCGAAGGTAACAAGAATCACTGGTGCTCAAAATTGTTTTCATTCACTGGTCCCCTAGGCCTGGAGCAAAACAAGCCTATAAAGACATTGGGTTTTTGTACATGATGAAAGGGGGGAGAACTTAGCTGAAGCATGTAACAGTAAAGTAATGTCATTCACCATAAATGAAAAGAACAAACCCTGTAAAAAATCTTACATAGAATAATGTAATTGACCATGCTTCTATAAATCCTACTACTTGCATGCAATACAAAATTGGGACCTCCTTTTATAATTTGTTTTGTTGTTTTGTTGTTTGTAAACATGCTTGCCAAAAGGTAATGCTGAAGATAATTTGGAAGCTCCTCATAAGAAACTATGTTACATCTAAGGGTTTGAGTATTCTGTCTACATCACTATTCTGTGTTAAACTGAGGTCTTAGTTGACCTCAGTGTAATGAAGACTGTATGCCTTGCTATTTACCTGTAAGGCCAGCTTTCTACGCATACTGTAAATGCTTCCATTTTCTCTCAGGAAACTTTGACCTACTTTTAACTTGCACTACGATAATTCATAAATGATGCATTTGCACTTCTTGTCATTACAGCCTTTCTAGATAATGTAGGTGAAGACACTCTTCTAAACTGCTAAGGCCAGATGCAATTTTCAACTCACAGACATCCACATCGGATGGTACAAAGGGGCAAGTGAGGATAATATAAATATAGCAGAATGGTGAAGAACACTGCAAAACAATAAACTTCCTATCCCCAGTTCCTATCCAATTTTGCAACTTAACCAAAATACATGGGAAAATAGATAGTGAAACAGTAGATTTTCCCCCATCAAGCTTCCATTTTGGATGAAGAGATTTAATGCATGGGGAAGGGTGCTTTCCCAAATGTGCACAAGATCTTTGATAAAATTATAAAGCAATATCTAAAAAGAGAGTATTCATCAGTGTAACATAAACCCTCAGCAGAACATAAGAATGTGTTCCACCATTCCCAAACAGCAGTCAGTGGTCAGAGATTATGGGAGCTACCATATAACTTTTGAAGAGCTACAAGTTTCCCTTCTCTAATGTAGAACTTTTTAAACTTGTAAAATCTAAAACTCCTATCAAGGAGTGAGACATGATGCCCTTTATCCCGTTTATTGTTCATACTATCCTTAGAGATACTGTTAAATGAGATTAGAAGAGACAAGGAAATAAAAGGACTGAAAGTTAAAAAAGGAATATAAACTTCAAGCCTTTGCCGATGACTTGGTCTTCATCATAGAACAGCCAATATCGACAGGACCCAAATTGTTATCATGAATAGAAGAATATGGGAAGGTAGCAGGACTCAAAATTAACAGGCAAAAAAACAAAGGCACTAACGAAAAACCTCACAAAACAACAAGAGAAAGAACTAGAAGACAGAATGGGTATACAAATGACAAAAAAAAGTAAAATATTTAGGAATATGGCTAACAAACAAAGGATCATTGATTAGAGAAGACAACTACAACAAATTAACAAGACAGATAAAGAAAGATCTAGAAATTTGGAGCAAACTACAGTTATCATTTCTTTGGAAGATAGCCTCAATCAAAATGAATGTGCTACCAAGAATGTTATTTTTATTCCAAGTGATACTGATAAAATTGGGGAAGATTTTTTTTAAAGATTTTAACAGACTTATAGCGAATTACATTTGGCAGGGGAAGAAAGCAAGGATCAAAATAAAACATTTACAAGACATGAGGGAGAGAGGAGGATTAGCACTTCCAGACTGGGAAACATATTACAAAGCAACTTCAGAGTACAGACATTGATTGGTGGCCCTATATGCAAATAAAATCTAGATACAGGACAAATTTGGCACAATTTGGATTGCAAAAAGGAACATATGAATTAGATAAAATTCTTCATGGAACAGAGGATAAATTGATTTTAAAAACTATAATTATTTATTAAGATACAAATTGGAAGAAGAGGTAGTTAAAGAAAATATGATAATTTGGATGAAAAATTTTGGATACAATATTGAATTAGATAAATGGGAGAAATTATGGAATATAAATTACAAACTAACAATATCTGTACTTATAAAGAAAATATGTATAAAATGTTTTATAGGTGGCATCTCCCACCTGCCAGATTGGTAAAGATGTTTCCTAATACCTTCCCACTATGTTGGAAATGTAAACATCAAAAAGGAACTTATTATCACATGTGGTGGTCCTGCCAGAAGGCAAAACAATTTTGGCAAAGAATTAAAACACAAATAGAAGAAATTATAAATCAACAAATAGAAATGAGGCCAGAAACTTATTTACTGGGAATAATTAATGGGTCATATGAAAAAGAAATAATAGTTTTTGCCCAAAACGGGAAAAACAATGACATACCATCAGAAGACAAGGTGATTAGAAAAATTATGGAGTGTGCGGAAATGGATAAGCTCACAAAGGAGATACAAGAAAAAAATGAATCAGAATACTACTTAGTCTGGGAGAAATGGTATAAATGGTTGGAGGAGAAAGGGGGGGAAAAAGGGGGGGAGACAAAAGAAAACTAAACAATGGTTAAATTAGGTGGAGAAATATGGAAACAAATGGGAAGATATAAATTGTGGAAAGGAAACTAGGTACCTGTTTATGTTAAATGTAAATAAAATATTTAGATTAAGAAAATATATATATATGATATACTAGAAATATATGTGTAAAAGATTAAGATAAGAAAGAGAAAATGTATAAATATAGATTACAGATGCGAAGTTGTTGAAAAGAATATCTGTTTTTGTTTGTTGTTTGTTGGTTTGTTGGCTTGTTAAAAAAACTGTTTAATAAAAATTATTTTTTTAAAAAAATCTAAAAGTCCTATCCAACTGACAAGTGCAAAGAATGAGTATGTAGACTAAGAGTTAGCTTTTCTCGCTGCAGTGACATTCGCATTCTCAGAGACCTATCCAAACTCACATCATTTATTAAAATGCTCTATATCAGGAGTGTCAAACTCACGGCCTGCGGGCTGGATGTGTCATGCGCTGGCCACGCTCATCCCCGTTTTAGTGAAGGGGAAAAAGTTGCGATACATCACATGATGACAACTTCTTGTCGCAAGTTTGACACCCCTGCTCTACATGGTTTTGCTGCTGAGTTATTACACTTGAGTTTTGATTATGTTGTTTATTTGTTCATTCTATTTGGAGACTGCCTGACTCCCAAGAGATTCTGGGTGGCTTCCAACACATACAAAGAGAAAGAAAACTAAACAGTTAAAAAAACATGTGTTTGGAAGAGTTAAACAATCAAATATTCTAAAAACCAGCAAAAAGTAACCAAAACCTGGCAATCATCTTATCTCAGCCTGGGTGTAGAACCATGTTTTTAATTATTTCCAAAATAGCTGGTGTATGGGAGCCACACAAAGCTGTAGAATTGCAATAAAAAAGAATTGCAACAGAGGGGGGGGGGGGGCAAATAAATTGCCATTCATCTAGTAAATAAGTGTGTAAATAAATTTGAGAGACTTATATAATTTTATACTGCTTTTAAAAGGCAATTATTTCTTATAAGTATTTTCGTAAAATTCCATTTCATAAAAAAGGGCATACAAGGCAGGGAAGAGACTTCTCTGTAAAGGTAGCATTAAAATATAGTTTTTCTTTGCCATTCTTAAACTAAATTAGATGAGGCCACAGTGATCGTAAATCTGTTTAGATGTGACAGAATCATAAATGACGGAAACTGTACAAGTCCTCTTGGTATTATTTACTTGCTCAGTGAACAGCACTATATAACTCCTGAGAACTGTGAAAGTCAGTCCAGATAAACTGTCAAATTCCTTAAACCTGTTTCCTGCAGCATTACATTTCCCCAGCATGATAATGCAGAGAACAGGAGGGCAAGAAGGATTAATTAACCCTTAAAACCTTTCCCAAACCATTCTCTGAAAAATTGCTGAATCCAGCCCCCTCCCCCACTTCCACCAACTGATCGTAATTCTGAGCGCATCAATCTACCTTTGGTAGTCAGTTCTCTTGATAACCTCATGGTTGACTATCATTAACACGAAGCGAAATGTTTAAATAGAGTTAATACCAAGAACTAAATCCAAGTTAGTTTAAAAAGGAAATTATTCTGAGGAAAGCAGAATCATAAGCCATGCATAACATCACAGCTTTCCCTTCTCGGACATTAGTGTTATGCAAAAGAGAGCCATAAATAGAAAGTAAATATATATATATATATATCCAGGCATCAAATAAGAAAAAGAGAGAAAATATGGCTACACCTAGTTTATCTCAACACTGTTCACTATAACACTTCCTGTTTTCCTATCCTTGCAAGCAATCCTTAACTCTACCACGTTCATTATACTGATCTTTGTTTCTAAATTTCTGTTTTTAAGGATCTTACAGCAACTCATGATCGTGATATTCTTGCTTTTGCCTTCCTTCTCAGTCCATTAACTCTTTCTTCCTATCTTTGGCTTGTGATTCAGTTCTCATTCATATATTCAAGTCATATTTATTCAACACCCATGCCTTGGTCATATCTCTTCTGGTTTTACAACACAAACCTAAGTACCCATTCTCATTGCCTTTCATTTATTTCTATGTTTCTTTTAATATATTCAACTCTCTATTCCATGTAACAAATTAAGTGGAAGTATGTTCTTATTCATACCCATTTAACACCATTTAATTCTATTTTTCTTCTCAGGAACAACTATACAGCTTTGATACATTAATTTTCAGATACATGTTCAGTGCTGCATTATACAATCAACCTAACATTTGCTGCAAATAATTCAGAAACTCAACCAAAACACTGCCCGTAAACAAACATCTGAATCTCCATCAGTATATCTCTACCTTCTCCACAGCATTTTTATGTTTTAATTCATAAATATATTAAACAACCTAGAGGAGATTATATATTCTTGTCTTATTCACTACTCTGGGTTGAATCAATTATTAAGCATTCCATTTATTTTCACTTTACTTCCAACATAAACCATTCTTATCACATTCAGTAAGTAACTTGCAACTCTATTTGTGCAAAACATTCCATAATTCAATTTCAATTTCTGGAAATGAGCAAATGGGCAATAAACTTTCTTTTCCACATTCATACACTTGTCAATGAAAAAAAACCTCACCCTATTCCTAAGATGTCTGTAAGGGGTGTGCATAAGTACACCAGTGTGCCTACCGTCCCTGTCCTACTGTCCCCATTTATTCGTATCCATTTCCTGTATTCATAATCATGTTTACACTTATATCTGTTATCTTACACACGTTTGACAAATAAATGAAATAAATATAAATATAAATATAAATATAAATATAAATATAAATATAAATATAAATATAAATATAAATATAAATATAAATATAAATATAAATATAAATATAAATATAAATAAGCCTATGGTCCTCTGCCTGACTAAACAGCACTCCCTAATTTTGTTCACTGCTATTTCTTCGTAGCCCTTTGAATAGAGTTCTGCTGCCAAGCCATTCCCAGACACACTTAACATTCTAATCTCCTTCAAGTTTTTGCATTGATCCAGCTACCTTTGCATCAGTATAATGGAACAACAACAGCATTCTCCTAATTGTCAGACACAGATGTAGACTTCATACACACATTAAGCACAGCTACATTGTAAGCAAACCACATTCACACTTTAATGTTTTAACACTACTCCAGTTGCATTATCTATCATCGCAGCCTAAGCATTTTCCAGTGCTTTCACAGAATTTATGACTCCCATTATTCCCCCCTCCCTCCCCGACACTAACTTCAATAGCATCTGTTTCTATGTTCCTGAATACTTCTATTTAAAGTCAAGAATTGGCTTAAAGTTACACTGGCTAACATCCTCCATCAAACTGGAGAATGACTATTTCTGTAAACATATTCTTTTTCTCCCACAATGAATAGATTCTGTTCCTTGTTTCCATTCATTCTCTACTAACCAAATACCTGCTTTATTACGTAATACAATATTTTTCTCCTATTCTGATTTTTTGCAACAATCATTCCTTTACATGCATTGTCTCATCCCAAGCATCTTTAATTTATCCTTTCATCCATTACTCTTTTTCATGCATCCATTATTGCAGTTCCACAGGCTTCTATGACATTTTGTAGGTTTATTCTTTCAACTCTCTTCAGGGGAACTTCCATATTTTTCTTTCCATTTATTCTGTTGTAAAATTAATCAATATTTCAATCCTTTTCTATACAAACTGATTCTCATTTTTGCTGAAATTCCTTTCCGTTCTTCGCATGTTCATTTTTCTAAGATTCCCCCTTTGACACTATTAAAAATGGTCTGTTCAACGTTCAGATTCCTTTATATAATTATTTCAATCTTTCATTATGAAAAGATTGAATGATGCTTAGATTTGTACTTCTTTCTTTCCTATATGCATGAATTAACAGATATGGCTAAATTATGTATTTGAAATGAACACCTCTTTCTCTAAACAGGTTCCAGTAAACAATCACCATTCCAGTTCATTCATAAATCTTCAAGTGGCCCAATATGTTTTTCCATGTTTTCTGATCTCATATCCACCAACTGATTAATTAACAAAGCAGTATTTAACTTACAAATCAGATTCGTTCAGAATTTGCACAACTGAGCTGAAACCATATCTCTGATTTTTTTTTCCATTGTAACTATTAACTGGAGCTTTTCACTAACTTAAAAGCATGAATTCTGAGATTTATACAGGTTGAGCTGTGGTGGTGCAGTGGTAGAATGCTAGCACTGCAGCTACTTCTGCTGCCTGCCAGCTACCTGCAATTTAGCAGTTCGAATCTCACCAGGCTCAAAGTTGAGTCAGGCTTCCATCCTTCTGAGATTGGTAAAATAAGGACCCATATTGCTACGGACAATATGCTGATCCTGCAGCCCACTTAGAGAGGGCTATAAAGCACTGTGAAGCAGTATATAAGTCTAAGTGCTAGTGCTATTAACAAGAATCTATAGCATAGCATTATGTTAGTAACTTTATTAATATCACTTATTATTATACAAGTTAGTTTCTATTATGCACTTTAGTATTTTCATTCTTAATTAAGTTTACATTTTCACTCAAGATGAGAATACTTTCATTCATTTTTATTATGTCTTTTCTTTTTCATTTAGTTTCAGAAACACACATCAAATCTATCTCTTCTCCTCTCCTTCTCTCTTCACTATTTTCCTTCCTTCCTCCCTCCCTCCCTCCCTTCCTCCTACTCTCTTCATTCTTCCCTCAGTGCTCCCCCTCACTCCCTCCCTTCCTCCCAATTTTCCATATGCCCATCATGTTTCATTCATGCCCATCATCTATCCGTTCAAGTTTTTTTTCTCCAAATATTTTTCAAAAATAGGCAGAGAGTTTAGAGTAGGTTACTAGCCTTAGTTATACCTGTGCCTTATGCACAATTCTAATAGTGTGGACTGGCCAGTTCTGGCATTTTGGGTCCCTCAGGTAAGTCTGGGATGAGAGTGCTGTGGTCAGGGATGGTATGTATTATTCCCACCATAAATTGGGAAGGGTGTGGAGGGGTGCCCAAGAGGTGCTGCGAGGTTTGGGGAAGGCATTCAGAGGACTGTGGGTTAGGGAGGGTCCATAGGGTTGAAGAAGAGTTTCTGTGAGTCAGGAAAGACATACCAGAGGCCACACAGATTAGGAAAAAAACAAGAGTGGCAGATTTTGGGGGATGTGCCATGGAGTGGGAAGGGTGCCCAAGGTTCCTTCTTCCTTGTCTCCCCCCTCCCTCCCTTCCTTTTCCAGCAGGCAGGCAAGTAGCTGCTGCTGGGTAAAGGAAGGATTGCAAGACTGGCTGGGAAACTGAAACTGAAGATCAGGTGACCAAAGCAGTAGCCCAGCACCGTAACAGCAGTACTGAAGTAGCCACAACTTTCCCAAATTCATTTCCTTTAGAATCATGGGTCCTGGATTTTGGATACATTCCGTAAATTAGTTCTTTTAAGGTACCTTAGTTCAAAAATTATTGGTCTACTGTTTCATCAAGTTAAAGAATTTTAGTAGTATGTAGATTATGTGGAAGCATCATGAAATATAAGGGGTCTTTTCATTATTAATTCATTTAAAAATATTAACTAACAGGGTCATTCAGTGATGCTGACTGTGGAAAATAGCTAATGTAAGAAATATAAATGATTAAACTATCCCACCTCTGACAATTCTGACAATATCCCTTAGTCCAAGTCATTTGATTGCCACATATAATTACATTTCAGTCACAGCGGATATTGATTTTACATAATACCAAAACAACAGTGCCTCAGAAATAGAAAGGCCATCGCTATATATTTCACCCATCTGTTCTACATCGGCAGGTTTAATAAACTGTTTCATTTTCCTAAGCAGTTGCTTTTTTTATATATGGAATTTTTCACTAGTAGGGTTTGTATTTATTTCATCTAACTATAGTTTTATAATATCTATTCAATTTCAATGTATTTTAAAATTGTATTTCAGTTTATTTTTCTCAAGATATATGGCCTAAGCACTGAACTCAACAGATCTTAATGTAGAGCAGGCATATATAATATTATATTATACAAGGCCATCAACAGTTTTATCAAGGCACTATTGAAGACAATTTATTATTTCAGGCACTAATGGTTCATTCATTTAGGCAATTATTAAAGAAATGTTCATCTTAAATGTTTTCAGTGACTTCCAGAGATCAGTGTCACCTACAATAGAAAAGAATTAGCAAATTGGATAATAAATTAGATTAAAAATAATAAGAGTTTAAAAAGGCACTTGATCAGCTATTACACACATACACATGTATGTATGTATGTTTGCGTGTATATGTATATTTATTTATTTATTTATTTATTTATTTATTTATTTATTTATTTATTTATTTATTTTTGTGATTTATATGCCGCCATTCTCCCTGAGGACTCAGGGCGGCTTACATAAAACAGTCACCAATACAAATCACAATAAATATAATTAAAATAAGATTAAAATCCACAATAACAACCGTTAAAATTATAAAAACTATACAACCCCATGATCAGAGAATTGTTGGAATAGCCACGTCTTCAGTCCGCGGCGAAAGGAGAGGAGGTCGGGGGTCATCCTGAGGTCAGTGGGCAAACTATTCCAGAGGGTCAGGGCTCCGACAGAGAAAGCCCTCCCCCTGGGGGCCGCCAGCCGACATTCTTTGGCTGACAGCACCCGGAGGAGGCCCGCTCTGTGGGCGCGCACCGGACGATGGGAGGAAGGCAAGATGGGAGGTCCTGAAAGTGTATCCAGAAAGCTGTTTTTGTCCCAATACTTTAACTTATATTAGAACTAAATACATTCCGCTTCACAAATAGTCTTCTTACACATACATTTCTGCACATAATATAAATCTCAAAATGTTTTAAGCAGAAGAAGAGTTAGGCCTGGCTAGATTTTGTTTCAATCAAGGAAAAGCTAATAAGCTCTGTCCCAGCTGCTTGTCTAGGCCTTCTCTGAAAGTAGAAATTCTGCCATTTTAAAAATTCTTACAGAGTTCTCTATGTGCTGCCTGTGCCATTTTCAAGGGTTAGAGTCCAACAACTCTGCAGTGGAAATATGGCATATTCTCATTAAGTGCCCTTTCTCTCCCAGGGCACAACCAGAAATGCAATCATTTGCAAAAAGGCCAGAGAAAGCAGCAACAAAGCCTTCTGCATTTTTACATACTATTCTTATACTACTGTATTTTCTTTAGGAAGACTTTTCTCAGGTGGTATCTTTGAAAAACCTTGATGTTTTCTCTAAAGTTAAATCATGTAAAAAGGACAGAACGCCTGGTTTTTCAACTATTTGCTTGGAAATGATTATTAAATGGGGAGTGGCAGGAGCGGGGAGCTTTGCTGCTGATTCTAGAAGCCATGACTGATGCAAGCAGGATCTGCAGAACTCTGATAAGAACCTTAGAGGTGTCTGAACAATCAAGACTTTACAGATAGATTTCCTGTTGTTGGTTTGTGTACGGGTGTGCTTTCAAACAGAACACCATTCATTGTTTCCAAAACAAATGAAAAAACTCAAATCAGAACAGGGTAACATTAGTTTTTACTGTCATAATGATCTGCATATCTTGCTATGTATTTACACAGATCTGGCTGACAAAGAATGGCAAATTATTTGTAGGGATAGGAATGACTTCTCCAAACCTATATGCTGGATGCATCATTCCTGCCCATCAAATAGTTTCCTTTGTAGTGCAGAATAGAAGTGCCCTCGTTCCCTTCTCTATTTTGATTCTGTTACGTACATAAAAGGATTAAGGTGGAATAACCTGCTACTGTACCTGAGACTGTCCATGCTGATTATGCACAGGAATGTTTCCAGTGGTTATGGAACGATTTGCATTCTTAAAATATATAGGTATAAAAATGTCAATTTTTGTTATTAAGTCCTCTGCTCTTTTAACTGTGGCTGGTTGTTTGTATCTCTCTTCCCCAGCTTTTGCCAAACTTTTTTATCCCATTTTGCCAGCTAACACTTGTGGATCTTGAAAGTGCTTGCTGATGTCTAATAAACAAAAATACAGGTAGTCCTCAACTTACAACAGTTTGTTTAGTGACCATTCAAAGTTACAACAGCAGTGAAAGAAGTGATTTATGAATGTTTTTGACACTTACGACCACTGCAGCAGCTTCATGGTCACGTGAGCAAAATTTGGATGCTTGGCAACTGGTTCATATTTATGACGGTTGCAGTGTCCCGGAGTCATGTGGCCTCCTTTTGCGACCATATGACAAGCAAAATCAATGGGGTAACTATATTCACTTAACAACTGTGTACTAATTTAATAGCTGCAGTGATTCACTTGACAGTTGTGGCATGAAAGGTTATAAACTGGGGCAAAAAAAATTCATTTAACTTGCTTAGCAACAGAAATTTTGGACTAAATTGTGGTCATAGGTCAAAGGACTACTTGAATTTTTTTCAAGTTGTACTAAATGGTGGGCTCTGATCTGTCCATAGGGACTGACTGGATTGTGTTGGGTGCAAACTAAACTGGAAATAGCCCACAGTCATTTTCCAACACATTGCAGTTTGATTTCTTTAATACTTTATACTTTTTAAAATTCTAGTTGCTTAAAATAGCCTTTCTGTGACCTCAGATGACACTGCAATTATAAAACTGCCACTGGGAATGGACAGGTAAGCTGAACTAACCATGCACCATTGCAGCAGAAAAATACTGGAGCTAAAACTTCATTCCTGGCAACTTTTCAAGATGAGATTCGTAGAAATGAAAAGTATTTTTTGGTTTATTTTTTGAAAGTACAAGTACGGTGGTCCCGTGCTTTCTCTACTTTTAATTAGCCTCCCAATGCAATAATTTGACAACAGGAAAAGTTTCTTCATCCTACCAGCTTAGGCCCTAAAATACATGCTCCCTTCAATGCAGAAAAAAAAATCCTGCCCCTTTTATTACTTAGGGCAATGTATGTTAAAATAAAATAGAATACTTAAGATACCTCAAAATAAACAATACATACGAACTTCTAAAAACAGCAGCAGCTCTTAAAAAAAATACCTATACAGTGTTAACACTGGTCCTGAATTAAAGTTAATCATGGGAGGACATTTTAAAGCTAGAGAGCTGCCATGAAGGAACACAGAGAAGGTTACCTGATCATTATTTTAAAGACCAAACTAGTAACATGTGCAAATAGATGTTCCAACTGGTGATTCCTATGTGTATGAGGTTAAGCTTACACTTCCAGCTTAAATCCCTTTCCTATGAATTATCCACCCAGAACTGACATTGTCAATGAGCAATATGCCATAATCCTTGGATAGTTGTTCCAATAGGTGCCAGATGTTGCTCACACTTTAATTGCCTCTAATGTGTCATTTTGCTGTCTGGTCACTGAGATTAGAAAGAGATCTTCTTAGACAGCTTTAGAGTCAATTTGAATTTTCACTAAACAGAATGATTACATATAATCTGCAATCTTGAGAGCTAGTTTAGTATAGTGGTTAAAGTTTTGGTCTAGAAACTGGGAATTCTAGTCTCGCTGTAGGAATGAAAAACTAGCTGTGGATTAGTCACTTTCTCTCAGCCTAACTCCCTCACCTCACAGGAGTGTTGTTGTGGGCAAAATAGGAAAGAAGGAGGACTACTGATAAGTTTGCAACCTTGAGTTATATATGAAAAAAGGTAAAATAAAAATCTAAAAAAGCCTCTTTATAATTCTTTATAATTCTAATCTGTTTCCCACTCATCTTGGATTCTAGGTTGCTTTTTAGTAACTTACTAATAAAACTGGATTTCATGATCTTACTCGGAGTCTCTGAAATTAAAATAATATTTGCCCAACTAAAATATCTCTTTTAATGAACAAGTTTGTCCTTGTGGCTGTACAATCATTCATGAACAGTTCTGCTCTTGTGACTGTACAGCCATTTACATATTTTTACACCTTATCCTATGTGTTTGTAGTTATATGTGCATGGACTTCATTTTATCTTTTTTGCTGCCTTTCCCCGGATGTTTAAATGTTTTGTATGTTTCTTACCTTTTATCCGATAAGTAGCTTTGTATTAGTAGTAAGGTAGCTAGATTCCCTGTGCCTGCAATAAATCCTCACAAAAGATTATTACGGATTTTCCTGTTATCTGAAAGTAAGTTATATACTTTGTGTCTGCACTTCATGCATTTATACACTGGGAATTATGTTGCTGCTCTGAGACCAAAATAAAGTTATTTATAAATTGGTTGGGAATGATAAGAATTGCAGCCCATCATAGTCTAAGAAAAGCTTCTTAGAAAAGAAGAATATTTTCTTAGTCCATGATTTTAAGATTATTTGAATTAGCCATTGTGTCAATAGTTTTTTTTTAATCCAAAGAAGTGTCTATTCCATATAACATGATGCTGCTTTCTCAGCAGGTTTATAAAACTCTATTTTAAATAGAACTATATATAAATTTATCAACAATTTACATTAAAGATTTGGCCTCTAGTTTCTTTAATTCTTCTATAGAAAGATGGGATTGAAACATAATTTTGAGGGGGCGGAATATTCAGTAATTATACTTTAACAAAACATTCAATGAAGCATTTTTGTGAGAATTTAAATCATTTAGGTCTATTGGCAAATGAGCAAGCAATAGAACTTCGCCATTTTAGAAATGAAATATAGAGGGGACTAAAGAGAAAGAAGGAAGGAAAAAAAGTAGGGATAAATCTGCTTGTGTGAAATCTGCAATGTGGCAAACAATGTTATGACATTTGAGACACTTCAGGCTATATTTATTTAGGAATGGAGTCAGAAACTACAGTGTTTTCCTGAAAATAAGACCCTTTCTTATATTTTTTTGAAACCCGAAATAAGCGTTTGGCCTTATTTTCAGGGAGGTCTTATTATTTAGGGGTGTGTGGAGCAAGATGGGGCTCCTCTTGCCGTCTTACCTGATTTCCAGGTCTGCATTTACATATTTTCAGGGAGGGCTTATTTGGGAGGGGGGGATTTTAGCACATGCATTCAATAAGCCCAATTGGGCTTATTATCAGGGGACGTCTTATTTTCAGGGAAACAGGGTAGTTACAACACCAACGCAACAATGTTTGGTTATATGGATATAATATTTGCAATAGGTTTTAAACAAGAAATGAAAGATGTAAAAGAGAATATTTTGGAAGACCAGCAAGATAAAGAAGATAAACAAATATTGCCTGATGCAGAAATACTAGAATATAAAGAAATTTTGGACAATAAAACAGAGATGACAGTCAAAATGGAAATACAATTGAGAAACCTAACGCATTGTAAGCCGCCCTGAGTCTCCGGAGAAGGGGGGCATATAAATCAAATTTAAAAATTAAAAAAAAAATTTAGCCCAGAGGAATATTATTAGCCCAGAGGAATATTATTCCTTTGGTGATTATTACACCTTTGGAAATTTCTGTCCAATTTGAAGTTCAGATCTGATGTTTTTTCCCTCCCTCCCCACTCCCCCCAGGAAAGAAAAATTTTGAATAATTACTTGGAGTTACAAATGATAAAGCGTTTGCAAAAATAAAAGAAATTCAAAACCCTTTCATGATGGAGGAAAAAAAAAACCTCAAGGACTTTATGAGGATTCAGGAATAGTGCTGATTACATGAACACACTTAATCCATTTTATTTCTGAGCAAATAAAAGTAAGACGAAACTTTTAATTTAAAAAGTATTAAATATGTAAAGTTATTTTCTGCAGCAATTATAGGATAGAATCAAATTTCAGCATTCATTTGGAAATCTAGTAATATGGCCCCAGCATTTTTAGCAATCTCTTAGCAGACATTTGATGGAGAGTAGAGTTTCGTAAATGGAGCCACTGGATTCCATACAATTATCATTAAAGGAGCTGCTTATGGCTGCGTGTCACCTGAATCCATCTATGGATTTCAGTTCTCAGATCCTTCTAGCTGACTTTAGAGCTTTGTTGATGCAAATATTAAATTCCCTATTTAATTAGAAACAACTGAGATAATTTTAAAGGCTAATATCACAAGTGCATGCTTCAATGATCAACTAAAATCACAAGCTTGAGACCTTGGAGCATTTGTATGTTCTTGTTCAATGCTCTCTATGCTGTCCTTGGCAAAACAGCAATTGCAGAGTTGAAAACATGCTGTTTTTAATACATCCAAAGTTGTTCCCCTTGCTACCTGCTGCTTTAATTACTTTTCACCCCCATGTTCACTCTCCCACAATAAAATCCACAAGCCTCCTTTTTTGGGGTAAGAAAATAGAAATGTTTCAATCTGAACAAACCATATTATTTATCATGTTTCTTAAAATGTCTCAGAACTTCAGCTTACAGTAGTCTTGTTCGTTTCCTGTATCACAGGCAAAAATGTGTGGATGGCACAATCTTAAAAGGACTGTCAGTAAAGCTAATTGCTTCATTCTTTGGGAATAATATATTCAACCCTTTTTCATTAGCACTTATCTCATCTTTCTGCTTTGCTGTAACAGTATTTTTGTCATTTCCCCCAAATCCACATACCAGCAAGTGGGGAGAGGGGTGGGAAAATGATTCGATCTGTTTGCACAAAAGGAACATTGGAGGTTATGAACAATTTTGGAAACAATGCTCATAATATAATGATGATAGCTTGTTAACTTCAATTTTAAAGTTCTGAATAGTATAATGCATAATTATAATGGATCACAGAAATACCGCTGAGAACTACAATATCATATAACGTATGATTTGCTTGCAGCTCTTCTTTAAAAATGCCAAAATTTAAGTGTCAGCCAAAAAATAAATAAATCCCAAATGAGAAAGGATTGTAAAAGTGGTATATTTAGTTCAGACAAAAGCTAGGTAATATGGCAGAGTGGCAAAAAATGGATCTGCTATAAAGACAAAGCCAGATGCAGATTTATTTCTCATGTTAAAGATCGTCAGAAATCAGAACTGTTAACTAGATAATATTGGTCTCTGGAATTCAAAGAATGAGAGTAAGAGATGAAGCAACAGGATTAGGAAGAGTTTCAGAGATGTTAACAAACATTGATATAATCTGCCTAAAATGCAGAACACTTCAATGTGCCTTTCTGCACTATAAAGAGAAGCAAAAATTGGTGCTTTGTCACCACACTGTCTTGAAGCTTGATAGAACTACTGAAAAAAAGAAAAGGAAAGGAAAGGAAAAAGAAAAGAGGAAAAGAAAAGAGAAAAAGAAAAGAGGAAAAGAAAAGCTAGTCTGTTTCATATTTCATACTATTCCCAGCAATCAATCAAGTATATTTTTGAGTGCATTGGAGTACAAAGAAAAATGCTCAGAATTGACACCAACTATGCTCCTCAATGTGTGTGTGTGTGTGTGTATGTGTGCACGTGTGCACACATATGTGTTTCACATTTACTTTCTAGTCTTTGGGATGCGCACATTTAAAGAAATGTGGCTTCCAGACTATTTATAACAATAAATAAATTCCAATTATTGGAAAGCATTATGCAGCTATGAGTTACACACTATATAACATTCTGTTTCTCCTACTGGGTTGATATAGATATAATGTGGATTTATTGTTCTAGTTTAATCTGATCTACTTTAATATATGTATTTATTTTATCTCTCACATACATACATACAAACACACACACACACACACACACATACACTCCCCCCCTTCACATTCGCAAAAGGAAAACCAATCCTATATAAAGAACAGAAAAGAAGAAAGCAATTAGGTATTATTTTTTATTCTTAGGAATAAAGGTATGAGATAATAAAATGTAACTTACATTTAGCTTAGCCTTCCATTTCTTTCTGCCTTGCAAACTATCCTTGTTTCGATGGATTGGCTTTTGTTTTTGAAAATTCTCATCCTACTAAAACTTTCATGGACTTTCAACCATTCTTTTCTTCATACATTTGCTTTCAGTGTAATCCTTACTCTCTCCCACTAAATTATGTCAACATATTTTTACATATGGCTGATTTATTTTTGTATACCCTCCACATACCATACATTCAGAAATCAGTAAGTGGGTAAAGGAATTGCCAAGATTGTACAGTTAGTGCTACCACATTCCCAATGCTTTCAACTTATTTCTGTTTCCCTGATACACCAAAAGGAGGTAGTATCACATTCTTATATTTAGCCATTTTACTTCTTTTGACAAACATTCATTCCTCACACCAGATTATGTATTACCAGCACTACCACATCATAATTTTTCCCCATTCATTTCCTATCTTGATTAAATATTCTACCAAAGAATGTAAATTCATCTACTTCTACTAGTCTTTTGAATTTAAATGCAACTATCTTTGTTTCCGATACATTAACTCAATTCTATAGTCGCAGTTGCATTGTAAATCATTCATATTCTCAGCTAACTGCATGGCATTATCTGTATTAAAAAAAAAGTCTGTTCCTGTCCCTAATCCACTGACTATCAACACCACCCAGAGCATTTCTTATACATTAATTCATAAATACATTAAACAGCCTAAAGTACATCACACATGTTCATATTACCCCTTCTCAGTATTGAACCATTTGTTAAACATTTTATTTATTCTCATGCATGCTTTATTTCTCTCATAAACCACTCTTATTGCATTCACTTTCAACTGCATATTTATACAAAAATTCAAGATTATCCCTTTATCATATGATTTCTCTAAATAAATGTAACTAACTAAATTTTATTTTTTCTCACTGTCATAAATTTCTCAATAACCCACGAAGAGCTAAAAATCTGGTCTGCACTACCTCATATGAGCTTCCCATAAGAATTCTGCAAAACTCCTTCTCAGCATACTTAATGCTCCGATCTCCCTGTAGTTTTTGCATTCTTGCTATTTTCTCCTTTGCATAGGGAACAATCATGGCATTCTTCCAATGTTCATACTCAGACACGCTATTCTTACATAAATTAAATAGGTCATAGAGCCAATGTACTGTATATTTATATTTGTATATTTCTCCCTTTATTTATCAAATTCATATTCTCATAAAATGGACAGCATGCAGCAAAAATAAAATAAAATAAAAAGCTTTAAAAAAAGCTTAAAAGTCAAACACAGCCATATTATTCAATTCTTTTTTTAACAAGAGATTCAATCAACAATGGAACTATCTCAAAATTTCACCAGTCCCCTGAGATTCTTTGTCCCCTGATGACAAAGAGCCTTGATAAACTTCTGGAAAATAAGGAGGGATGGAGGTGAACTCACTTCAGGTGGTTGGGAAATTATTCCATAACGTAGGTTGCCATGATAGGAAAGGTCTGCCTTCTCAGGTCTGCCAAGTGTAGTTCCCTGAGTGATGAGACCCTCTGTCAACCCTGAACCTGGCTGAGGCCATCTTTGTAGCTTCAGGATTGCTACAAAGCAGAAAGGGAATAATTAACTGGGGCTTTGCAGTCAAAATAAAAAGTTTTCCTGTGGGAACCAAGGTCATTCCAACAGGCGGCTGAGAGAGGAGGAGTGAAGTAACCAAGCAGAGGGCCAGCACCTCAATTGGACAATGTGACAGATGACTTGGGAGAAGGGGAAAACTTTCACTTTTTTAATTAAGTGAAAACCGTGGGAAATTTCAGAGTCGGTTTTCACCAGTTGTGCCAATATGGTGTATCCAATAAATTTGTTCTTTGAGGAATCTACCTGCCTCAGAGTTCTGCTTTCAATGGGTGCATTACTTGGAACCCTGACACCCGCAGCATGCCTCTCTTTGCAGATCTGATTTTGGATGAAGGATGAAGGGCTTTAAAGTTCAAAATCAGCACCTTGAATTAGACCTGAAAGCAGAGTGGCAACAGATGGAGCACACAGAGCAAAAGTATAATATATGCTGTTCTAGAAGCACACATAATTGCTCACACCACATCTATTCCTGCATTTTGCACAGGTTGAAACTTCCAGACACTCTTCAAGGGCAGCCCCATGCAGAGCATATTACAGTAATTAAAATGGATTACACCATCTACACTTGAAACCTTATCATTTTTCAATATTCAACATATTCTTCTTCTTGGACACTTAACATTTACAATATTCATTTCTATTCCACTCTTCTGTATCTATGCACATTCCCCAAACTTTCCTTCCGGCATTCCCTCATTTCAGTTTCATCGCTTTTATTTTCAATCCCATAAACTTTGCTAAGGATTCCTTGTTTAGCCTTCTTTACCCATTTTCTATCTTCAAATAGTTTCCCATATAGAACCTGTACTCTCACTATTTTAATCATTCTATTCTCATTATACTTTTGCTTCTTTAGTTTTCTTCCATGTATCTTTCATTATATTTGGTTTTATTATATACAACTTTTAAATAAATGAAGTAATGTTCTCTTTCAAATTTGGTATTATATACTGAACATCTTTCCTTTTTGTTCTGTCCTGTGATTATATCTCAGATTGAGCTATCACTCACTAAGCAGGATAATGGCAATTATTCCCTTTAGGAAGAGAGAGAGAGTCATCCATTTACTTCATAAATCAGAAAGAATAAAAGTGGCATGGTTAAAAAATGATGCCATAAAACTTTCAAAAGTACCAACAAAGGTTCAGAATGAGTGGTAATCTAATTCATTACTATTCAAACACAGAACAATTGAACAAATATATGTTTCCCTTTGTGCAATATAAATTAATTTGGGTGGAATAAAAACTTAGAAGCCTGCTCTGAATTTTACTTATTTAAATTTATTTATTTAGATTTCCCCCTGAATTTATTTATTTTTTATAAATAACTGAAGGCAGTGAACATGCACAGTATTTTTTCCTCCTCCCATTTTCCCCTAAACTACAATTCTGTGTGATAGGTTGGGCTGAGAGTGACTGGCCCAAAGTCATCCAGCCAATTTTCATATCTAAGGCAGGAATAGAACTCACACTGCCCTGATTTCTAGCCTGGTGTCTTAGCTACTAGACCAAACTGTCTATATGTACAGTACATTATGAATAAATATTACCAGCATTGCAGGTAGTCAAGAATACACGAAGTCTTGCAAGATGCTCTCAAACATCATGATTCTCATGCATCTAAGAATGAGCACTTAAAACTGGCATTGGTGGAACTCTTTAAATAAACTTATATTACTTTCTTAAATGAATAAATGTTTGCCAACTTATATTTTGGACATAAACCATTTAAGACTGTAATAAATCAAGTTTGGAAAGAATTTTTTAGTCAATCAGCTGAGGAAGTAGAATCCAAATTCCCAATTCAGAATATGTCATACAAGATTGTCTTATAAAAATTTAGGCTCCTTATTCTCGTAGACAACAGAGATAAAGTTTTCTTATTTAGAAATAGAAGTTTCTTAATAGAAACTTTTAGAAGTTTAAGAAATAGTTTCTTAATAGAAACTATTTCTGGCACTTTTCATATTTATTTCTCATGGCGCCCATCTATGTGACCATTTTACACACATTTTACAAATAAGATATTATATTAAAAGTAAAGAAATTCACAGGGTGCTTGATCACTATTTTTTATTATAACATGATAATGAGTCATTAAATAATTATTTTGTATTATTTATATCATTATTTATATCTTCATAAAGATTGAACATAGGAAGTAGATATTAAACAACTTTGATGGTTTTCTGTAATTTACAGTCAAAATATACTGATGACAATTTGAATTTAGAACTTTTTATTCTCAATCTTTTAATGCTCTTCAATAATATTCAAGAAATTTTGTTTTAATTCTCTAAATGGAATTCATTGGAAAATATATTTCCATAAACATTAAGGCAAATATGGATTTAACACAACAGGGCATCATTCAAGCAGAGCTGCTATAGATATTGCAGCACTGAAATAAATGGAAGTTGAATTGTAATTGTGGTTAGGGGGTTGCATCTTTATTTGCATATAAATAATTTTGACCTGAACAAAGACATAAAGTAAATGATACATAAAATAATTCATCCCGTTTTAATTACAAATTAAAGACTGCTAGATGAAAGATAATGTTTCATTGTTTCAGGGTGGTTCAATTGACCTACTATTATATACAATTTTGTAGAACTAAGGCAGCACTTTGCAGTCTGGTATGCTTCAGTTATGTTGAATTACAATTCCCCTAGCCAAAATATTTTCTTACTAGATCCCTGATACAGAGATACACTACGTGTTCATAGTGAAGAACACAACATGGTGGCACAATATACTGCTCCCGTCAGTATCTTTCAAATGACATCCATGTTCATCCCACTGCATCCATTCTCATCGTTCTTGGGAGATCCACAGCCACATCAATAGTTGGATGTGTAGGCTTTCCATGATGTCAAATCTATATAGAACCTAAGATTTGCACGACAGCAGTTCAGACATTTATTGTTACTGTTTAATAATCATCTTAGGGAAATCAAGGCTAAGACTGTGACAAGCAAAGAAAGATTTTAATCCTTAACTGAATGCCACATTTCTAATAAAACTTGCTTTTTATCATGAAAAAAAAAGATATTGGCATTAAATTGGAGCAGTGATATTTCCTGGGGCTATGATCAAGGAAGGCCCAAGTATGCTACTGCCCATTCTTTTATTCTACAGTTCCACTCCTAATTGCTTCTCCTATCACAGTGGTTGCTATTAACAACAGGTGCATTAAAGGTAATCAAGCATTTTCACATATTGCCTAATTTGATTATGATTATAAAACCTACATTTATTTTTCATTTAGAATGAGTAGTTGCTATGGGAGTTCAAACCCTTTGCAAATTGACATCCAACAGAAAGTAATGGTTTTTTTCATTGAAGATATTAATAGGTTAATAGATATCAATGTGCTTCTGAATAGGGGGCACGTAAAATATTTTAAGATATTTTTTAAAAAATAAATCTTAGCATTTTAAAGTGCCATAGATTGCAGACTGAACACTAGGAAAGTGTGGTGTTCTTGGAGCAAAAGGGCTATCAATAAAAAATATCTGTGCATCATTTGGTGTTAATAAATAATATAATAATTTATTCTCTGGTGAAAGGTCATTTGCATTAGCCCACTGAAAATATCTTTCTAACATCATTACAAAATTTGAGATCTTATTCATCACTCAGATCAACAGCCATGCAATTACACAATGAACCATAACGTCTATTTTTATTCAGCCATGCTACCATAAATTAAATCTTATTTTACTCAGATCTTAATTTTATTCTGATTTCAACAAACTATGCTTGGGAGGTTATATAATTTCAGAAAGTGCGTTGCAGGTTTTAAGGTTTTATTTTTCATCATCTGACCAATTATAAAGTATACCAAACAAATGTGATCACGATAATACAATCATGGACCATTCATTTAGTGACCATTTGAAGTTACAACAGCACTGAAAAAAGGTGACTTATGGCCATTTTTCACACTTATGACTGTTGCAGCATCCTCACGATGACATGATCAAAATTTGGCCGCTTGGCAATTGGCATGCATTTATGATAGCTGCATTGTCCTAGAGCATTGATAGCGAACCTTTTTGGTACTGAGTGCCAAAAAGAGACCATGCGCGCATCTGGGCCCAAACCTGGAAGAGGAGCTGGCCAGGGTGCATGCGTGCGCCAGAAAACGAACTTCCGGTTTCAGCTACTAAACTTCTGGTTTCAGCCAGCTACACTTCTGGGTTTCTGGCACACATGTGTGCACAACGATCAGCTGGCTGGTGCACATGCTTACGCAGGAAAATGGAAGACCAGTTCTTCCAGTTTCCAGCACTGCCGTTTGCAAAAATCCAGCTGATCATTGCGTGCACATGTGTGCCAGAAACCCAGAAAAGGAACTCCGATGTGCCACTTCGGGCACGCGTGGCAAAGGTTCACTATCACGGTCCTAGAGGCATGGGATCACCTTTTGTGACCTTCTGGCAAGCAAAGTCAATGAAGAAGCCAGAATCACTTAGCAATTGTGTAACTAACTTAATAACTGCAGTGATTCACTTAACATCTATGACTGCGGCAGGTAACGTTGGAAAATGGGGCAAAACTCACTTAACTGCCTTGCTTAGCAATGGAAATTTTGGGCTCAATTGTGGTCATAAATCCAGGTCTACAGTACCTATATTGCATATAGAATATCTTTATTCTTTATTCTGTTTATTTCTGTTCATTATATGTGTCCTTTCATTTCATGTTTTGATACATATTATCTAACCAAAAGGACAAAAGAAAAAGATACTTAAAAGAACTGAAGAATGCAAACCAGCTACAGCCGTTAACAAAACAAGCTATAGAAAACAGCTATCACGATTGGACTGATGGTACTAATAAATCAGGACAATTGTTGCTTTCATTTCTTGAGAAAGGTCATTGAAAACATCCGCTAAGAATAAAACGTATGAAGTCTGAACAAAGTATAAGAATAAACACATTGTGAGAATCAGCACAGATTCTATGATATATATATATATGTAGGTCTTTGGTTATTCGGGTCTTTTCCCGCGTAAAATTGGAAGTGTCTTGGCGAAGTTTCAACAAAATCTCATTCGTCATCTTCAGGCTGGTGTTCTCGGCTTCATGCTCATGAAGATGACGAATGAGACTTCGTCAAAACGTCGCCAAGACACTTCCAATTTTACGCGGGAGAAGACCCAAATAACCAAAGACCTACATACAAACACCCGCAAAAACCTCAGAAAACATATATATATACAGTATACACACAGTATAACAGACTGAAACATTGTATTGGAAAGACACCGAGATTCACCTTCCTGAGGAATTTCCTATTCTCTTTGAACTATTCGGCCAGCAGATAAAACACTTCTTTTTCTCTGACTTCTTATTCTCACCTTTTGATAGATATATTGTGTGCTTTTTTGATGTGTGAGTGTGTGTGTGTGTATTTAGTACGTTTTCTAATAAAGTAGACAGAAAGCATTCTATCTTGTTATGTGGGGTCTTAACATGCTCTGACACTGCATACAAGATCCTTAATAAACTAGGCAAGCAATTTACCCGAGCTAAACACTGAATAAGCTTGTTTACCTCAGTCAGATGAGGGTTGGGGTTGAATCCACATTGGTTGCAGACCTTGTTGTGACACTGTGTGCAGGTATTGAAGTTTGGCTGGTTAGGAGAGGAGGTGAGATCTGTTGTCTTGCATATAGGGCAGAGCGTGCTACTGGGAAGGGGGGCAATTTGTGGGACCGAATAAGGTGAGGTAGGCGTGCTGCCTCGCTCCGGGGAAACAGATGGTGAGCGTCCTCCATCCACTTGGAGAGTCCTCCTGGGCCCATCAGTGTGTTGGGGAGCCTGCCCCTGGCTCCGTTTCTCTCTTGGGGTTTCACTGCCTGGAACAGCTTTTGTCAGGGATGGGGAAGGTGTCCTCTGTCCAAAGGAGGAGTCTGATTGTTCTGGTCTTCTCGGTGTGCTGAAACACATTAAAAGGCATATTGAATAAAATGGTGATAACTACACAAACTCCCACAGAAAAGACTAGGGGAAAAAAAAACAATCTAAGTAGTTTGAAGAGTTGCAGTTAATTACTGCCAACAGATGTTCAAACACAAGGATTGCATTGTCTTATTTGTTTTTAATACGCCTGATAATAGGAGTTCTTCTAGGAAGCAGTTATAGTTCACCACACCTAGAGCATATTTAATGTCAGACTGGCTCAAACCTGTTCCTTTTTCTGCAGCCTACAGCCTCAAAAAGAGGGAGATTATATGTAAACTGAGAACCAGCAGAAATCAGGCATCCTCTATTAACCTAAGCAAGTTCCCATTCCTGGAAAAGGTTATCTGATCATTTGCAGGACCATTTCATGTCACAGCACAGTCAGTCTCGATCTAACACTGCTGATTCTAGGCTACAAAATAACTGAACCAAGGGGGGACAATCCAACTGCAACATTAAATTTTAAAATTGCATGTTTTTTTAAAAAAAAGAAGGTCACTTTAAAAATCTAAGATCAATTTAAAAATAAATTAACAAGACGCCAGGAACATCTCTTTTTTTATTATTTATTTATATCATTTATTTTTTGCCCAGTCCCATTAAAAATGCCTACATATCATTAGCAAATCATAAAACAATCCATTTAAAAACAACAAGCTGACCAAAGGATAGGCAGCTCACATCCCCACTGCCCAGGTTTAAAAATCTAGAGACTTTACAGACTCCACACCTCCAAGCCTCAGAAATAAAATATTTCAGAGGGGAAGAAAAAAGCCTTCTGTTAAGTTCCCCCTTCTCTCACATTGGGGTGGTGGTTTGAAACATTATTTTCCAGGTTGATTGAAACCCACATTTAGAATTTGCAGTTGTTGCCTTCAACTTTTGAAAGTGTGTGACAGAGATGTCTTTATTATGGTTTATGATATAACAGGAAGAAATACACTTTGCAATGTATGTACTCTGAGAAATTCCCAGCACTCAGGCTACCACATTCCAAACCAGCTGAAGTTCCTTGGTGGAATTCACAGATGGACCTAACCCAAGTTGTGGGAGAAGCTTCACTCCTGGTGACCACCTGGACTAGTCCCTTCAGCTGTCTTGGCAAGACTTCTTTTTTAAAAATGGTTTCTCATTGCCTTCTTTCTAGTGCTGAGAGAGAATGATTGGTCCAAAGTCTCGGAGCTAGTTTTGTGCCACAGGCAGAACTAGAACTCATGGTTTTCTGGTTTCCAGCTGGTGCTATAAGCACAGGAATTCAACCTTCAGGGAATAAAAGGATGGATATACTGGAATATACATACATGCTGTTATTAATTCTTGCTTCCCCATTTGAAGAATATTCCTAAATATCTAAATTCTTAAATTTGATAAGATCAAATTTTTGAATTCAAGCTCTGTGATGTTCACTAGGACGTTATACTATTAGACTGCTGCTTCATGATCTGCTGTGCATATCTTAATAAACACATTAATCAGAAGCAGAAAATCCTATCTTGCTTGTACAGTGCTCAGCCTCTATATCCAACATGTATTTTCTGAATTCCTGTGTAAGTAGAGCTATGTTAAAAATAATAGAATAAATCAAGAACATGTTATAAATATTTTACCACAATTAGCTTTGAACATACCTTCCATTATCCCATTATGCAAGTGAACTAGATTCCTCCTAATTGCAATTGTGGCCATGCTAGTATTCTATTAAGTTAAAGAGCCTCAGATAGCTCAACAGGCTAAGTAGCCTGTTATTAACATTCGGCTGTCTGCAATTATTGCAAGTTCGAGGCTCAAGGTTGACTCAGCCTTCCATCCTTTCTAAGGTAGGTAAATTGAGGACCCAGTTTGTGGGGGCCATAAGCTGACTTTGTATAAATATACAAAAGTATGAAGGCTATTGCTTAACGCATTGTAAGCCGCCCTGAGTCTCCAGAGAAGGGCAGCATATAAATCTAATTTTTTTTAAAAAAAAGTTCAATTCCCCAATTACCCTGATTCAGAGATGGTATTCAGCCAGTTCGTACCAGTTCAGGCGAACTGGTAGCAGAGATCGCGGTTGGCCACCCATCTGCCCAGGCTCTATGCCTTCCTATTTAGGCACGGTTTTGAGGTCGGGTGCATGCGCAGAAGACGCACACATGAGCAAAGCGCATGCATGGAAGGTGCATGCACAGCGAACCAGCAGCAACAAAATGTGAAACTAACTGCTACCCTGATAGCACCTTAACGGGAGTTGACTAGATCAAGTGAGTATTTCCCATTTACTGCCTTTGACAGAGGGAGGCAGGACAGAAAGTGAGATGAGTTCATGTGAATGGAACAATTCTGGTTAAAGTAAAACTTTATACCACTTAAACACACTATGTGAACTATAAATTTATATTAACCATATTACAATAGTCATGTTTGAACCAAGTCTGATATTTGATATTCAGCCTGATGTGTTAGCCCTAATAATATTGTAAAATTGATCACTCAACTGTCAAGCAATACAAAATGGTTTCCACTTCAGTTAGGATGTGTAGGCCAGTGGTGGGTTGTCTCCAGTTTGGACCGGTTCGCAAGAACCTGTAGTAAAACTGGCAGGAGGCCCCGCCCACTGCTCTGGATGTTGTCATTGGCAATCTGCACATGCTCAGAAGCAAGGCATGCACGCAATCCTGTTGTGAACCGATAGTAAAAGTAAGTAGAACCCACCCCTGGTGTAGGCATATGCTCAGAGGAACCATTTCATCTCCCTCCCTCTCTCCCTCATCTCTGCTGCTGTAAGGCATGAAACTGATAAAGCCATTTTGCAAAATATATTTCGTTATTACTTCCAGTTATATACTAAACCATGATAAACACATCTCTGTCACACATTTTCAAAAGTGGCAGGAATTGGCCAGTGGTTTGTAGTTTCTGCCAGATATTTGGGTGATAAAACAGGCAAATGTATTACATGTTCCAAATATATGTAGCTCAGTAAGTTATGACTCAGTAAGTTATGCCCAGGCGTAGGAAAATCAATTTATTTAGCATATATGTTTCCATACGCATAGGGTGATGAATATTTTTATGTAGTTATTTAATTTTTATTACTTTATAAGTAAGTCAAGTACCTAATACTCCTTTCTCACAACAACATGTGAAGTGAGTTGGGCTGAGAGTGACTGGCCCAAAGTCACCCAGCTTGCTTTCATTCCTAAAGTGGAACTAGAAATCATAGTCTCCTTATTTCTCAGCATGCATTTTTTCTAAGCAAGCATTACGTACACTAAACTGGCTAGGTATCAAAATATTCCTAACCTTTAGGCATAGATTTGGAACAAACAAGGCCAAAATGCTTAAAGCCCAATAAATTAAAGGACAATAAATCTTTAGACTATACCAATATATAGTCTAATGACACAGCTTCACACTGTTCAATTAGATTTCCTCAATATATTCCTGCTGTTTTGTTCATATAATTTCTGGTAGTTATTAGGCTTAACTGAAATAAATTCAGAATGAAAAGGAAAACAGTACCTCCATGCTGCATTCTACCCTCTTTTCAGTAATATAGAAAATCCAAGAAGAAATTGAGAAGTATAACCTGTGCATTTCCCTACATTTTTCAAAGCAATAAATGACAGAATAAATCTACAGTATATCATAAACCTACGTAGTACAAGAATTCCCAATTTTCATTACAAATCCTGAGATACCTAGAATATCTATTTCAACATTTTTCTTAATTAAAATAATTAAAATAATGTATTAGGTTTAAGTTCATCAACTAAACACTTATTTCATTTTCTCTGTGGTTTTTTTAAATGAAGTATTGAGCTGACTTCAGGGGTAAAATTTGTTACTACCGGTTCTGTGGGCGTGGCTTAGGGGGGGTAATGTAACTGGGTGGGTGTGGCCAACTTTGTTTTTTTACTTTTAAAAGCATTTTTTCTACAACCTTAAGAGGTTGCAGAAAAAAAATGCTTTTAGAAGCTTCTGGCGATCAGGCAACTCAGCTGGGATCGCCAGAGGCTTTTATAGGCTTTTTTTTTTCTACAGCCTCTTTGGCTGAAGGGATTGCAGAAAAAAATGGTTTGAAAAGCCTCTGAGGATCCCAGCTGAGCCGCGCAATCATCAGAAGCTTTTTTTAAAAAACTTTTAAAAGCATTTTTTCGGCCAAAGAGGTTGTAGAAAAAATGCTTTTAAAAGAAGGAAAAAAAACAGCCTCTGATGATTGCGTGGCTCAGCTCGGCATGGGGGAGGGCGAAGGGATGTTTGCTACCGGTTCTCCAAACCACCCACCACCATCGCTACTGGATCGGATGATTTGGTCCGAACTGGGAGCATTTCACTCCTGGCTGACTTCAAATAACTAAAAATTTATACCAAAGTGACAACTAATGGCTTTTGCACTCCTTTATGTTGTTTCTGTTTACATGAGTAATTGCAAGCACAATGGAACTGTTTTCCTTCATGAGAAACAGTTTTAAATTCAATAAACAGTTAGTATTATACATCATATATAACATCTTTTGCACAAAACACAAAACATTCATTTTATGTGGTTGTTAGTAACAGTTTTTAATTGGAAAAAATGTATTTTGAAACGTATCTCCCTTGAATCTCACATGAAGTGATAACTACATAAAATACATAATGAGCCATCCTCATTCAGTAAAACTGTTCCCAGCTAAAATATTAATGCCAAGAGGCTGGAAATAGTTTCTTTTTTAGACATGCAAAGCAGTTTCATTATTATATTCTCCCAGGGATAGTATGTTACATAATTTTTAAAATTATTTTTTTCTTAACAGCTAAAAATGTATTCACTTCGGTATATTTAATCATACACTGTGCAATCAAAATAGAGTTGCTAAATCAGATTCGCAGATGAATGAACCTACACCAGAGAAACTTTAGAAAATTTGGAACAGAGATTATAATATCAGGAGATTTTACAACCATATACCTTTGATTGTGTACATACCAACTATGACATTCATAAACAGAAGAGAGTTAATCAGTGGTACACATAGAATTGATTTATACAAAGAATTTTTCATGTATTTTACCAAAGCTATAGCAATGATCAATTAACTATTATCATACCATTGTTTGTGAAAACTCCAGTCCTTCTTAATCCACTTTTTATTGACTTCCAGCCAAAAAAAGCCATCATCAAAAAGCTAAATCAGTAGCCCAAAGCATTCTCTTGACAGCAATTTGCAGCAAAACATGAACTCTTCCCAAGTCACGCACACATGCACACACAAATGCAACCTGAAAAAAGTCAGGAAACCATAAAGTAGGGCAGGAAAGTACAAGACCCTGCTGAATATAATCTTCATTGCTGAAAATGAAGGGAATTGTGGGATTTGGGGTCCAACTTTGCCCATGAAATGAAAAGTATGATGACTTCCAGCAGTTCACTCTCTTTCGAATCTGACCTACTTCATAAGGGTGCTGTTGATGGGATAAAATGAAAAGAATATCCATGTAAGCCCATTTGAACTCTTGGAGAAAACATGAGCTATACATTTAAACAATAAATAAGACTAAACCATTTCATATATAAAGGTTAAGGTTATGCTATATATAATATAAGTGCTAGTCATTCCCACTCCAGGGGCCGGTGCTCATCTCCGTTTCAAAGATGAAGAGGCAGCGCGGTCCGAAGACATCTCCATGATCATGTGACAGCCATGACTAAACGCCAAAGGTGCATGGAAACACTGTTATCTTCCCACCAAAGGTGGTTCCTATTTTTCTATGTGCATTTTTTATGTGCCTTTGAACTGCTAGGTTGGCAGAAGCTGGGACAAGTAACGTTATGCGGCACTAGGGATTTGAACCACTGAACTGCCAAACTTTTGACCGACAAGCTCAGCATCTTAGCCACTGAGCTACCATGTCCCTTCAAAAGAGAGAGAGAGAGAGAGGGAGAGAGGGAGAGAGGGAGAACTATTTCATATATGGTTTTGTATATATATTTAACAAATGAATAGAAATTACTAACTTTCTCATGGAAGGACATTTATTCTTCTTGAAAGTAATAGTCACATGGTTTTTAAGCCAAGTGGCTTTATTTATTGCTATTACTACTACATTTTTAATTGTCTTTCTTCAATCATTCTCTCAGCTACCCTTGTTCAAATCAAGATCTATAGACAAACAGCATTGCTTTTCTAACATTTTCTCAGAAAAGGGGGCTGTTGTTTCTGCCACCACTGAGTCAGTCACATCAATGACAAGAGAGCCATTTTGCATCTGCTGGTCATTGGAGCTTTTAAGACTTCCTCTCTAGAAAGGGGCAGTATACCTTTTCCTCAGTATAACAGCAAGACACACAAACTATTAGAGGAAAAAACATTTTGTTCTCACTTTTTTCCTCTGAAAGAGCTGCTGTTCCTTGCTCACACTGATCCTGATTTTACAAATTGCTTGGTGGTGTGTCTTTCTCCTACCCCTATAATTTGAATATGTACATGTATATGTTCAAGTTGTATTTAAATTTGAAAGCTGTGTATCAAAAATAGGTTTCTGAAATAACAAAATATTTATAAAACCCGCAATGATAAATTTATATAAAGAATATTTTCATGCAAACTACGGTATATATCCAGATTTATATATACATAGAAAAATATAAAAAGCTTATGAGTATGCTTTTCAGATGTCAGCTGCTGTCAGCTCAGACCAATTTATTATTTTTTTCTTATCAAGTATATATAACATCACTACTTGTATGATACTGATTCAAAATAGGTTTGCCAAAAACTTAACAGTAATTAAAGAGATGGTCCTATACATATACTTGCAGGGTGGAAACTATTATTAAATCCAAGAGAAGGTAGCTCCTGCAGAAATATGCATAAACTGTACTTATTCTTGATTAATATTATTCCTAGCGGTGTAATTAGCAATTAGTCTGTAACAGACTTTTCACAGTCCACCTTGAATATGAGTTAGAATATTTACTATTAACTAGTTTGGATTATTTTATGCTTATTTATTCCAGTTACTCTTCAAATTACTGAATTACCCCTAATATGCTACATAAAAATCATTTAAAAAGTTGATTGCTTTCCTTCAGCTTGCCAAATCACATTAAAATATAATGTAATATTTTTTTCTCCACAAGGGTGTTGTTCAGACTTAATTATATCACATCACCACTCTACTTCTAGAGGAAGTTGCTGTACTCCTGATACATCGTAACAGGAGTACAGCAAAACTGCTTTACTACAAGAATATTTCCTTTGGCATAATTCTATCACTATATGCATTATCTTTATTTATTTAAACGTGCATTGTGTACAGATTGAGAAGCTTTGAATAAACCAGGCTGCTCAAAAATCTAGGTTTAATAGAAATTTGCCAAGAAACAAACTGAACAATCATTATGAGAAGAGATTCTTTATAGATTTCTCAGGAGTGGGTAAAAGCTGTAGTTGAAATACAACCCAGAAGACACAGACTTGAAAAATTTGGGATGCTCTGGGAATGCTCAAATTTATTTGTGTGGTTCAAAAGATGTGGTTTTAGTAAGTACAATTGGACAGAGGAGGTTACCAGAGCAACTTTGTTCTTCTATAAGCAGTCTTCGAAGCATCAGTGTGTACAGCCTAGACAGGACAGCAAAGTTATTGGTGTTCTGGAGGGAGGGAGGGAGGGAGGAAGGAAGGAAGGGAAGGAAGGAAGGAAGGAAGGAAGGAAGGAAGGAAGGAAGGAAGGAAATACTTCTTTGGCCTATAAAAGTCATCCATAGAGAAGAATCAAACTTTGCTTTGCCTGGGTTTAAAATCCAAAATGGAGAAGATACTCCAGCTCATCTCTCCCACTGCAAGAGCTTCTTCCAAGGCATTCCTACTTTCAAATCTTCCTCAGGGTTCTTCTGACTTTATTCAAGTGATTACAGCAGGGGTGTCAAACTTGCGTTGTCATGTTGTCACATGACGTTTCACAACTTTTTCCCCTTGGCTAAAATGGGGGTGGACATGGCCAGTGCATGATGCATTTGGCCCGCAAGCCACAAGTTTGACACCCCTGGATTACAGGAATCGCTGTTCCTCCTTCTCATCTGCTCTTCTGCAATTGCAAGCATTCTCAGAACTTCATCTCTCATACTGGTTCATATATCCTAAACCAGAATCTTTGTCTGGAAATATTGAGGAATCATTTTGAAGATAGCATTTCAGGAATGTCAAAGAGTGGTATCTCCCAAACCCCAGGTAATTTAAAAAATTGTTCTGACTTAGGCTGCCTTAGAAATTAAACAGCACAAACCTCTTTAATTCATATGACTGTAAATTACTTTAATTTACAGTCCACAAGACTTGATAAACAATCTTTCAGAGGAAGGGTATCAACACCCACCTATCTCACATGGAACGCTGCCAAAGAGCTAATTTCCAGATACAAGGCAAGGCCAAACTTGGCACAGAGTCACAAACAGAATTTTCAAATCTTGAATCAGCCAGAACGAATTGCTTCCTGCAAAAACTCACATCCTGTTTGCTTCTCTTTTATGTCTTATGGGAGGGGCCAAACATCTCCAAGCCTTACTCCCAAGTCAACCCTGTTTCCTTAATTGCTCCTGTCTCCTGGCAGCTCTGCGCATACGCACACTGGGAACAGGTTCACGCTGTTCTTCTGCCTCACTGATATCAGACTCCAGAGATTCCAGAGGCAGCAAAGAACTACCAGATGGTCTTGGCCCTTTCTCTGCCTCCCACTCAGAGCCATTGTCCCCAGACTCCAGGACTGGTCCACGTTCCTCCCCAATTTCCTCACTGTCTGAATCTGCTGCGAGCTCTGCTGGCCGCTAGTGGGCCACAACAAAAATGGGCTCAATTTTTTGGCCTCATCTAATCAGTGGGATACTAAGGGCTACAAGAGAATGTTAAGTCTAGTAGATTGAGCCTCCCAGCTACTCATCTAGAACCTTTTCTTGGACTACTGCTCTCCATCATGACTGATCAATGAAAGGGGAAATTAAGAAGAGGTAAAACGCTCTTTCCTCATGCACATCCTTTCTGCTGCTCCTGCTGCAGCAGTGGTGCAAAAGATAAAGATAAGAAACAGGGGGAAAGGTTAACCTCCATTAATGGAGAGGGACTTGAAATAGAAGCACTAGTCCAAGCCCTTAGAAAGCCAGGGGAGAAATATAAACCTTCTTCTCAGTTTTTAGATAATCTCAAATAATTTCCAAATTAAATGGAGTTTAGAACACATTTTTAAGATTTTCCCATTGTTAGCAGACGCTAAGAAGGCAGATCTGGGCTTTTTCAGTTCTGTTAAACATTAATGTGACATTTTCCACATATCAGTCTGCCAACTTCAGATGCTGGCTCACATTTCTAGGCAGTATCATCACAGATTTCAGATGTGTTTAGAGTAATGTAAAATATAAATTCACAGTGATATATTGCCATTGGGTTACCATTTAATCAGAAAATAATTTAAACTCTTAAGAACAAATATGAATTATCTAGATGCCTGGGTGATTAGATATCTGGGATATTTTCCAGTCCTAATTATATGTATCTAGTTTTAGGCATAAACATGTAAAAAAATTGAAGAAAAAACCAGAGAATATATTAGTTAATTACTAATTGTTTGTTTTCAAGGCTGACTACAAAATAAAATAAACGTTAAGGGTAGATTTTACGAACTTCTGTGCTAACATAATGTGACAACCTATGATATTCCACTAGTATTCATCAGATAAAACTCTTAAAAGTTTGTTGAATATAGTTATGCAAACGTTTGTGACTGAAAACTAAATAATGACTACTAATTAATAGGTAAACCAATTAATTAAACTATAAATGGAACCCTATATAGAGTTTCAATATTTTCTAATCCAAAAGCTAAGAGATTAACCAAAATTAAGATAAATTGAAAAGTCTAACAGGTTGGTGAAACTGATGCACTTAACAAGATACAGTCTGGTATCTGTTTGAATTAGCACTCAACATTGCAAAGTCATTACATTGTCAGTTTCTAGTTCTTAGCATAATAACAATTTTCTATTGGATTTAAACTCTAATGTTTTTTTTTCTGAGAAACAGATATTTTAACCAAGATTCAGTTTTGTACAGAAATGTACAAATTTACAAAATTATTAGCAAAAGTAATATTTAATTCAATGTATTTGCTACTCAGTTACATGGTTAATGGAAAGTCCTTAAGTTTAATATTGACAACAGGTAGTCCTTGACTTACAACTGGTCAATTAATGACCATCTGAAGTTAAAATGGACCCCCAACCAAAAGGTACTTAAAACCTGGATTCAAAGTTCTGACAGTCTGCCCCCTGCAGTCACATGATCGCATTTTGAGTACTTGGCAATCAGCCTGCATTTAGAACTGTTTGCAAGATCCCAGGATCATGTGCTGTAAAGCAGTTATTATACTTCTGGTTTCTGGCAAAAATCACCCATTGCAAACAATGACTTTCCTGAACTACTATGGTGTTCTCTTAATGACCATGGCGTTCACTTAACAACGGTAGGATTTGCTTAATGACCACTGCAAAAAAAGATTATATAATTGGGCACAATCATGCATGTTTAATGACTAGCGTGACTTATGACCATCCTTTTCTGGGCTCAATTCTGGTTGTAAATCAAGGACTACCTGGTAGTTGCAAGTTATTGGCTTAGCCATTTAAACACATTGTTTTAAGATGCCTATTATAAGTTTGAAAATATAATAATCCAAATGTAACTTTTTTAAAAGATAAAGAGTATTATCTATTAGCTCTATTTTTCCACTTGTCAAAAGCTGTTACCTCATTAGTATCTCAATGATAAGAAAGAAAAATACCTTGTATTCAGCAACTACCAATATTCTAGTAAAATAAGTAATTCAGAAAATAGGAAGAGTTAAATGAATAGATAAAGCATTCACAATTCTCTGCATCTTTGATTCATTTTTGTGCTACTACATACTGACTGAATTGGATTCCCATCCTACAGGCACAAAGATACAAGCAGGGTTCAATTTTGGTTTGTTGAATGCTATTTTATTGATAGGTCATTAAAGCAGACCAGAATTAGTGGTGCTATAATTAAACTACCAAAAACAGAGAGGATTTAAAAACTTCCAGAGCAGAGTAATATAGAACTAAGCAGTGCAATAATAATGTAGTGAAGTATGTCAGAGTAAATTTTACTAGTATTTCATTATTTATGTATTGAAATCAATTTGTACTCTGCCTTACTCTAACAATTCTGAGCAGTTCATAAGAAAACATGAAAATGATAAAATAATAAAAACTAGCCAACAATAATAGAACAAACCCCAAGAAACAAAGATGCCCAAGCTGGGCAGTAACAAAATTCATATTCCTCAGAAGGAGCTATACCCATCCTAGATAAAAGCCTGGGTTGATGGTTTCTCCCCATCAACACACAAATGTTCTCCAGTCTCCGGAACAGAACCTTGACAACCTCAACTGGCTGACCTGGGGTCAAATGATATCATTGGGTATCAACATTGTATTGATGATACTAAACCATAAATTGATGGATGGCCTCATGCAATGGTTTTGTGTAGAAGGGGAGAGAATGGAAGCCTGAGGAGGGCCAGTTTTTATACCTCAGCCAACACCAACTGGACTCAGCCCTGGAGAAAGGAAGAGAACCCCTATAAAATAGTTCCCCCAAACTCCAGCTCAGGATGCTGGCTCAGAAAAGAAAATATGTGAGAGTATAAAAAAAACATTGAAAGGTTAAAGAGCACAAGGATGGATGGACTACGTCCATCTCTGTTCTGCCACATGTCATCTTCAACCATGACCAAAGCAGCCTCAGTAATAAAATCCACCTGAAACCTGATTTAAACAGGTCCAGACAATCCTTCCTTCGAGGTTCTTATCAACTGCAGATAATAACCATCCCCAGAAAAGGAAAGCTGGAGGCGGCTTGATGGCTGTCAAAAACTACTGGGCCCAATGCCAACTTTTTGAGGAAGGGGTAAACCACTGCCTCTTTCAAGGCAGGAGGCACTATTCCCTCTGACAAACAGGCCAATACCACAGGAAAACCCCTGGGTCACTTCTTTGGCCTCCTTTATACCCCATGAGGAACCTGGATTCAGTAAGTCGATGGCTCAATTAATAGTACAAAAAACCCTCGCCACTTCCCCAGGATTCACTGACTCAAATACGATAATGTCTCTTTTTGTTCAGCTGAAGTACTAATGGAAGTATGAAAATGAAATGAAAACCATGAGATGTTGTGTATGGATAAGCCAAATAAAAGAAAATAATGGTTAATATTATCTTAGTTCAGTATCATATGCATATGATAGATGCTGTCATATGCAAAATGGAGACGAAAGGAATAACTAGGGTTTCTTTAAATTAGATAAAAAAATCAAAACAAAGGAATTATTAATATAGCAGCCAATTAAGGATGAAGTTTACTATTAATTATTAATACAGTATCAAGATACATTACAAGCAAACAAAAACTCAGGCAAAATGTTAACTGAGTTGTTGACAGATGCCTAAGATCCTTTCAGGTAACCCCTAGGGCATCATTGCAGGAATGAAATGAAAACAAAACAAAAACCTCTTTAAAAAAAACCTGGCCTCAGAACTGATAATATACTGAGATAGCAGGCAAGGGGGTAAAAAGAAGGAACATAAAATTTCCCTTTTAACTGCTGACAATACTGTTGCACTCACTACATTATTTTCTCTTAAATGCAGAGCTGTCTTCCCCAAACTTTATGGTTTCTAAATATCTAGACCTCAGCTTCCTGGATTTTCTGCAATGCCACTGCTGAGTGGAAAATTCTGGAAAAGGTGACACAAAACCATGAAAGACAGAACAGAGTGACAAAAAGGAAAGCATCATGACAGAAGCATCAGGCCCTCATGAGAACCTAGTCTACACTAACTTGTTGCTACTAACCTCCTTTCCCTTTGTAAGCTGTTTAACTAGCTCAGAAGCAAATATGTTCTCCTGCTCCATTGCTCTGAGCAAGAGGGACAACTGGGAACATATCTGCTTTTCAGCATACACGACAACACAACAGAAGCATTTTGCATCAAGAGTAGGATGTGATATGTACCTATCTTTATATCCTTCAGTCTGTCATGCAGTTTTCCTAGGCACAAAAGTCCTGCATGAAAATATTAGCAATTCAAGGCTATTCAGTAGAACTCATAACTGTTTCAACCTTGTCTCCATTCTTTTCAGAAATGGTTAATGGATCTCATTCCAAAACATGTTTTGTACCTCAACATTATTCTGGCAGAAAGAGAAGCAAAACTTTTTTTGTTCAAAACAGCACCACTGGGAGTTTTCATCAGATACAACATTACATCTAAGAGGCTCCATCTTGGCTGATCTTGCTAGGAAAGATCACCCAGAAAAATAAGGTTCAGGACTATTGATCCATGAATAATTTCTTATGGTTAGCTCTATACTGCATTGCCCCAAGCATGCATGTTTCTTTACAATACGTCCCAAAGGCAACATAGAAAATAGAATGCTAGACTAGCTGTATCTTTCATGGATCCTCTTCTTGTACTGTTCTAATGTTGTGCTACAATTTAAAACAGGACTAGAAGAAAAGGAAAGGATGGCCCAATGAAAAAGCAGGGAAGAAAAATCTTCCACTGTTCCATAGAAATTAAATTGTTGAAAACAAGACAGGAGTAATATATCATTGTTGATTTATGATTGTATCTTATGATTTATGATCTATGATTTATCACTATGTTGTTTGTGTGTACGCCAAGAGCTTATGCACCAGAGACAAACTCCTTGTGTGTCCAATCACACTTGACCAATAAAGAATATTCCTATATATTCCTATATTCCTATTCCTATATTATTACAGCAAGAAAGAAGGCATGAAAAGCTGAATGTCGAGAATCAGTATATTTGAAAAACTGAGTGGCCTGGAAAACAGGAACTCAGGAGTTCTGTGGTTAGAAGATGTAATTGCATGAGGAGGGAAAGGGGGCTGAAGTGAAGTAAGGAGCTGAATTTTATTAATTGGTTTGAGCCAGACAGGAAAATATTTGCACATCATTAGAACACACAGAATCCATTCTCAAGGAAGCAAAACAATTCACAAGAAAGTTATACTGCAGGAATTTAACTGGTGAGTTATTGTTAAGCTTTTCTGTCACATATTGCTGACTACATTAGATGTCGACAACTTTGGATGATTCAGTTAAGCCTTATCCTTTTTGCAGAATGTCTTGTAATGACTAATAACAGCTGACAGTTATGTTGCATTGATCAGAGTATGAAAAGTAGCAATAAATAAAGGAATATATCAGCTTGCAGTGGCTGGTGTTTATGGCTGCTATGCCAAGCAAAGCAGTAACTAGAACCAGCTATTTTATTCTTTGATTTGCTTGCAGAATTATATGGTTTCTGATATGTCTATTTTGATAATACATTTGCAAGTAGGGGGGAAAAAAACATGAGCCCAGCACTCAAAAGAGACACTGTGAGCCATGTAGTGTGATTTAGTGGTTAAAGATTGGGGAGACCAAGGTTCAAATCAGCCTTGGAAACTCACTGGGTGACCTGGATCACATATTCTTGGCCCAACCCAGGGGTGAAATCTAAAATTTGTTACTACCTGTTCTGTGGGCGTGGCCAACTTTTTTTTTTTTTACTTTTAAAAGCATTTTTTCTACAACCTTAAGAGGTTGCAGAAAAAAATGCTTTTAGGAGCCAGTGACGATCAGACAACTCAGCTGGGATCGCCAGAGGCTTTTAAAAGCATTTTTTTTTCCTACAATCTCTTCGGCTGAAGAGGTTGCAGAAAAAAATGTTTTTAGAAGCCTCTGACAGTCCCAGCTGAGTCACGTGATCATCAGAGGCTTTTTTTTTTAACTTTTAAAAGCATTTCTTTCAGCTGAAGAGGTTGTAGAAAAAATGCTTTTAAATGTTTTTTTAAAAAGCCTCTGATGATCGTGCGGCTCAGTTGGGCATGGCTCTGGCACAGAGATTTTTGCTACCGGTTCTCCGAACCACCCGCCGCCATCACTACTGAATCAGGTGATCCGGTCCGAACCGGGAGCATTTCATCCCTGGCCCAAACCTATCTCAAAGGTTTGCTGGAGAAATAAAACGAATGGCTCCTGAATGGCTACCTTGAGCTCCTTGGGGAAATGAGGAACATAGATGTATACAAACAGATAAATCACGAAAAATAATATAGGTAATAATATTTACAGTTTTGAATTTGAGCCTTCTTTTTCACAATTAGCTATAAAAATGTGTATTGCAGTCACTAGAGACAAAATAGTCACACTTTCATGGTCAATTACACAATTATGTGGCAGGAAACTGTAATCTGGGAGACACATTTCATCTTCCTCCTTCTGACCTTTACCAGCTTATCTATAAAATGGAGATAGAGTTGATTCTAAACTGTGTGTCTACTGAAGGTGAAGTTATGCCATAGCACATTGTGTGTTGTCCCAAATGCAGAAGCCCAAGCGTTTTGAAAATGCTCTCACTCATTAGCTACATCCTGAAGCCCTCTTGGTTCCCTATATGTATAGGTGATCACTGGGACCATTTGTTGCTCTTCATGTAAGTTACCAGGTGAATGCCACCCTACACTTGGTGATCTGCTGTGATTTCATTTGTCCTCTAAATATAGTTTTAGCAGAACTTACTTTGAAGCCTTGGGTCTATTTTCTGTGGAATTTTTATATACGCTCCAGATTAATTATCAGTGCCCACTGGCAGTTTTCCATAAGTATTAAAGCAACCAGATTGTGAAAACAGAGGGTAGAAGATGGGGGGGGGGGGAAAGTAGAGAAAGGACAGAAAAATACCAGATGTGCATTTCTGTAAAAAACATGAATAACTGTTCAAGCTAGAGAGCAAGGCAAGAATGCAGTGCTTACTGGAACAAAAATATTACCTGCTTCCTCCTCCCCACCCAAATCCTTTCTTTAACTGCTCTCAACAGAACTAACCCATATGTGGTAA
Organism: Masticophis lateralis; assembly: GCA_030761175.1. Taxonomy (NCBI): domain Eukaryota; kingdom Metazoa; phylum Chordata; class Lepidosauria; order Squamata; family Colubridae; genus Masticophis; species Masticophis lateralis. Next base: position 73,856,999 of record JAUDYJ010000002.1, read on the forward strand.
CAAGAAAGGTGGCACCTGTTATGTTTCAGTGGCTAGATTAAGGTTTTTTGAGCCATAGGCAGTTGGATAAGGCATAACAATTACATTCATATACAATAAAGAGCCATCAACTGCAGTGTCTATGGAGATTCTCAGTCATTCAGGTCATGGTTGTCCCAAATGTGCTTTTTCAAGAGGCAACTGGACTTTCTGGTTTTTCTTTGAAGACTTTTCACTTTTCATCCAAGAAGCTTCTTCATTTCTGACTGGATGGTGGGGAATGGAAGGATTTATACTCTTTACAGACAGCTGGTCATTTGCATTGTTTTAGAGAGTCACTGAGGCCCCCTGAAGGTTTATCTGTGTCTTCAGGGTCACCTGAGTAGTGCAAATGGGTGTGGAGCCTTCTTGGAACTGTTGAAAGGACTGTGTTGCAGACTGGAGATAGATGATGTCGAATCCCTCCCCATCTGTTGAGAGAAGGCTGTTCAGTGTTGACATAAACAGCCTCTTTGACTCCTCTTTAAACCAGTGGTCCTCTCTGTCCAAAGTGTGGACTTTGCTGTCTTCAAAAGAGTGGACTTTGTCTTTTAAATGCAAATGGATTGCTGAATCTTGCCCATAGGAGAACAAACCCATCAGGACAAGGGCCATCTATGTCAAAATTGAACAGCCCCCTCTCAACAGAGTTGGGGGGAGAGATTCAACATAATCCGTCTCCAGTCTACAACACAGTCCTTTCAGCAGTTCCAAGAAGGCTCCACATCCATTTGCTCAAGTGGCTTCGATGACACAGATAAACCTCCAGGTGGCCTCAATGACTCTCTAAAAGAATGCAAATGACCAGCTGTCTGCAAGGAGTATAAATTCATTCATTCCCCGCCATCTAGCCAGAGCCGAAGAAGCTTCTTGGATGAAAAGTGAAAAGACTTCAAAGAAAAACCAGAAAGTCCAGTTGCCTCTTGAAAAAGCACCTTTGGGACATCAACTAAAGTGGTTTCAAATTTGCAATACTGGATTCACACATTGTGCCAACAAACCTAATAAACTATATTGTAGCTTAATGCAATATAGGAATCCAGTGGATAGCAGTTGTATTCCTGGGAATTACTGAACAGGTATAGATTTTAGTGGACATGAGGTCATTCTCAGTGATATTCCCTACCTGATCCATAATTATTACTAATATACAAGCTATGTTTTGGAGCCTTGTTGTGGTTCTTTCAGTTTTTAACCTCCCCATTCCCAAAGGACTCAGAACAGCTGACAACTGTAATACAACAATCTATCTATCTATCTATCTATCTATCTATCTATCTATCTATCTATCTATCTATCTATCTATTAAAAAATCAATAGCAATATTTTAAAAACAGACAGCTAGAAAATCCCAGCTCCATTAACAAATTGTTCCCTAAGATAAAGATGACATTGATCATATCATTTTTTACTTCTAACATACATGTGCATTTATGTTACAGCTGTTCAAACATTTGAAAAAAGAGCCTGATGGAACAATATTGTTAAATCTAAGAAACAAAGCACATGTATGTGTTTATATGCATGCTTGCATGCAAGGATGTGGAGGACAAGGTTTTCAATGCAAACAGAAAACGAGAAAACCTTGGCTATGTTCAGAGCACTTCAGTGATTGAGAAAAGCCATTATCTCGTTCATGCCTCTGCTTTAGCATAGTCAATAAAAGAGAGCGCAGGCAAGCCAATGTCTACGCAGACAATTTAAGTTCTCTACTAGTAACACAAACAGAGTCTAGTAATGTCACTGTCATCCATTGTTAGTGAACTGAAGGCAAAAGCAATTATTCAAATGTTTTCTATTGTGGCAAATTTTTGTACTCTAATCGTGGTATTAGTGTTAAAATAAAGTTTTAAATAATTCATACATTTAAATCTGGCATATTTTCAAGAAAAGGGAAGCATATTTTTCCTTTCTACCCTGCAATGTTCTCCCAAGCCTATTACTATATAACATAATATAGAATACTGTTTGGGGACTGGTTGTACCACCCAAGGATGAGTTTTTAATGTTCCACTTCACCTATGGAGATTCTTCCCTTCCTCACTTCTCCAATTACAGAAGGATCTTTGAACTGAAGCATCCTGAAAGAGTTATGGTGTTTCTTGTAAGATATTGGAATGGTTCCTTCCTGTACATTCATAACAACATAAAAAATGAATAGGTAACCGAAGCCAAACCATTTCAATCAAATAGTTATCACTTGTAATACTTCCAACAACTATATGACAGAAAACTGTAGTATGAAAAACACCCCTCATAGGAAAGGCTGAAAAGTAAAACAAAATTTCATCTTGACAGTATTGAGGACATGGTGACTTGTCCCTGGAAAATGAGAGACCACATAACACCATAGTCATCAAGATGCATGCAGTTAATCCCAGCCAATATGGGACAGTAACATGCTAGAGAACATTGGCAAATAGTAAAGCATCTGGAAAAAACCTACATCTATAATATATACCTATTTATATTACTAAAACTCTCATATCTGTAACGTTTAACTGGGCAAAATAGCACATCAAAGGACAACTTTTTCTGAAGCAAATGGGCTAATTCATAAATTGTGTCCAAAATCCAGGACCCATGACTTCCTGTGCGACTGAAATTTGGAAAATCTGTGGTCACTTCAGTACTGGCATGCTAGTCATGGTCTCATCCTAACCCTCTGGAGCCAGGAAGACCAGCCTCACAATCAACTCCAGTCAGCCACAGTCCAGTCAACTGTCATTTTGAGTTCAAATTTGGAGTCAGAGGAGGGTACCAACAATAAGCAGTCAGCACTAGACTGGAATTCAATGCATTTTGACATGAAAATGTTGTCCATCATTTGTTTGGTACTCAATGCATAAGCTAGATCTTGTCAGCGTTGGCTGCCTTGTGACTCACTACATTCTTCCTTATGGGAAAAATCTGTTCGGTACTCATCATTTTTGATAGTCATCATGCCTCCCAGAACCAATTAATAATGAGTACCGAGGTATTACTGTATACAGTTCAAGATGGACTACTTTCAAGACAGATACATCTATGAATATGTTCTGAATTTTTGAGAACTTTTCAAGTATATTAAAAGCTCTATGACTGGTAAGGAAATATCTCTGAAAGGATGACTCAACAAGTCACAGGTTTTCTATTTAAATTCTGTAATCGATTCTTCCACTTAAATGCACAATTTCATATCACATCCTCTGGCAATTTATTTTAACAGTTTAGTCCAGTTCTTCAACCCATCAAGATCATCTTGAATTCCTTTTTGTCTTCTATAATATTGGTTACTTCGCCTAAATTGGAGTTACCTACAAATTTGATAATTTCCTTCACTGAAGCTGTTTGTAAAGATGCTGACGAACACTGGGTCACTAACAGTAGCCTATTTACTTCTCTTCAGCAGGCACTGAATACCAACTACTAACAAACCACCACAAAAATTTACCTCAATGCACTAGATGCAATAGAAACATGTGGAAAACAAAGCTATTAAGCTGATAGCTGAAAGGAATAATATGAGAAGAGCCAATACATTTCTAAAGACAAAATAATACCAGGCACTAGTTTTGGAGAAAAAATGGAAATAACAAAACAACTGGTAAGTGAAAAGCAATTATTGCATGTTTCTTGGAATAAGATGGAGGCTTAACAACATTAATCGACTAATCTATGCAATTAATGACTTGATCATTGATTAATTGAAGCTCTGTTTTTTAATCTCAGCCAGCCATCTGGGCTATTTCTCTTGGACTTGACTGTTTCTTCTATTGCCATCACTTAGATTTTGCAACAGCTGTTCAGAAATCTTCCTTTCTGCTGAAGCATGCTATCGCTGTTACCATTTTACATTTGCTCAGTTGTCACCACACAAAACACAGCAGTGGCATGGCCCTTGTCCAGAAGATTTGCATTCTAAGATACAACAATGGTGTTAAAAAGAATAGAGCCAGCAGTTCAGAAAAACAAATTAAAATAGATTTCTAGGAAAGATTTGAGAATTTAGCCAGCATGGGTGTTTCTATATAAGGCTTCAAAAACTGCCTGCCTAATGTAATTTGGGGGCCTAGTCTGAAGTTCTGGAAATTATCCAAGGCAGTTCATCCTATTTTGGAGGTGATCCATGAACAAGGCATCTTTTTGAACCAGAAAGACATTTGGAATTTTGAGAGCATGTGGTAGCACACTCACAAATTGTTGTTATAGGAGTCTTACCTACAACATGATTGTCATAGTAGGCATGCTGGCTATTTACTAAGAAGTATAAAAAATCACCCATCTCAATCCCCTTTAAAGTTCTACTGGGATTTTTGTAGGTCCAAACTTAAAAATAAATATGATGCTAAAGGTTGATCGTTAGTTTTGCATTAATTTGTAACATGCAACTTCCTTTTTAATTTGCTATATTAAATAAAATTTTAAGAACACAGGTGAGACAGGAAGCCTGGTGGACACAAGGAAGGTCTCTGGGAATATACTGAAGCCCACAAACATATTGTTACTTCAGTGCAAATTGATTTCTGCATTTGAAGTTGAAACCTAATTCTGGACCACACATCATATAAATCAATGAGTAAGAGGTTTAAAGCTGAACTCAAGTGCCCATAACTTTGTTGTATCTGGACAGAATATGACAAAATTTGCAGAGATACATTCTTGCCAATTTTCAGACCAATGGGGCTATTAAAGAAAAGGAGTAATATATAAAGTAATTGTGAAGATATCCCTTCCTGATGCAGAATCATTGGCTCTGGCAGAAGCAGAAACATAAAGAAATAATTTGTCTTTTCTGCCTTTATTGATGACTAAGCTTGGTTAAGTGGTTAATACAACTCCTAAGCAATATTCCAGACGCAATCAGAAGAAGAGTTTGTGCAACAATGAAGTCTATAAAATTATCAAAATAATCAATATATCCTAACATGCTATGAGCCATCATGGATTCATAGGGTTACTCTGACTGCAAGACAGTTTATTACTTACTGAATGTAATATTCCTTCTCTTTTTCCCACTTTCCACCATATCATTCAATATAAATGACAAAAGTAAGTCCTCAGTTCCATTTGGAATAGTACTGTAATGCTAACTATCATACTATACCAGAAATCTAGAACAGTTTCATAGAAGACCAAAATGAAAAAAGATTAGAATTAGACTGTTTTACATCTTGCTAAGAAATGAAAATCTGTTCAGAATTATCCTGCTCCATTTCACAATATGGATTTTGGCAGAATCTTCATCCATGCTCCCAACTTCATCCATGCTCCCAGCATTTTTGTAAAATGACAGTGGAAGTACACCATGGAGGCCTTTACAATGGATGTTTATTTATGACATTTGTATATTGCCCAATGCATTCTACATTTTCACAGCTTTCAATGAAGAAAGGAAAATAAAATTAAAAATTGTCAAAGTAACATAAACAGTCTCTCAACCCTTAACACCATCCTCCAGAAAAAATGAAGAGATGCTGTTTAATGTTCCTTCAGGATGACAATAGAATAGTGCTAACCTTATTTCAAGTGGCAGGCTACCCCACAGTGAGGAAACATGGAAGGAAAAATTCAAGGTTGCTGACTTGAATTTTTTCCCTTATGAATTGCATTCCTTCCTTATGGATTATTTCCCTGAGACTTGAAGAGAACAAGAAACCACATCTGTACAGCAGTGAGATTAAAAAAAGAAAAAAAATGAACAGATGTGGGCGTTGGTGGAAGAGAGAAAGGAGAGTGCACTGGAAACTAACAGCAGACTGTTATATACGGGGGAAGTGAGACCAAAATAGTTGGTGGAGTGAGCAATGAGCCTCAGAAGCCACTATGATGTGAAAGGAATAGCACAGCCTTACAGTCTCCCAAACCTTTCAAAGATGCAGACCAGCTACAGTCAGCCAGCAACAAGTACTTGTTTTCTTCCTCCTAGTAACTGATAAGGACTGAGAGCCAGAGGACCAATTTAGTAAAAGAGAATAATTACAGGCTAGTAATACTCCCTTTATTGATGTAAAAGGTGGGCAGTTACAGGGGAAAAAGGAAATATGTAATTTAATATGTCAATTCTATAGGAATCAAGCATTTGGAAGATCACTAAGGGATGATTTCATTGATTGGATTTAAATGGATATCTTTTGGTAATAAACACTAATGGAGTGATATGAAGTTATAAAACCTTTGCTCTATCAACTTAATTGACCCTAGGCTTCAGTACAGACAAAAAACATTGATATGTGCAAGAGAAGATGGCTCTAAAATTGACATATATGTGAAGAAATCAGACTACAATTTATTTACCATTTAATTGTTAGAATTATATTCGGCTTCTCCTCCAGGGCATCGAGGAGACATACGTAGTGTTTCCTCTTTCAGTTTTTCCATGCAACAGCAGCCCTGGGACAGAACATGGACTGAGAGAGTGTAATTAATCCAAAGATCCCCAGTAAATTTGACAAACTGAATGACAAAAAGTAGAAGTATAAAAAGGGGAAAGCGGAGCACATAACTAAGGCAGAATCTCAGCAAATAGCCTGAGCCTGCAAAGCTGAACTGAGGAAAGCTAAGGCTGACAACGAACAAAGGCTTGCGGACAAAAATAAAAAATAACCAAAAAAAGCTTCTTCCAATATGTTAAAAACAAGAAAAAAATCAAGGAAACAATTGGTCCATTGCTGGGAGAAAGTGGCAAGAAGGTGCTAAGCAACAGGGAGAACGCAGAACTACTTAACTCATTTTTTGCATCTGTCTTTACACAAAGGAAAAAACAGTCCAACCTATCAAAAACAGCACCACAAAAAAACAGATTAGGAACATAAGTTAAAATAGGGAAGAAAATGGTAAATGAGCACCTGTCTAACCTTGACAAGTTCAAATCACCAGGATCAGATGGATTACACCCCGAGATTCTGAAGGAACTGGCAGACACTCAGTAGTGGGTTTCAAATCCCGGGGCTACCGGTTTGCTGTCTGCATGCACAGATCGTTTTGATGACGTCTGGGTGGGTGGGCGGAGCCTCCCGCTGCCGCCGCTACCGGTTCACCCAAACTGGGGTGAACCGGTAGCAATCCACTACTGCAGACAAGATCTCAGAACCACTGAACTATACCTTTCAAAGATCCTGAAGCACCGGGGAACTGCCAGAGGACTGGAAAAGAGCTGATGTAGTTCCCATCTTCAAAAAAGGAAAAAAAAAATAGTTCCAGGAAACTACAGACCTATTAGTCTGACCTCAATACCAGGGAAGATTCTGGAAAAGATAATCAAGCAATGAATTAGCGAACACTTAGAAGCAGACAAAGTAATAACCAAAACCCAACATGGGTTTGTCAAAAACAGATCATGCCAGACTAATCTTATTGCATTGTTTGACAAAGTGGCAAAACTAGTGGACCAGAAGAATGCTGTCAATAAAATTTACTCGGACTTCAGAAAGGCATTTGACAAAGTAAACCATAACCTATTACTTGATATAATAGAAAAATGTGGGTTAGACAGCATCATCAACATATGGATTTGTAACGGGCTGACCAACTGCACTCAACATGTAGTCCTCAATGGAACTGCATCTACATGGAGGGAAGTATGCAGTGGGGTGCTCTGTTTTAGGCCCAGTACTCTTCAACATACTCATCAATGATTTGGACGAGGGGATAGATGGGGAACTCATCAAAATTGCAGATGACACCAAGCTAGCAGGAATAGCCAACACCCCAGAAGATAGGCTTAAGATACAGAAGGATCTTGACAGACTTGAACATTGGGTGCTATCTAACAAAATGAAATTTAATGGAGAAAAAAGTAAGGTTCTACATTTAGGCAAGAAAAACAAAATGCACAGGTACAGTATATGTAGTACCTTGCTCAATAGTGGTGACTGTGAGAGGGATCTTGGAATCCTAGTGGACAATCACTTAAATATGAGCCAGCAGTATGCTGCAGCTGCCAAAAAAGCCAACACAGTTGTAGGCTGCATAAACAGGAATAGAATCAAAATCACGTGAAGTGTTAATACCTCTTTATAATGCCTTGGTAAGGCCATACTTGGAATACTGCATCCACTCTTGGTTGCCATGATGTAAAAAAGATGTTGAGACTAAGAGTGCAGAGAAGAGCAACAAAGATGATTAGGGGACTTGAGGATAAAATATATGAAGAACTGTTGCAAGAACGGTTGCAAGAGCTGGGTATGTCTAGTTTAATGAAAAGAAGGATTAGGGGAGACATGATAGCAGTGTTCCAATATCTCAGGGGTTGCCACAAAGAAGAGGGAGTCAAACTATTATCCAAAGCACCTGAGGGTAGAACAAGAAGAAATAGGTGGAAACTAATTAAGGAGAGAAGCAACTTAGAACTAAGGAGAAACTTCCTGACAATTAGAACAATTAATCAGTGGAACAACTTACCTCCAGAAGTTGTAAATGCTCCAACACTGGAAGTTTTTAAGAGATTAGATACTCATTTGTCTGAAGTGGTGTAGGGTTTCCAGCCTAAGCATGGAATTGGACTAGAAGACCTTAAGGTCCCTTCCAACTCTGTCTATTCTATTCTATTCTATTCTATTCTATTCTATTCTATTCTATTCTATTCTATTCTATTCTATTCTATTCTATTCTATTCTATTCTATTCTATATTTCAATGGCTGAGGGTCTCTCTAATCCTAGACCAAGACTTAACCACCACTGGTTGCTGCATAGTCTTTTCAAGCTAATTGATTCACAGAATTTTGTTCATTCCTTTCTTGTATGAGATAGGTAGTTATATTTATAAAACAGGTTTTCTAACAGAGATAAAATAAAATCATGATCTCTTCTTACGTAGTGGTAGAATGTTGAAAATTATGAGGAGATTACTTTATGGAAAAGCAGAGAACGAGTTTATGAAGTTAGGGTCTGTGAGAAGAACAGTGAAAACCATTCATATACTCAAACTTTACAACAGCCAGATCCAGGTACTTACATGAGCTGTGGAAGTTTTGATTTAGCTGTAAGGATTAGCAAGATGCTCTTAGCAGACTTATTAATACCCTGTTAGTATCGCTACCACAAATAGATCAAGGTACAGGTTTCCCCAAACCTTAAGATCTTGTTAGGAAACATGAATGTTTTTGACTGATTACTTGCAAATACATTGCTTTATAGATGTATCTCCCCTGTGTTTTTCATAACACACATTTTGTCTATATCTACAATAAATTAAATTTTTAGAGAAAATACGAAATGTCCCATGCCAGTGACCATTTATTATCTCTGCAATCACTTTCCTGTTCAGATTCTATATTATGATTTATAAATATATTTGCAGCTTGATTATTTTCATCAGTTTACATATAAATAGATCAACCTACATACCTGTTTTAACTAAGAAATATCATAAAATGCATATAGTTATATTAACTACCCTAATCACAGATGTGTATATTATTAATTCTATGTATAATATTTGAAACTATCACATCCCAATCTTATTTTTATTCTATAGAATAGAATATAGAAATATATTTCTATATTTTCCAAGAAGCTCACAATACTCAGGATTCTATTATCTTACCGTGAGATTTCTTATTATAGGAGACAAAAGTTGATTCAACTCATATCATAAATATGATAAAATAAATATTGCTAAATATTTATTTTATTGATGCAGCATCTGTAAGCTTATGAAATCTTTCCCAAGGATGTCTGAAATTACAGGTAGTCCTTGATTTGGGACCAGTTGCTTAGTAACCATTCAAAGTTCTGACAGACCCCACCCTCAAAAGGTATATACAACCTGGTTTCGAGGTTCTGACTACCCCCTGTGGTCACAATACTGTATTTTGAGCACTTGACAGTCAGCCTGCATTTACAGCCATTCACAGAGTCACGTGGTCTCATGACCACAGTTTATGACATTTTTCCTGAAACCTGGCATTTACTTTTGATTTTTGCCCAAAGCGAACCCATAGTGAATAATGGGTTTGCTTAATGACCATAGTATTCACTTAACGACCACCCACAAAAAGTCATAAAATTGGGTGGGTCACATCATGACTCCCTTTATGACATTGTGGCTTACACCCCTAATTGCAGGCTCCATTACTGTCATAACCTGAGGACTACCTGTATCAGTGTTGTGCCCATGCTATACAAACAGGCTGGAAGGGCAGCAAGATCATTAGATTCAGTATCAGCAGCAGCAATTTGGATTCAACCTCTGGCCAGTTCTCTCCACGCCTCTTTCCCATGTTGGAGATTTTCATTGTTGGGAAAGCCACAGTGAAAGGTTGGGAGCAAAAGTTCCCCTGATCCAGATCCACTTCCAAGGTGGGATGTCTAACTACAAGGTTGGCATCACTTCAACTAATGCTAGGATTCTCTCCTAGAAATCAAAATATTGATCACGAAAGCAATCACAATCATAATCTAACCACAAAATAAAACTAAAAATATCATGAATAATATTTAAAAATATCCTATATCAGTGAATCCATCTAAACGTGAGTATAGAGCTGTGATGGCGAACCTATGGCATGCGTGCCACAGGTGGCACATGGAGCCATATCTGTGGGCATGTGAGTGTTGCCCTAGCTCAGCTCCAGCGCGCATGCGCGTGCTGACCAGCTGATTTTCAAGCCTTCCAGGCCCACCAGAAGTTGGGAAATGGGCCATTTCTGGCCTCTGGAGGGCCTCCGGAGCAGCCTCCGGGGGGGAGGGAATGAGGGAGGCCATTTTTGCCCTCCCCAGGCTCCAAGAAAGGCTCTGGAGCCTGGAGAGGGTGAAAAACAGGCCAACTGGGCCAACCGGTAACCTTTTTGCCATCACGTGCCAAAAACGGGGGGAGTGTGGGGGAGGTCACACATGCATGAGCGGGAGGGGTGGGGCATGGGGGGCATTGAATTATGAGTATGGGCATATATGTGTGCGACCCCCACTGTGTTCCCCCCAGTTTTGGCACCCGACGGCAAAAAGGTTAGCCATCACTGGTATAGAGGAATAAGATTCATAATGCTTCATATAAAACCCATAACACAAAAGTCTGAAGGAAATAAAATGTATTTGTTTCATTATACTGAGTTATATCAGGATAGGAACTAACACGTTTTCTCTGGGGAAGGTGTTACATAGCAATGATTCAGCCTAAAAAGATACTTTTTCACTGCTACCCAGCCTCTTTTCATACTAAGAAGAGATATTTGGAAACAGAAATTCAGCATATAATTTTAAGTTATGCATGAAATAAGCTGATCCTTCTCATAATAGCTTCTCAAGCCCTGCAGGATTTTACAGGATTTAAAACCAACCGTTTGAACCAGGCCTTGATATGAAAACTAGGGAAAATGATAAATTACATACTAGCAGCAACAACCTGATTCCTACTTTACTTTATATAAAGCTTTACTTTACATTAACTGAATTGTTTAGAATGTTGTTAAAAACCATTTAATGTACAGGGCATTGCAACCTGCAACCTAAATGGGAGATTGCTACAGCACAGTCCATTAAAACCTAACCTTCTCTATCAAGGTAGAGTCACTCTTGACCTATTAGCATGAGCTAGAAGAAGATGCTTCATGACCTGCCTTCAGAACAAGTTGAACATCACTCAGCAGAACACCAAAACCATTCACTGGTAGTTTTTCCACCTCATGTAGATTAAATTTCAGTATGTTGCCTGGGTGAGCAGCTGCCCCTTTAAGACCTCTGGACTTGAACTCTTGCTTTAAGTTCATTGATTCTTATAGCAAATTAATTTATTTTCCCATAATCATAAATCTTCTATAAAGTCCCAAATCATCTCTTCTTTTGGTCATCTGGTTTTAAATCAACATGATCAGAACATGATTTATTTATTTATATAAATAATATAGTAATATAGTTTATATTATTTTGTGAGATGGGCAGTTTATATAACTGCCCATCTCACAAAACAAGTTATTCTATCAATAGCCTATGGAATTTTCACTGGCAACAAGTTAGAAAAAGACATTTATGTATCTTATAAAAAGAAAGTAACTAGTGTTTCAGATTTAAGATTTTGCCCAAGGTTAATATACTTTGTAAGAAGTAGACTATAACAATGCAAAAAATAACAATAAAAGAATAATTTACATTGTAATACTGCAGTCATGTTTGGAGGAATGGAACTAATATAACTGGAGGCTACAAGCTGTCTATCTAAAAAATTAACAACACAGTTTTGTGCAAATTCATTTTGAATACCCCACGGGATTCTCTGTGTATGTCTACAGTAGCAGTCCAACTTTATAATTAATACAAAAGTTTGAAAGAATTAGTCACAGGTAATTATTTTTTTATTTAGCTTTATATGTCATTTCAACTGCATAGGACTCCCCTGACATAAATCTACCACCATAAAAAAAGATTAAAACAATAGAGATTATAACATCAGCCTAAACAAACAATAATAGTATCTTTTCTATTCACCATTATAAAGTAAGAAACTGCCTTATATCAGCTTAGAACATTGGTATGGAACTCGATAGACACACTTGAAGTGAAAGTTCAGGCAAAAATATTTTCAACTTTTCCTAGAAAAAAACAGGCTTTAAACCTGAAATATTCTGCATGTAAACATGTGATTTACTGTTCTCTTTAGCTGTTGCTTCTTATTGCTACTCCTTGCAATAATATTGGTCTATATTAGATTTATCATGGAATACATTTAGCCTTTGAAACATACTCATAGCAATAGTATTACACTGCAGTAAATTCAATTTATAAATATGTCTTTCAATAAGCAAAACAAGTTTTCTTAATATGAAATCAGGTGAATTCTAATGCTTGAGACAATACCTTTAATTAACATTTGCAACCTAATCCCATATGGATGTTCTACAAGTCTTTTTTTATTATTTTACTGCAACAATAACATGGCTACTACCTATCTATATGTGCATACACACAGACTCACACAGACACAATTGCCGATATTCATGACTTTTCCAGCACTTTCCCTAAGCAGAAGAATAAATGGCCAACCAAATAAACATTCATTAATCAGGTCAGGACATGATAGAATGCCTATTTTGAAAGAACAGGGCTCTGCTGATTGTCTGGGTCTTGGGGAAAACAATATAGTACTTCTGCACTGATGTATTAATGTTTGGATGGCTTCCCAGCTCTCTCTTCAACCACCATGGCAGAACTGTCACAGAAAAGCTTCAATGCGCAGATGCCTCAAAATAAGACACTCAGTACCACTTTATGGTGCATACATGAATCCAGACTGCAGAATTAAAGAAACCTTCCAAAGGCAAATAGACCCAGCTCAGAGGAACCAGATCATCCTGCTGCAGGTCCCCACATGAGATCTCTTCTTTCAATGTTACCTATATGTGCAAAATGTTATCTACATGTGCAATATTACTCACATTACTCAGGCTCGCTTATACACCTCACCATGCCTTTATGCAAATTTGCCTGAACCTTTCAACATCCATCTATTTTCAAATCTGCATGAACTTCCTTTGCATGATCAATGATGCTTGGCCTACATTTCTCTAGGCTCAGCTGGGGAGTAATGTGCAAACTTGGACCCTGCGGAATGAAATCACTGTCACAATTTAACATTATACAGATGGCAATTCTGCTAAAAACTATGGTTTCACAAGTGAATTTAACAATTAAATGCATCATCAGAACACTTATCTGAAGTGTAAAATGGATAATGCTTGCTTGAGAAAAAGAGAGATATTCTCACAGACTATCAAACTGCATTGTATCTTCCTTCTTACAAATTTCTGTGAGAAAACCAGATGCTATGAAAAACTCAGCTCAACCAGAACAGAATGTTTTAATCACTGAAAAATAAATAAGTCTCCAATTTGGATCCAAACAAAATCTTACAATATAGCAAGCTATCTTCCAGAATTCATCATTATATTTCTCATGGAGTAATGGAGTAATCAATAAACATTTGGACATTACTTTTAAAAGATGTATTTAATGTATTTCTGGCTACTTTTTCAACACTAAAAAAGCTCTATATAGATATTCTTGATATTTTAATATATGCTTTGAATACTGGAAAAGTATTACTCCCCTGATGTTTTAAACTATTTTTAAACTGCTACTAATGTTTTCCCATCTGCAGTGCTTTCCAGCACCAAAGATCTATTACTTTATAAGTATTAATAATGCTTTAAATGTTTGTTTTTATTAGGGAAACAATAACAACCATTTATATTGTAGTAAACATGGTGTATAAGGAATCGATTACATAACTATTTTAATTTATATTCTAACTGGATGCAATTAGAATAGGTACACTTTGTGCTTAAGCGTGAACGATTGTGTCTTTGTAGGCAAACATCACATCAATATGACAAATGTATATGAAATGGAAGCATGTAGAAATATTTGGGGGTTTTTTTTTCATAACTCAAGCCAGGCATATTCCTGACAATCAGTAGCTTTGGGGAAACTACTTGTGGCTCTTTATCCACAAACCATGTCCATGCTTTTCTTTTTTGCATACCACTCATCCCATCTTTTGCTGGGTAATCAGCATCCCATTCATGTTTCTTGGCTCCCCTCTCTCTCTGATACTAGCCTGCACTACGGCACCCTTTGTGAAAGCAGGTCCTCATCCGGTTGATATGCACATGCTTCTCTCTTCACCTCCATCTTCTTGCCATATTCATCTTCCTACACACTAGCTCAAATTTACACACATGGGCAGATTTCTCCATTCCCCATCTTTGAAATCTTTGAAATTTAAGCTTGAATGGCCCCCAACTATTAGATGTTATCAGAGCTCTGCTTGATACAACATCAAAGGCACAGCATAAACTGAACCTATTAGCAACATTCTCAAAATAAGAGGTTTGGTTCTGAAAAAGGGGGTATCCAATCTGCTCTAAGGAGTTGCATCTCCCCAAACCTCAAAAACATGTATTTCCGTAACATTAGGAGCACATGGCAAACTCAGGCCAAACCATCTTTCTTTTCCTCCCATATGCACTGGTCTCAACAAGACACCCCAGTATCCCCAGCCTTATCCTGCAGCACAGTTATAAATCACCCTAGTGCACCCCAAATTCCTCCCCTCTTTTCTCATGGGCTCCATGGATTGCGCCTTCCCTTCTACTATACACAGCTTTCTTGCTCCCGGCTCCAGTTTACACTCAGCAAGCGACACGCTCCGCAGCATGGGCTCCCAGCTGCACTTCGCCCTTAATCCCCGCTCCTTCCAGCCCAAACTAGTCCACAGCCTCCATCCTCCTGGGCTCAGCCAACCGAAGTTGCCCCCGCGCCACTTCTCCTGCGATACTTCGCCCAGCCCGGCTAGTCTGTGGCTCCCACCTGGCGGAGGGTCCGTGAGGCTGCGCGGGGCCCGGTGCAGCGGCAGGCGCTCTGCCCGGTGGGAGCTGTCCTCCACTGCTTGGTGCTGAAGGTGGCTTGGTGGATCCAGGCGAGGTGGAGGGACCCGCGGCCAGGCCGGGGGGCAGCTGCCCCTCGGCTCCCCCGCCCTCTAGGCTGGCCTCATTGCCCATGGCCAGGCAGCAGCGGTCCGGATGGAGACAAGGCTCCCCGAGCGTCTTCAGCGCAGTGCTGTCTGCGCCGCCATCAGCCTAGCACCACCATCTCCGCCTGCCCCGTCCGCACTGAGCATGCGCCTAGCTTTGAGCGCGAGCCCAGCACCCAGCCCTCCGAGAGGACGCGCTTCGTTGGGGGCGCGCGGGCGGCGCGCGGGCCCGGACCAATGGAGGCTGGCGCAGCGCTCGAGCCGGCCCCTCGCCAGCACGTGCGTGGCCTCGCCAATGGTTGCTAAGATTCCCTCTCTTCGTTTCTCCCGCCGGCGCCTCTGGCATGTAAAAGATCCGGATTGCAAAACGCAAGTGGAGCGGGTCTTGGGGCGCCATACCACCAGGCAGACGGAACAGACCCACCCGGGCAGAAGCAGCCAAGCCCGGAATGGATTGTCTCGCTGTCCTTTTGCCATTTGGGGAGGAGGTCTTCATTGGCAACTCCCGCTTTTCGGAGTCCTCTCACTCAAAGTAGCTCCTCAGACACATTGGAAACTAATCAAAGAGAGAAGCAACCTGGAATTAAGGAGAAACTTCCCAAAAGCGAAGACAATTAACCAGTGGAACAGCTTGGCCTCCAGAAATAGTGGGTGCTCTATCACTGGATGTTTTTAAGGAGAGTCTAGAGACAGTCATTTATCTAAAATGGTATAGGTTCTCCTGCTTGATTTGGAGGCTGGACTAGAAGACCTCCAAGGTCCCTTCCAGTTCATTCATTCTATATATGGCAGATTATGTGCCCAATCAATACCTTTTAAGAGGACATCATTCCATGTCAAGTGGTCTGGGGGGGTCCCTGCTTGACCATCACGGATTTCAATGAATTGACAAATGGGTCCTATTGATTATGTTCACTATTCATGGCGTACATCATCCCCCTCTTTGTGACTTTATTTACACAACACTATAGTTTACTACTAGCACTGTTTATATTCTCTTTGAAAGGGACACCTTCTGGAAGTGTTGGACCTCAGCTCCCATAATTCCCAGCTGGCATTGCTGAAGAGCTTCTGACAGAATTAGAGATGTTGATGTCCAATGTGTCTTGAGGGCTGGAAGTTTGATACAAAGCTTCTGCAGACTTACTGTATAGAACTAGGTGTGAATAGCAAATTCAGACATAAAAAGGGCAACTATTAATTATATGGGTACCAAATTATTGGGTACCAAATTCCAATTTTTTAAAAAAACAAAAATTACAGACGCACTTCCTCTTAACTTTATGAACTTGTATTGAATTCTTGATTAGTCTGTATCCTGAATATTGTGTTCTCAGGGCTGTATATTACTAATAAAGGCTTGTTTTCCCTTAATTTCAATACCTGTCAGAATTTTTTCCTGTTTCTAATAAATGAATCATCAATCACTCTTACAATTTGGTGTGTACCACATTTAAATATTCTATCCTATTCAATGTATTGCTTTTTTAAAAAAAACTTGAATATTTATTTTGGCTTGAGAAAACAGATTAATACTAGGATTAATTACAAGTAGTCCTTGATTTACAACAGTTCATTTAGTAACCATTCAAACTTACAACTGCACTGAAAAAAGTGACTTATGACTACTGTAACGCTCTCTACATGGGGCTCCCCTTGGGGTGCACCCGGAGGCTCCAACTGGTCCAGAATGCGGCCGCGCGGGTGATTATGGGAGCGACAGGGCGCTCCCATGTGACACCTCTCCTGCGCGAGCTGCACTGGCTTCCGGTGGTCTTTCGGGTGCGCTTCAAGGTGTTAGTTTTGACCTTTAAAGCGCTCCATGGCATGGGACCGGGGTACCTGCGGGACCGCCTGCTGCTACCGATAACCTCCCACCGGCCAGTACGCTCACACAGAGAGGGCCTTCTCAGGGTGCCATCAGCCAAGCAATGTCGGCTGGTGGCCCCCAGGGGGAGAGCCTTCTCTGTGGGGGCACCCACCCTATGGAACGAGCTGCCTCCAGAAGTTTGTTTGATCCCGGACCTCCGCACTTTCCGAAAGGCCCTTAAGACCTATTTATTTCAACAAGCCGGCCTTGCTTGATTGTTTTTAAATGGGGGTTTTAACAAAATTTTTCTTATTGATTTCTGGGGTTTTAAATTGGGTATTTTAATGGGGTTAGAATTTTATTTGGAACGCCAATGAATTTAATTTAATTTTATCATTCTTCTAATGTTTGTATTATATGTGTTTTAAATTTGGTTGTTCACCGCCCTGAGTCCCCCTCCCGGGGAGAAGGGCGGTATATAAATTGAAATAAATAAATAAAATAAATAAATAAATAAATTTTTCACACTCATGATCCCCGCCAATGATCACCTGATCAAAATTCAGATGCTTGGCAACTGACTCATTTATGATGGTTGCAGTGGCCCAGGATCATGTCATCACCTTTTCTGACCTGAGAAGCAAACTCAATGGGGAAGCCAGATTCATTTAACCATGTTACTAATTGAACAACTGCAGTGATTCATTTCACTTAATAAACCAAAAAACTGTGGCAAGAAAGGTTGTAAAATGGGGCAAAATTCATTTAACTGTCTTGGCAGCAGAATTTTTGGGCTCAGTTGTCATAATTTGAGGGCAACCTGTAATACTAGGCAAATTATTTAGTTTGGGGGACTGTTGAAATGTTGCCATGACTTAATATACCCATACTATAAACTCATACTACTATACCCATACTATAAACTAAAATACATTGAATACAGATTCAACATATTTAGCTATAACCATCTTGATAGTATAGATGTAGACTACTGTCTAAATTATAATAGGATCAAATAATCTAATGTCTTTGAATACACTCCTTCACTGTATGTGGTGATATTGCAAAAAGAAGTATTTCATAATGGATAGGACTGCAATATTTTGTTAATTAACTTTTTTCCCCAGTGGGGAAGCCAGCACAATCCATTGTAATAAAAACAAAAACCTTTTGGTCCCTTACGGTCAACATTTTGTGGATGTTGGATTTATGGGATATAAGGGGAGAATGTTCCTGTGTTCATGGTGGTGGTAGAAAGTATTAATAGGATGATTTAGGGAGAAATGAAATGTAAGAGGTCAATTCAGTGGTCTTAGAGATGGAGGCATGTTTGCATTGGTGTCACAATGAACATACTTAATGTAATACAAAACCATGGCTTCTGTTTAATGCTTGAGGAACAGCATTAAATATGAAACTCAAGAAGGAAAATAGGAAATCAACTGAGAAGTCAAATGACCACAAACGTTAGAGCTAGATGGGGGAAAATAAGGCTCTGAAGCATAATTAGATTAAATCAACAGTATAAAAGAACATGTATGATCAATTCAACTTATTATGTGCCACATTACAAAGAAAAAGTGTTATAGGAGTATTGTAGTATTCATCCTATGACATCATAGAATGAAGGACACTGCAACATGCCCTAGTAAAGGTCAACTGGTATTTTTGGTGTATAGGTGTATGAAAATAGGAAATTATTAACTCTCCCATTAAATATTAATAGCATTTTGAAAAGGCTAGATAATTAGTTCTGGTTATGTTGTACAATAATGCAATTTCTAGGAATCACATCCAATCTTTTTTTTTTTTGGCCTGGGAGCACTGACAGTTACATAAAGCAATATAGGAAAGGCTGCATGAAATCAGTTTCTGCTTGAGTGACTTCTTCCTGGTATATTGGAAGGTTTCACTGAAAACAGTGCAGCAATCCAATAGGTTGATAGATGGGTTTGAGCTAATAATTAAATATTATTATCCAGGCTCTTGTTTCTATTCTAATCAGGCCAGAATCTATAATAAAGGCTGTATTAGAAACCCATTTAGGAGTGCCAAATGCAGAACAAGGAGTTCTAACTTTGTACAGTTTCAAGCAGTCTAAAAATAGAATATTTGCCCCTAATACAAATAGTCATCACTGAACAGCCACTCATCCAGCCACTGTTCAAACTTATGACAGCACTGAATGAGGACTTACAATCAGTTCTCTTATTGGGGCCATCACGGTGTCCCCATGGACACATGATTGCAATTTAAACATTGGCAACCAGCTTGCAATTATGACATTGCAATAATCTGTGGTCACATGATTATCATTTGCAATCTTCACTGCCAGCTTTTTATTATTATTATTATTATTATTATTATTATTATTATTGCATATAAATTATATTAGAATTTGGTGATTTGTTCTCTGAGCTTGTTGAGTTTTGGAACGTTTCGTCACCAGGCTAGGTAACATCATCAGAGAAACTTTGGTTGAAGTGTCTTCTTTCAGTTCTCTCCTGCTTTTATAGGTCTTACGTGGTTAGTTGGTCATGTGAACGACTGGTTTCGTCACCACATGACGGACGTTTTGTAGCCTGGTGATTTAAGCTGTGCCTATTCAGCCTGGCTTGTCCCATCTCAGTGTGACTCACATATTAATGTTACTACTATTTTGTAACTAAGAAAAATGACTGAAGTCACTTGGCCATTTGATTTGCTATGATAGAAATAATGTTGATGACATGATAGCAGTGTTCCGATATCTGAGGGGTTGCCACAAAGAAGAGTGAATCAACCTATTCTCCTGGTACCTGAGGGCAGGACAAGAAGCAATGGGTGGAAACTAATCAAGGAGAGAAGCAATTTAGAACTAAGGAGAAATTTCCTGACAGTTAGAACAATTAATCGGGGAACAACTTGCCTCCAGAAATTGTGAATGCCCCAACACTGGAAATTTTTAAGATGTTGGATAACGATTTCTCTGAAGTAGTGTAGGGTTTCCTGCCTGGGCAGGGGGTTGGACTAGAAGACCTCCAAGGTCCCTTCCGGCTCTGTTATTCTATTCTATTCTGTTTTCTAATGATTGTGGCAAGACTCCATCTGTTAAATTTTATAAACTTCTTTTCTGGGTATAAATACTTAGGAAATTCAAAGCAATTTAGATTGAGACACTTTAAAAGAAGGCATATATTAGGCAGATCTCAGAATTTAACAGAGAATCTCTATCCAGAGAATTGGACTTATCACTGAAGCTTATAACAAAGAAAAAATAAATGTCTGTTTTTAAAAAGTATTTATGTATTGTGTGTGTGTGTATACATTGTGTGTGTATAATGTAAGTGTGCATGTATGTACGGTATTTATATATATGAATGATAACTTTTTTCCCCACAATCAGTGAAATGTTGGCTACGTCACAGATTAAAGAAGAATACACATTCAGTATTTATAAATTGCCAACATCACTTGAGGTTGGCAGAACATCACTTGAGGTTGGCAGAACAATCTTTGCTAGAATTCAGAAAACCTAGTTTTCAGAGCAATGTCTAAATCATTCTGCTACACAAGCATTTTAGCAAGAAGGGCCCATCATGTTTTTCAAGGCATGTTCAAGAAAATGAGAATTCAATCTCCACTAGTTTTGAAAATCTTAAGTAAGCAGTCAGTAATGTAAGTCTCCTATCTTGGGTTTGGTCCTCCTCCTCCCCCCCCTCCCCAGTTGAAAGAACAGCCAGGCTGAAAATAACACAATGCCCGGGGACGCAGAAGCCACTCTATCTGGGTGAAGATTCTCCTCAGTGAATTTGTGATAAGCTTTATGTTGGTGTGCTTAATGATCAAAGGCCCAGATGAAGACCGTTCTGAAGAGAAATGAAACTAAAGAAGTGAAAGATCTCCCTGGCCCAATCCTGGTGCCTCACTGCACACCAGAACCATACGTAATTATAGGTCATTGGCAGAAACAGTGGCAGAGCTGCTGATATTTCACTTATTCAGGTCCGTTACCAAGAAAGCAGCCCTCCTTCCATCATAATGAAACTCCCTGGAGAGTTACCATTGGGATTCCTTATCCCTCGATGAGGATGAGAAATAAACCAAGTGTAGCTTTGTAAGACTTATTATAATATGCTTCAGTGAGATGCAGCCTGTGGCCATAAACCCACTTCCTTGTAAAAATGATAGGAATAATGAACATGAATGAGCACAAGGAAGTGCACAAAGACGCATATGTTTATATGTTTATTATAATTAAAGAACAAAACTGGTAATTTTCGGCCACGTTCAGTCCACAGGCTGTAAAGGGGTCATAAGTCTCCACCCCTGGTTTAGAGGAGCTCCTCAGATGGAGCAAAAGTATTTATTATAAATGCAGATGTAAGTCCCATGTCTGTCTCCAAAGTCTGGTTGTATCAATCACATGTGATTTCTTTTCTTAAGTGTCAGCTGTTTTCCCTCTGTGGGCACCTGTGTGTGTATTGGGGGTCTTCTAGGAGTCACAACCCATGCAAAAAGGAGCCAGGTTCTACCCTGATCCAGGAGCTGCTTCCCAGTGGCATCCTCAATGGCCTAAAAGACTTGACTTGACCCAGTCTTGAGCTGGTATTTTCTGCTTTGTTGGCAAGATTTGCCATCCTGTTCTCTTTTTATGTTATCCCGCCTCCCCACCCTCTCACTCATATTGTATTTAATTCATTCATTGTGTTGTGGGCCACCCAGAGTCATTCTGGTATCAGTAATTGGCTCAAAGTCACCTAGCAGACACTGTGCCTAGAACTGATGGTCTTCCGGTTTCTTTTTTTCTTTTTTACAAAAGTATCATGGTCTTCTGATTTCTAACCAGTGCCTTAACCACCCTACCAAACTGGCTTTGCCCCCCACCCACTCTCTCTTTTCCCTGCCTTTGTCCCTCTCTCCTCCCTCCTTCCTTGTTTTTTCTAAAAGAAATAGTAAGAAAGTCTTGCTGCACAAAGATTTATTGGACCTAAATATGCTCGTATCTTGTTTCCAACAATATCAGGCAACCCTTAAGGGCAATAGCTCTCTTCTAGCACTATTCTAGTACTTATGATATTCATAGAATGCTAGCCCTGAGGGTTGCTTAAAACCATCATTGCTAACCACCATGACCTTATTTTTAATACCATCTAAATGATAAGTCCATAGTTTAGTTACATTAAATTAGATACTTGCTTTGTTTTACCCTAGACAACACAGTGGGAGCCTACCCATTACAGCTGTAAGTTGAGGACTATTTTACTCAAAATCAAGATCATTTAATGCAGGGGTGTCAAACTGGGTGCATCACACGCCCACCCCAGCTCCTCGAAGGTAAAAATGTCACAATACGTCACATGACTTCAACGTGATGTGGTGAGTTTGACACCAGTGAGCTAGTGGAATTGAGTGCTGCAATGAGTGATCCAAAGCAAGTGCAATGAATCTTACCAGTTGTGAAGTTGTGAAGGTTGTTAATAGCAATAGCACTTAGACTTGTATACCGTTTCATAGTGCTTTATAGCCTTCTCTAAGTGGTTTACAGAGTTAGCATATTGCCCCCAACAATTTGGGTCCTCATTTTTAGGGTTGCCAGGTCTGCTTCCAAAAAATAGCGGACAAGCAGGGGGGGGGGTGTTTAAGTAGTAAAAAAAAATTACAATTAAATTATATATTTTCTTATGAACATTTTAATACGTATTAAAATAATCACTTCAGAACTTTACTTAAAATTCAAAACATCAAATATATTATAATAATATGTAAAATATTAAATTACATTTTACTTTGCTGTCGTGTGTATTTTTTATTTGACTGCGCAGCTTTGATCACTTCTTTGTGTTTAAGGAATAATTCTTTAATTTCAGTACAACGTTGAGAAATATTAAAAAATATATAAAGTTCACTTCGAACTGATGGTACAAGCAGTCGGTTACGTTCGTCAATCCACAAATTTCCCATGACGCTGAAAATTCGTTCAACGTTTGCATTTGATACTGGAATTGATGCACAATACCGGAACAGTTTCAGTAAACTCGGAGCTGGCTCTTTCTTGAAAAAGTATGTCCACTTATCAAGGGATGAATCGCCCTGCAGATGAACATAAACTTCGTCTAAGGCAGAAATTTCATCGAAGAGAGTGTTGAGGGTTTGAACAAAAAAAAAATGTCCACTATTTTGTGAAAAAAAATAGTGAACATAATGTGAAAAAAGTGAACTGTCCGCTCAAATAATGGACACCTGGCAACTCTACTTTTACCCACCTTGGAATGATGGAAGGATGAATCAGCCTTGAGCCTGGTGAGATTTGAATTGCCAAATTGCAGGCAGCCGGCAGTCAGCAGAAGTAGCCTGCAGTACTGCACTCTAACCACTGTGCCACCGTGGCTCACCGTTAAATGAGACATTGATACGATTGTCTCACTTAATGACACCAATCACTGTTCTTTCCATTGTAACCCTTAAGTAGAGCACAAGTAGACCTAGCATAAGTCTAGACCCATACAGCAACATCTCTCCAGCTCACATATAGTTTGCCCTGAGCCTCCCAGGACCTACCCCACCCACTGCTCCACTTCCCATCCTGGGGGGTCCCCACAGGCTTTGGGCCTGCTTCCTACCACACATAGGAGAGCTGTAGGATGGAGTGGCTGCTTTCCCAAGGAGATAAGTGATTGAGTGTAACAGGGAATGGGGAGGAGGGTGTGGAACCCAATGGGGTGGGAAGCAGGACCAAGATCTGCAGGGATCCAGAGGGGGAAAGATAGGCTGGGGGAAACCACTGCAGCATCCCTGCAGTTGGTTGCCAGGCATCTGAATTTTGTCCACATGACTGTGTGGGTACTGCAGCAACCATAACTGCATACAGGGATTATGAATTTCTTCATTCAGTGCTGTCATAATTTTGAATGATCATAAGTCGAGGATTACTTGTATTTATTCTCTATTCATATTCTTCATTATTCATCAACTTTTTTTAAAAAAATCTCTCTTGCAGAGTAGTTCTGCACACACACAGAGAGACACCCTTCCTTTTTCTGGTTGCCTTTTAAAATCTTTTTTTCCAGCTGGAAATGTTCATGAAACAATCCTGAGATATTCATTGATCATATTGTGTATGAATGTGCTGTTGTTCTGAATGTCAGCTGGCAAAAGAACAGACATTCCCAATAAATATCAGTTCATCATATTGCAAGATTAAAATCCATACATTCACAAAAAAAAGATGCTGTTTGTCATATAGGTTATTCTAGCCCCTCCTTTTCTGGAGACCAAAAAAAAAAAAAAAGGTAATTTTCAAGAAGGAAGACAGAAATGGATGCATGGGCAAGGGACAAAGGAAGAAATGGGGAACCATGACTAAGAAAAGAACTGGAATAAGATGTCCCGGCAGCTTTACGTTAAAGTTTGGAATTTCCAGGAAGAGAAGCAGAGGAAACTTTTTTTCAAGAAAACTTGATATTTTCAGGTAATTTTTCTAGCCAGAAGTTTAATTAATTTCTGTTTGATTTTGTGCTGCTACTAATTCAAGATTCTTTGTCCAAAGTAAAAAGTGAGTTGTATGCCACTCTGTAATGATAATTCAGGCATGTTTTAGAAGATCTACTATTTTTCCTTTTAAAAAATCCCGTTATGGTGACAAAAGTTCTGATTTTTTTTCTTCCTAGCATTTTCTTACCAGCCCACTTTTTTCAGATCAACTAAGTGTTGATTCATTGGTTGAGACAGGAATTGACGTCTAGTTTGTCACCCAAGCCTGACATCATGGGCAGAGAGTGAATGACCCAAAGATGCCCAGCTGGCTTTTATGCCTAAAGCGGAATAAGAATACAAAGTTTATTGATTTCTAGCTTGGTGCCTTAACCACTAGAATAAACTGGCTCTGGGTGGGAATAATAATAGTTGAGAAAATATCTGTGTGTTTATTGGAAAGTTGAGATGGAGAAATCCTACGTTTTCTTTTAGACAAATGGTCTACCTAAATCATTTCTTTTGCATTTTCTTGTGATTTTTTTTTCTTTACTGGTTTCAGACAAGATACAATGTAACTTTTTTCTATGGTTAGATGTCTGAAAGTTAAAAGTACTTTCTCTCTTACCGTTGCATAAATTTCATTTTCTTTATTTCTAATGAAATTGGTTTTGTTTCCTAAAATGCTCCAGTCACATGTTTATAAACAAGACTAGGATACTGCATTATAGAAATTGCTCCCTTTTTATCCCTAACTTTTAAATCATCAGAAAGATAGCCCAGGCCTATGAGAATCCTGTTCTTCTCAAACTCTTCTTCTCAGTTAGGGGATGATGCCAGTTGTTATGTCCTTGGGAATATAAGTAAGGGCAGCAAGAATGATCTATCCCCAATTCCAAAGCAGAAAGCAGACCCATGGAGTGAAGATCCAAAGGCTTCTGGGAGAGGTTTGAAACCTCCAGCATTCCACCCTACAAGCTCAGCTATTTTCCTACAGTTATCTTTGCCCATATATACCCCAACATGACTGCAGGAACTGAGGTTGTACTCCTTGACAAGATGAATTTCTTTCTCAAACTAAAGGGATTGTCATATTAATTTATTACAACTACTCATATTTACACATATTTGTAATAAAGTAATCGATAAATGTAATAACCATGAATCTCTCAGTACTAAGACTGAGCCAATGCAGGCAGAAAAGGAACAAGCACTAAAACTTATAGAAATAGCACTTAAATTTATATTCCACTTCATAGTGCGTTTACAACCTTCTCTAAGTGGTTTGCAGAGACAGCATATTGCCCCCAACAACCAGGGCTCTCATTTTACCTACCGCAGAAGGATAGAAGGCTGAGTCAATCTTGAGCCAGTCAGGATTGAACTGCTGGCAGTTGGCAGAATTAGCCAGTAATACAGGAAGTCCTCAATTTACAACAGTTCATTTAGTGACAGTTCAAAGTTACAATGACACTGAGAAAAGTGGCTTATGACCATTTTTCACACTTATGACCATTGCAGCAACCCCATGGTCACAAGATCAAAATTTAGATGCTTGGCAACTGGTTCATATTTATGACAATTGCAGTGTCCCGGGGTCATGTGATCACTTTTTGCGACCTTCTGACAGGAAAGTCAATGGGGAAGCCAGATTCACTTATCAGCCCTGGTATTAACTTAACCGCAATGATTCACTTGTAAAATGGCAAAATCCACTTAACAAATGTTTCACTTATTCCACATAAATTTTGGCCTCGAATTATGGTCATAAGTCGAGGATTACCTGCACTGCATTTAACCACTGCACCACCATGGCTCTTCTTCACAAGGCTTATGAAACAACACTGCAATGTTGCTTTCATTAATCTGGTCTCTTTGCCCCTCCCTCAACAGACACCATTGGTGAGGCCTATTAGACAGGCAGCAGTTTTAATGAACCAGATTAGCCATAGCTGTGGGCTGGACCTGGACTTTCCAGCAGAGTGCAGGGTCTTTCTAGGAGGATCTGATATGAAACAGCAGGGGATAAGCTGCCTTTAGGACTGCCTGCTCTCTGCCCTTTTAGATTCTCTTGCTTATTTGCAACGAAGGCAAACAGCATAAAGAAGCCAAAAGAATAAAAGTTTTATAAATCTCCTGTGTACTCTGTTAAAGGAAAATCTGTGCAGTGGCAGCCCGCTAAATTAGTACCCAAGGAAATAGGATGCCATTATCGTTAGATCAGCTTGGGTTCAACAGGGAATATACAGTACAATGTTCCATGAATTTGACACTGATCTACAAATGTTAATATGGTATAAAAGAGAAACTGGTAAATATAGAGGGCATAATCATAGTAAGTATATATCTCATTTAATTTTAATTAAAAAGTATATGAAATGTATTCTTTAAACTAACTTCAACCATTTCAATGCTGTCCAGCATTTAACTCAAAGACAATATGTATTTGGGTCTAGAAAAGTCATATCTATATAAATTTATGGCTTCAGATTTTCAGCTGAGCCATCTGAGCTTAGAATATTGATCCAGCACTTGTGTGGAAATAGGTCATGCTAGCTTTCTTTCCATTCTTAGTAACTATGTTGAAAAAGTGGTTGACTAAAAGAGTATAAAAATTTAAGCAGCTTAACATTGTGTGATCTCCATTTCAGATACTGCCCCTGGGTATTTCCAGCTGTAGAAATTTTCCAGATTAAGTTTTCACATCATTGCATCTCCATGCCAGAAATGACTGCATCCGTGGAACTTCTGACACAACAGTGTCTCAAAAGTCACGGGAGCATAGCAAGGACCAAATGTGGCAACCTTAAGAGCGATCACATGGGAGATTCCATCTGTCTGGCTAATTACCTGAAAGGAATATTGAGCATGGCCTCTCTATGTAATCAGATGCCAAATGGCTCATATGATGAGGAACCTTGTAACAAAATGCAGAGACTCGATTTGTATAATTTTATCCAGATGCTGCCATATAGATGACAACCCTATAGCAATGACAGCTTAAAGTCCTGAGGAAAGGATCTCCCTCTCACTAAAAACAAATAAACAAAACATGACTAAATTCGGAAATACATTGCTCTGCCTATGAAAGCCAATGGATTCATTCATAACACTCATTGGCCACTCATTGATCGTGGTGTGAAAGGATGACTTGCAATAATAAAACAGCCTCCTATAGATCAACTGATATGAATTATCCCCACCAAATTAGTGCCTTCTGGGTGTATGCAACTACACCTCTCTAAATCTCCACCCACCCTCTCTCATCATTCCCAGAAGCTAGGGCAATAGATATCTGGCAAGGGATTACAAAGTTATAACCTATTGATTCCATTCAAATTATGTAAACAAATTGATAATGAATTTGTTCTATTGAATGGAACAATTCTATGGAACGGTCAATCATCAAGGAAGCCATGTAAACCTGAAAAACTCTCACTGCTAAAGAACACAATCTGAACAGAACAGAATAACAGAGTTGGAAGGGACCTTGGAGGTCTTCTAGTCCAACTCCCTGCCTGGGCAGGAAGCCCTCCACCACTTCAGGCAAATAGTTATCTAATCTCTTCTTAAAAACTTCCAGTGTTGGAGCATTCACAACTTCTGGAGGCAAGTTGTTCCACTGACTAATTGTCAGGAAATTTCTCCTTAGTTCTAGGTTGCTTCTTTCCTTGATTAGTTTCCACCTATTGCTTCTTGTCCTGCCCTGAGCCTAACTTTATTTAGGAGCAAGTCTTATTAATTCTAAGAAGTTTTACTTCTAAATAAATAGGTTGCAATTTATTACCTTAAGGTATTTAAACTTGGTAGAACAGCTCCACTGAATATATATTGATATATTTGGCAGGTCTGTAAATTTGAACTGATGCTTAAATCTAAATGGCATAAAATAATTTGCTAAACTGCTAATTTCTTACATGCCTAAAATGTCTTTTATTAAACATTGAAATTGCTTGCCAAGAACAATACAACACATTTTATTCATTGCTTAAAACATCAAATTGGTATTTAACTTTTTGTAATAAAACTTTCAGCTAATTATTGAGTGACATGCTTCACAATTCTATAGGAAAACAATTTTTCACTTCACTGATTATCTTAACACATTCTGTTAAGGGCCATTATTTAAATATAAGCACTTCTAATTAGCCACCTGTATTGCAGGTTTTTGAAACACGCTTCTCTCAAACTTCTGGTTTGCGATAACTAAGAGACTCTTTTTGTCAGAGCCAATAAAAGGTATACTGATGGTTTATGGAATAATAAAATCAATGCCTGTATATATCATTACTATACTATTTCAGATTTTTCCCCTACTCCTCCAGAAATAAAATGCCAAATGATACATTAAACTAATGGATTGTGTTGTACAGCTGAATCTGGCAATCTCTAGTCAATGAAAAGAAATGGATTGGTTTTTTTTTTTTTACTGGGATCAAGCAAAAGGAGACAGGCAGTTTTATCTTTCCCCCATAGTTGCAGTGGGAGCATAGATCTGCCTCATGCAGTTACGACACTTAAAATAAGCTAATGCTAATGGCATCTAATTCCAGTTTGCACAAAGCTGGTATTGGGTACTACTTAATTTGTGAGATAAGGTGGGAAAGGTATAGAAGTGTATACAAAAAAGGCTGGCAACTCTAATACCCTGTTCACAAAACATTTTTAACTGGATCAAAGTTGCAGTATGGCTGTTGTGAGAAAGTAATAATGTAGCAGCAAGAGGTGAGGGGACAGGCCTAGCTTGGTTCTGGCAGGGGTGCTATTCAGCAGGTTCTGACAGGTTCTGGAGAACCGGTAGCGGAAATTTTCAGTAGTTCAGAGAACCGGTAAATACCACCTCTCGCTGGCTCCAGAGTGGGGTGGGAATGAAGATTTTGCAATATCCTTCCCCCAGGAGTGGGGTGGGAATGGAGATTTTGCAGTATCCTTCCCCTGCCACACCCACCAAACTACTACTGGATTCTGGGTTAAAATGCCTGTACTGGATGGGGAGAAACCCATCCCAAAAAGTTCAGCCATGAAAGACAAAGGAAAATTTATATTTGGTATCTCAGTCAAACCTAAAGTGTTCAGTCAAGACCATAAGAAGTCAGGACAATCAACTCTGAAGAATCCATCAGGAGGATAACAATTCTCTTCTCACTGTATTGTCACCAGTGGCCATCGTGAAGCTGCTTGCCCGGGATTTAGAGACAAGAGATTCACACACCAGGGTGAAGGCCTTCTCCTGGGAACAATTTTCTCAAAAAACATCTGCCTCTCATACCCACTCCTGTAGGGAGAGCATGCTCCATGTTCCTTCTTTTAAATCTTGTCATCTTTTGGGACCTGGAAAGGAAGCCTTTTCTATGATTGCCCTGTTCATTGAAAAAAAAAATCTTCACCCCCAATATACTTTAAAACAGGCCACAACTCTGCTCATCATTAGAAAAGCCTTTAAGACCTGACTGTTCCATAAGAGTTTTGATCCAGTTGAGTGGATTTCCTTTTGCTTGTGTGTGTTTTTTTTATAGTGCTTGATCACAATTTTATATTTTGTATCTTCCGTCTTGCAAATGTTTTAAAGTTATGTGTGTGTTTTATGGTTGGTTTTTTTTATTGTACACAACAAACAAGAGTTGCATTTTTTAAGTTAGATGGCAACATACAAATGTGATAAATAAATAAACACCAAAGAGATTTTTGCTGCATATAATTTAAGAGAGTTGCAGAGGAAAAAGAAAATATGCCAGACCTCTTGCCTTCAGTTTGCCTGGACCCCAGAAATGACAGAAGACAGACTCCTAGCGCCAGCTGGCTGCTGCATAACGTATAATTCCTGTGTCTTCAGCTCTGTGCTGAGGTTCAAAAGGTGGCAGGGTGGAATGTCTTGTTATCTTTTTAAAATATGGTGGCAGTGGTGTAATACCTGGAAATGGCCTCAAGGGACATATTATCCATAGTCTGTTCTATCACCAGACTTATAACTGTGACCAAAACTTTTGTTTTTAATGTGCCATTGCTCATCGCCCCCCACAGTTCAGGTATTGAACTAGAGAGTGCCTATAGTACTCTTTATTTTAACTGTACAAGCTCTAATTATGAAGAAAAGCTCAAAGGCTAATGCAATTACTTATTAGTAATTAGCAATTTGTATAATTTGTTAAAGAACCCTTTCCAAACATGTGCATGGGAAAATTCACCTTACGTGCAAAGAGAAAAAAGCAGACCCCATCACTTGACACATAGATTTTAATATATAGTTGCTTAATTTGAAAAGAAAAGATAAAACCTCAAAGAGACAATTCACCACGGCCAACTCGCCCTGACCAACTCGCCCTGGCCAATTCACCACGACTAAGTTGCCACAGCCAACTTGCCATAGTCAACTTGCTGCGGGACAAGAGTTACATTAATATCAAAGAAATGGTGGAGCAGAATTGTTGAGGAAAGGATGCAAAAGGAAGGATGGAATAAAATGCAAATGGCAAAAATTAAAATATTTGTATTTATTTTAAATAATTAAATATAATTGTCCCATA
Source organism: Masticophis lateralis (assembly GCA_030761175.1). Taxonomy (NCBI): domain Eukaryota; kingdom Metazoa; phylum Chordata; class Lepidosauria; order Squamata; family Colubridae; genus Masticophis; species Masticophis lateralis. Next base: position 73,888,249 of record JAUDYJ010000002.1, read on the forward strand.
GTGAATTGTCCCGCAGCAAGTTGGCCATGATGAGTTGGCTGTGATAAGTTGGCCGTGGCAAGTTGTCCCATTCCACCTCAAAGAGTTAAAAGTGCAACAATTCATAGAAAATGATTATGTCATGTATTGCTAAATTCAACATGTTTTCAACAATTGGACTCCAGTTTAAAAAGGTAATCACACCAATGGTGAGCAGTAAATCTTCTGTGTTCTGTATCATTCTGCTTAATGTTATTGGAAATAGAAGACATAGGCAGACAATTCGTTCTGTCTCTTTAATAATTGTTGTCAGAAATTGCATGGGCTGATTGGCTGAATTCACCTTTCTGCCATACTACTATATTTTGATGAAACACCCATGCTCTATTATGGTACACTGGGTCATAATAATTACGTTGTTTAAAGCTTGCTGGAAAATGCGGCTGAATATATAGTCAGATTAAAATATTCGCTTGCAACATACACACTTTGATGAAGCTTCTTGAAGAATTTGTTTTTTTTCTAATGCTAAGCACGTTTTCCACACAATATATATGGATGCAATGTTATTATCTAGAGCATCTATGTCTTTGGCATTTAATGCTCCAGTCTTTGTTTCTACACATTCCAAAATGCTTTTTTGTAAGCTTCTTTTGTAACTTTTGTTAATGTTTTACACTTTTCCCATGAGTTATATATGTGTTTTGCCCATCACGAGGTCAAGTCACATTAAATTAAATTACAGGAGCATGATAAATGTATAGTTGTAAGGCTCAGAGAGATGTGGTGGCTCAGTGGCTAAGATGCTGAGCTTGTCGATCGAAAGGCAATTTGAATCCCTAGTGCCGCACAACAGTGTGAGCTCCCGTTACTTGTCCCAGCTTCTGCCAACCTAGCAGTCTGAAAGCATGTAAAAAATGCAAGTAGAAAAATAGGGACCACCTTTGGTGGGAAAGTAACAGTGTTCCGTGCGCCTTTGGCATTTAGTCATGCCGGACACATGACCATGGAGACGTCTTTGGACAATGCTGGCTTTTCGGCTTTGAAATGGAGATGAGCACCACCCCCTAGAGTCAGGAACGATTAGCACATATGTGCAAGGGGAACCGTTACCTTAAAGGCTACTATAACTTGGTAAAGTTTATGTCTTAATAAGATAATAGTAAGTAGAGGCAAGTCTGCTAACGTATATGCTTTAGGTAGATATATATGAAAGAAATAATACATAACATCTATTATACTGTACATTCTTTTTCACTCATCCCATTGGAACCACTTCATAAGTCTTTGCAGGTAGTACCTGTATCACTGGTCATTTAATGACCATTTGGAGTTATGATGACCTTGGAAATGATGCTTTATGGCCCATAAAGTACTTCTGTCTGTCATAAAGAAAAAAAGCTCCAAGAAAAAGAGCCAGTGATATAGAATGACTTAAAAAAAGAAGTGCCGTCAATCAAAGAAGTCATTGTCATGGACTTGGAAAAACAGAATCCTTCTCCCAAACATTAACTGGATTTAGCCCCTAAACTATACATAACTAATGATTACCTGGCTATTGGGAAAAGGTGTACCAAAGCAATCAAATCTTGCCAATTCTCTTCTTGCATAAGAGCTTATAAACTACTGGCAACTCTTTGTACTTCTTGAATTTGTCATTTTTAACCAAGACTGGGAGAGTGGGTGTTGCCTGGATAGCCAGGAGAGAGACTTAACTGAGTTAGCAGCTGAATTAAGTGTGTTGTGTAGAGAAGGCTGACATTTGTGAGCATTCCTTTGAACTTAAAAGAGATATATGAGATGAGACATATGAGATCTATTTGAGCCCTCTTTTTTTCATTCCCATAGTAGGCTTTGAAAATGCACATGCTTAATTGCTTGCAATAATTATTTTAGATGATGTTTTATTGCTGCTATTTTAATTCATTTTGCATTTACATTTTAATTGAATTGCCATTGAGTTAATTTCTACATGGTTCTGTGCAGGAAAGTTCCCTTGTTTGAGTAAGGAATTATAATTCAAAAATTGCTTTATCTTTATGATGGCCCAACTTTTTCATCCCTAAATATAGGGATATACAGGCTTGAGTACAATTTCATCTGTTCAAGAAAACTTCAGACATAATCCCCATGTCACTTTTCTCACTGGATTTTATTTTCAGTATCATGACCTACCTTGAGAAACTTCTATCATTGCTTCTGTCACTTCTTCAGAGTTAATCAGCATTAGAGTTATCAGATTTGAGCTGCAAAACCCTAGGCTACCATTAGCAAGTTCTCCAGACCTGCAGCCATCTGAGGTTGTCTGAGAGGTATTTTGATCTTTTTGCTCCCATTTTGGCTTATTGATTGTCTCTTTTGAATGTAGTCATTGTTTATGTCTATGTGTCTTTTGATGGCTAATTTGTCAGAGTGCTAGGTTTCCAGAAATTCTCTACCATTTTTGGACTTGGCTTGGTCTAGGATGGTCATGGTTTCCCAGTTGGAATTGTGGCTACGTCTATCCAGGTGTTGTGAAATTAATGAGTTTTCATCATGCCTTCTGACTGCTAGATGACTTGTAGAACTCATCCATGAACAGCAACTAACAACCAAGTTCAGAGAGCACCAAGGACACTCCCAATCTAATAACTGATCAGCAATAGAAGGAAAAACAAAGGACAACCAGCAAAGATGATCTTTTCTAGAGAGTTCACCAAAGTTCAAATGAAAAAATTGAAAACTATATTCACTTCTTGGCTTACCCAATTTACTTCACCTTCCCTGGAGTTATGCAGTAAATTTTGTTCTTATGCAGTATCTTAAGAATGGCCTTCGCTGCTGATGTAAGTAAATGGACAAGTTCGTAGCAGGAGAAGCAGTTCTTCACCCTAAGCCATTTCAGACTTTAGAGATCAACACCAGCTTCTTTTGACAGCCAGTTTCAATATGGTTATTCTTGTCATGAGTGATCTGGTCTGCAGGGCTCTCCTCAGATGAGGAAAAGCATCCTGGACTAAATATTACCAGAAGCAGACCTGGTACTTCCAGGAGCCAGCAAGAAGATTTAGACAGCAGCTGATTCCACCATACCAACCCAGGATCTGGCAGTCTTTGACTTAGAGCAGAAATGTCCTCCATCTGGCCCTCAAGCAAACTGCTGTATGAGGAAGAAACATCAGAAAGGCATGGAAATGTTGAGCTATACTGAGAGCTAGTTGATCAGTGGAGAACTGAATTGTTAGACGAACATTGCCAAGGTATCACCCAATCTCCAGGCTGGGAAGTGAATTGGCAAATTTTCATTGACTTGTAGCAAAATGATGATCTTTCTCTCTTCCATCTACCTATCTAGTCATGTTATGTCTGCTAGTTTCTGTTGCAAACAACTTCCTGAATCCTGAAGAGTAATTGCAAAGTTGAGATTTATTGCAACCCCCGAGTATAAAGTTTGAGATTACCCTATAATTAGAAAGATACTCTGGGTTGAAGCAGGGCTTTAGTAAATACATAGCTTCCTTCTACTATATAAGCAGGTGGGAACACATCTCACACTCAAGGAGTCATTAATACCCTTCTTAAATCATGGGTACAGTCCCAATGATTAATCATCTAGGACAATTTAGCGCAGGCAACTTGCTGTGGCCAGCTCGCTGCAGGACAACTAATATTGAAGAAATGGTGGAACAGAATCATTAAAGTAAAAATGCCAAAGGAGGGACAAAATGAAATGTGAATGACAAAAATTACAATAATTTTTAAATTATTTTAAATACTTAAATTGAATTGTTGAATGCAATGAATTGAATTCACTGGAGAATGACAATTCTGCAGTGAATTGTCACACCATAAGCTGGCCATGTCAAGTTGGCCATGGCGAGTTGTCTGTGGTGAATTGGCCGCAACAAGTTGTCCCATTCTGCATCTAGGAAGGGCAAAGGGCAAAGACTGAGCAAGCAAATGGAGGCCCTTATTTCTCTAGATGTAGCCTTTCCTCAATGACGGTCATTGGGACCAGAATTTTCAGCACTAAGTGATAGGGTCATAAAGCACAATATCACTTGACTGTGCTGTTTAGCAATAGCAGTTCTGTTAGTCTTCAGTTACTAGGAAAAGGAGTCCTTTTAGCTGCATCTTTTGGTTTGGAGTAGCAGTTAAGCGAGGTCTATTCCAATTCATTCCGAGAGTTCTTAACACACTCCAGCCCTCTACCCATCAATCTATTTTGTTTCTCTCATTTTTCTGGTAAACCAAGATGACACATTTTTCTTAGAAAAAGTAGAGGATTTTTAAGAGGCCACTTTCATTCCACAACTCTTACATGGCCCCACCAAAATATATTCATTCAAAGACAGGTATCACCAGATTTGAAGGATCTGATGAATTACAGGAGGATGAGAGCTGAGGTGGCGCAGTGGTTAGAATGCAGTACTGCAGGCTACTTCTGCTGACTGCCAGCAGTTTCACAGTTCAAGTCCCACCAGATCAAGGTTGACTCAGCATTCCATCCTCCAAAGGTTAGTAAAATGAGGACCCAGATTGTTGGGGGCAATATGTTGATACTGTCAACTGCTTAGAGAGGGCTGTAAAGCACTATGAAGGGGTATATAAGTCTAAGTACTATTGCTTTCAAGTGTAATTGGGATGTAAGTGGGATAGGTAGAAGCTCCCCAGAAAACAAGGATAGGGCATTCTAAGTGGCTGCTGAATAACAGTTTGTGTTTGCCTGCAGGAGTATGGATTTCTCAAGTGGCTTGAATTCTGAAGAGGCCACTATTTATGCTGCAGCCCTATATGAAGTAATAAATCTTCCTTGTTTCATATGAAAATCATTTTTTTTCCAGTCATGAGCATAGCATCCCTAAATTAAGCTTCGTAATGATTCAATTTCCTGAGGAAAAAAAAAAACTACTTGAAGACTTTAAAAAAAAACCTGCCTTTTGTCTTCTTTTTAAAAAGTGGATGTAGTCCTATTTGAGGGAAATTAATGGTAATTTTAATTTGACTAAACAATGTTATGACTGACCATGTAGATTGAATTTAAAAACCCCAAATATAATTAATAAATTGTATTTCAAAATGTAATTTTATCTCTTTTTTCAGTTATTGTATCAGTTTTTTTATCAGTTATTTATTATGGAACTAAAATTACTTCATAATCAAATCAAATTTTAAGTATGGCCACTACACTCCTTAGTCATTTAAAATATTTTAGTGATGTTCTTGCACCACCTTGTGGCTATTTGCAGTCATTTCAGATTTAGTTATATAAAATGGAACAATATATTTTCATGAGAGAATTGTATCACAACTACAGTATCATTATGTTAGGTAACTCAACACTTAAAAGCTTAATGAATTTCTCTGTATTTCATGATAGGTCAATTACAATTATTAACATAAAATTCTTTTCCAGATTCACAGAGGAATTGAAATGGACAAGATCAAATGTTCTTTATTTGACATGCTGCTCAAATCACTAATACTAGTATTTTCCTAAACATTAGAGGGGAAAAACTTTATATAATTACAGCAAAAATTTATGATAGATTTTAGTAAATTTTAAAGTTGGGAAAGTGTAATGATGTTTTATAAGAAGAAATTGAGATTAGCTTTGTAAAAAGTAAATCTGAAATCTGGTTTGAGATATATCAGTGTAGCTCAGAAATGATTCTTTGAAGTCACAGCTATTTTCCCCCAAATTAATTATTTTATTATAGAATATAAATAATACATAAAACACAAACATTAGCTTGTTTATACAATAAAAACAGGAAGCTGTAATCATTGACTAAGACAAGGTTTTCATAATAGAAAATTTATATCAATATTAAATGTATTTAAACTATATACGAGCATAGTTGCTTAAATTGTAAATCTAAATATAACATTAATAATTAGTTCTAAAATGCACTGAATTATTTTATATGAAATGTGTTTTTAATCTTTAAATTACATACCAAATCTCCATTGAATTACTAAAGTTATCTGAATATAAAGAGAAAAAAGAGAGAAAGGAGCTACTTCAAAAAAGTAGATATTTAATTTTCTGAGTTTATACAGAAAAACTTTTTCCTGCTTTATTTGCATGTTCAATTTAATTAACTTCATTCTTCTAATTAACATTTATTTTGTTCTGCAATTCTTCCATTTCTAATAAATGTAGGTGCTATTTATTTATTTTGCAATTTTTTGATCTGTTGTCTTTCTTGTTACTTCTGGGTTACTTTTATGCTTTTGTTCCAATTCTCTTATTTTAGCATCTAATTGTCCTTTGTTTGTTGTATTTTTCTTTTTTGACATAGTTTATATGCTTTATTTGTTTCCCAAATGATAGAACAAGAGTTTTCTGGTGTCCTATACATTTTAAGGAAGTTTGATTTCTCTTTTTGCAGGTTAGTATCATTCATCTTCTATCTGAAAATTATTTTTTCTTCAGCACTCCATGTTATTAAAACTTGATTATGATCTGTATACATCATTGAAATAATATATACTTCTTTAATGCATGTTATTAAGGTCTTAGAAATACATATCTATTCTTGAATATAATTGCTGAGAAAAAGATGTATTTCTCTTTGCTGGATTTTGTAATTTCCATATAACTGTCCATGCCAGTTCATCCATATATTGAAATGCCATTTTTGGAAGCTTTCCACCTTTTCCCTTCTTGTATCAATTTGTCTAAGCTCAAATCTAAAACTCCATTCATATCTTCTAAGACAAATATTTTGCCTTCTTCCAATCCTTACACAGCTTCTCCAGGATTTTATCTCAATCTCATGGCCCATAATTTCCACAAGATAGTTGGCCAGTTACTTTTAACTCTGTGTGCAGTTCTAGGTGTATGTAGAGATATATATAGTCCTTGTTTAACAGCCGTCCCATTCAGTGACCAAGGTTAGAATAGTGATGAAAAAGTAACTTTGCAACCAATCCTGACATTTAAGACCCTGGAAAGGAATGGAAAGCTAAAGAAAGTCATAAGCACCCTTACAGTCACTTAGGAACCCCTTCACTTAACAACCAAATTGCTGGTCTCAACTGTGGTCATTAAACAAGGATTACCTGTAATTTTAACTGCCTGTGAATTATCTGACTGCATCAATTAACTCTTTTTCTTAAGAGTTGTTGTGATGCATTTAACTCCCTAATTTAGGGGTGTCAAACTTGCGGCATCACTTTGTCGTCACGTGACATATGACTTTTCCGCCTTCGCTAAACCAGGGATGGGTGTGACTAGCATGTGATACATCTGGCCCATGGCCCTCCCCTAATTGATCTGGTTAATCTTGTCCTGGATACAGTACCAAGATCTTAAAACAGCCTTCTAATGTATTGGGTCTCCTATATCTAAAAATTTCTGGCCACACTGGGAAATCATATGACTTAAAATATGAAAAGTAGTATGATAATTTCATTGCAGTTTAAGGAGGAGAAAAACCAACACTCGGTATATAGGAATAGCTCATAAGGATGTGCCTGGCATTCTTCCTGTTCTTAAAACGCAAATCCAATTTTGAAGAGGATGGAATATTTAGATCAGATTTGGGTTTGCTGTGTAGCTTGTGGTTCTGGCATTGAGGTCTTTACAATATAGTACAATTCAGCATTTGAGATGTATTATAAAGTAGCCGCAAGGTAGTAGGGAAGAATATTCCATAATCTGCCAATCTTTTATCATCCTGCAGGGCTGTATTTGCTTGCACAGTTTCCTCCAAATATAGCTCGCAGATATACCCTTCTTTCCCAAACCACTCCTTGATATACTTGATAGGTACAAAAGGGCTGCATGATATAACTTCAGATGCTCCCATATCATGTTTCACTGTCACCTCAATGTCTCGAGCTGGCTAAAAGAAAAAGGTGAAACAATTGACCAAAACATTAAACATCATTTATGAACACAACTGTTCTACCAGTAACATACAATAAATCAATAATGTATAGTATCTATATATTATAGATAAAACTCTCAGTGTTTCTTTGTTGGTAACATTCAATTAACAATCATAGCATAATGATTTTTCAACCATGGCACCTAAAATCCACAGAATGTGTATGAAACCCGGGACCCATTTACTCCCATGGAATTGAAAGTTCCCAGATCTTCAAATCAGTTGTATTGACAAAGTTCTGACTGCTGCAGCTCCACCACAGTTAGCCGTGGTCACACATTCATGATTTCCAACACTCCTTTCAGTTTTCCAATGGGGAATCTGGCGGGAGGTTGGAAATTGCTCCCACTGCCACTGTTGCTTTGACTACTTGTGGTCATTCTGTTTTTCTCTCCGGGTAGGTAAATTTTGATTTACTATTATTATTATTCTATCACACTGCACTACCTTTCTCTCAAAGGATGGCCCAACAGGTTATAGGTTGTCTAGTATTAGGTACAACTGTCAATTCTGAGCTTCCCTTAGGCATGAAAGCTGGCTGAGGACTTTGGGCCAGTCACTTTCTCAGCACACCCCACTTTGCAGGATGGCAGGAGTATTAGGTGTGTTTGCCTCCCTCCTTGAGTTATACATTATTAAAAAGGTGGGATAAAATAGTAATCATATATTATTATATAAAATAGTAATGATTCCTCCATGAAAGCAGGAACTGATGGGATCATAAAATAGACAAAGTAGTAGAAAATGAAGAAGCTAAAATGCGCTGGGACTTTAGAATTCAAACAAACAGGCACCTGTCACATAACAACCCAGACTTAACTATTGTTGGTAAGACAAAAAAAAAATCTGGATAGTGTACATTGCAGTAAGAAGAGCAGCAGAAGAGAAGAGAAAGAACTGGAGAAAATCACAAAAACGACCTGCATATAGAAGTAAAACAACTGTGACAAAAGAAATCTAAAATAGTACTAATAGTAGGTGCAATCCCAAAATATATGGGGGCATCACTTAAACTACATTGGCATTGAAAAAATCACCATCAGTCAATTGCAAAAGGCAGCTTGGTTTGGAACAGCTTACCTCCTGTGATGGTAACTTTAACACTATCAAACAACATCTGCTGAGTCCTGCAAAGGACTCAACTGAACAGGTGGATTAAAGTGCCACATCCAGTCTACATCTCTGGTTGATTGTACAACCAACCATAATGTGTGTTATTGATACATAGTAAAAAAACATTCTACAAGTTTATCCTAAAGTAATAATATACAAACCATAAGATTGTCCCAGCCATTTTTGCTGTCTGAAAAGGTTAGGATGCCTTCTCCTACTCCAAATGCAGTTTAGACAAATCTTTACCTAGATTTGTCCATCCCAAAACACTGAACTTCTTGTAATCTTGCAAATGTATGTATGATCCGGTAGTGATGGCGGCGGGTGGTTCGGAGAACCGGTAGCAAAAATCCCTGCCCGCCCCCCCCACCATGCCCAGTTGAGCCTCACGATCATCAGAGGCTTTTTTTTTTTTACTTTTCAAAGCATTTTTTCTAAAACCTCTTCTGACGAAAAAATGCTTTTAAAAGTTAAAAAAAAAAAGCCTCTGATGATCGCGCGACTCAGCTGGGATCGTCAGCGGCTTTTCAAAGCATTTTTTTCTGCAACCTCTTGGCCAAAGAGGTGGAAAAAAAATGCTTTGAAAAATCTCTGACGATCCCAGCTGAGTTACCTGATCGACAGAGAGATATTTTTTAAAAAGCCTCTCTGAACGCCCACAGAACCGGTAGTAACAAATTTTACATTTCACCCTGTATGTATGTATGTATGTATGTATGTATGTATGGGATCATTGCACCGGTGTATAACTCACTTCAGTTTCGTGCTATGTAGTAACAACTTCACTGAGATGCAAAGTTTATGAGATTTATATAGGGCTGGCTCTGTTCAATGAGGGATTCATATCACTGGCTCAGTTCCTCTTAACAGAATGGACTGAAATGGGAATTACTTTTTTACAATGGCATGCTGTAAGTTGGATGGCTTCATTCATAAAATAAATAAATCCTGATCTGCACATGAAATGGAAATGGAAATGAATCTCCCATGGGAACGACCTTGCCTCTATGACTCCCATACCACGAAAGATGTTCAGCATATCCTATTGTATTGCAATTTCTATTTGAACTTGCATGATGTATTCATTTGGCCCCTCATAAAGGAATTCCCAGGGAGAGACAACCAACATGTCATTTCCTAACTTTTAGGAGACCATAAGACCCACTACTATCAATAATGTAGCCAAATTTTGTCTCACTACTTCAAGAGCAAGGCAACAAATATTGTACAATAAAACTGAAACCCTTAGGTACCTTTAAAATCTTTCCTCTGCTTTCCCCTTCCTTTCCTCCCTCTAATTCTATTAACTTCTTTAAACTGCCATTTGTAATGTATATTTAATGTATATGTATAGACCAGTGTTTCTCAACCTTTGTCAACATTAAGAAGTCTGGACTTCAATTCCCAGAATTCCAGACATCTGAAAGGCACTAAGGTTGAGAAACACAGGTAGTTAGTGACTTTACCTGAAAACAGGGCTCGTCTTGCCAATGTACAAGTGAAACTTAATGTGATTTTTTAAAAAAGTAGTTACCGTATTTTTCAGAGTATAAGATGCACCTACCTTTTTTGATAAGGAAAAGAAGAAAAAGAAATCTCCCTCTTCCTCTGAGCAATTTTGCCTCCTTGCAGCAAACAGCAAACAGCCTGCTTTACTTTCATTTTTGTTTTCAGCATAGCTTGATTAGCACAAGGAAAAAAAAAACTGCTCCAGCAGTTTACCTCTTTGCAGCAAGCAGCAGAACCCTGCACAAAACAGCTGACAGCAAATCAGCTGAGAGTCGGGAGGCCCATCGAATCAACTTGTGCTAATTAGGCTGTGCTGAAGCTGAAAGGAGCTGGGTTTTTTTTTTTTTTTTTTGCTGTTTGCTTGCAAGGAGGTAACTGCTGCGAGGCAGAGGCCAAAGGGTGGGGGCCAGTGGGTGGGCAGGGTTACATTCGGTGTATAAGACGCACCTAAATTTTCACCCCCTTTGGGTGGGGAAGGTGCGTCTTATACTCCAAAAATACAGTATCTATGTTGCTGACAATGAATTCTCAGCAGCCTATTTTGAAACATGCTGCATTTTGTTTCTTTTTTTTACACAAGGAAAAATAACTCCAGAATGGACTATTTACCTGATTTTTCTATGATCATTTGCTCTTTCCCCCTCAAAGACTGAACAGAACACTAATTAAACTTTGGTTATGCAGTTGCAGATACTTGTCAAATCCATAGCATTGCTTCACACCTAATTCCCCACCTGGAAGCAAGCAAGAATAACCCTGAAGTGCTTCTCTTGGACCTTGACTGATGAGAAAGCTGCTTAAGGAAACTATTGTTTAGGCTGGATTTGTCCAAGGTTCTCAGTCTCAGCCATTATGGCCTAGCAAGATTGGGTCTCCAAACTTGGCAACTTTAAGACTTGTGGACTTCAGTTCCCAGGATTCAACAAACTACAGTTAAATGCAGAATCCAATATGATGTAATTATCCAGCTTAAAACTATGTTTTGTGGTTTAACTAGAGAAAGCCAATAAGAAACCCATTTCCTTTTAAAGACTTTGAATCCTGTAAGATTTCAGAATCTTTGCATAATGCACCTGTAAACATTATACAGACCTGAAATATCCCAAGACTTAGAAGTTATGTTTTTTTAAAAAATTGCCAGTTAGAAAGAAAATGACATATGCACACTACCTGTACATTCCAGGGTTCGATAGGTTGCTCATCCTTTATGCAACAAGGCTGTTTCAGGCAATCAGAAGCTTTCTGGGCCAATAGATCCCAAGCTCCCATGTTGGCTTTGGCAACATTTGCTGTCGGATCTGCTGGATCGATAATCACAGGACTGCAATACAAATGCATACTTTTTAAAAAAGAAATATTACAAAGTGTAACACACTCACAGGAGAAATGAAAAACTAATTATAAGAACTAATTATAAGAAATATGTTACTCCAGTGCAAGTGTGTGCCAGGTAGATTCCACTTTTCAATATGTTTTTTTAAAAATTTGATTTATATGCCACCCTTCTCCGAAGACTCAGGGCGGCTTATAATGCGTTAAGCAATAGCCTTCATACTTTTGTATATCTTACAAAGTCAGTTTATTGCCCCCACAAACTGGGTTCTCAATTTACCTACCTTAGAAAGGATGGAAGGCTGAGTCAACCTTGAGCCTGGTGAGATTTGAACTTACTAATTGCAGACAGCTGGAGTTAAATTACAATGCATTAGTCTGCTGAGCTATCCAGGCTCCTTTATGTGCTGAGCTATCCAGGCTCCTTTATATTTTAATATGTTTTCCTTCTTTATTGTACATAGTAACTACAGGGCAACTTAAATGTGGCATTGAGAATATGAGTGATTTTAATGTTTGCCTTTTGTTTACTGAATATCAGTGATAGAGTCCTACGTTAAAAACTCCATAGTCTCTAGCGGTAGGAAGAGAAGAAATTTCATTCTTCTGCGTCTTTCATTCACTCCTACTTTGAGATAGTGGAAAAGCAGTTCTTTCCAAGTAATAAGTATATTTTTCTTGCCCCAAAATACTCATGCGAAATGGAAGATTGCCAGAACATGTAAGCTAAATTTGTGAATTAAAATTTAACAGGTAATTCAAGAGAAATACAGTCTGATTATCACTGTACCCAACTAAATGAAAGCTTATATAAGAAAAGACAAGAAGAAAGAAGTAGTATCCTTACCGTGACTCCCTCAATTTTTCTTTCACATGGAGTCCCACTTTCGAATTATCAAGAGGGTAGTATTTAGTCCAATAGAGGCAGAGATCCTGGTACTGAGTGATTAGTTTCATCACTGTGCAAAATCCTTCTGCTGTGTTGAATTGCTCTCCTCTGTTTGCTTCTTCCCAAGCATAAATTGTAAGCAATTCCAGGGCAAATTTTGGGGGAAATTTGGAGGATGTGCTGGATTGCTGGAAAAAATACATACTGTCATAAGGCCATTTTCTTTCTGAATCGGTAGGTTTGTTTGTTTTTTTTAAAGTCATTGCATTAAACCCATTGGAGACTTACTACATTCAGTTATCTTGCCCTGAGCTTTGGCAAAAAACAGTGTTGCTGCTGGTTGTTTGACACTAAATTTCAATAAACTTGGGAGAACTCTGTTCCCTGCACAAAGATCTTAAGACCTCACATACTCTACAAATTGCACACTCTTGTTGTAGCTGCTGCTTTGCCATCAGCCAATTTCAGTAGATGGATTATTATAAAATAATAATAATCCATCTTATTATTATAAAAGCACCAGCTTTTCCCCCCTGGATGCTTTCCAAGGGCTCTTCCTAAAAAAAAGAACTGAATCTGAATCTAACTGGTCCTATCCCAATATTTTGAATACTACAGCAAGTTGGTCCATTTTGGCTCTAGCCAATAGAATCCAAAGTCAGATGTTTTGGCTTTATATCTACAGTATCTCTATGGATATTTTCCCAGGACATCCAGATCCAAAGGAAAACTAGTATTGATTCTTGACTTCCTTTTGGAGGGAAGACAAATGGAGGACCACAATAAGACCTGGCCTTAACCCCATTATTGTGGGGTCAAGGCTTAATTAATGGCAGGCCAGAAAACTTTGGCAAAGGGATAGGATGTCAGAGAAATGACTGGACAACCAGACAACACTCTTGTTTGAACAGAAGTTGTCCAATGTCAAGTCCAGTTTTGCAGGTGTGATCTAGGAAGCAAAGGCACTTCAGTATAGAAGAGGGAGTGTCAATGCAAGCACTAGAAATATGGAATCTTGGAAACTACAATTGTAACCCATTTGTGTCCATTAAGGTGAAGTCTCTTTGAATGTTTTGGGTCTCCCCATATTTTTTTTTGTAGCCAGGTTTATGAAATATGTAACGAATCTATCAAAATTTATTTATCTATCAAATTTAAATGGAGAGATCTACTTCATACAAGGTTACTCTGGGGGATGAAAAATAAAAGCTATCGTCAAAGTGTATTATTAAAAAATCACTTAAAACTATTAAGTAATTTAACATGCAAAAGAACATTGGTTGGTTGTTTCCTCCTGTTACTTTTCCAGCCTCCCCACCCCCACCTCATAACAGCTCACCTTCTTGATTTCTTTGTACCAGTGCTTGACCAGCCGTAGCAGATCCTTGAGTTTTGTGGGACGACGTTTCACAAAATTCCTCTGCAGCTCTGTGAAGGAAGTATTGAATTCCCCTGGCTTTCCGTTGGCTTCAATTAGTTCGATATAGATCTTCAGAGGTGGGATATATGTAAAGGTTACCTGACCTAGGATGGGAGAGGAACCACAACAAACCATCACAAGATTTTTGTGTAATATCATGCTCTGTTATCCTATTGTGAATTTTTAAGGGCATCAACAACTGTTATGTCCATTGCCATCTCTTCACTCTGGATCAGGGTCTCCAACTTTGGCAACTTTAAGCCTGGTGGACTTCAACTCCCAGAATTCCCCAACCATCTTTGTTGGCTGGGGAGCTCAGGATGACTCTACCCTGAAGCATAATGAGATTTGCAAGACTGATGTCAACTCTTCAAAAAAGGCCAGTTTACAAAACAGATTCCACATGGAAACCAACAGTACACTTAATTGAGATAGGCTATCATAACAAAATCTTGCAAGCCTGAGGCTTCCCATGCCTCTCTCTCTCATACCCTAGGGACCCTGAATGGCTTCTTAATATTGTCTCTCTTTCAAGAACTTAAGGAATCTTTCTGTTATTTTTGTTTATATAATATTTTCTGAATATTCAAGGTGGTCTCTCTGCTATCTACACTATTAGAATAAGATGTTCTATTAGAATTGTTCAGTGGAATGCTAGCAAAGTGGGCCTGCCTCTGTCTTGGCGGTGTGGGGGGGAAGGTATTTCATAATGTGTGGATTGCTACCAAGAAGGCATGCAGGCTCCAAGAAGCATTCAAGAAGTACCCTATATATTTCACCTAGTTAGGGCAGGTTGATTCTATCTGGGACAGATGATCCAGCAGGAAACTGAGGGCAAAACATGTACAGCTTTAAAAGCAAGATCTTGAATTAGGCTTGGAAGCATATTGGTCACTGAGAGAGTCATCTCAGCATATCTCAAACACTGCAAAACCTATTTCCCATTATTAGTAATAAATTCACTACATTTTGGACCAGTTAAAATTTTGAGTTTCCTAGGACAGTCCCATGTAAACATCATTGTTGTTGTCTGACTATAGACAGTAATAAACCTTCATAGCAAGGGCCTGCTGATGCATGCAGAGTATAAGGACCCATGATTGGTTCTCTATAGCCATGGTCAAGGTTCCTATGCTCACCCTATATCAGAATTAATAAGAAAGTGTGTGACTAGATTCCTCACCTAAAACATCATATGCTGGGAGGATGTCCACTTCTACAACCTCTTTCTTCTTTTTTGCCTGGATGTGGAGTTGGAGTGAACGTGTTCCCTTCTTCTGTGGAAAGATGTCAACTTTGAAAGCAATCGTCTGGATACACCTCTTCAAATTCTTTTCAATGTCCCTGATCACATCTTCACGCTTCTCTACTTGATCCTGGAAGCTGGAGAAGCAGCTGAAGAAGATAACCAGATCAACATCGGAACTCATATCCAGAGTTGTTCCTTTTCCTGTAGAGCCAGCCTACATATATATATATATTTAAAAAAAGCAAATGTTCACTCTCTCACCATTTGGTCACTTAAAACAGCAAATATCTCACCAAATCTAAGACAAAAGAGAAACACCTGCACCCTAATTGTACAGAATAACAAGTTTTGCACTTTCCCTTCCTCTTGCGATAATTAGGTCCTTCACACCAGATAAAAATGACTGGATCATTTGACTGGATCAATCCATAGTTTGGCCAACACCTATCATTACAATATGGTTAATGTCAAGTTTCAGGATCACTGCATATAATGTAACACCACGAGGAGGCCCTTTTCACATTCGTGTTCTTGTTCCCATCCATCTCTCCCTCTGAACCAGTATTCAAGTCAATTCCTGATAGTCTATCAAGGACATGGCTGATTCAACCGGAAGCATCACGGCGAGATAGTCAGGGAATTAAGGGGCTCTGATGAGCTCCGTGAAAACCTGGACTGACGAATCGCTGCCAAGGGGTCTTGGATCAGAACTGTCCTGTAGGGATGGGGAAGAAGGAGAGGCACCATGAAAGATCAAGAGGAACAGGCAAGTTTCTCGAAGGTCAGAGGAAGCTCTCTCCAATTCGGCAGCGGGGGCGGCAGCCATTGTGGCTGTCAAGTAGTTGGGGCAACTGGGCTAAGTATTGAGCAGGAGCAGAGACTGGAATGGAGTTTTTGAAGCCGGGTGAGTGACAGCCAACCCACAGGCAAAATAACAGCACAAAAAACCTTTTAAACCTGAAAAAAACCCAGCATAAAAATAGCAGCTAATGGGCATGGGAGGAAGAAAAGAAGATGTACGAAGCAGAATTTAAAGGGACAAAAACCAGAAAAGAAAATTGACTTTTGAATAAAATTATTTGGGAAATTTTAAAAACTAGAAGTAACCCCAAAATTGGCTAAAGGCTTGGAAAGAAAATAAATAGATCCTTTTTTTTTTAACGTTAAGAAAAATAAAAGAGAATTGGACAATAAGCCCTGCAAAAGAAGTGCTGTATAACTAAAAGATAAATAAAAGAAAATAAAAGAGAGGGGAAAAGTATTGTTCAATTTGGACTGGACTATAAAATTGATTTGGTATTTTCAAAATTAAAAAGAAGAAAAAAGAAGCTAGTAAAAATTGTTAACATGGATTGAAACAAAATGGATACTTTGTCAGACAACTAAGAGGAATTGTGGATTGTAGAGGAACATCTTCAGGAGAAAAAAGATCATTGCAACTTGGAACCTGATGGATCCTGATAGGTTCCAGATGGAGCTTGGGCCATTTCCTGAGGCTCTGACTCATGGCTCAGCTGAAGAGCTGGTGGCCATCTGGGATAGGGTGGCCGCTGATGCTTTGGACCAAGTCGTGCCTTTGCAGCCTCTGACCCATCACCGAGTTTACCTGGCTCCTTGGTTCTCCGAGGAGCTGAGGGAGATGAAGCACTGGAAAAGATGCCTGGAGAGCAGTTGGAGGGCTAGCCGCTCTGAATCTGACTGAACACTGATAAGGTCTCATATTAAGACTTACCTAATGGCGATAAAAGTGGCAAAATGTAATTATTTTTCCGCTCTTTATCGCATTGGCAGATAACCGCCTGGCTGCCCTGTTTAGGGTGACCCACTCCCTCCTCCATCTGGGAGCATGGGAGGATCCCTTGTAGGGTCGTACTGAGGATTTTGTCCAGTATCTGCATGATAAAATCACTCAAATTTGGGAAGGCTTGGTTTCTGACTGGGTAGGTACAGACGGGATGATGGAGGCCGGTCTTGAGAATGTCATTTGGGAAGAGTTCGACCCTGTTGCTCCCGGGGACGTGGACAGGATACTGGGGCGGCTGAACGTGACCACATGTTTATTGGACCAGTGTCCCTCCTGGTTGGTGCTGGCCTCCCGGAAGGTTACGTGCGGCTGGCTCCAGGGGATTATCAATGCTTCTTTGAGTGAGGGTGTCTTGCTATCCACCTTGAAAGAGGCGGGTGTAAGGCGCCTCCTTAAGAAGCCCTCTCTGGATCTGACTGTTTTGGCTAACTACCATCTGGTCTCCAACCTTCCCTTTGTGGTGAAGGTTGTTGAGAGTGTAGTGGCACGATAGCTTCCTGGGTACCTGGATGAAGCTGTCTATCTGGATCCACTCCAGTCCGGCTTCAGGCCTGGGCACAGCACGAAAACGGCACTGGTCACATTGGTGGATGATCTCTAGAGGGCTTGGGATGGGGTTGCTCCTCTATCCTGGTCCTGTTAGATCTCTCAACAGCTTTTGTTACCATCGACCATGGTATCATGCTATGCCAGTTGGAGGGGTTGGGAGTGGGGGGCACCATCCTGCAGTGGTTCTCCTCCTATCTCTCTGACTGGTCAGTCAGTGTTGGCAGGGGGGCAGAGGTTGACCCCAAGGCGCCTTGTTTGTGGTGTGCCACAGAGGTCAGTCCTCTCACCCTGTTCAACATTTCTGTGAAGCCACTAGGCGAGATCATCCGTGGTTTTGGGGTGGAGTTCCATCAGTACGCTGATGATACTCAGCTGTACATCTCAGCTGAGGGCAACGATGCCCTTGAAGTGATGTCCCGGTGCCTGGAGGCCGTGCGCATCTGGATGGGGAGTAACAGGTTTCGACTCAACCTTTCCAAGACTGAGTGGCTGTGGCTTCCAGCGTACCGATATAGCCAGCTGATGCCATTGCTGGCTATTGGAGGCGAATTATTGTTCCCCATGGAGAGGGCTCACAACTTGGGTGTCCTCCTGGATGCACAGCTGTCTTTAGAAGAGGATATGACGGCTGTGGCCAGGGGGGCTTTTCATCAGGTTCACCTGATTTGCCAGTTGCGTCCTTTTCTGGATAGGGACTCCTTACTCACAGTCACTCAGGCACTCGTCACTTCCTGCCTGGACTACTGTAATGCTCTCTACATGAGGCTCCCCTTGAGGAGCACCCGGAGGCTCCAACTGGTGCAGAATGTGGCAGTGCGAGGGATCATGGGAGCGAGGGGTGCTCCCATGTGACGCCTCTCCTGCGCGAGCTGCATTGGCTTCCAGTGGTCTTCCGGGTGCGCTTCAAGGTGTTGGTTACCACATTTAAAGCGCTCCTTGGCATAGGGTCTGGATACTTGTGGGGCTGCCTTCTGCCGCTGATAACCTCCAACCGGCCAGTACGCTTTCAAGGAGAGGACTCCTCAGGGTGCCGTCAGCCAGGCAATGTTGGCTGGCGACCCCCAGGGGGAGGGCCTTCTCTGTGGCAGCTCCTGCCCTCTGGAACGATTTGCCCCCAGAGATACGCAGGATACCAGATCTCCGGGGCTTCCGCCGTGCCCTAAAAACTCTTCTATTTCATCAAGCTGGGCTGGCGTAACCCCCCCCCACCCTTAGATTTTTAAATTGTCAATGGGTTTTAGTTGGGATATTTTAAATTTTGGACCAACATTGTTTAATTCTTTTAAAATTTTTAAATTTTGTATTGGAATGTTTTTTATTCTTGGCTGTGCACCGCCTTGAGTCTAGCAGGAGAAGGGCGGTATACAAATTTAATAAAAATAAAATAAATAAATAAAAACCTTTGTTTTGGCAAATTCTGAACTTTATTAGTGATAACAGCCGTGAGAACTTTTGGGGAGGATTGCTCTGTCTGCAAGCAGCTTGACTTTGGAAAAAAAAAAAGGAATACAACGAAATTTTTAAAATTGGAATAATATCAACCTAGAAAGAATAAAATGGCACAGGAAATAAGAGAAATGATGGAAATGATGTACTCATCATGGAAAATGGAAATAAGAGAAATAATTAAGAGAAGTAATGTTACATGGAGAATCGAAACTTGAAGACTCAAAAATTGAGATAGAGCATGTTCAAGCTGACAAAGAAATAAAGATGGAGAAGCAAGACACGGAGACTGAAAATAAAGAAGATAAAGACAATGAGATTAATTTTGAAAAATTAATTGATTATGTGGATAGTAACAATAAAAAGGAGGTTTTTAGAGATTACATTGGGATTAACAATGGAAAAAACAGAAAGGGTGGAAAGTGACAAAGAAGGAAAGAAGGGTGGAATAGAAAGAACATAAAAAACGTAAATGATTACACTGGGATTAACAGTGAAAAGATAAAAAAGAGAGAAAAAGGGTGGAAAATAACAGGAAATGCAGGACTTTGAAATACAGAATGATTACACTGGAATAAATAGTGGGATAAATAGTGGGGAAATAAGAAAAGGAGAAAAGAGAAGGGAAACAATGGGAAATATAGGGCAAAATATGAGAGTTCAAGATTTTAAAGCACAAAAGAAAAAAGGGGAAAGAAAAAGGCAAAAATAAAAATAAAAAGGGAGAAAAAGAGAAAGAAATGAAAGAGAAATATGCTGTATATACTTAGAATTGAAATATGAATTGTAGTAAGAAATAATGGAAAATCATGATTGTAAAAATGAAATGAATAATAATTGGAATATTTTATATGCATTTTTGAAATTTAGATAATGATAAGTTTTTAGAAATATGAATAAGTTTAAACTGTAACAATTGAAATACCTTTAATGGTATATGGTGGTGAGAATAGAAATGACTAAGTTGTGGCTTTGAGCAATATATGGGGAAAGCTATATGATTAGAGGATAACAGCTAGAACATTTTTAAATTTAACTAGGGAAATTGTAATAATTGAAATATTTTTAATTGTATATTGTGGTGAAAGCAGAAATGATTAAGTTGCGGTTTGGAGGAATACGGGGAAAATGGTTTTATGGTATATTATTATCATGTAAACATAATTAATTGATTTGTAAGAAGCTGGATTGCATGAAAATTATTTGGTTTATGATTAATATACAAAGAAAAAATATAGTTATAACTAACTGCTTTATACTAAAATGTTGGATTGTATTATCAAAGGAAATGTATGTTATAAAATAAGTGGGTTTATCATTCCTATAAGAATTGAACAATTGTAACATTACATAATTAATTAATTTATGGATGGACATAAAAATAGATGACAATGGGAAGGGGTATAACATAGAATAGAAGGGAAAAATTGAATTTGGTTAAGATTAGAGATGAGAGGCCGGGGATTTTATATAAAGAGATGCTTTTTAATGATGGGGGCAGATGGAACTTGAAATCTTTGAAAGTTATGTTGGAAGAAAGGAGGAATCTATCATGGTTGCAGTATTCTCAACTTCAAGCAAGATGGAGAGAAGACCAGAAAATTGGTTTGATGTTACATGAAGAAGATTTGGTGATGCAGATGAAAAGGAAAGGACCGATGCATATCAAGAGGGTGTATAATTTATTGTTAGAAAGAGACTCAGAGAGTGAATTAGTTAAAGATTGTATGATAAAGTGGGCACAAAATTTTGCAGAACCAGTTATGTTGGAAACATGGGAAAAGATCTGGGTCCAGAATGTTAAATTTACACAAGCACAAAATTTGAGGGAAAATTTTTATAAAATGCTTTACAGATGGCATTTAGATCCCAAGAAATTGTCATGTATGTATCCAAATGTTCAACCTAAATGTTGGAGGTGTGATTGTTTGGATGCTACATATTTTCATATTTGGTGGACCTGTAGAAAGGTGAAATCATTTTGGATTAAACTTTGGTGGGTTATGCAGAATGTTTTGAAAAAGAAGCTTCATTTTTCTCCGCAATTGTTTTTGTTGGGTATAGTTAAGGATTGTTCACCGAGTGAAACGAGATTGATTTTATATATGATTACAGCAGCTAGGTTATTGATTGGTCAACATTGGAAAAAAGATAGTGTACCTACTATAGGAGAATGGACATCAAAGATGGCTAATTTTGCGGAAATGGCAAAGATTTCTGCATACCTAAAAGACAGGACCCATGAAGCCTTTGTTAGGGACTGGAAGAAATGGGTAGATTATGTGCAGAACAAATATCAAACTAAGAATTTTCAATTAGTTTTTGATTCATAATTATTTTTATTATAACTATATTATTAAATGTTTGAATCTATTAGTATATTATATGTCTTAGAGATTAATAATTGTTTGTTTTAAATATTTCAAATTATATTGTTACTCAAAAATTTATTACGTTATATATAATTTTCTTTTATATATATATATATAATTACCTAGAAAAATTTTCATTATAACTATCTTATTGAAATTAAAATTATATTGTTATTTAGAAAAATTATAATGTTACACATATTTACTATTTTATTATTTAGAAAACTATGAAGTTAAAAATAAGTTTATATATATTGGTTATACTGCTGTCTAGAAAAAATAAGAACATTTGTTAAGTTTTTATAAATGATTTATGGTTGATTGAGGGTTAATAGTGCATATATGATTGAGCCTGATTTATATTTGATAGACTAACTTTATTTTATTCATGTTTAGTAAATATTTTAGATTTACATTACTTTACTTATTGTTAAAATTTATGATATTTTATCTGGATCTCACCTATATTTTTTGTTTAATATTGATTGATAAATAAGATTGATGTTTTGTCAGTAACAGAAGCCTGGGGGGGGGGGGCGGGAGGGGAGGGGGGTAAAGGGAGGGGGTGTTGGGGGGAGGGGGGATTTTGGGGGGGAATTGGGGATAAAAATTGTATTGTAAAACTTTTTCAATAAAAAAAAGATTAGAGATGAGAATGAAGGGTAATATTGTTTTTTTTAAAAAAAAAAAGATGAGAATAAATATCATGACAAAAAGGAGGATACAGAAATTGTAAATTTAGTTGAAATGACTAAACACTGTTTAAATTTGTCAATTGGCCAAATACTCTGTTCAGAAAAAATACATTGTATGTTTGTAGGTGTGTTTGTGTAAAAACTAAAAAAAACTTTTTATATTTAAAAAAAAGGACATGGCCACACTGGCATGAAGTCTGGCATTTATTTCCTAACTTCAGCACCCACATTTATTAAGGCAGGCTATATATATTTGAGCTCACAGTCTGGAAAGAGGGCTTGGAACTTGGTACCCTTAACTAAGTTGGCACAATGGCCTAAAAGAGCCAGTGCTACTCTATCTGAGACATTATCTTACTAAGAGTTGGGTTAGTTAGACCAAGCAAAGCTCACCTTTATTGTCTTGATCACGCTGGCATCCTTGTACAGATCACACTTTTCTCTCAGGAAAGAACAAATTCTGTGGACAGCATCAGAGACATTGTCTTGAAACTCCTTGCTGGGATGGAGGTTCGTACCAATGTAGTCATCAAGTCTTTCAGAGGGGGTGCAATACAGCTTCATTCTCTCTGCCTGGTACTCCATTTGTGCTACAGGAATGACCCACCCCACTCTATTTATCTTATTGCCACTCTCTGATGTCACCACACAAGCTCTTAAGGTGGACTGGACTGTGCACAGTACAGTCAGTTTTTTCAGACTTGTACTTTCAAGTAACTGATATAAAAGCTGAATTGAAATACAAATAATAATTTCATCGTTCCCGTCACCCATCTCCTCCCACTTATGACTGTATGACTGTAACCTTGTTGTTGGTATCCTTATGATTTATATTGATATTGTTTCTTGATTGCTTATTTGTACCCTATGACTATCATTAAGGGTTGTACCTTATGATTCTTGATGAACGTATCTTTTTTTTTAAATGTACACTGGGAGCATATGCACCAAGACAAATTCCTTGTGTGTCCAATCACACTTGGCCAATAAAAATTCTATTCTATTCTATAATAATTTCAACATTGTGAAACTAATGTATGGAAAGCAGCAAGAGAGTATTTTGTATCTGAATAAAACAACAACAACAAAAAACCATTTGTCTATGTTGGAAAAACCTCCACTCTTCATGGTAACTATTATAAAAAATACTGGAATCCTTTTAACATAACAAAGGTGCAAAATAACTTTTTACTTACTGTTCTTGCTAATCCAAGGATTGTGGGGGCAATAAACTGACTTTGTATAAAAACCAACATCGCTTAGGGAGGCCAAAAGCCCTATTAAGCAGGTATATACAAAAGTATGAAGGCTATTGCTTAACGCATTGTAAGCCACCCTGAGTCTCCGGAGAAGGGCGGCATATAAATCGAACCAATAAATAGATAGATAGATAGATAGATAGATAGATAGATAGATAGATAGATAGAGAGAGAGATAGATAGATAGATAATAAATAAATAAATAAATAAATAAATAAATAAATAAATAAATAAATGCATACATGAATGAATGAATGAATGAATGAATGAATGAATATACTAACTTTTTCGGGGGGTATTTTCATAGACTACCTTAAAAGTCCGAGGTCGGAGACAATTTGAAGGCGTAGAGGTTTCGTTTTTCCATGCGCGAAACTAAAGTGCAGGAAACGAAAGTGATGATCAACGAGGGGAGGAAAGGCTTGGAGTCCTCCAAGCGAGGATTGGTGTAACACTCACAACAGCTGGAGTCTTTGGAGACACAACCTCTATCCCAGAATGTCCATTTCAGAGAAAGTTCAAGCAGCGGGCATGGAAGAGCGGCTGTCAGGTTTCCCAAACGCATCCCGGTGCTAGGACTACCGCTCCCATCGTCCCCACCCAAGACAGAGAAAGGGCCAGTGGTCTCAAAAGAAAAATATCTTGACAAGGAGTGCCAAGCAAACTAGTTAATGTCGCTGGGATTCTCAGGAACCAACCAACAACCCTATCGCGATTAGAGTCATTCCCTGTGTTGGAAACAGAAGCTTAGAAAAGGCGTGCCAATTCCTAGCGGATTACAGCGCCCCCACCCCACTTCCACGTCCACCCCCGATTCAAGGAAAGGAACCAGGTTGCTCAGCCTGAGCTCTGCAGTTGGATCGTCGCCAGGCGAACATTGCCACCTTAGAATCTGCTGGATCCACTGGTTCCCATTTGTGGCATGGTGTGCGACAGCAAGGACGGCAGCCGTGCGCCCTTCCCTTCCCATCATTGCGTATGTCTTTCATTTTATAAATTAGATGCCCCCGGTTGACTTTTGGATTAAATAAAATCCTGAGATCCGTTCAGCAGCTAAGGCGTGGAGGAAATGAAAGGTTTCGAGTCTCACCCCGGGCTAAAACGAGGAAACCCGCGAAGCCAGCTGGTTGGGGGCGATTTTCAGTGCCCTGGAAACGCTCCGCTCCTTAGCAAATACCTAAGAAAACAGAGAACTGGCCGGGCTAGTTGGGCGGAGCGCTCACAGGGTCTCTAGTGTAAGGCACCGATTGGCCAGGTATGTGTAGATTATGTACAAAACACAAGAAGCTGATCTCAGATATATACACTGAGACATCAGATATAATTTCTTTGGTTAGACTCTCCATTTCAATTCCTAGTGGTAGGAACAAGAATGAAATATATACGAAATAATTCTCATAAAACGAATTAAATTGTGGGAAAGTCTTAATTCTGTATATCTGGCTCCAGCAACCTATTTTTGAGATGTGGCTTGGACAAAACATTGTGCAGGAAATAAATGTGAGGCTGAACCCTGTGGGTGAGGTCACATTGAGGCTACGCAGAAGAGCTTAAGATTCCAAAACAATATGTAGGTCAAGACAACTCTTCCTCCTAAGGTAACTTTCCCAGCAAAACTGGTGTCATTCTTCCTTCCATTTCATTTATAAAAGTTGACTGGATGGGTCTCTGAACTTTTCTATCTGTGACAGACTCTGTCGGTATTGGAAATATCTTATCAGATGCACCTCTGTCTTGGGTGGCACCTCCTTTCTGGTCCATTTGCCTGCTGAAGCCACCACATTCTGCCTGGTGCCAGGATCTGACCTCAGTATTTAGAGCTAGGTGGGTCCCAAAGGCATTTCAAAATCCCTCTGAAATTACAGTCCTGGGGAAGGAGAAAATTTCCCAATAATATCTCAAGGACAGCAACAACAAGGGCATTGCTAAGGAAAAGCCTCCTGGGATATCTTTTCTTACAATTTAGTTGAAGCATAAAAAGCCTCGAGGGTTGCAGAACCTTGAAGAGATCATGGTTTTGTGTGTGTGTGTGTGTGTGTGTGTGTGTGTGTGTGTACAGGACATTCAAGAACAAGTTTTGGACACTTCCATTTTCCCTTTAAAAAGATGAAATAACAACTATTTTTTATAAAATTGAAGGAGAACTGGTAGAATAAAATCAGCACTCACACAGCATTATGAAATGGACAGTGGTTCATTTTTTTTCTGGAACACTATTCCAGAAACTCAAGTTTTTTTCCTCGTAAGGCCACAAGGACTGCAACAGTGTTGAAACAGGTTTATTTTTCTTTTCTTCTCCCTCTTCATCCATCTTCACAACCACTTTAGTCATTAATGTAATTCTTCTAGGCATAAAGTTCTTCAGAATCTGAGACTAATAATTTTTTTAAGATGATCCAGGAGCCAGGAGGACTAAAGGAGATATTTTCCCAAATCATTATGGTAAGAAAATGATATTTCTGATTTGTGTTTGACATTAGCTATAAAGTACTGCAGCTCCAAAGTATTATTATTTAACACGACTAACAATTCATGGAATTGAGGCAGGAGGGAAAAATACCCTAAAATTATTAGCAGAATTAGCTTGCTTGCTTGTATGTTGTAAGTCTTAGGAAAGTACAGGGAACTTGCTAAATGTAACGATGTGCTTAATGACCTATGTGCTAGATAATTCCTGTAACAAAACATTGCAAGAAGGGTCTACCGAAAGTAACAGATGGTGTAAGATAATATCCATATATGGAAACATAGTAAGATAACCAATAATTTGGTTATCTTTTTTATGTTTTGCTGTATTAAAACTAGATAACGCCTCCCGCGAGGCTGGGATTGCAAAATGTATAAATGTATGCAAAATGTATGCAAAAATACTTTGGGCGTAGCCCAGGGTTCAGAATTTGACATGTTAATGCTGTGAACCTTTGCGCAAATAAACCTGAGTTTCCCGCAACAGAATCATTTCTATTTTCAAAATACATTTAAGTCCTATTTGCAGTTTGTGTAACATCATTTAAAGCATTATTATAATGCTTTACTTCATTGCAAAACAACTTCATTAAAAAGAAAAAAGAAACTGTTAAGAAAGAAAAAAAAAACTCCAAAGCACAGCAATTTGTAGAATATCTGAGATTTGTTCCAACTTCCAAACATTTTATGTACAATATTTTTTCAGACTACATAGGTGAGTGGAAATGCTTTGAGACACAGCAGCAGAAGTCACTCCAAAGGAATAAAAGGCGAAATAAATAATTATAAAAAGCCCTTCTACTGTCTCTGGACTCATCAAAGCTTCAGATGGCCTGATCATCTCAAATTTTTCTCACTTATGGGACAATTTAGGGGCAGCTTTACCCAAGAATGTAAAATTGAGAAACTGGATTTAGAAATTTGCATTGCATTATTACACATCTACAAGGCCGTTTTAATGCCTAGTTACTAGTTACGTTGTATCTCCAAACTGCTGCTCAGTCAAACATCATGTCACTCTCACTCAGTCCCCACACCTTCTTTGGGATTATTCATTCCACTCTCATTTAGATTAGGTAGGGATAGTCACAACCTTTGAAACTGCTTTGAAACTGCACACCAGAGAAACTGCTTATACCTCCCTTTCTTTTTCTCTCTCCTTCCCTCGCCCTACTGCAAAATTTATTGTCCACCCAATTCCAGTGCACTTGGAGAATTCCAGACTTGGTCCTCAAGTCTCAGCCCAATCCATCTTGCTATTTCTTTCACATCAGTACCTGCACCTTAAAGTTTGCTTTTTTGCAGAATAACAAACAAAATAATGATCAGGGCTTTTTTTTTTTTTTTTTGAAAGGCAGATTATTCCATGTTTGCTGATAGGCTAAGAATGGCATGAACTGTCTTGAGTGCCATACAAATTGCTCCAAAACAGGCTTGGAAATGAGCCAGGTAAGCTCTTGGTGGCATCAGATCCCTCCCCCCTCCCCCCAGAATTACACTTGGTGGCTAGCAGCTCCCATCCCCAACCAGATTGACATAGGAATCAAATGCTGGTGGAAAATAATCTGTCTGGCAAGAAGAGTGGGAGACATAAGGTACAATTCACAAAAGGGCAGCTGGTTTTCTTCACATACCAAAATGATCGTGGTCGATTGCTAATCAAGGTCCAATATCTGCATGCTTTCCAGAACAAGAGAGTGTCCCCCATAACAATGGCTCACAGCAAGGATCTCCTTTGGACTGCTCTTTCTCCAGAAAGGGTCTCAGGCTAGTGAAAAATCGTCTGGGGCCTTGACGCAGATGGGGGAGGGGAAATTTCTGCTGCTTGGTTCCTCAGCTTTTGTATCATAACAACTTGAAACTCCTCATACAAGTGTATGCCCAGAAAATCTCAGTCAGAAATGAACTCTTAAGTCCTCTGGGCAAGAACAGCCCTGTTTGTTCCATCGGAGGCTAAACCCAGTAGTGGATTACATTCATCAGTCAACAGTCTGTTAATAAATACAATCAGTGGTTGCAAGTTGCTTTTTCTGGAGACAGAGCACACCATGGCTACTTTAAGCACAGTTATCCTTGGATAAGGAAGGGAGAGGAAAGAGGGCCAACATCCCCCTCCAGGGTTTAGACAGAATACATTGTGAGAGGCATCCAAGTCCTCTCCTTGTCTGGAGATGACAGAATATCAGTGGAAGCTCCAGAAACAAAGAGCACTAGAGATCCCTAGGTAACCATTTGGTAGCCACTGGATCTTTGCAGAAAAGAACTGTATTTCTCAGTGCCTGTTTTTCTTCTCACTGGTCAAGGATGTTCAGGATGTATTTGGTCCTTGGAGGCTGCTACCCTCGTCTTTGGTTGTGTATTATGGAAAGGCCAGGAGTGCAGAGCTTCCCCCATTTCCCCAGGTTCTGATGCTCTCTGTCAAGAGTTTGAAGAGTAGCAGCTGTGCTACTAGGAAGGGTCTCAGGCTAGTGAAAAATCACACCAACATTACCAGTCCCCCTACAAACTACAGAAGAAGCGGCTATTGGGAGTATGGGGCTGGTGTGCAAGGATGTTCTTTCCACCCAACCACAGAAGCCATAAAAGATCCTGCTCTTTCTGTCCTACCATCCCCATTCCCATACTCCCACGCTGCTTCCCTGGCCCTTCCCAGCACAGAGATGTGTATAAGTGCGTCTTATGCAAAGTCACCAGATGTCTGTGCTCCGAGGAGCTCTTTCTGCACGGGGCAATTCATGTGTTCTTCGGCTGCGGGCTTTCCGCTTTTCCTCCAGATGTTTCCATTTCTGACTTTTAGATTTGATGTTAAATAAAGGGGGCAACGGAGGGGGCTTTTTCTTGGGCTGGTGGCTCTTGCGGCTCCACAGTTGCTCACACACCTGGTCCATGGTGCTGAGATTGGGGTGATCCACCAATTGTAAGAAATCTTGATACCAAAGTTTGCGGTGGAAAGGTTGTGTGGATTCTTCTTCCCAAGAGAGGGAGAGAGAGTCAGCCTGGTGTGCATAGATCACTTCAAGCTGGAGGTGCAGCAGACCCTGGGTAAAGCCATGCTCCGTTGCATGGCAATAATAGAAACCAGCATCTTTGCGCTGCACACTGCGCAACAGGATTCCCCGCTCCATCCTGATGACCCGATCATCCAGCAATACCTGGAGGTGAGCAAAACACAGAAAAAATAAACCGGAATGAACGATCCAAAAAATCAGAGGAATTTTAAGTCTGACTGTGAAATTGTCTTATTACTGAAATCTGTACAAAAGTTCCTTTAAGGACATTGGTGTGATTGGAGTGCTTGTCAGAGGCAGACAGGAAAGCATCTTATCTAACGTTGCTCCCAAAACATGGAATGGATTCCTTCTAATAATGCAAGTCCCTCCACTCATTTTACTTCTAGAAAAGATGATGATGATAGGCCTCTTGATTTTGGGTGTTCCCTTTTTAATGCCTTAAATGATGATTTTAGGGGACTTTATTATTGTATTGTTTAATTTTAGATTTGTTCTGGCTTGGTATTTTTTTTTAATAGCAAAAACAGTACGTGTATTTAGAAACCTGAAGCCATATCAACAACTTAATCTGAATTTGTTAGCCTTGCTTAACATTTATTCAAGTAAAAGTGGGATCATCACTAGCATTCAGAAGCAATTCAAAGTTCTTCGCTGTCCCCTTTAAAGCCCTAAATGGCTGAGGCCTGGATATCTCTCGGTTAGTTTGCTTTGGGTTAATTCTATCAATCTAGTAAGATCAGGTGGAGGAGGCTTGCTGAGGATCCACTCTCCCCCCATGGAAGGAATGCAGAGATCCAATAGCTGAGCATTCATGGCGATAGTCCTCTTTTTATTGAACAGCTTGGATATCCAGACCACTCCCTCCTTGTTATTTTCTTTAAAAAGACCTCTATAAAACATGACTGGCTAAGAAGGCTTTGAATATAAACTATACTACCCTGAAAGTATGGTGTAGCTAATTGAGGTCCTTGTTTTTATTGGATCATTTTTAATGGTTTCCCTCCTGTTTCTCTCTTTATGGCCGTGTTGTAAGCTAGTCATGAATGGAGTTTCATACAAGTTGGGTTACATGAATGAACGATTCTGTTAGGCTATGATTTGAGCTTAACAGATTGTCCAGGCAATATATGTTTTCTGTGACTTTAAGTTTTTAATGCTGCATCATGCTGTAATGCTGAGTCTTGCTATAATTAGTTGTAAACGTATTTAAGAAAGGTACTGTAATATATTCAGTTGATGATAAGCTGCTATCATTGCGTGTGTGGGTGGATCTGCTACCATCCAGGGTTTGTGAACCAGAGTGAACCAACTACTGTTTGTGTGATAAGAAGCTTTTTGGATTTAACCAGTAAAGACTTGGACTGTTTAGAAGATTACG
The DNA here is from genome assembly GCA_030761175.1 of Masticophis lateralis. Lineage (NCBI taxonomy): Eukaryota > Metazoa > Chordata > Lepidosauria > Squamata > Colubridae > Masticophis > Masticophis lateralis. Next base: position 73,918,597 of record JAUDYJ010000002.1, read on the forward strand.
AGATTGTTTCCACTATAAAGACAACTAGTCTAGTCTTATTTTCATTGCTCTCAGCAACGTTTCTCTGTGCACTATACTCTGCTAGTTGCTAACACAACAACAATATCCTTAACAGATTGAATCAATAAAACACACCATAACTTACACAGGAAGTCCTTGACTCACAACAGTTCATTTAGTGGCGGTTCAAAGTTACAACGGCACTGAAAAAAGTGATTTATGACTGTTGTTTACAGTTATGGCCTTTACAGCATCCCCTTGATCATGTGATCAAAATTCAGATGCTTGGCAACTGGTTCTTACTTATAACCGTTGCTGTGTCCCAAGGTCATGTGATCACCCTCTTGGGACCTTCTGACAAGCAAAGTCAATGGGGAAGCCAAATTCACTTGACAGTCAGGTTACTAACTTGTCAACTGAAGTGATTCACTTAACAACGGAGGCAAGAAAGGTCACAAAGTGTGGCAAAACTCACTAAGAAATGTCTCACTTAACAACAGAAATTTTGGGCTCAGTTGTGGCTGTAAGTCAAGGACTACCTGTAGTGTTTTATAGAATAAACCAATTATCCAAAAACAGCTAACAAGGACATCCTCTATATTGCTTCAATTATAGCTAGTTGATGATATCAGTATACTTTTTCTCATTAGTAGAAAAATGCATGCACACAGCAATCAGGTTTTACCTCCTTCTGGGGGTCATTCTTAGTCTTTTGATATGTCCACACAATCTTGGCCTGCAGTGATTTAGGCAGACACTCTAGAAAAGTGCTGCTGCCTTCCACTCCATAGAGTTTCCTTTCCGGTACACTGGTTTTCTGAGGATCTGTACAAAATCAGAATGGAATAACATGAGGAATAAAAACCACATTGTCTATCAGTTAAATGATGAGGAGCACATAGTCACAGAGGTGGTATTCAGCAGGTTCTGAGCAGTTCTGGAGAACTGGTAGCGGAAATTTTGAGTAGTTTGGAGAACTGGTAAATACCACCTCTGACTGGCCCCACCCCCATCTATTCTTTGCCTCCCAAGTCCCAGCTGATAGGGAGGAAATGGGGATTTTTCAGTATCCTTCCCCTGGATTGAGGAGGGGATGGAGGTTTTACAGTATCCTTCTCCTGCCATGTCCACCAATCCATGCCCATAGAACCGGTAGTAAAATTTTTTGAATCCCAGCACTGGGCCGAGTCCAATAGCAAGGCCAACCATCAGGAAAGAAGCATAAAAGCATAGTTGAAACTAATGAGAAAAGGGAATGGTTCCTTGAAGCACCTGTGAGGGCAGGATATGTGGGTCCATGTGAATCATGAATGAAAGAAGTTATTTCTGCCTAGAAGGATTGATGGATATAAACATTTAAATGACTGGAAAGGATGGATTCTGATAAAACATCCTATCAACCCTCTGCCATATTTTTCTTTTTGTGTTGGGTTTTCTAAGAAGAGGGAAGATACTGGATTTAGGTAAGAATTTGGAAAATGGTTTAAGTACAATTTGGGATTTTATCCTTGATTTCACACCTTATGGGATTGGTAGATGTATCATTGTCTACAATTCTCTTTGCATTGTTTATTTATTCCCCTCTCATTTTTTTTTCATGTGAATGTTGGATTGTATGTGGGTAGAGAGACAAGACAGAAAAGAATAAAACCAAAAACTGTCCCAATTCATTAGTTACAAATTGTGAGGGATTGGGGAGAGAAGCTATTTATGGACAAAAGGACATAGATGGTCCAGGGCGGTTTAGGGTCGGCGAGGATTCCAACGAGGGTGCTGTGCCGCCGCCACCATTGCGGTACCCCGCCATCGTCCAGGCATAGCCGCCTCCGCCGAGGAAATGCCGGTTGCCGCCCACTCTTCCTTCAGGATGCTCTCACTGTCCTGCCTTCTTGCCAATTGCTGTGGGCCTCTGAGGGGCCTCATAAAGCCTCAGGAAAACACTCACCATGGCCCGGATGAAAACACTCATCCGGGCCATGGCAATGCCAATCAAATTCGGCCCTCCAAAGGACCCCCGGAGCCATAATCCTACCCCCCTCCAAGATCGCAGATCACAGGGAAGTCGCCATATTGGGCATGCGCAAAGGATATCCTTAATCAAGCTTCTTGTATAATATAAATATATCAAGAACTTTAGCATACTTTTCATGCATTGAACGAATTTTGGCTAGATGTTGACATCTACCGTAAGTAGGCATACTTTTGTGAATATTGATGCAGTTTGCAACATTTAAAAGTAAACAAATATTCATATGTTGTACAGGTAGTCCTCAACTTACAACAATTCATTTAATGACCTTCAAAGTTACAATGGTACTGAAAAAAGTGACTTATGACCGTTTTTCACACTTATGACTGTTGCAGCATCCCCATGATCATGTGATCAAAATTCAGATGCTTGGCAGATGCTTGATTAATACTTATGACCACTGCTGTGTCCCAGGGTCATGTCATCACTTTTTGCAACCTGTTAACAAGCAAAATCAATGGGGAAGCCAGACTTATTTAACAACCATATTGCCAACTTATTAACTGTGATGATTCACTTAACAACTGGGAAAGGTCGTAAAATGGGGCAAAACTCACTAAACAAATGCCCTGCTTAACAACAGAAATGTTGGGCTCAGTTGTGGTCGTAGGTTGAGGACTACCTGTATTAAAGAAAGTGCAATTAAGATGTGTTGAGCTAGGATTAATCACTTAATTATATTAATCATAAATATATTCATTAGAAGAATAGTACATAATTTACATATGTGTTTCTTGGGGAGGGGGCAGAATGAATGCAGAAATAGCTGGGAAAATGAAACAGTGAAATTAAAGATCCTCACAGCTATAATGTAAGAGGAGCCTGGTATTGCAGGGGACTAAAGTGCTGTTAAAGTAGCACTTAGTTGCCAACTGCCTGCAATTACTGCAAGTTCAAATCTCACCAGGCTCAAGGTTGAATCAGCCTTCCATCCTTTCGAGGTAGGTAAAATGAGGACCTGGATTGTGGGGGCAATAAGCTGACTTTGTATAAAAAAGAACACCGCTTAGGGGGGCCAAAAGCCCTACTAAGCAGATATACAGTATACAAAAGTATGAAGGCTATTGCTTAATGCATTGTAAGCTGCCCTGAGTCTTTGGAGAAGGGCAGCATATAAATCAAACTAATAAATAATAAATAAATAAATAAATAAATACATCAAGAACTTTGGCACTCTTTTGATTCATGCACTGAAATTTAAATATTTGTGCATGGATATGTAACATGCTATGCTGAATCAAACAGCCCATATATATTTTGCTTTCATGCGATACTTTGGCTCTCATACCATGTAAAGACAACTGATTTCCCACAAGACGCTTAGCACAAAAGCCCTAAGTTTGTTTTGGCCCAGACCGTTCAATTGGGTGAGCAGATTTACTCACATCTAGAGCATAAGACACTGGGATCCCCATTCCTCACATCCTGGCGTCGGAATCGCCTGTTGGAAAAAAGTATGAAAAGATTTGCCAAGCATTCTTCTGGGATTGAACCTGAAGCCTCAGGTCTGCATAATCAACCACCCTTCACTGATTACATCCAGGATCCACACCAATAGGACTGGCCCCCCAAGGTTACAGAGCCTAATCTATAGGCTGATCCTTGGCCATACCGTTTGGTATTCTGCAGGTATCGAGTGCAGGTGGTGCCATCCCAGGCACAATACGGGTCCCTCGCTAGGCAACATTCTGCACAAGCTTTGCCATACATCCCACAACGGTGCAAGGGCAGTTGCGAAATGGAAGTCCTGGATGCCAGGTACAGCTGTTGCTGTTGGAAGACAAACCACAGAGTCTCTTTAGGGCCCACTAATATCTGGATGGAAAATAACCTCCTGCTTCTAAAGGGTTACTGTTTTGAGAGGCTGTTTATGAGGCCTAACCTAGGTTGTCAGGCACTGCTCTAATGAATGTCCTGTAATAAGTGAGAGGAAAATGGAGAATGGATATGATCAGAACCTTCTGAATCACAAACAAGGTTTCTAGCAGGGATCTATAACTTGTGTAGATGGGTAGGCAGCCAAGCAGGAAATTAAGCAAACAACTACTTTCCAAACATGAACATTTTAATTATTTTGTTCATGGACATCTCAAGGAAAAGACACTTGAATGCAATAAAATGTTCTGAAAAAGTTGTGAAATCATCATCATATTCATCATCATCGTCATCAAAAAAAAAAAAATCCCTTGGACAGAAGGGACAGAAGAATTGCATACATATAACCATCCCTATTCATATAATTCATATAATTATTTATGAATCAATGCACTCAAAGAGACATTTGCCCCCTGGTTTTCATAAGATCACTTCCTGAAGTTTTTTCTGTTGTGCTACATACCCGCTTGGATGAGATCTGCATGCTAGTAATAGGAGAGGAGTCCTGTCAAGGAGAAATGGAAATAATTATGTGGGTATTGAACTGCTGATAAAAAAGCCACTACTTTTCAAGATGTTCTCCAGATAACTGCTAGTAAGGGGTAGAAGGAATAACATTAGGGTTGTAGTTGCAAGCAAGCAAAACAACAGTCAGATAAAAGAAAACTGAGTCCAGGGCAGATTGAAAATTGAGAAATTTGTCTAGACAGGACTCTCCTTAATTCTCAGGAAGTTAAATAGAGGGAGGGGGTAAGCATATCCAGACTTGCAAGAGTATGTTACTGCAACCTTATATTAAAAGTAGTATTGTTTTATATGTTGACTTTGGTTTCTTTGTCTGGTTTAAGTTGAAAGGGTGACACAGCTTTCATTTCTCTGGTGGAGCCTTGCACTATCTCATCCTGAAGCTGGAAAAGTAAAAGCACCTACTGTTAGATCGGCGCAGGAAAGAAGAAGTGACCAGCAGGGTTCAAGTAACAAGTTTTAATAACAAGAACTGAACGGCTTGTGCGCTGCCGGAGCTCTCCTTATATACACTCCGGCAGACGCACCGCCCACTGACAGGGATTCAAAACTCCCGCCGAAAGGATCTTCAGCCAATCCCAGGCGGATGTCCTTATAAGGACATAACACTCCTCCCCCCTAGTTCTTAGTCAGTCGATCAGGGAAATAGTCACTAAGATAAACAGGACGTCTACGTGCCCGCGTAGACCTGCGCAGTTCAGAGTCAAGATGGACACTCTCCCGGACGGAGGGTGTCTGCTCTGCTCGGGGCTTCTTCCCCGGTGCCGGGCTGGATCTGGCCGTCGAGGACGCGGGCACTGTGTCCGAACCTCCGGCCGGGTCACGGACCTCCGCCTGCGGGCGATGCTGGTCTGCCTCGTTCCTGCACGGATCGTGGAGCCGCCGGTGTGGATCCCTGCTCTTGGCCGGTCCGGAACTCCTGAGCCACGGTAGGTCCCTGGGTCTCTCTCGGGTCCCCTCTGGGCTGGGGTCGCGCCGGTCTGGGTCAGGGTGCGAGTCCGGCGGTGGTGGTTGGGTTAAGCCCCCGGGGTCTCCGGTCGAGTCCGGCTTACTCCCGGGGCGGCAGGCGGACGGAAATGGTGACTGGTCGGCTCTGTCGGGGTGGCGTAGGCCTACCTTGCAGGGGTGGTGTAGGCCCTCTCTGCGCGGTTGGTCTGGCGGTGGTGTCGAATGTTCCCTTTGGCCGCTGGGCTGCTCGACCTGGTCGGGTTGGTGCTGGCCTACCCTGCCGGGGTGGTGGAGGCCTTCCTTGCAGGGTTGGTTTTCTGCGCGGTTGGCGGGTTGTTGTAGGGTCTCCTGGAATGTTGGCTGGAGGTCCCCAACTCTGGGCTGCCGGTTGCCCACTTTGCAGGGTTGACATTGGCTTCCCCTGCTGGGTTGTCCCCGGTCTACTTGCCTTGCCGGATCTGGTATTGGGCTAGGTGCCGGGGTGTTTGTTCGTCCCTCGGGTCGCCGGTCTCCCTCGTCTGGGTGGTTTAGGCTTACTTCGGCGGGGTGGTTTAGGCCTACTTCGTCGGGGTGGTTTAGGCCTACTGTACCGGGGTGGTTTAGGCCTACCTCGTCGGGGTGGTTTAGGCCTACTGCGCCGGGGTGGTTTAGGCCTACTGCGCCGGGGTGGTTTAGGCCTACCTCGTCGGGGTGGTTTAGGCCTACTGCGCCGGGGTGGTTTAGGCCTACCTCGTCGGGGTGGTTTTCGCTCACTTCCCTCCACCTTTTGCGGAGCTGGTCGAGATGACGTCTCACGATCTGTCCATCGTCCAGCTCAACGCGGTAGGATTTGGGACCGGTTGTGCTGTGTACTGTAGCTTTAAGCCATTTTGGCGAGCCGTGGAAATTCAGAGCGAAAACGGCATCACCGACGGAAAACTGGCGAAGTTGGCGACTGGCGGATGCGGGCACCTCAGAGGAGTATTGCGGGTGCAGTCTGTCCAGGGGTGACCGGAGTCTCCTGCCCATTAACAGTTCGGCGGGGCATTTTCGGGTGGCAGAGTGAGGCGTGATATGCTGGGTAAGCAAAAAAGTGTCAATGCGCTCCTGCCAGTCACCCGGGCCCATTTTGGCGAGCGACTCCTTCGTGAGCCGCACCATCCGTTCAGCCTGCCCATTTCCGGCCGGTCTGTAAGGGGCAGAGAGGGCATGGCGAATGCCCAAGCCAGCCAGGAAAGCTTCCATGGGCACGGACGTAAGTTGGGGCCCGTTGTCTGAGACCAAAACGTCAGGGAGTCCATGGGTCGCGAAAAGGCGCCGGAGGGCACGGATGGTAGCTTCCGTTGTGGTGGATGCCATGGGACGACTTCCAACCACTTGGAGTAGGCATCAACCACGATGAGGAGGTGGTGCCCCTGAATGGGGCCAGCAAAGTCTATGTGAATGCGCGACCAGGGGGAGCTCGGAGTCTCCCAGGGCGTCGGGTCAGATTGAGGCGGGGCGGCTCTGACTTCTTGGCACGGGCTACACCTGGCGACCCAATGTTCAATGTCTTTGTCCAGTGTCGGCCACCAGACGTAGCTCCGTGCCAGGGCTTTCATCCGGACAATGCCCGGGTGTCCTTTGTGCAGCGCAGTAAGAGTCCTTCGTTGAAGAGTGCTGAGAATCAGCACCCTATCTCCCCATAGTAAACAGCCGCGCATGGTGGACAGCTCCCCTTGCTTGCGGCTGAACGGGCTGAAGTCGTCGCTGTCAATTCGAGTCGGCCAGCCTCTCAGGACCCAGGAGTGGACTTGCCGGAGGATGGGGTCAGCTCGCGTGTGCGTCGCTACGTCGGCAGATGTCACGGGACAGTTGCTGTCGTTGTCAATATGCAGCAGCTCGAGCGTGGGGGCCGGGTCTTCCACGGATTCGGCGGATGGGCACCTGCTCAACGCGTCGGCGTTTGCGATGGCTTTACCAGGCTGGTGGACGAGGCTGTAGGAGTAGCCGGCGAGGAATATGGACCAGCGCGTCATCCGGGGGGACATGAATGCTGGGGTCTGCTTGTCCCCTGCTAGTAGGCCGAGGAGAGGCTTGTGATCGGTGACAATGGTGAATTGCCGTCCATACAGGTATTCGTGGAAGCGCTTCACCCCTGCAACAATAGCCAACGCCTCTTTGTCCAGTTGGCTGTAGTTGCGCTCAGCACTAGACATAGTCTTTGAGAAAAATGCGATGGGGGCTTCCCGACCGGTAGGCAGTTCGTGGCTGAGCACAGCGCCAACTCCGTACGGGGAAGCGTCACAGGTCAGTCTGAGGGGCAGTGTCTCATTGTATTGAATGAGCACACTGTCAGAGGTCAGAAGTTGCTTAACGGCTCTGAATGCAGACTCTTCCTCACGTCCCCACCTCCAGGAAACCGCCTTCGCCAGCAAGCGATGGAGCGGCTCAGCAACAGTGGCTTTCTGCTGGAGGAAAATAGCGTAGAAGTTAAGCAATCCAAGGAAAGCCTGAAGCTCCGCTTTGTTTTTGGGGCTGGGAGCTTCATGGATAGCTTTAACTTTTGATTTGGTGGGGTGGATGCCAGAACTATCTATCAGATAGCCCAGGAACTCGACTTCCTGTACCCCAATGATGCACTTGTCCCTCCGGACTCTCAAGCCCTTCTCCCTGAAACGCTGGAGAACTAGTCTCAGCCGGTCCAGGAGTTGAGCCTTTGAGTCCCCAGAGATCAGTACATCATCGAAATAAGGCACCACCCCTGGAACGCCTTGGAGAAGGCGTTCCATCATGGATTGGAAAATGCCTGGGGCTGCACTGACTCCAAACTGGAGACGGTTGCACTTAAACGCGCCTCTATGGGTGACAATAGTCTGTGCCTCCGCCGTTTCCTGATCTACTGGCAGTTGCTGGTAAGCCTGGGCCAGGTCCAGTTTTGCAAAAATTTTGCCCTTGCCGAGTGAGTGCAGCAAATGTTGCACTACTGGCACGGGGTATGCGCTCTGCGGCAACGCCTTATTGATGGTCACTTTGTAGTCGGCGCAGATGCGCACAGATCCATCCTGCTTCATGGGAGTCACAATGGGAGTTTCCCATGAAGCATGATCGATGGGTTCCAGGATACCTTGGGCAATCAGCTTATCTAGCTGAGCGTCTACTTTAGCCCGCAAGGCAAATGGAACCCGGCGGGGCTTGAGCCGAATTGGGGTTACCCCCTTGTCCAGATTAAAGGAGATGGGTTTCCCTGAAAAGGTCCCTAACTTACCATCGAAGACTTCTTGGAACTCTCCGATGAGTGAGTCGAGTTCGCCTGAGCTAATCTGATGGATGCCTCCAATAGAAAGCCCCAGCGGCTGGAACCACTCCACGCCCAGCAGGGTCGGGCGGCTATGCTCCACGACGGTTATGGGAAGCTGGCCCTGGAACTGCTTGAAGGCGATCCGGAGGTTGGTTCTCCCGATGACGCCGATGGGGTTGCCGCCGAAATCCACCAGCTTGGAGTGTAGAGGTTCAAGTTGGCGCTTGGAGAGATTCGGTTTCAGTTTCTTGACCTGGTGCCAGTCGATGATCGAATAGACGGAGCCTGAGTCGACTTCCATCGTGCACGGCAAGCCTTCTGCCAACAGTGTCACGTGGAATTTTGTGGCACTGTTGGTGCTGGTGAGGGCGATCGTTGTCTGGTTCACAGCGCCGCCATGATAACTGTTGCGGTCGTCGCGATTTTGCTGGATTGAGGACCGTTTGGATGACCTCTGGGAGTCGCAACGACTTTCTGGATTCTGGGGCTTGATCGATTCCGGAACCGGATCAGAGGCTCTGCATGCCTCCGCGATGTGCCCCCTCTTAAGACAGCGTCTGCAGGTGGCATCCCGCCAGCGACAGGATTGGCGGGGATGGTGTCCCTTGCAACTGCCGCACTGAGCGGCGCGGCGGCCATCTTTTTGAATTTCCCGCCTAGGTGGGCGGGAAACTTTCAAAACGGTCGACTCTCCCTCTGAATCGGTTGGTGTGGCAGAGTCCTCGGACGATTCAGATGACGGTTTGCGGATCTTATGGATCCCTCGGGACTGGAGCATGGCAGCAGCGGCGGTCTCGGATGTTTCAGCAGCCGTAGCCTCCTCAAGAACGTCCTTCAGGGACAGTCTTTTTCTGCTCAGGAACTTCTTTTGGAGGTTGGCATCTCTCATCCCGAAGACGATCCCGTCGCGTAAGGCATTGTCAACGTTCTCAAATTCGCAGTTCGCAGCGATTTGACGCAATGCCGCCACAAAGTCTTTAAGCGATTCGCCTTCCTTCTGATTACGTTGGCGGAAGGTGAAGCGGTTCGATATGGGGGTGCCCGTTGGTGCATAGTGGTCTTGCAGGGCAGTCTGCAGATCCACCCAGGACATAACTTCAATGTCCCTAGGTGCGACGAGGTTGACGGCGAGTTCCAGAACGTCGGAGCCGCAGTGAGCGAGGAAGAGAGCCCTCTTCCTCTCGTCGTCTAGGTTGTTGTAGCCGTTTCCCCGGAGGAATTGGCGGAAACGTATCATATACGAACTCCACTTCTCCCGGCTGGGGTTGAAGGGAGCCAGCGAGGCGAACGGCGCTTGCGGCGTTGCCATTTCTCAGACCGCGTCGAGTGACTTCAGCTCGTTATGGCGATCGTGCCACGCGGAGGTTCTTCTCTAGACCTTCGTCGCCAGTGTTAGATCGGCGCAGGAAAGAAGAAGTGACCAGCAGGGTTCAAGTAACAAGTTTTAATAACAAGAACTGAACGGCTTGTGCGCTGCCGGAGCTCTCCTTATATACACTCCGGCAGACGCACCGCCCACTGACAGGGATTCAAAACTCCCGCCGAAAGGATCTTCAGCCAATCCCAGGCGGATGTCCTTATAAGGACATAACACCTACGATGGCTAGGACAGTGCCTGACTTAACCCAGTCATCCCAATCTCGATACTTGCGGTTCTGGGGGCAACACATGATCACATCAACTGGTAGGGATGTGCAATGTTTTGAATTGCAGAGGAAGAATATTCTGCAGTCACAAGGATTTGAAGATAACATTCATCATGACTTTTGCCAGGATTGTTTGGCTGTCCTCTACTGTTACAGCCTGGTCCTGGAAAAATAACCTTTTAGTTTAAGGAATTGCACATAGATGCTAATATGAGTATTCCCTGGCATTCTGATTATGTACCATCAAATATTTTAGACTCCTAGCAACTAGATAGGGAGAGATGGAGATAGAGATAGAGGCAGAGGCAGAAATACAGCCGCAGTGGCACAATGGTTAGAGTGCAGTACTGCAGGCTACCTTTGCTTCCCGCCGGCTGCCTGCAATTTGGCAGATCGAATCTCACCAGACTCAAGGTTGACTCAACCTTCCATCCTTCCCAGGTCAGTAAAATGAGGACCCAGATGGGGACAATATGCTGACTACTTAGAGAGGGCTTAAAGCACTGTAAAATGGCAAATAAGTCTAAGTGTTATTGCTATTGCTACAGGCAGAGATAGGCAAGCAGACACATTCTAAAGCAACCTTCAAACCCAAAGCACTGCACATTCCCATTAATTTAACCAGAGTCATCCTGGGGAATGCAGAGTCCTGACTCCCGTGCTCTAGGAAATGCTTAGTAACCAATGAAGCCTTGCATCAGGAGAATCTTAGTAAGGGTAAATGGTATTCCTATGGTACAACCAGCATAGGTTGAATAATTGAGGTTGAGGTTAAATTTAAACTCTAGGAGATTAAATGATTGAATCAACATTTTTGGTGTTCTCTCAACATATTAATATTTTTCATTGGTCCAATTAAGTACCCTTCTGATACCACCCTCTGAACTACAAACTAGCTAATGTTTAGTCTAGCTTCTCAGAGAATATAAGCAGCTGAGTTAATTCCATCAACCATGGGAGAAGCATCTATGGTAATTGTATTATGTGAATAAAGTATAATTCAATATTGTTTTAAAAAGTAGCTATTCTTGTCCCAGGTTGAAATATCTGACTTCAGTTGTTCAAACTCACCTTAAACACCTGAAGTTCCTCCAGCAGCAACTCTTCTATATTTTGCCATGAGTCCTTCGGCACAGAGACGACCTTCAAGACTGTGCCAATGTCTGCCAGGCAAAGGGAAAGCATAAACCATTTTGCACAAAAAAGGTGATTATAGATAGGTGAGTTGGCTAAATTACAGTCCTGTTTTTCCTCCATAGCCAAAGAGAAAACATGGAAGTTTCAAGCCATGCAAATCAATTTACATAAAAACCGCAAATACGTTGACTGTTGTTCAGCATCAGTGGAGTGCATCTGATTGGGAAAGCAACTTTAATATACTCAGTTACTATTTCCAAGGGCCTTGATTTCAATATCTATTGATTTGCTAAATTCACAGCATAAAAGAACTAATGAGAAGTTGGACCATCAGCCTGGGGCATGAACGATTATGATGCAGGAAGTCAGGAACATATTTCCTGGACCATTTACAAATAAAAATGCTATTGCAACTATTAAGGGATCCAGTTTGATCAAGACTGAAATGTGGATGAGGTATGGTTTTTTTTAATGCTATAGTTTTTATCCCCAAGAACCTTTTCCAGCTTCTTGCTGTTACATGGATAGGACTTGAATTTATACAATTCTGAATTAGTAAGGATTTGATTCCAATCCTTAATACACCATGGAGGCCAAACAGCATTTTGTGCTTCTTTTATACCAGAATAATGGGATGATTACTTATGTCTGAATGACAAGTAAATGTATGTTTCCTGGGATCATGGTTGTGCTACAGTCTTGGTTGTTTATGGCTGCTTTGGTCGTATATGTTTTCAAATTAATGTATTATACAGATGCAAATATATAGCACTGAAAGAAAATTACAGGGGCAAAATCAAAGGCAAAGGAACTGCAGGCAGTGGCTGAAGAAAGAGTAAAATCAGGCTTATAATGGCCTTTGAACAGGGTCCTTGGAGCTGTGCTTCAAAAAGACCCAAGAAAGTGAAGCAGATGTGGTTAGGAGAAACAAAAATCACAATATATTATTTTATTTAAACAACATTCAATTCATTAAAACAACTAATAGGTATTCTCTTTATGAATTTAAGCACTTTTTTCTTCTAACGTATTAAAATGACAATTTAGAGGCAACTTGTGTTTGCCTATGAATCTCTGCTCCATATTTGGTTCTGCTACAATAAATAGGCTTCCTTGAAGCTATAAGCCAAATCTGAAGAAGGACTCAAACATTTTACTTTTGAACAAGGGACATCCTCTAGCATGCAGTTTTGGGGAGCAAACAGAAACTTGGCCTGAATATCTATGCTTACTCACCAGAAGAGGAGGGAAGCAGACATACCTGTGCCAATGAAGAGGACATCATAATGTCCATCGGCAGCTGCTACTCGGTCTACTGCAATGCGAGTGAAGATGTGGTCCACATTGGTTTGCAGGAAGACAGGCCTTTGGCCATGGGGCAGTACTGGATTATACATCAATGGGTGGTTACGAGCAAATTGGATCACATCATCAGGGTAATCCTTGGTGGAGCTAAAGGTGCCAAAAGTTTTGCTGGGACACTAGAAGTTCAGAGAGAAAGAATGTAAAGCGAGGCAACGTCCCAAACATTGAAAAATGATCTACTCGTAAATGCTTCCTACCACAGCCCTCCATTTCCCCAACTTGGCTTTCTTTCTATCTTTTGCTTTCCTTCCATTTCAATCAAATCCCATAATAATTTTCCATTCCATGCAGCTCAGTTACTGCCCCTCCCTTCTGATCTCTTTCTTCATTGTTTGCCAAACCCCAAGAATCTCCTAGAACAAAACTCTGAAAGTACAGATCCTGTCAGATATCGCTCAATAATCATCCCAATCTCTAGAGTTTTCATGGGCAGAAACACTTCTTTTTTTCCCCATATTTTAAGAGCTCAAATCTAATGAACATACCGTTCCTGGGCGGGGATAAGGGACACGGCCTTGATAGGAAACCCACTGATAGTTAGGCCCTTCCTTGTGAGCAAAAGGACCAAGGAAAGCTCTGCGGATGTCATTCATGTGATACACGCAGACAGCAGAACCTTTGAAGACTGTGCTGTAATCAGAAGAAAAAGAAACATTGCAGGAAGGGTAAAGAAATGAAACTGGGAAGGAATGCTTATTCCATTGCCGTCTGATAATGTCGATTGTAGAGCCTGTTCGACTTCCGCTCAAAAGGCTCTGGGAAGCATATTTTCCTGTTTAACAATATTGTCAGGGAGTGGGGGTGGGAGAAGAAATTTTTAAAAGCAATGGAAGATTATAAAAATGTGATATTGTATTGTATTGTATTGTATTGTATTGTATTGTATTGTATTGTATTGTATTGTATTGTAACATTATGTTACATTACATTACATTATGTTACGTTATTATATTACAATACATTACATTACATTAATTGTCTTTGGTTGATGGATTGAGGGTCATTGTGAAAATGCAAAGTAGATAGAAGGAGCCTGAACTCTGCCCACTCCTGATATAACAAAAACTATTTTCTTTTTACCTAGAAGTGGTGAAAACTGCATACAATAATGGATTACGCTTATCCCTGGTTGGCAACAAGAAGACATCACCTAAGTTCAACAAGAAGGGAAGAAATCATTAGCCTGCAGCTTGGCACCTGACAAATCACTTCTATCCAAAGGAGAGAATGACTTTCTTTCAACCCAGACATCAAAACATTCACCAAGGAAGGGATAAATCAAGCCCCCATCCCTGTTCATCTTGCTTCTAGAAGATCCTTAACCAGTCTTTGCCAGCCTAGGGACCCCTGCATCTATTTGTCAAAAATAAAAAAAAATCCCACAATCCCCAGCCATCACAGCCTAATTTCATGTTGGCCAGGGACAGTGGGATGATATAGTCCAACTATCTGAAGAGCTCCAAGTTACAGAAGGCTGGACTAAATCCATTTTTTTAAAAAAAGAAGAAGTTGCCAAAAATCAACTGAAGGAAGACATGACCACCAGATGGTAATATCTGAAAGTTGAAATTATGTGGTTTCACTGTTATGATTCTGAGGATATGGAGAACGTTAAATTATATTAACATTCAGAATATCCAGATTGCAAATGGACATTTTTCAAGGGAAATGGGTTGCTTTATTAAACTGGGAGAAAACGTTTCTGCATTTCAAAATATACATTTCTTTTCATTCTAAAGTGGTAATATGATTGGAACTATATTAATGCTGATGGTAATAAGTTAAAAAAGCTAAATCATTTACTGGAAGTTTTCTTACCATTACCATTATTATAATTCCAATCATATTAGCACATCTGAACTAAAAAGAAAAAAATGTACAATCATGCATATATTTCTGTTCGACAGACTATATAGTAAGATGTAGAAGAGAGATGGTCACCATCAAGGAAGAAGGACACAATACGAACTCAGTTTTAACTTACTATTTTAATTGGGATAAGACCTATTCTAAGATCAAGAATACAAAAAATAAAGAAACATAAAAATAAATTAAGAAACTTTCAAGAATTGCTCAGTTGCAGCAGAAAAGAGAAGGAAAACAATGATTTCACGAGGGACTTAAGAATGTGAGATAAATGCATTATTCATTCAGACAGCTTCATTCCAAGCTCATTTCTGCTGCTTGATAGTTTGACAACATCTTCCTCATTTAGAACCATTCCAACCCTACACCATGGGTAGTCAGTCACTCACGAAGGTGGTCAAAATGGGTATCACTTCCATTACTGCTGGGTACTGCACACACCAGCCGAGCCTTCAGGAATGTTGTCCATTTGTTCACCAGGCTTCTCTGCCCACCCATGTCATTCTAAAGGGAGAAGAAGAAACCTATTTAAAAAGCTAGTTGGAGAGCACAGATTCAAGGAGCTCATAATTTTTAATGCAAATGGGCTCAGTTGGACATAAAACTTAATGCACACCTTAAAATGGGGTGAGAGGTTGTCCCCAAGATGTCTTTATCCAAAAGGCAACTGGACCTTATTTTTTCTTAGAGAATGGTTTACTTTTCATCCAAGAAACTTCTTCAGTTCTTCAGAAGCTTCTTGAATGAGAAGCGAAATGTTTTCTAAGAAAAACAAAACATAACAGGAAAGTCCAGCTGCCTTTTGGGAAAAAAGCACCTTTGGGACAACCATGACCCGGATGATTGAGAATTTCCATGAACACGGGTCAGAGGTTGGTTTTACTGCTTTCAAAGCGTTGCTGTGCTGAAATCCTTTTTGGATACTTCAACAGCCAGTTGTTCCTGTAGAATTCCTTGGAAACATTTGCTCTAGGGCAGGGATCCTCACCCTTTCAATAAAGTCAGAGCCAATTCCTAGCCATCTATCTTCACCAGACTTTGTCTAACTCCCAAGCCTCCTGACCATCCTCATCTTGAAACTGGAGCACATACAACGGTCTTACCCGGCAAATTTGCCCAATGCGTGCAAAACTCTGTTTGCCCAGGCCTTGGGATCCTTCCACTGCTGTTTCCCGGAAGAAAAAGAAGATCTTATCATCATCAGGGTTCTCACTCTCTGGGATCCAGAAGACATCAATGAACTTGGGTTCTTGAGACAAAGAAATGGAAGAGAATGTTAATGCAGGACAAAGCAACACACTGCCCCTTCTTTTTAGATTTGCAAATGGCTGCCTAAGAGAGGGGGTAGAAAAGCAAGGTAAGAAACAGGCAATGTTGCAGGGACAATATGCTTCTTAGATTCTGGTCTTCCTTCTACTTAAATTGAAATTTTAGCAGATATTTTCCTGTGATATCTATGCCAAAGATCCTTTAGGGACAAATTAAGCATGACATGGGAGATCACCTTTCTCAAAGATCAGAAGACATGATGATGTCTCCTTCCGGTTAAGCTCAACTTCTGCTAATTTTATGGATATGCCTATGTGGTTATTATTGCAGGAATATGGAAATGGCTTATCACTACCTTGGCTTTTATTTTTTTCTTAGAGCCTGGGGATTCCCTAGCAGTCACCATCCATGTATAAATCTGACTCTCCTTCACTTTCAAGATCAATTAGAAGTCAGCTAGATCCTGAGACATGGGGAACTAAATCTGAAGGCATTTTGTACACAAATTTCATTTTAAGGCTACAGGCCTTACTCATACAGGTAAGAGAATTTCATGGGACTGTGATTCTGGGACTGAAGGGTGAAGGTCCACCTGTTTATTATATGCTGCACATAAAAAACAGGTTGCACTTTGATTGCACTGTCACAGCCAACTTCTTGACTTTTTTTACCGAAACCTAAAGATATTCCCTGTTTATTTTCATTATTAAATTCAGTTCTTATCTGTTGTCCTTGAAAAAAGGTGAGAAGAAAGCCAACTAGTTGGTCCAGGACATTTAGAAGACAAGAAAGTCACAGGTTTGCCTTCCCCAATAATTCTCCTTTGATGTGTTCCGATTTATAATCCCAGTTTCCCAACCAATGTAATCATCCAGCCTGCTAATTCCCTAAACAGCAATATAGAATTTCTGATTAATGAATTAAAATAAACAAAACAGAAAACACATATCCTGAGGAGCATTCTAATGTTTTTTCCTTCCACTTTCTCTTCTGAAATCTCAGGCTGTAATAGTGACAAGCTCTGATCACTAGGTGGCAGCTTCCACTCATAAATTTCTAAACATCAAGTGAGGAACCTGACTTGCCATAGGACAGACAAGACTTGTAATAATGAATTCTGGATTCCGTGATACTTTAAAGACCATTATTTCTTTCACCCTCTTTCCCCCCCCCGCCCCCATATTTTTTTTTTAAAAATTAATTTATATGCCGCCCTTCTCCGGAGACTCAGGGCGGCTTACAATGCATTAAGCAATAGCCTTCATACTTTTGTGTCTACCTGCTTATTAGGGCTTTCGCCCCCCCCCCCCAAGCGGTGCTCTTTTTTATACAAAGTCAGCTTATTGCCCCCACAATCCAGGTCCTCATTTTACCTACCTTAGAAAGGATGGAAGGCTGAGTCAACCTTGAGCCTGGTGAGATTCGAATTTGCAGTAATTGCAGGGAGCTGGTGTCACTTTAGCACTACTTAAGATCCTGCGCCACACAGGCTCATATTGTTCCCTTTCCAGTACTAACTCACTTCCCACACTATAGGTCCCCTTCTCACAAACCCTCCACTGACCATTGAGCCATCGGGAATCATGCTGCTCGGTGCGGACAGAAGGCCTCGATCCCAGGCTGCGGAAGATGGTGAAGTCTCGGCCCATCAGATCAGTCGCCACACCAGAATAAAGCTCTTCACCTGCACATCACAAAAAGAGAGACGTTCCAAAAGCTTTCTGGCTTCCTAATCTCCATTGACATCTGAGAGAATGTTCCAAATCATCTTCATTGTGTGGCACCTGAGAAAGATCTCAAGACATTAGCTGGGGAGAGGGCACTGCTTTAAGGTGAATGAACTACCATCCCAGCAGCTGCTGCATCTTTGGCATAGAGTGTCAGCTGATCTCATCTGTTTCCAGGGCAGATGGAGGGAGAAAAAATGAGCAGGGGTGGGTTCTAATTTTTTTTACTACCGGTTCTGTGGGCGCGGCTTTTTTGTCGGCGTGGCTTGGTGGTCATGTGACAATTCTTTAGGATTTAGCAGAGGTACTGGTCTACCAGGCTTTTAACTGCTTGCAGAGCTGTATCGATCTACCCATTTATTTTTGCAGGCACTGGTCTACTCATGTACTTTTGCAGGTACTGATCTACTCATGTATTTTTGCAGGCACTGGTCTACCCCTTTATTTTTGCAGGCACTGATCTACTCATCTAGTTTTGCAGGCACTGGTCTACCCATTTATTTTTGCAAGTATCGGTCTACTCATTTGTTTTCTTTTAACACTGATCAGCTATAGGGCAGCCCCACAGCAAAAGTTTAAACAGTTTTTTTCCCTCTAGCCATCAGCTGGACTCAGGAGGCAGCAATAGATTGGGGGTGGGGCCAAATAAAAGGTAAGAATAACGCAGGGGTGGGAGGGTGGGGGGGCAGAACCAGTTCGGTGACGTCATGTTGTCAGCATTACCAGCTCGGTGGAATTGGGCGGAACTGGGAGGAACCCACCATTGAAAATGAGAGTCTCAAAAGGATTCCATGTGAGATCTTACATGGGTCTGGTTTTCTTGTCTCACCTTTATTTGGGTGCTAGGAAGTGGTGGAATTCAAATTTTTTTACTACAGGTTCTGTGGGAAGGATACTGCAAAATCTCCATTCCCACCCCACTCTGGGGCCAGCCAGAGGTGGTATTTGCTGGTTCTCCGAACTACTCAAAATTTCCGGTACCAGTTTTCCAGAACCTGTCAGAACCTCCTGAATTTCACCCCTGGTGCTAGGTCATTGTTTGGGGGCCTCTCCTTTTACCTGCAAGAACTGAGGCCGCGGTGTGATTTGGGTCATAGGGGCTTTTGCCTTTGCCATCCTCCAGGCTCTTGAAGTCCAGCTTAAAGACAGAGTCCTAGAGAAAGGAGCAAACATGTCCATCAAGAGAAGCTTGGAGCTCCTGTGATTCTCCTGCTTAGGTTTTAGTCTCTGTAACCTTCATCTTTACCCCCAGACACAGGTACACTTTATGAACCTTGGTGCATCACTCACCTCCACACGTTGCCCCACTTCTACAAAGCCACAGATGGGGTGAAAAGCCCCAGTGCCACAGGTGTACAGGTGTGTGCGATTGTAGAGATGCAGGATCTTAACAAAATTCATACACTCGGCCTGAAAAGCAAGAGCAGAGCCCTTAACTGAGCAAGCCTAATAAATGACTCCAACTAGGGGAAAAAAAACCTGCTGAAAAAGAAGGAAGGAGAATAGCTGGAAGGCAGTGATCAAGTAACAGGAAAGCTTGTAAAAAGCAGAGAGCGTTTTTCCAATCAAATGCTTCTTTCAGATGCCAAAAAGAGCAGCTTGCAGAGCTGACAAAACTGGGAACGGAGAAAAAAGAGGCCAGAGGAAGACGTGAAACACAGTTTGCTGGCATCTGCTGTCTCGGTGCATTCTTTACTTATGGATACCCTCCCCTGACATTGCTGGAATGCTAGCACATGTGGGAGCCTTCCTTCACTTTCGTTTACATCAAGTGAGATGGAATAGTGGTGCCGTGAAGCCCATGACTCATTGGGATGATAGCATATCTTGCTGCCCGTTTTTCCCAACAGGGGGCACTGTAGAGAGAGCAGCAGTTCTACAGCATAAACTTCATGCAACACTCAGAAAATCAAAGAGATTTGGGGATTGACAGGAGGAGATTTCGTGCCTGTCACCAGCAGACACAGAGAACCCTGCTCAACTGCCACAAAGTCTACTTCCTCCTCCCCCAGGCTCTGTCAGGAGGTAAACATCTGTCTGACTTAGTGTTAAGCAGGATTTACTCATTAAAAAGTGTCAGATTATTTAAATGTCTGGAATAACTCAGGCAGAAGGGCAATCTTTCCTTCCCAAGAAATGGGCCATGAATAGAAGGGGTGGGGGGTGGGGGGAATGATAAGTTTACTGTGGGGAAAGGAGAAGATAACCAGGGCCACATTCAGCACCACCAGGCACTCAAGAACCTCCCTTCCAGCAGTGTTTCTCAATCTTGACAACTTTAAGATGTGTGGACCTCAGTTTCCAGAATTCCCCAGCTGGCATAATGGCTGGAGAATTCTAGGAGTTGCAATCCTGACATTTTAAAGTTGCCAAGGTTGAGAAAGGCTGCTTTACAGAATTGTCTCCCGGTAGTTCTTGGGAGGTAACCGAGAACAAGCACCAAGGCTGAAAGAGAGTTGAATGGAACAGGCCAAAAGGAGCCACTTCACGAGCAGCCATTAGTCAGTTGCAAAGCAAACAAGTGCAATGGCAAGGACTTGCAAGCAAAGATGAAGGGAAAGGGGGGGGGGCGAGGGGGAGGAGGAAAAAAGAGCCCCCATAATGTCAACACAAGGCTCAGGGAAGGAGGGGATCAAAGCGGGGGAGGGGGGCGGGCGGGTCAGAGTTCATGCTAGAGCCCTACCACTGGCTCAGTAGTTCATCTTTTGAAAGAGACAAACCTTAAACCCAGAAAAAATGTATTAAGAGAATGCATACAAACAGGAGGTGTTTAATGACTATATTTCATTTTCTTTTGCTTCTTGTGTTTCCCTTCTAATTTCACATGTCTTCCTCTTTTGCACGTAATTGCCTTCTGATACCCATCAATAATCTGATTAAAAAAAAATGTTCCTTTCCCCCCCCCACCCCCATGTGTGTTTTACAATGTTATAAGGAATAGCTGCCATAAAAGATATAATTTGAAACTATTAGCAAGGTATCACTAGTAAAAGAAGGCACCTGCAGTGAGTTATAGAAAGGAAGTCTCACAACAAAAAGATAGAGCAATGTCCAGGATCACTGCAATGATCATAGCTAGAAGTGGAGAAACTAATTAGAACTGGGTAAACTAACATATCTATATCTGTATCTTTCTCTCCCCTCACCCACCCCGGTGTGTGTGTGTGTGTGTGTGTGTGTGTGTGTGTGTGTGTGTGTGTTTAAATCAGCATTGCCCCTACCAACTGCCAGGACAAGTTTCTGCGGTATTTTGGCAATAAATTCAATTGCAGAAAATACGACTTCAGCAACAGAGTGGTCAACATCTGGAATGCTCTACCTGACTCCGTTGTTACATCCTCAAACCTCACAGCTTCAACCTTAAACTGTCTACCATGGACCTCACCCCATTCCTAAGAGGTCTGTAAAGGGGGCATGCATAAGCGCACCAGTGTGCCTGCCATCCCTGTCCTACTGTCCCCATTTATCTGTATTCATTTCCTTCGTTCATGTCCATGTTCATATTTATACCTGCTATCTTGTACATGTTACAAACTAATAAAATAAGTAAATATATATATTTAGAAGTGGCTTATCACTGCTTCTTTTCTAGGACTGAGAGAGAATGATTGGCTGAAGGACACTCAACTAAGCTTTATGTCTAAAGAAGAACTAGAACTTGTGGATTCTTGGTTTTTAGCGTGGTTCCTTAACCACTATACCAAACTGCTTTGCATCTACATCTACAGTTCCAGGAATTAAAAAAGAACAGGACAAGAAGAAAGGGAAGATGAAGGCGTCACCTCTAGAAAAGGGAAAAGAATGTTTTTTGTGAAAACATTGTCAGTTTTCATGAAAGGATTTGACTGCAGCTGCATCTGAACCTATGATTAATTAGGACCACTCAGTTCTTCATGCCGTCTTCTTCCCTTCTGTAGAATCCTAATATCCCGTAATTGTAATCTCAATCCAAAATCCCTATGTGCTATTTTGCATTTATGTTTTTTAGCAGGCAAGATGTCCCCTTCTAGAAAAATCCTGGATCTTCTTTCTGAGCCTTCTCTCTGAGGTTAAAGTCACTGACACTTGTGAGCCATCAGCCAAGGGAAACCAAAATCCAAGAACAATGACTATGCTCAATGGATAGAAAACGGTTGGCCTCCCATGCCTTGCTGTTGGTAATAGGAAAGGGAAATGAGTCAGATGCCATGGTGACAGATCATTGCATTAGGCACGGGCCAGATGTTCTGGTCTTGCTGTCTCATCAGCTCTCTCAAAGCCCAGACATGCGCCAGTGAATTTCTGAGGAATTTTTCTCCTGGCCATATTACACTACTAATACATCACTCACATGACAATGTGGCAAATGGCCCTCAAGGCAAACAGCAGGTAGGACAGGGCTGGGAAATATATTTCCTTTATGCCATGAAAAATGAATTGGGTCAGTTTGCAAGTTAAATCTGGACTGTGGATCAGTGGTAGAGTACATGCCCTACATGTAAACAGCCAGATGCAGCTCTCTAAGAGTTTGTCTTAGCCATTTGTTGAGCAAATTGGACCAATGTTCTGATAGAAGCTGGCCATAATTGGGTGCACCAACTCCCCCAGAGAAACTACATAGCATTAACTAACCAGCAACCATAAGCATGATCTAATCAAGAGCAAGACCATGGCTGTTCTGGATCACATTATCACTTCCACTGCAAAATACATCTCAGTATGTCAGGACTGTTACTTCTCATCTTAACAGTTCTTCTTTTCCTCTCACTGAATGCTTCTGGACCTTGAATCTAGTTGCTTAAATCAAATTAATTTCCTCTCTTAATTGATATCAACCTGAGAGCCATAGTCAGATCTTGTAGCTAATACTTTGGTAATACTGAGTCTAGTTTGGGATGTTAGCACTGAATTCAAGCAAACTTCAGTCATAAAGAAAGCGAAGTTTTAAACAGACCAGGTCTTTTCTCCACCTCTTTCAAGATTGGTTCAAAACTGTGAATAAATCTGTACACAGGGAACAGTGTTCATATTCCTTAGTTAATCATACTGGGGATTGGGAGTTTTGTTCTGTTCAGTGATAAATGTTCTGCTTCTGAATCATCCCCATAACAAAACAGAGTTACTTCCATTCTCATGGCAGAACAGAGGCGAACTGGGCTACTGTTTTTAATTGGAAGAAAAGCCATTTGGTAGGATTGTCCCCTTTATATGTGTGATGTTCTAATACAGAACCATCATTGATTAGGAAGCATGTTCCTATGAACAGGACACAGCAGGGAAGTGCTTGCTTTGTCTAAAATGGCATGGCTGTCAAAACTTAAATGTGCTAATTAATTATAACAGGGGACATGCTAAAAATCTCTCATTCTTTTTCTCTTTTGGTCTCTTTCTTAGACACAAACACACACAGATGGATCTCAACCATTTGTCTCCATAACCTACTGTGGAGATTTTAAGTAAACAGGTCTGAGGTTGTCATATCCTGTCATCAGTTTTGAGTAGCCCAAGAAGACAAATTACTCTGACTCCTTTTGCAGGATGACCAAACAGATTAACTATGGCGAGCTATTGGGGATGGGGGTAGGATTCCAGCACAGAAAGAGGCACCTCTCCTCTCATTTTCTGGCCACCTGCCCTCCCCTCCCCCCAAGCCTCCCTGCTATCTACTGGGCTCAGTGGAGCAGAAAAGCGATCTCTCCAGCAGGATTAGTTGGATTTCTATCTGGAATGAAACCTGTGGAAGAGAAATGCCTCATGGCTGCTCTGACTTTTCTGATCTTCTAATGAATCGAGCAAAAGCAGGAGCAGAAAGAGATGTTCCTGCACCACATGCCCTTTCTGTGGTGTTTTGGAGTGGTGCCATGGCAACTCATTTAAGTTTTAAGTAGGAATAATATAACTTGGGATAACACTTGTGCTGGCCCTATGCCCAGCTGTCTTTACTCCAATCTCCTCCTTGCTGGGATTTTGTTTCTAGATCTGTTTCCTTGATGCAGAATAAAAGTTGTAACTCAATGGTTGAACACCACTTGTATCATATGCAAAAAGTCCTTGATTTAGTCCCACTGGGGACAATTGTAAAGGCCCTGTTTGAAGCTACTGATCTATTGTTGATATTTGTACTCCACTAAATTGCTTTATTCACAGTAAGACCACTGCTATTATACAATACACTAAATCCTAAATACATGTTAGCAAAATGCAATTAGTCTGGTTGCATAACATGACATGCCACATTGTGACATAACAGGATGGCTTACTTCCTACAGGATGCTAAGATATGGCTGACTTTCCAAAATATCAAAAACTACAAACTACCTAGCCCTTTTAATCTAGGCCATGTGTATTATGAGAAGCCAATAACTGTATTGTTGATGCTTCATACATTCCCCTGGAGTCAGTCTTGCTTGATTTTGCTGTTGCTCAACATACAAATATTTAACTATGCCTATGAAGCTATCATGACCACATCACAGTTGCCTGCACTTGGCCAAAGGGCCAACAGAGTTCACCGCAGCATGCCATGCCATAGTGTTCAAATAGAGAAAATGTCCCAGCACTTCAATCGAAGCTAAGAAACAGCACTGGGGGAAAGTTGGTCTCTCTTTTTCAGCAGCCATTTTAAGAATTAGGGAAGCCAACTATTGGGAACACGAACCATATATTTTCCCTGCCAATCCCATCAGATCTATAGATTGTAGCAATTCAGGTCCCAACATTACAAGCACCTGAACATATCCACAATCTTGATCTTGAATTTTTTAGTTCCTATATCTCTCTTACTCATGCCCTTATTACTACACTATTTAGATTATTCTGAAATAATTTACATGAGACTGCCCTTAAAGGTGGCAAAAAGGCTCCGGTTCATAACAACAGAGCAGCAAGGATGTTAGTGTTACTAAAAGTTAAGTGACTAACATCTATAAAAATAAATAAGAAATAATAATTATCTGGTGCACTCCACTGCACTGGCTATCAATAAGCTTCCAAGTTGAATTTTCAAGCCCGAGGGAGGCATCCCTCTGAGGCTTGACAACAGGGTGCCCCAGAGACAGTCTGCTCTTGTAGATTCAGCCCAGCTCATGTGGGCTCAGAGGTGATTTTTTTCTGTAAAGATTCCCATTTTATCAGTGGTGGGATTCAGCCAGTTCGCACTACTTCGGGAGAACCGGTTGTTAACTTTCTGAGCAGTTTGATGAACTGGTTGTCAGAAGAAATAATTAGGGCAGAGAACCGGTTGTTAAATTATTTGAATCCCACCACTGCATTTTATGTTACACAATGCTCATGCTGGTAAATCTGATATCCTTCCTGCTGATCTTCCATAAGGAGATAAAATGTTTTTAAAGGGCATTTCAGGGCTGAGACCTTATTGGATGGGCAAATTTACTATATGTTTTGATGAACTATATATTATATATTTATTTGGAGGGAGGATGAATCTGGTCTGAAGAAACCCCATCTCACTCAGCTTCTTTTTGTAGACTTGACTTCATGCGGCTCCTTTTTTGGACAACCTCCATGAGTTATAACCAGGATGTTGAGCCCCTTCTTGCTGAGCCTGACATTTATCAAGGCATAAATCTGAAGGTGTCCTGGTTCATCTCCACTCCTGCCAAAACGCTGGGAACCTTTTTCTTATCTCCTGGAAGGTCAGGATGGGTCAAAGCAAAAGAAGAATCTCTAAGTGCACAAACCAGTCCCTCTAAGTGACCCTTCCAGCCCTTATGGGGTCTCACAGGGGACTAGGGCAGAATGCCACTGGTTGACAGACTGGGAAGAGAGAAAACATTTTACAGGTAATTAAATTCACTTCTATAAGATGCTCAACGGCATCTACAACAATGAAAGGACTTGGGTGAATCAGGACCATCCAAGCTCAAGTTAACTTAACTTGGAGCTCATTAATACAATGAAAGTATTTGTGGCACTCTGTTCATTCATCCTGGAAGCATCTAATTCCCATCACATCTCCTAGTGCTTCTTAGCCCTTTCACTTTATGCCTTGGATGCTTGTTTGTTGTATGCCTTCATTTATGGTCAAAGACCAGATATGAGAAAATGCAATTTACAAAAAAATGATGATGATACAAAGGAGTAAGAACAGTAAAACATTAAATTAAAACAAAGCAACAATAAAATAAGAACCAATGGCATATATAGCTTAATTAATATACCCCCCACCAATGGTCACTTACATTGATATCTTTGCCTGCCCAGTTGCATTCCTCCCTCCATTCCACAGGTGCGGGCCAATAAATCTGTGAGAGCAAAGATGGAGGAAATTAATAGCAAAACCAACCAATGCCACCCCAAGAGGGGGGGGGGTGATCTTCCAGCCCAGTCATTCATCACAGCATTGTCAAATGCTACTAAAGCCCTGGTACTAAAAGCCATTCCTTGGAATGCTGGTGTTTTCCCTTAGTCCGGATCCACAATTTCTCTGCTGTTTATGTCCTAGTGCTATCAGGAAGGGAGGCAGAATGCTGTAAAAGTAAGGGTGGACTGATGGACTGCAAGGATGAGATCATCGTGAATGCTTTGCATAGTGCAGCTCACCCAAATTAATTTTATTGTGTTTTACACTTAAAAGCCACTGTGTGTTAGTTGGGTATTAGTTTAGCAAACAAGCACACAATCAAGCAATCCATTGGCTATCCTTCAGACATTAACTCTATGTGAAAACAAAAAAAAGTGCTTGACAATAGGTATAAAGCCACTGCAAAAAGAATCTGACAAAAAGCAATAAAAGCCTCAGTTCTTATTTTTAAAAATTAAACAGCAAATGTGCAGAAACTGAGCAGTGAATGAACTAATCTCTCGAAGCAGAGATTTCCCCAAACTGAAGTGCTGCCACAGAAAACTGGTGCTTCAGGAGAAAGGGGTCAAAGGTGGTTTGGCTGTATTGTGTCCTCAAAGCTTTTCTCCTGCTGGGCCGGAATGCAGTTTCCACCGATAGTCCAGGATAGAGAGTATCAGCACACTCTGCCCCCCCCCCCACCTCCATCCCATTTCATTAAGCAGGGAACCTTCCCAGAGACATTTTGTGAGGCTCATTCTCATGATGCGGAGAATGTCTCCTTCCTCAGGGAAGAGAAGCTGCGATAAATTCCAGACCAGAGCAGGCCATTGGAGAACAAACATTTTAAAACGTCTGAATAATATTGTTCTCTATTCTTAGTAAAACAGTTGTATCCCACCAAATTCTCAAACCCAAGCAGTTTACAGCCTGTAGTCGGTCCTGGGTAATCTCCAAATAGATTTTATTTATCACATTTATTTGTTGCCCCTCTTATGGATAGTGGGTCCTGTATAAACTGGGCCAAATATCCTCCACTTTTGTGGAGTAGTCATTCCTTCCTCTTTAACAAAAGGGAGGGGAAGGAATATTTGGGTATGGTAACAATTACATTATGTCTTTCCAGGGCAACACAGCCATTGGTTGTACTGATGGGGATGGCAGAACTGTAATCCCTGGAAGAGCCAGGTTGAGGTAAAGATCCGGTGCAGTTCATAAGCTTCTTACCTTCCTGTCATGCTTGCTAATGTTGTCCAGGCTCAAGGATGCCATGTAGTTTTTCCCTCCCACAAAAAGCCGGCCTCTCTCTTCATCCAGGAGCAGCGCATCATAGCAACAAGAGCGTTCCAACTCATAGGTGCGCAGCCCATGTCGCATCTTCAGGTCTGGAAAGAAAATGGAAAATGGCCTGTTACACAACTACAAAAACATACAATTCTATTTATGTTCTGCAGGCCAGAATGAATAGAATCAGATATAGCCAGCCAAGTGTGATGCAAGCTAAATAAATGAAAAGAACAAAACATTGATGGTTTAATGCTTTTTTTTTTAAAAAAAAAGGCTATTTGTATACCTTGTATGCAGGGATAAGGAAGTCATACTTGCTGCAGACTGTTATGGTGACTAGCTCCCTATGTGCATTCCAAGAGTTCCTCTGGTGAATAATTTTGTATTAATGGTTCTGGTAATCATGCTCATGATTTATGAAAAATGTAGCAGTGCCATTCTGCTGCTTGTCCATTGGGTCCATGCGGAATAATAAGAAATTATTTCTTCAAAGATAAAAACAGACTTAAGAAAATCAGTGGATGGGCTATACTGTGATGTGCCCATACCAGAATGAAACTATGCATACAAATGCAATACAGTGATTGAACAGAACTAAGTGATTTCTTTTCCCAGACAAAGCTGTAAGGATGAAACTTTAAAGTGACATTTTACTGTATGCTGAAGAGAGAAAACAATTATTTAACAGTGTTACATCTCTTGTGCCCCAAGTAAGACATTTTTATACTTAGAGAGACACCCATGGACCTTATTACAGAATCAAATTATTAAAATTAAGTCAGTTAATATAGAAATAGGAAAAAATGCAAAGTTGAACATATAAAGTAGTGAATGCAGTTCACATTTCAAAACAATCCTCCAATCAGGACTTTTGGTGGTGAAATGTTTGTTCAAATGTAGAAAGATATATAAGTTATTCTGACTGCTATAATAACTGAGAATGGAATGACTCATAACAAATTATATCATTTATTGGTTTGTTTGTTTCTTTGAAATCATCAACACCTGCAATATCCATTTCCTATTATCATTTAAATCATTGGACTATAATTCATAATTATGATACAAAACTACATCAAATTAACCAGCTATGTATTTTGAGAATCACATTTCCAATAGTTTCTTCTGAAAATATGCAGTGGTGTCTAACAGACATGAGTTTTATTTATAATTTTAAATCTATGGAACTGGGACAAAGATGTTCCCAAATGGTTCTGTATTGACATTCATGTATTGGATGCTCAAGTTTGCTATTCTATGACCATCTCAAAACTGTCCAGAGAGGTCCTCCAAAACTTCAGTCCCATTTCAAATCAGTTAATATTGTATCAAAAAGTCTCAAAAACCATCAATTAATTGATATGGAAGATTGAGGTTTGTCAACGAAGATGCAGCCTTAATCTGAACTCTAAATCTACCTGATCATTTGAGTACGCTATTCTACTGTACAAAGTACAGTACTTTATGTTTTCCTTCCCTGAAAAGGACAAACTGACTCTTCTCACTGCCAAATTGCACAAGCTTAAGTTTCCAAACAGTAAAACTGAGAAAGGACAGCCTGCTTTACATCACTCTCTGCTAAAATTCCCATTAGTTCTGATATTTTTGGAAATAAATAATACACTTTCAGAATCCCTAACAAAAAAAAAATGCAGATGAACAAAATTACTATTGCCAATATATTTTATCAAAAGGCTTTTCTGCATCCAAACCTCTACAGATAAATATTAGATGCATTTGGGTAAGTCAATGCCATCGTCTGGTCTCTAAACCCTATTGACTCCTCTGGGCTCCCCCACCTCCACTACTCATGTCTTAGATTATCATTAAATGCTTGAACATTCCTGTCACTTTGCTGCATTCAACCCAGCAATCATAAGCATCTAAATGGAAAAGTCCTTTAGTCTGAACTGCTAAAGGCCCTTGGGCTGTAAAGATGTTAGGAAGATAGCCTTTAAACCTGTCTCCTTTCTGACAAACACAAATGGCTTACCTGTTCCACCCATTTATAGGGATTTCTGCACATTTAAAATGACCTGTTGCTTACTAGCCTGGAAACTATGTCATCCGTATGAAACAAGCAAGCACACCAGCTTATCTTGTTTACCCAACACCCGAACAAACATTGTCTCCAGTTGGATGTCAGAAAAATCACCCCCACTTTTTTTTGCACTGAGCACTGCCTTGGATGTAAGGGCACTGCCTCTCTCTCTCTCTCTCTCTCTCTCTGTGTATGTGTTGAAAAATGCAAGTAATGGCATATCTGAATCCAGGATTCATCTTGCATACACAACTCAGCAGTTTGTGATTAACCTGCTCCAACCCAGAGCCATTCAAGACATTGGCAGAGAGCTGGCTGTGGGGGAAACTGTTACTATAATCTGATTGCCCCCCACCCCAAATCCAATTTCTGCTTGTATCAAATCCCACCCTAACACCCCTCTTTTCAGCCCGTTCTTTGATTGGTCCCACCAACTTTAATAGGCTACCAGTCTCAACCAGCGTGACATTAATCTGCCAGCACAACAGGCATCTGCTCAGAGAAAGGACGCTTTCTTTACACCCAGAGCCTAATCTGTCTTCAGCAGCAGGAACAAATAAACCATTGTGAGGAAGTGAAAGAAAATGACTGGCAGGAGAGCAGTCCACCCGTTAATGAGCTGTTGCTGATCTCAACTGCAAGTGATGACGGAAAAGTCACAGCCGGATCAGCTGCACCAACTTATTTCATTAAATTTATATCCCACCTTTTTTTCCCCAGGAGCAAGAAGGCTGCATACACTGCTACGCAGCAGTGTAGTTTTTCCTTCCAATAACTCCATGAGAGAGTTTAAGCTGAAATTAGCCCAGTTTACTCCATCACCCTATGGCTTCCGGTTTAACCTACTTCAGTTTGGATTGAAGTAGATTAAATGGGATGCCAAAGCCATACAGCAGCTCTGATTTATCTGAGACCCAACTAAAGGACCAGAAGGAAACAAGTGCTCCCCTTTGAGAAGCGCAATGCCAAATTGGTCAATCTAATCTGACTTTGGGTCAACTTAAAAACAACAACAGCATAAAGTTTCTGGAATAAAACTGAGGAATGACCTCCAAACTCTTGAAATAGGACAAGTGCTTGCTTAGAATGATTGCTTCACCTTCAAAAAGCTCATCTGTCCTCACTTCTTCCCATGAATGGTGTCCTCTTCCACCTCCCATATGGACATTTCTTCCCATCCAGCAATTCATAGTTCTCACAGCTGAGTGAGACCTCAATTCCCTTGAAAGACCATGCCATTCAGTTAAGGAAAGTTTCTGCATGCTTCACGGGATTCAGAGGTAGGAATACCATCCAGTTTCACTAATCCAAGAATAAGGTTATTCCAGATTCTTGTTAACAGATTTCCTTGTCCAAACGCTAGTCAGATATGTTTTTTTACCCTAATTACAGCCTAAAGAATTGGGACACAATTTGTGAGTCCCAGGTAAAGAGCAGAAGGAAAATGGCAAATGAATCTTCAAAAGATGCAAAACCTCTGTACATAGATTAAGTAGCTGACACAGATCCCATTCTGCACAAAGATCAGCTCTGTCTCCACTTTCATGGCTCATCTCAAGAAGACTTTCCCCTTAACATCATTCACATCATCCTGGTGACAAGAGTATTGTTCTATCAGAATACAAGAGATTTTACAGAACCAAACTTGATTTCCATTTAAGAGAAACTCTCTTGCCTTCCCACCTCTTA
Organism: Masticophis lateralis; assembly: GCA_030761175.1. NCBI lineage: Eukaryota > Metazoa > Chordata > Lepidosauria > Squamata > Colubridae > Masticophis > Masticophis lateralis. The sequence goes on from JAUDYJ010000002.1 coordinate 73,949,541, forward strand.
CTTCATCCTTACCATGGAAGGAGAGCTTCACACGGGGATTGGTAGTAGTAACTATAGTCCCTTTCCCAGCCAGCAACAGAAGGAAGGCCAGTGTCTGGATCATAGCAGCTGCTGCCTCTTGTTCTCTGGACTCTGGACTTCAGGTGGCTGAAAGATGGAAAAGCAAGAATGAGACTATGCTTGCCAAGTCAGTTTACAGTAATTCCTCCTAGGAGGATAAATGGGAGAAGGATGAAGTGACAGCAGCAATGAAAAGGGAAATCTATAGCTTGCTTTAGTAGGGGAAACATTCATCCAGACCAACAATGATCTCCTCCCAGTTAGATTTACTTATTTTTGCTAAGCTGTGTAAGGAGTTACCCAGAAGCAATGCTAGTGGCTTGAAGAGATCTTCCATAAACTGCAGTGATTTAGATCCAAATGTAATCTTGTTGATTTGAATGTAGAGCAGTATAACAAATGGATGTTGGATTTAAACCCAGGGCCCATTGAGGTTCATTGCAGGAGTTTGAATCAAATCAAATCAAATCAAATCAAATCAAACTGAAAATTAAAATGAAAAAAAATGGAACTATGAACCCCTATGGTTTCTTCTTCAGTTTCTAATTTTCCTCTCTAGGGACACCAATGGAGGAATTTTAGTGCAATAACAGAGCCAATGTTTTATTATTTACTACTTTCAGAAGACATACTTGGTTCCCAGGAGCTGCATGCAGTTTTAAGATGCATTTTAGCAGATTCAAGGGATCATGTGATTGAACTTTATTTGAGAAGCACAAGAAATAAGGTGTATTTGTTTTCTTTGTATTAGATATATGCAATATCTTCCAGGAAAGTTGGACCATAAGAAAGGCTGAATGCCAAAGAATTGAGGCCTTTGAACTATGGTGCTGGAGAAGACTCCTGCAAGTCCCTTGGACTGCAAGGTGATCAAACCGGTCACTCCTAGAGGAAATCAACCCTAACTGCTCTTAGAAGGCCAGATCCTGAAGATGAAACTCAAATACTTTGGCCACCTAATGAGAAGGAAGGACTCACTGGAGAAGAGCCTAATGCTGGGAAAGATTGAGGGCAAAAAAAAGAAGGGGACGACAGAGAATGAGGTGGCTGGATGGAATCACTGAAGCAGTAGGCATAAGCTTAAATGGACTCCAGAGGATGGTAGAGAACAGGAAAGCCTGGAGGAACATTGTCCATGGGGTTGCGATGGGTCGGGCATGGTTTTGCAACTAACAACAGTAACAACAATATCTTCCAGAGATTTTGAACTATGGTACATTTCCCACGATTTCTTGTAATTGCCCATGGCTGGAGCTAGCAAAAACTGGAATCCAAAATTTCTGGATGATACACAATCGTCTATCCTTGGTCATGCTGCAAGCCCAATACTTCACAGAACTCTTTTGATTCAAATTGTAGTCCATTCTGTATCTTTTAAACAGATTTAACAGATTAACCGAGTTGGAAGGGACCTTATAGGTCATCTAGTCCAACCCCCCACTCAAGTAGGCCCTATAGCATTTCTGACAAATGACAGTCAAATCTTTTCTTGAAAGTCTCAAGTGATGAAGCTCCCACAACTTCGGAAGGCAAGCTGTTTCCATTGGTTGATTGTTCTCACTGACAGAAAGTTCCTCCTCATTTCTAGGTTGATCAGTTTCCACCCATTATTCCTTGTCTGGCCTTCAGGTGCTTTGGAAAACAGTTTGACCCCCTCCTCTCTGTGGCAGCCCCTCAAATATTGGAACTCTGCTATCATGTCTCCCCTGGTCCTTTTCTTCACTAGACTAGCCATGCCCAGTTCATGTAACCGTTCTTCATATGTTTTAATCTCCGGTCCCCTAATCATCCTGGTTGCTCTCCTCTGCACTTTTTCTATTTTTTATTCTATTTTTCTAGTCACTTTTTATTTCAATCACTGTTGAAAAATCTGAGTCATGATTTTCTTTCATCTGGCTATTTTCTTCCCATTTTGAAAAGGTGCTGTGGAATCTTCTGCATCCTCCAGGAAAGTCCCTTAAAGCCTAAAAGTATAGTAGGTATTTTGTTGGAACAATCTGTTTCAGAATGCCAGCATCTCATCCTGTCTTCAGACCCAGCACTAAATTTAGCTTCCTCCAAGTCTCCTGAAGTCTTTCATTTCCTTCTTTATCAAATACCAGAAAGTTACAGGTGAATGCATAATCTATTGTGGCTATGCACACAAGCGTTACAAAGTAATGCATAATCAATATTTCAAATGTAAATACATCAGGCTAAAATTTGGCAGTATTGTTTGTTTTGCATAGCAGACCAGGAAAAATAAGTACTGCCAAGGCCATTTTAAAAAGCACTTATTTTGCATTATCAATTTTCTAGATAATCCTTCTGCGGTATCTGTATTATGCAAATCTGCAACCATCCAGGTTTATTCTCTAGAAAGTAGACCATTTTAAAATCATAACTATTGTGGGCTGGTCTGAGGAATGTTTTTATTCACATACATGGAATAACTGAGCTGTAATTAAATATATGGAATGTGTAGTAGCTACAGGCTAACATGACAGCAATATGTATTGCTAAGGATATTAAAAAGTTATCCAGGTATAATAGGATTGGCAAATCTGTTCCCATTTAGATGTTTCTGACCTACAGCATTCCCATTAATTCTAATTAATTATTCAACTACACAGTGTTGTTTAGTGTTTACAAACAGGAAAGCTGGATTCTCTTTCCACTTTGCTCCAAGTCACTCTGTCAGAAAACCCAGCAGTGAAAGTGAAACAAAAGCTTATGAATACAGGTATTTTCTACTCATGTAAATCAAACACAAATTAATAATGCTTCAAAGCCTGTTCAGAATTCACTCTCAGATTCCAATAAGCCTCCATAGAAATCCCGCAAAAATTACCTGTGGCTGTTGTTACATTAAGAAAGTTACAGTTCTGAATGTTTACCATCTCCACATTGGTATTACAGAAGGAACAATGAGAAAAAAGAGAAAATGCATGGATAATGGAACAGTTTGCATGCAAGGGTACATTTTGAGTTAGATGCAAGAGCAAAAAATGATCAGCAAGAAGATGGAGAGGAGGATATCACTATAATAATTTATATATCTATTTATAAAATGTATTGGCCACCTATCTTACTATAGGATAACTTAATTGCATAAACTTATTTATTTATTAAATTTATATGCTGCCTAGCTCACTCTAAAAAGTGTCTCTGGGTGGCTTATAGTTTATTTGATGCATTTATTTATGGGGGTGGGAATTACACTAGCAGTTTACAAATAAAACATAGTAAAATCATAAAGACCATTAAAAAGCAAAACTACTGTACCATAAAAAAAAGGGGGGTCAGAATGACAGCCATTCAATTCCAAAGGCCCTCAAAGGCTTTTCATTTCACTTTAGAAGATTCCTGGTCTATATTAGAGGAAAATCATTAATTGCACTTTGAAATAAAATTCTAGTCCATTGCTAAAACAACCAGGGTTATTATGTCTTGTTTTTCTGATCTGTTTAGAAAAGCAGAGGTCATTTTCACATCACGCTTATTGTCAAGCCAAGAGGAACCTGCCAAGTAACCTAACTCCGGAGGCAGTGCTGCAATTTTAAAGTCAGACATCATAGTTACCATGGCAAAAGAAATTATGTCTAGATCCATAAACAAAATAGAGAGATGTTTAGAGAAGGAAGGGGAGAGAAATAATCAAGAGAAGTAGGAGAAAAGGAGGAGGGGGAAGAATTGTGCAAAATGTCAAGGCTCATGGGAACGGCTGTCAATTGTAGAGAGTGACCCTCCCCATCAGATGTCAGGAAGAATTTACAGGGGGTTGTACATTCTTTTTAAACGTGTTTTGCCCAGGAAAGTTGAAGCACCATCCGCATTCCCTTGGGCTTGGTTCCCTAGTTGGTGAACTATCTGTGGCCTTGGCCAAGCAAAGGGCAAGTAATTTTGACAGTCCTCCTGCTTTGCCTGCACCCACATGCTGAGGACACTGTCAACTCGTGCTATGCTTTGCTCCTCACTTTGCTTGGGCAAGCCTCTGGTGGGCCTTCCACAAAGCAGGGCCATTAAAAAACCCAAAAAGATAAAAGATGGCAGCCATGATGAAGGACTGAAAGCTCCATCGGACATTAAAGAACAGGTGTCACAGAACACACTGTCATAGACATCTTGCCTTTAAAAAAAAAAACAACTGTACCCTGCAGAGATCTTGCCACACAAGCTGAGATCCCTCCAATATATAGAATTATTTAAAACTTATTTATAAAAAACAAGGTATTTGTTTCTTGCCTCATCTTTACTGCAGTGAAATGATTAGATTTCATTGTGGGGGTTGCACAATTTCATGTCGCATTTTAGGGGGGTCGTGGTACCATTAAGTTTGCGAACCACTGAGCTACGTAGTTGGGAAAAAGCTTTATCCCAAAACTGATGTTTCCCAGTTAAACATCAGTTTTGGGATAAAGTGCCATCTCTTCAGATACAAGTTAATCACTATGTGATTATAGAATGTGTAATATGTTTCATTATGTAATTAACATATGAAGCATTATGAAAGCCTATCTTATGGTTCATTTATTATACTAAACGACAATGGAGTTTGTGTTTTCTTTAAAATAATCTCTGTTCTTAAAGTTTTGTAATCTCTGATTTCTGATTTAGCATGGTTTTCAAGACCATTTTTTTTCTACAAATCAAAGTTATAACAAATCACAGCTTAGCACAAAGCTGATTTTCAAATAACTACGATTAACTGATCCTAATTAGCAATAACTCTCCAAGACCTTCTTCTCAGTCCTTCAGCCTTCTGAATGTAGAACAGTTGCTGTGCCACCGCACTATGTATTTAGTTCAAACTTCTAAAGAAATCCTATAGTCACCCATATAGGAAAGAAAATTACATATACATACAGGTAGTCCTTGACTTGCAACAGTTCGTTTAGTGACTGCTCAAAGTTACAACAGCACTGGAAAAAGTGACTTATGACTGTTTTTCACACTTATGACCATTGCAAAATCCCTGTAGTCACATGATCAAAATTCAAATGCATGGCAACTGGTTCATATCTATGATGCTTGCAGAGTCCCAGGATCATGTGATCAGCTTTTTCAATCTTCTGACAAACGAAATCAATGAGGAAGCCAGACTCAAAAACATTGTCACTAATTTAACAGCTGTAATGATTCACTTAACAACTGTGGCAAGAAAGATCGTAAAATTCACTTAACAAATGTCTCACTTAGCAACAGAAATTTTGAGCTCAATTGTGGTCATAAGTCGAGGATGACTTGTACTGTGATAAGCAATCTACATAATAGGATACACTTACCCTGTACAGAGTCAGACCTATCTAGTTCTAAGTACAGAACCAATCTAGTTCTGTACCTTTATCATTTCCTTTGATTAAGTTGTATTTGTAGCTAAAAATCTCCTCACTGTTGGGGAAGTGGACTTCTTAGGAGGTCCATCAGAAAAGGTGACTGGATTCTGTTGATTACCAAGAAGCCACAGAAAGGTTTGTGTCTGGTTTTACCAGTGATTCTGCCGATGCCATTTTAGGCAGAATATGGAACTTGCTAGGGCACTTGACACCCACAGGACTTGGATAAGCAGAAGGACCTGAAGCTTATGAACACCCAACTTTGCTAAGACTCAGCATAAAGCCCATTTGAAGATCTATATTGTGGTGATATCTGCATCAATGTTGTGAAGGGGGAAATACCTGATAATCTCGTCCGTCCTCAGAAATCTGTTATAGGACTCCCGCTCTGACATCCTTGCTCTGATATTTTCAGGATTGGTTGAGGTAAAATCTCTGATAGTTGTACATAGGCCCATCAAGAATTGTCCTAGAGAGTTTATTTTGCTTGGATTGAGATTTGTTTCCCCCTATCAGTAGTGGGATTTAAATCCCAGTGCTACCGGTTCACTATTGGGAGTGTGCGAGTGTGTGCGCTAGTGAACCCACCCCTGCCCCCTATCCAACCTGGCATTGTCAAGACACTGACAATGCTGCATATCCAAGGAAGACCAGGGCAGAGATACAAAACTGAGAAACAGGGGAATCATCTGCATACTGATGACACCTCTCCCTGACCAATAAATAATCTCTCTCAGGGCTTCATATAGATATTAAACTGGACAGATGAAAGAACCAAAGTAATTCCATTATTTAAGGGTCCAGTTTCTCCTTCCCAGTAAACACAAACCATTGCCTCATTTTAGGAAGGTGAGGAACCACCACATGAGAATTGGTGATATCATACAGTTGATACCTCTAACTGTAATTAACCTTTAGAGCAGGTTCAAAAGTATATTGTGCTGGTATTAAGACTCATGAGAGATCCAAGGTAGGCAAAGAAGTTGCACTTCCACTTTTAAATCTTGCCTTAAGGCGTATGATGTCATATGAGTATGCAGGTAAATTAGATGAAAACTGAAAGTGACCCAGGGGTGAAATCCAGCAGGTTCTGACAGGTTCTGGAGAACCAGTAGCGGAAATTTTGAGTAGTTCGGAGAACCAACAAATATCACCTCTGGCTGGCTCCAGAGTGGGGTGGGAATGGAGATTTTGCAATATTCTTCCCCTGCCACGCCCACCAAGCTACGCCCACCAAGCCACACCATGCCCACCAAACCATGTCCACAGAACCGGTAGTAAAAAAAATTGGATTTCACCACTGAAGTGACCCTTTTGCCTGAGCTCTGAAAGAAATTATTGGATGCTAAATGTGAGGTCACTGAGGAACAAAAGATAGATTGATATGGGAACAGAAAATGTTAATTGTAGGGCTTCCATGTATGAAGTTTAATTATGTCTGCCTTGCCCCAAATGCAATGCCAATTCCATTAGTAGCTGCCTTTCTGCTATCTTGCTCTAAATTGCCTCTAAATTAATCATATTCATATTGCGTATTTCTTAATCATCTCCCCTCCTCCTCCTATTCGGAAAGCAACCGATGTGCTGATTGAAAAGTTGGTTATAGCACATCAATATTGTTGCGACTTTGGCTTGCCTGTATGACTCATCTGGATGCAATCTATAGCCAAGGTGACTTGACTCTTTTCTTAGATAATCCCAGTATCTAGGGGTTGCAAAATGCCTATCATCTGTCACATAATTAAATGCCCTCCTTGGTGTAGATGCCAAAAGCACAAATACAGAATTTTCTTTCTGTGTGCCAAAGGAAACGCTGCCATCCAATCTCCCAGCAAAGACCATGAATTCAGCTCCTTTCTTCCTACATCTTTATTTACTTCAACCCCATTTTGCATTGTTCCTGGATGAATCTTCATCCAGCCCATTCATTTCATGCTGAGAAGGCCACCTTTGAGCCTGTTTGTCTGGCTCAATTATTTCCTTGCCTCTCTGGCCATTAAACAATGCCAGCTTCCTCTAGCAATTATAGAGATGCTGGGTAAACCCAGCTGTAATGCAGGAGGATTTTCTCGTATCTCTTCAATGACGGAAATCTCAACTAATGAATCTTGCCAAGAGATCAGGTGAACAGAGTTGCCTTTTCTGGGAGCTTGTTAAGCCATGTAGAATGAAGAAATAAAAAGAGACTAACATTCCCCTCACTAAGTGGCTTGATTAACTTTAGAAAAATGTGTATCTGTTAAAAAGGATGTGTGCACCTGCAAACTGATTGCAGGCCCTGTAGATTTTTGCCAAATCTTTTTGGATAACATGCAAGGTGTCCTTTGATCTTAGAGTGAACACCTGTAAATAAATTTCGCCACGTGGAAGGTATCTGTCAGAATTTCATTTTGTTCCACGCTCTTCAACTTCATTTCTCATCTTATCTGTAGTCAACATTCCATGCACCCAAAGCATGCAATGTAAGAAGTACAGGAATTCTGTAATCTTTGATGCAATAGGAGCTCGGAACTGGGAGATGTGAGTTCTAGTTCTGGATTTAGCATGAAGCCAACTGGGTGACCTTGTGCCAGTCAATTTTTCTCAGCTGTAGGAAGAATGCAATGGCAAACCATTTCCAAAAATCCTGCCAAGAAAACAGGGGCTTCTCCAGACAATTGCCAGGAGTCAACTCTCACTCAAAAGTGTGCACACACATCCATGCTCACACATAAGGATAAGTAGATGTTCAGACAGAATCTGACAACTCTGTTATGCAAACTGCCTTTTCCAGGCTCACAAATTCTTTGCGATCCTCATCAAAGTCAACACATTTGAGTTGCAGCCCATATGAGCCGTATGACGTGATCAGTGGAGACAAGAGTCCTCCTCCAAATAAAGGCTTTATTACAACTTATTAAAATGGTGGTGTTGATGAAACACTCCCTTTACTGAGCAAGAGTGAGCTATGTGACCATGCAGGATTGCAGAGCAGGTGCCCTCTCTTGTGGATTTAGGACACTTACACTTTGGGCTTCAAAAGGCAGGAGCATTTGAATCAGAGGTGGGATTCACTTACCTTTCCTACAGGTACGCGAATGTGAGCGTGCACATGCACTTGCTTCACTCACGCACGCCACCTCTGCACATGCACACGGCCTTCTGTGAATGCGCAGTAGTTGCACATTATGTCTGGGCAGGTGGGTGGAGCCTCCCACAGTTGCCGCTACCAGTTCTCGCGATCCGGACAGAACTGGCAGAATTTCACCACTGATTTGAATAGAAAGAAGATTCTTGAAGATGATAATTCATTGTGTTAGGTTTATCCAACAGTATAAAAGACAGCCCTCAGCCTTCTTTATAGTCATTGTGAGCAGAAGATCACAAGTAATTTTTTTTTAACTACCAGCTGGGATGTTTTGAAAAGGCTGGATGGATTGGCCTTTCATCTAGCAAGGGATCACTATTTTATGAAAATGCAAAGGATGCCAGCAATCCAGAATGCAGCACGGGAAGAGATGAATACAAGATTAGTTATGTCTTTCCAAATAAAAACTCTTACAACATTCTATCTCTTTCTATAAACATAAAACTTATTGAACGAGTGGAAAAGGACATTTATGATGATATCCTTGGCTCAAGGAACAGAAGATAAGCCGTGCTTGTTTAATAACTTTTGTCCAATAAACCATCATTGATAAATTCACATATCACGACTGGGTTCACATAACCCAAGATGCCAGAATCAAACAAACTGCATAACAGGCTTAGAACAAAGCATTAATCTAGTCGGTGAGTTGTAAATAGGATTCACGAAAGCTTCTTTCACATTAGATTAACTACTGTATTTCGGTGACACTGCATCCCATTAGTGGGAAGTTAGTGGCAGCTTCAGCACCCATCCCACAAGGCCAACTCTTCCCCCACCATCCACACTGTTTGATTTTGCTAACTTTCTACTCAGGAAATAATTGTATCCCTTCTCATTATTCCAGTTTGGGTCTGAGCTGTTCACAATCTTTTCAAGACCTAGATTGGTTCTCACATTAGGTTGTGCTATGTGGTTTCTTTGAGTTTGCTTTAGAGCATTAATCTATCCATAAGGGTCATAAGCAATGTCTAATGCCATAGCACAATACGAACCCTCCAAAATGTGATTTATTCAATAGTCCTTGATTAAGGATATGATCAAGAGACAGATTGGTGAAGGCATCAGGCTAGAAACCTGAGTTCTAGTCCTGCCTTGGGCATAAAGACAGCTGGGTGACCCTGAGCTAGTCATTTTCTCTAAACCCTGGGAAAGAGGCAACAGCAAATCACTTCTGAAAAAGCTTGACAAATACAGGACTAGTCCAGGCAGTCTCCGACAATCGGATATGATTGAATAGAAAAATAATATGACTTACTGCAGCATGTAAACTGAGCGCACTGAACCAGTCCACTAATTGTTTCACTCTTTTTTTGTCTTCCTCTAACACAGATGCCTTTGCTTCTTTGACCTGCTCTCCTATTACTCATCCAGAAATGTATACGCTATGGCAGTGCCTGGAAGGGACAGTTGTATTCACTGATAGGCAGCAGTATGGGGAGAATTTTACAGATAAATTTATAAGCCAATTTTGTAAATGGATTTTTCCAGACCTTTTGAACCACACAGCAATTAAACTCAAAGCAGAGCGTACAGTGCCATGTGAGTCCAGCTGTGCCTTAGTAGTACTGTAACTTTTCAGTGACTTCAGATCCCAGAGAAATTATCAGAGCATGTTAGTCTCAAAGCCTCTGTCTAGCAGAGTTTATAAATCTCATATCCTGGATATAAACTGTTTCAACTCCTATCCTCAAAACGACACTATAGAGTACTGCACACACCAGAATTAGACACAAGAACAGTACATTCTCGAATGCCATCACTCTGCTAAACAAATAATCCTCTCAACACTGTCAAACTATTTACTAAGTCTGCACTACTATTAATCTTCTCATCGTTCCCACCACCCATCTCCTTCCACTTATGACTATATGACTGTAATTTTGTTGCTTGTATCCTTACAATTTATATTGATATTGTTTCCTGATTGCTTATTTGTACCCTATGACTATCATTAAATGTTATACCTTATGATTCTTGATGAACATATCTTTTCTTTTATGGACACCGATAGCATATGCACCAAGACAAATTCCTTGTGTGTCCAATCACACTTGGCCAATAAAAAAGTTTATTCTATTCTATTCTATTCTATTCTATTCTATTCTATTCTATTCTATTCTATTCTATTCTACTCTACTCTACTCTACTCTACTCTACTCTACTCTACTCTACTCTACTCTACTCTACTCTAATCTCTGCCTTCCCACTTTGGGCTACATAAAAACAGTGACAAGAAAACAAGGTTTAAGTAAAAATATAGTCTGCTATCAATTAGGAAGAAATTGATCCTGGGAGGAAGAACTCTGCGCTCTCTCTCTCTCTCTCTCTCTCTCTCTCTCTCTCTCTCTCTCTCTCTCTCTCTCTCTCTCTTTCAGCAGAAAGTAAGACTGATGTGACTATTGTATCAGGATTATCCTCTGCCAGAGCCAGGATAATAGTGCTTTCCTTTTCAATCTAAGAGTAACTCAGAAAAGCCCTACAGAGAGAAAGGGAGCAGGCTGCTTCCTCTACCAGCTACACTCCCCTCCAATGTATTATAGTACTCGAAATCACTACTTAAGCAGACTTAATTGCAGTCGCTTTTCCTTTGACAATTGGATGCACTAATTTGTAGCTAAGAAGCAAACCAGGCTATGAGAAAACCAGGGATACAACGCAAATGCAAATGCATGAATTGCTGCTGGGTGCCAAAGTTAGCTTTTCAATGTAATAAGCAAACACCAATTTCTAAATTTTTATGAAATGTGAAACAGGAACTTCACGGCCATCCTTACTTAGGCACAAAGAACTGAATGGCTATTCAGAAAGTCTTGAAGAAGATGGATCAATAGCAGGGGATAAACTCAGAATTCAGACAACTGACTAAATTCTGATGTAGCGCACATTTACACAAAATTGCTTAGCACATCGTAAGCTGCACTGAGTCTCTGGAGAAGGGCGGCATATAAATTAAATTTTTTAAAAAATTAAGTTTTAAAGAGGTCTCTATTAGCAGTCAAGGGGAAGGGTTCCATTGTTTTGTGTGGTCGCTTCTTACAATAGCAAAATTCAGAGAAACACATTAACAATTCCCGGGTTTGTAAAGGGTTGCAAAATTCACCTTTTTCTTGGTTCTTTCTGATTTCATAGGAGGGGAAAAATGATATTTACTACTATATTAAAACTTGATGTGCTTGCTGCCCAGAAAAAAATATGAAGGAAGAACAAGTATTAAGAACTACTGATTGTAGTTTGTGGGGAAATTATTTTTTCTTAGAACAAGATTATCTTTGGCTCCTCCTTTCCAAATACTAAAGTTTCCCCTTCCTTTGCAATGCTCAAAGGCTAGTTTGAAAATTGTCCCTGGTTGCCTTCACAGATGGGACGATGAGGACCCCAGAACCCATTCACAGGCAGGCATCCTAAAGCAGTGATGGATAACCTTTTCCGGACCAAGTGCCCGAAGTGAGCGCGTACCCAACCCCCAAAATGCAATGCATGCACAGCTCCCATGCGTGCACCCACCCCCATGCATGCACCCATGGCCCCTGCTTGCACCCGGCCCCCACATACACTCCACTCCACGCAAATGCGCCCACCCCACATACACCTCACCCCCACACATGCATGCACCCCCGTATGTGTCCCGCCCCCCATACATGTGCGGCAGAGACACAAAGACCAGCTGGCCAGCAGGAGGCGCACGCGCTCTCCCAAGCTCCGTTTTTGCTGGCAGAGGGTTGCAGGAGGCCGTCATAGCAAAAAACAGCTTGGGAGCCTGTTTTCGCTGGCAGAGGCACTGCAGGCCAGTCCTTCACTGTTTCCTGTGGGCCAGATCTAAGCACCCCGTGGGCCAGATCCGGCCCTCTGGCCTTGAGTTTGACACCCCTGCAATAAAGTGATGGAGGATTAGACATTTCTTTCTTTCTTTTTCTTACTTTGCAAACCACCATCCATCTCCTAGCTTCTCATCATAACAACATGGGTGTGCATTGTTGAAGCAGAGCGGTAGAGTAGTGGTTTTATTTCCCTTTTTTGCATCATCTGTTTCTCCAAAAGCGTTGGCAGTCAAGAGAGGGGAGCAATGACCTTCTGAGAGCTCTCTTTGTGATCTCAGTATGTCATTTTGATGTTAGGAGAAGCAAAGACAACTGCAATTCAGATCAAAGTGTTTGGGATGGACCGGGAGCAAACTGGGGCTACTGAGGAAGTGCTCAAGGGGATGGCAGCATACAAATCTTCTCTCAAACTATTTGCAATTCTTAATCTCAAAGAATGAATACAGAAATTCTGACAATCAGATTCAATTTGGTGAAAACTCTTTAATGATGCCATCTTCACAGGGGGATTATTTAATTTTAGACAATTTTAATTTTCAACTGCTGTAGTTCTCGTAAGGATGGCAATCTATTTCTCTAACACTATATTTCTATAATAATCAGTGCTCAAAATTACTGATGCTAGCTCATATGTCTAACATCCATCACTGCCCTCTAGAGGTCACGACAAGAACATTACCATATGACATTGTCTCCCTTGAGAGTGGAGTTCTAAATTAAAGCTCCACTCTCAAGGGAGACAATGGCCATGTGATTAATAACATTCTTCCCCAGAGAGGGGAAGCAGCATTAAGACTCCATTCTCCAGAAGGTCTAGCAAGATCACTTTCGAGTATAGCCTTTGATCATGCTAGTTGGGCTTGCAGGCCCAACTTCTCTGTTACTTGCAGGCCCAACTTCTCTGGAGAGTGCCAGCTTGGGGAAGACTGCAACATACTGTTATGGTAGGTATTTAGGAAAATTGAATCCATGGTCCAAACAGGTTCCAATATTCTCAGAGGGTTTGGTTTTCTTCATTTTTATCAGGTTTTGGCTGGGAGATGCTTGGGGAGAAGATACGTTTCTGATTGGTCTTACGATCAGTTAGCCTGGCTAAGTGGCTCAGTGGCTAAGATGCTGAGCTTGTCAGTCAAAAAGGTCGGCAGCTCAGAGGTTCGAATCCCTAGTATAGGTCTCCTGTGTGAGCAGGAGTTGGACTAGTTGACCTCCAAGGTCCCTTCCAACCCTGTTACTGTACTGTTACTGAAGAATGAAACCTCCCTAGACAGGACTGTTTTTGAGAGAGGCATGCTTTAATATTTGAAATAATCAGCTGGATCAATGTTTTAACATTCCAGGTGGTAACATTAATCAGGTAAAATCACCGCCACCATCATTATCTCAGGGATTTCTTCCAGGATGGAAATGGCAACCTTAGAGCTGGACCCTCAGAGGTTGTCCTTCCTCTTGAAAAGCCTTCTCTGGGTCCTCTGACATGCCAGGCTCAGCCTTTGCTTTTTGCTATATATATATTTACATTATATGTAAAATATGTTTAATGTATGAGTTGCCTGGAACCCTTCACACTAAAACATGAGCTTTAGTAGATTCGTAATTCATATATTGTCTAGATCAGGGGTGTGAAACTCAAGGCCTGGGGGCCGGATCTGGCCTGTAGGGTACTTAGATCTGGCCTACAGGGTCGCCCTGGAAACAGCGAAGGACCAGCCCGAGGTGCTTCTGCCAGCAAAAACAGGCTCCTGAGCTTGTGGCCCTCCTGAGCTCCGTTTTCACTGGCAGAGGGTTGCAGGAGGCCATGGAAGCCGAAAATGGAGCTCAGGAGCCTGTTTCTGCTGGCAGAGTGCTTGGGCCACCACAGGCGCCCCCGACAGGAATGACATTGAACTGGTCATGCCCACTCTGCCCACATCAAGCCCCCACCCCCCAGTTCAAACACAACCCTGATGCGGCCCTCAATGAAATTGAGTTTGACACCCCTAGTATAGATAGTGGTTTCAGCTTTAAGGATAGTGTATAGACTTTTAAACTAAAATAACTCTTCATCACACTTTCCCAAAAAGTGAAAAAAATTGTACTGACTTTTGAAGGAAGTGGAAGCTCAAGGGAAGCGTCATTTATCTAGAAAGGCTCCATTTACATAAAAAAAATCTGGCTGCTGAATCTAATGGCTATTTTTTCTCCAGGGACTTTACCCTTCAGAGCATATGGCACTTTGCTCTGTCTCCCCCTGAGGTTTCTTCTGCAGATTCTGCAGTTCTTTAAAAGCAAAAAGATAATTCTGACGTCACTCTGGATAAAAGCCCAACGAAGTCTATGTTTTCTTACTGGCTGAGAGTCCGCTGATAACAGAATCCTTGACAGGATTGCTGCTACTGAGAATGTCCTCCAGCTCAGTTTGAAAGGAACATGCACTGTTTCTTTAAAAGAAAGATTCAGTCGTGGTGCTGCCAGAGAAAAAAGCAATGCCAGATAAACTGCTGGAAGCCTGTTTATTACTGTACATGGACTGGGTGACAAGCTGAACAGACATAAGGCGTACTCCTGAATGCTGGGCCTCCTTCCTCATTACAGAGGAGAAGGAGATCAAACAGATGGGGAAAAGGAGAAGCATAAAGTTCTATTAGGCAATGCTGTGTTTTACAGGGGAAAGGTTGTGGCTCCAATGAACTGGCCCATATAAGGGCTTAAATGGAGGTACACAATGTGAGACTTCAGCAGGTGGCAGCATCTACCTGACCTTGACCAATTTTGGAAGCTGGTCAAGCTTAGCCTTGGGTAACACATGGACAGGGCCAACCTTGGAGTCTCAGGGCTGTAGGCTGGATTGCACAGTTGAAAAAGATTCCTAAAATACATAAATTATGTTTCTTACAGTACCGTCATAAAACAGAGATTGTGAGTTCTAGGTTTCCCTTAGGCATAGGAGTATTTGGTGTATTTGCCACTATGAGTTACTTAGAAAGTAATAAAGGTGGGATGAAAAAAATCTAATAAAGAAAGAAAAATTGAGATAATGCTGTTTATTATTGCCAAGAAAACTGTCTGGATGCACTCACCAGGAACTGGACTCAAATGGGTGGCTCCCTGTATGAGTAATGCAAGAAGAAACCTTTATGCAGACTCAACTTCACTATGATAATAAACCAAATAACAGAATTAACTATCTCCTAATATAAAGAATCTTAACCTGCAATGCAAAAGAAAAATGATATCATAACTACACCAGTTAACCTTAACTGGATTAATATATTCAGATGCCAGGAAGCTAAGAGCTCAATTTCTATTATATGTTCACATCGTCCCAGATACAAGATACATATTTGATTGTTTGAAAAATAAACACACACACACACACACACACACATTTTTCATATTTCTAGATAGTCCAAAACTGGCTGTTTTGAATCGTCCAAGTCCTATCTTTATTCTTTCAAATGCCTTTCAACTCTCTAAAGAGTACTTGCATCTGTCTCCAATGGAGAAGACAAATCTCAACTGGAGTCTTGTGGTTAGTTTGCGGTACTCTATTTTTAAAAAGATGCAAAGAAATAGGAATACAATTAGAGAGAGAAGTGAAGGTTGTCAGATTTATTGGAAACATGTCCCTTGAGCAAAAGTTAAAAGACCTGGATATATGTGAACCAGAGGCAGGATGGGCATGATCTGATCATAAAAAAGAAATGGTTTT
Organism: Masticophis lateralis; assembly: GCA_030761175.1. Taxonomy (NCBI): domain Eukaryota; kingdom Metazoa; phylum Chordata; class Lepidosauria; order Squamata; family Colubridae; genus Masticophis; species Masticophis lateralis. Next base: position 73,965,552 of record JAUDYJ010000002.1, read on the forward strand.
TTTCCTTCTGTTCTTTCTCAGGAGGCCTTCAAGTAGTGACTCTCCAGTCATCTGTTTGAGATACTTTTGTTCTGAACGTTTTTGCATCAAACAGTGAGTTGAACTAGATGACCTTTAAGATCCCTCCAGTGCTATGATTCTATCTTTCCTCCCATAATTCTAGACACCAATCACATCTGAAAGCAATAAAACAGGGGACCTATTATAATGTTAGAAGCTGGTATTGACTCAGGCATGTCAGCCCATATCAATTTTAAATCTCAGAACCTTACCCTATGTCATAAGATACAAAATTAAATGTAGCAGGAAAGGAAGGAAGCAAATACTATGTTCCTCCAACCCCCAACCCATCCCAAAATAATATGCCCTGTCCCACAAAGGCCTGGCCTCCTTCCACTCAGGCTGGCTTTCAGTGGCTTTTGTAGGGAGAAATGCTGATGCTGGGAATATTCATCTGGTTTCCAAAAACAAGATTCCTAAGCAGTGAATGCAGATTACAGCTCTATCATCCCCATCTCTCCTTCAGAGACAAAGGAGCGAGTAGTTGATGAAGCCTGGAAGAGGATCACCTGCTCTTCTTCAACTCTTCTACTCCTATGACCTGACCCACCTTTTCTGGATCTACAGAGACAGATCTCTTCATCTCAAAGCCATTCAATCCCAGCATTGACTCCTCCAGGATTTTTGCCATGCTTTATTCGTATCTGTTTCATGTATTCTTAATTATGTTTCCCCTTGTATCTGTTATCAAATATATGCTTGGTGAAATAAATAAGTAAATAAATAAAATATTTACAAGTAATATATTACCCTGGGAGTATGCTTTCCAACTTCACCCTTAGCATGCAAGAATTTTATTCCCTTTCCCTAGGACCATCAGCATCTAAGAACTATAGATCCAAGACCTTCACTCTCCAAAAACTATGATGGGGAAGATTTCCCCCTGGCCATGAAATGGGGAAGGGACGGAGGGAGAGATGTTGAAGAACCATGTGAGTTTTAACATTCCTTTCCCTTTAATATTCCAGGTTTCTTCCCAGCACCTTGTTTCTCCCTCAGCTTTGCCAAAGGCAAGGGAGTAACTGCTTTGAGCCCACTCTAAACCCTACCCTGGGGAAATGGTGCCACGGTGCCCCTTGCTATTCAGACGTGAGAAAGCACGAACAAAGATTTTGATGGGTAAAGCGGTGCCTACTCGGAATAGAGGTTCCTCGGGAATTCTGGAAGTTATAGTTCAAACATAGCTAAAGTTTTTTTTAGGCAGGTCCCCGCGATTAAGGCTTGAGGAGAGGGGGGATATTTTGTCGCTGGGCAACCAAGACAAGTGATGAGCACTTTCCCTCCCTCTCTTCTTCGTTCTCCAGATCCCCGGCAAACCCCACTCGCCTCAGGCCCGAGGAGAGAGAGAGAGAGAGAGAGAGAGAGAGAGAGAGAGAGAGAGAGAGAGAGAGAGAGAGAGAGAGAGTCTCCTTCAGGCAAGAAACACTTTGAAGCCGGGCAGCGCTGCGCTCCCACTCAGAGGTCGGCGCGATTCTCTGGTTGGCAACACAACATCCCGTTTCCCAAACGGGCCTAAGAGACAAGGAAGTGGAACCCACCTGATCCCGCCAGCCCTGCCGGCCGCTCAGCGCCACTTCGGAATCCGAAAGGAGTAGAGAAAGTTCCCACCAACTCCCGGTGTTGTCTTTCCTCAGCCTGGCTGGCTGGCCGGCCGGCTGCAAGGCTGAAGCGCGAAGGATTGGCCACTTTCCCTCCCTTTCTGCCACCCCCCACCCCCCCTACCGCTTGCCTCAGCCTGCCTCTTTTCCAACCCGGCAAAAGCGAAAGGGGAGGAACTGGCTTAAGCGGCTGGTCCGAAGTAGCTCCCGCAGACGTCAAGCGCCGACTGGCTGGGTGGGGCTCAGTTCAGCGCCTTGGAGGGAGCCAGCAGAGGCATAGGGCAGAAGCGGAGCGCGGGGCCGGAGCGGAGGAGCGGAGCGCGGGGACCGAGAACGGAGTCCGGGTTTTCTTCCGAGGCCACTTTTCAGGCTCGGTTGAATCTAAAAGATCCGTCCTCTGCACTTGGCAAATCTTTAAGCCGAACCGCGCTGGGGTTTGAACTGGGATCGCAGCGCTGGCCGGCTTCAATCTGTTTTTTGGCTGGAGAAGAGACCGTATCTCTCTCCCCCCCTCCCTCTCCCTCTCCCTCTCGCCCTCTCTCTCTCTCTCTCTCTCTCTCTCTCTCTCTGACTGAAGAAAGTGGTGTTTTGCCGGGCATCTGGAGAGCGAGGAAAAGTGCTTCTCGCTTGTCGGTTACCCAGCGACAATATATCCCAAGGCTGCTTTTTTTCAAGAGGCAACTGGACTTTCTGGTTTTTCTATGAAGACGTTTCGCTCCTCATCCAAGAAGCTTCCTCAGCTCTTCTTCAGCTCTTCTTGGATGAGAAGCGAAATGTCTTCAAAGTAAAGCCAGAAAGTCCAGTTGCCTCTTGAAAAAAGCATCTTTGGGACAACCATGACCTGGATGACTGAGAATCTCCCTAGACATTCAGCGACAAAATACTTTTCCGTCCCTCCCTCCCTCCCTCCCTTTCTTTATTTTCACCAGTTTGGCTTTCTAGTCTGGTAGGTAAACCAGACTGGAAAAACTAACCCGATGAAGATGAAAGGGGGGGGGGGAGTATATTCCAATTTATGAGATTCTGTTACTGTGACTATTTTATAAAGGTAGCATTAGCACCCATTACTTTGGTTTCCTAGACTGGTTTATCTGATGGCCTTCGAGGTGAAGCAGAAGTACCGACACATCAAGCCCCCACCCCACCCCACCCCATCTCCTTGCGTTTCTCCTTATACCGACTGCCTTTAGATTTGAGGTTAGAACAGCCTATAGCTCGTTGTTGTTCTTTGGCAGCCAGAATGGCTCCCCACGTTTCGAAGTAGGTGAAGTTATGCTGCGGAGCATCTGGTCCAAGGTTTTTCAGACTTGGCAACGTTACAGTTTATGGGGGTCAACTCCCAGAATTCCCAGCTGGGAATTGAGATCCACCCATCTTAAAAGTTTCCAAGTTTGAGAAACCCTGACCTAGGCTAAATTCACTGAGCTCCTAGTGCAGCGTTTCTCAACCTCCACACTTTAAATTTGGAAATGATCCTAAAGATTAAACCTACATAACCTCAGCCTTGAACTTTTCGGGACAGTGCTGTTCTCAAAGGTGTATCCCTCCAGATATGCAGATCCCCAATTCTCTCATCAATCCAGGTTAGCAGAACCTGTGCTGGCTGGGAATAGAAAGAATAAGTCAGCTGATGAATTACCTGGCAGGGAAGACTGAGTGTATCCGTAGCTGCTACTTTGAAGTTCCTCCAGCCAAGTCACATTGATATTGCAATGTGTCCTGGTCCTATTCCACTAGGAATATTGATGTCATGGGCTCTAAGAGTTAGCTTGAAGAAGGGAGGGTGTGGGAGGGAGAACCTCAACCAAGACAATGATCAGCAATTCGAGTCCAAAGCGGAAATGTAATTTGAGAAAGCATCGCAGGCTTGACCTTCCCTAGTTCTCATGAAGATAAAGAGAGGGAAGGTAAAGGAAAGAATATTCTGACTTGTGAGATTCTGAGGCTATAACTATATTACAAGTCTCAGAGGAGCCTCGGTGGCACAGTGGTTAGAATGCAGTACTGCATGCTGCTTCTGCTCACTGCCAGCTGACTGTGATTTGGCAGTTCGAATCTCACCAGGCTCAAGGTCGACTCAGCCTTCCATCCTTCCAAGGTCGGTAAAATGAGGAGCCAGATTGTTGGGAGCAATATGCTGACTTTGTAAGCCGCTTAGAGAGGGCTGTAAAGAGGTGTATAAGTCTAAATGCTATTGCTATTATAAAAGTAGTATTAGTGTGGGTTTCTGGTCTGGTTTACCTTAAGGGCTTGACAACTGAAGAAGACTTAGATTAAATTGATTCTATAAAATGGCCTTGGAAGGGGAGATGGGCTTATATATGCATGCAGATTCTTGCTCTGGCATTCTTCTATTTTCTGGGAAATCACAATACAGAAAGTCCTCGACTTATGACCACAATTGAGCCCAAAATTTCTGTTAATTGAGACATTTGTTAAGTGAGTTTTGTCCCATTTTACAACCTTTCTCTTGCCACAGTTGTTAAGTGAATCACTGCAGTTGGTAAGTTACTAACCCGGTTGTTAAATGAATCTGGCTACCCCATTGACTTTGCTTATCAGAAGGTTGCAAAAAGTGATCACCTGACTCTGGGACACTGCAATGGTCATAAATATGAACCAGTTGCCAAGCATCTGAATTTTGATCACATGATTGTGGGGATGCTGCAAAGGTTGTAACTTTGAAAAATTGTCATAAGTCAATTTTTTCAGTGCCATTGAATGGTCACTAAATGAACTGTTGTAAGTTGAGGACTACCTGTAATACATAAGCCTCAAATGCCCAAAATATTTGAAGAGGGAAGGAGAGTTATAGACAGTGACATGATGTTCCCTGCCAATGCCTGGCATCTTGCTTAAGCTTTACCTGCAATGTGGGTAGGACTGATAACTTAGATAGATGCCCACCTATTTTTACATTGGCATTGCCTGTAAATGCAGCCTCTTCCTTTCTTACATTTGTGGTCCCCCTCCCCATGGCTGGCAGCTGGCCAAGAAGATGATGCACCCACCCAAGCAATATGACTCTCAGAAGGGCCTCCTTTTGCTCAAAGCTCTATGACCCCAGTATTTGCGATTTCCATTGTCCATTCTTGGGACTCCTTTGTAAGCGCAGTGGGGGTGGAACAAATGCTGGGGCCCTTCTGACCTTGCATTCAGCTAACAGAGGCTCAGTCTTTGGCATAGGGTGCTGAGAAAGTTCATGGCTGCTTACTGTAAGGCATTCTCTGTTCCTCCCACTCTCCCACGAGCGGGGTCTCACCCCCACCCCACGCCAGCATCCTGCAGAACAGGTTACTGGCTGGTGCTCCCCTGCAGGGCTTGTAACTTTCCTTTGCTTGGTTATCAGAATACAATTGCCTAATTTACTGGGCTTTACAAGACAAGGCTTTCCCGAATGCTGGGAAACTGATGGGCCATATGGGCTGCCGTGTTTATCATGGGAGAAGAGAGAGATTTCCGAGAAGATATTCCTAATCCATCTGTATATATGTATTATCCTCTTGTTCATAGTCTTTCCAGTGGGGGACAGATAAAACCCCTACCCTGTTGTCAAAGTTGAATGTGGATCGAAAAAGAGATGTTTGCAACATGCTGTCACATCCTTCTTAAAAAGTCTAGACTGAAAAACTTGTCAGGCTAGAGGCGAAGGGATTAAATTGTATCCTTTCAAATCAGTTTCAGTTCTTTAATATCAGTTCATCTAATAACATCTTCTACTGGGGTAGCTTTATTAATTTGTCACAGCAAAATTAACAAAGAGTCTTTTGTAACAGTAAATTGCTGTCTTTTAAGAATATGTTCTTTGGTTTAAAACAAATGTGGTTTCCTCCACCTCCGTGTAGCCTCTCTGCTCCTGCCTTCAGCTTAGAATGCATCCTAACTTTAGAGAGCCGGGATAATAAGGTAGTTAGAGCTGAAACAAGACTGAGAATATTTGTGTTTTTAAGTCATGCTTCGGCTGCCACCTGTTAGGTCTACGTCAGAAGGTTCTTGTGGTGAGAAGAATAGAAGCATACACTGTACGCTGCTCTTGAGTTTTTTGTAGGAAGGGGAGATGAATAAGGTGCTGTTGCTGGGGCAGGGGGTGAGGGGTGATCTTAGTATATTAATTTATTATATACTAATATTAATAAGTAATACTATAGTATAATAGTATACTACTATTACTAATTACTAATATAGTATAGTATAGTATATTATACCATACTAGTATAATATACTATACTATAATTATACTAGTAATTACTATACTAGTAATTACTAGTATAATTACTAATATAGTAATACTAATATTAGTATTAGTATTACTATATTATTTTATTAGTTTTATTGTTTTTATATGGGGTTTTACATTCTGTAAGCTGCCTTGAGTCGCCATGTGCGAATATGCAGCAATATAAATTCCATAAATAATAAATGAATGAATGAATGAATAAACAAACAAACAAACAAACAAATAATCCTTGTTAGAAGATAACATAGCAATATGTCTTGTGTTTTTAAATATCACTTTCATTAAAGTGTACTTGTTTGTACCACAGTTTGTATCACAGTTGAATGGTACAAACTATTTTGAGATTGGCCCTATTAGGAATCCCAGTTTGACCATTTCCTTAAAGTTTTATTCATTCTGTCCAATATTATTCATTAAACATGAGGCTTGGAAAGCAAATCAATTGCACAATTGTGTGTGTGTATATATATGTGCGTGTGTGTTTTAGAGACATTGTCTAATCTGAGCTCTGCTAAGATTCAAAAGAACAAATCAATATTGCCAGCATCTTTGATTCATATCAAGCCTTCCCAAACTGTGTTATTGTGACCCCTAAAAATCTCATGATGACATTTTGATTTTGTTCCCAGACCACCAAGTGAAAGTTCACCCCCTTTGACTTCCGCAGGCTGGCTTCCTTCCCTCTGGCCTCTCAGCCTTACTATCTGTGAACATTTTGAGCCAGGGGAAGGTAGATGAGACACCTGGTTTCCATAGAAGCAGGGGGAGAAGAAGTAGAAGTGTTTCTTTGGAAATCAGTAGGGAAACCCATTAAGCTCAGTTTACTCCCAAATAAGCAAACATAGGAATGCATCAGGGCTTGTGGGGCAAGGAAACAATGCATGGAAACTATTCAAGGAGAGAAGGAATTAAGGAGAAACTTCCTAAAAGTGAGAACAATTAACCAGTGGAACCAGCTTACCTCCACTGATGTGTATGCATCATCATTAGAAGTTTTTAAGGCGAGACTGAGAAGCCACTTGTCTGAAATGCAACAAGGTCTCCTGCTTGAGTAGGGGGTTGGATTAGAAGACATCCAAGCTTCCTTCCAGTTCTCTTCTGACTAGGAAATTATGCCTGCCCAGACTGCCATCCTGAAGCCAGAGATAGTATTGAACTGCTGATGCCTGCCTTCTATGGAATGCAAATTGCTCTCTCCCAAGCAAGCAAGGCATTGTGGATAGCACTGTTCAAAAAGTGATGTTGCTCATGTGCAGTCCTGCAGCACGAAGCATGTTTCTATTGCAGATGCCCATCCTCTATGGACTTCAGTGAGATTTCCTTCAAGTATTCTTTATAGAATCTGGGAGGGGGAGGGAGAATCCAACTCTTTACTCACAAACACAACATACAGAAAATCAAGATTCAGATTAGCATGTGTTGCACAGGTTCTCTTTTTGGACATGGGTTTGGTGCTGTTGCAGGAGAATGATATGGTAGAACTGGTACGGGTAGCCCTCAACTCACAACCACAATTGGGACCAGAATTTCCATTGGTGAGCAAGGTGGTTGTTAAATGAGTTGCACCTGATTTTGCCATTGTTAAGCAAATCATTGCAGCTGTTAATTGAATCACATGGTCATTTACTGAACCCTGTTTCCCACCACCACCACCACCATGATGTTGTTTGGAAGTCACCTGGGAAGGTCATAAATGGCAATCAAGTGATCCAGGAAATTGTAATAAATATAAACTCTGGTTGCCCTGAATTTTGATAAGGTGACTGTGGGGATGATCTTAAGTGCAAGGATGGGTCGTAAATGACTCCCCCCCCCCAATCCTGTAATGACTTTGAACAGTCACTAAATGAATGGTTGTAAGTCAAGGACTATCTGTATTTAGATTCCTTTTGAAGTACTCCTCCAAAACAGGAGCAAGATTTGACAGGTGGCTGAGCTGCTACTCTAGCCCTCCCTAAAATCTTGCCACATCCTATTCCCATCCCCAGCCCATCCTATATTCAGGCAAGCAATTGGTGGGTATTTTTTCCTTCCAGCTGAAGAAATTTGTTGGAAGGGAAAATGAAACAGTAAACAGTAACAGAGTTGGAAGGGACCTTGGAGGTCATCTAATCCAACCCCCTGCTCAACCAGGAGACCTGTACTAGGGATTCGAACCGCCGAACTGCCAACCTTTCTGATCGATAAGCTCAGTGCCTTAGCCACTGAGCCACCTAGGGGAAGCCACAAATCAACCTTCAAACTATGAAGAAGGGCACTGGTCTCTGACCTCATTATTCGGCATGAGAGGCAGCACAAAGTGTGCAAGCAGGAGCTGGAGGAGAGCTCTTTAACACAATTGAGAAGATGCCTACAAAAGGAGTTTCTTCCGGGAGCTTTTCTAGGTCTTACATGATCATCCCTTCTCCTCCTCAGGTACGCCTTCCAATCATGGAACATGTCAACTCTGCAATAATGTATCTATTTATTTAATTAGTATGCAGATACTAATCTCTGAGTATGTTTGCGTGTGGATATAGATACAGTTATATCAGGAATATCATTGGCTCTGTGTGTGTGTGTGTGTGTGTGTGTGTGTGTACATTGCAAAACTTGGCTCAAAAACCAGACAAAGAACCCAGAACTGAAGTAAAGACTGAGTTCACAAATCAGACTAAGCCATCATTTAGCCCTCATTAACTGAAACAATCATCATTTGCTGTGTTTTCATAACATGCTCAGCATGTTTTCTGAGACAATGGCTCAAAATGTTCAAAATGTTAAAACAAAATCATGTGATGGCTTAGTGGGTTGCATCATAGCTTCTTTCATGTGGGAAAAAATTGCCTACACACACACACACACACACAGAGAGACATATGCCCTCTTCTGTTAATCAGTCCAGTCTGTTTGAGAATAGTCAGTTCTTCAGCATGCAGTTGTCATAACTGGATAACATATCCTTATCCTCACTCACCTCGTTTAAACCTTTTAAAGTTAAGTAAATTAATACCCATCAACACGCACCAAGTTGGTAAATTCCAGAACTAGCTGTGTAGTATGTAATTAAGTGTTTCATTTTGTCTGAATCCAAGCAACCGAATGTTATTGATTGGGAACTTTTCAAGAGTTGAATGTCATTGTTGTTGCAAGGCAATGCTGGTTAAAAAAATAAGGAGTCTCTTCATGAAATCAGAATAACTGTTGCTTAGAAAATGCCCTGGTTATCAATCTGTTTTACAGAAAGCAGGCAGCACCAGCAGAGCTGTGAAATAATTTCACATCTATATAGACAAATTAAGGCCAGACAAATCAAGTTAAAAGCGTTTTGTGTTAAGTAGCAGTTACTGTACTATAGTAGAAAGAAGGCTGTTTCTTAGAATTTAGTAGTATATGTTTCTAGAAGAACTTTCTGGAATAGCAGGTTAGGCATATGTATTATTTTACATTGTAAAATGTCATGTCTAAATTTAAGATTTATAGCCAAATCCTGTGAATACTTACCCAAAGGTAAATGCTATTTATTTAAGGCCTACTTTCCAATTAAAATATCATGTGATTGCAGTTTGAGACCTATAAAATATTCTGCTATGCATACCTTTGTAGTAGCTAGCATTGCTCACAATCCAACACAGAATTAAGTGGAATTAAGTATCTTGAAGACAATAGACTTAAGTGTGATTAATTTCTGGTGAGCATTTTTTAGATTTACACATTTTATTTCACTTTGTTTTAGGAATTGACTGCTAGTATGATCCCAAGCAGAATAAATAAACTTGGGAGATATGCTTCAGCATGGTATGTAAATTCAATTGCACATTAGAAGTGGCTGGTCATAATAAGAAAACAAGCAAAATTAAATAAACAGGCATGTTTTGAATTATTCTAACAGTACACAACTTTCTCTGAGAAAATAGCGTTTCAACACGGCTTTTCTGAAATTGCCAACTTTAGAAAAGTTTGTATTCAAATCTTAGGAAGTAATGAGAACAATAGAGAATATTGTGGCTCCTTAAATGTTAACAGATTAATGGCATAAATGGGCTTCTTCTTTATAAAACTATATTGTTCTATTAGTCTTGGCTAATAGAGCATGCCATTCTATCAGCATTAACCTTTGTTACAAGGTTGTCATAATAAAGGAGAAATGTGTATATTTCTCTTAGTTCCTTGAATATGTGTCAAAGGTACATCATATCAGAGGTGGATTTCAGTAGGTTCTGACCAGTTCTGGAGAAACAGTAGCGGAAGTTTTGAGTAGTTTGGAGAACTGGTAAATACTATCTCTGACTGGTCCCGCCCCCATCTATTCTCTGCCTCCCGAGTCCCAGCTGATCGGGAAGAAATGGGGATTTTGCAGTATCCTTCCCCTGGAGTGGACTGGGAATGGAGATTTTACAGTATCCTTCCCTTGCCATGCCCACCAAGCCACACTCACAGAACCAGTAGTAAACATTTTTGAATCCCACCACTGCATCATATGCATCAAAGGTACATCATAAATGCAGATGGAGATGGGAAGGCATGCAAGGTGCACATAGAGAAAACAATTCATGCAAGAATGTGAGTTTTTAAGATGCAGAAGATGGACAAATGTTATCTTGAAACCTCACACTAAGTGATATAGAAATGTTCCTTAAGATATTGCAAGACCTGGTTGATTGGTGGAGAGAGAGATGCTCATTTCCCCCCTTCTCCCTCCCTTATACCGATCATCTGTATTCCAGATGCCTGGCTGCCCTCCAAAGAATTGAAAGCAAAAATCTTTGAAGCTTCCTATTTTCCAATCCTGTGTCCAAAAATAGCAAGGGTTGGCCAACTTCAGGGCAAATTGGTGCTTTGCTTTTTCCATCTTTCTACCTCTTATCAGCAGCACCTAGAGGATGTCAACTCACAGACTGACCTCTGCTCTATTTTACATCATTTGCTTTGCAGTGACATGTGAGCTCATATGTGGCCAGTGGCTGTCCTGGTTTGGTGAGTCGAGCCCATCCCATCTGGAGACTCTCCAGTGCAGGGAAGGCTCTCATAATATTGATATGCTGTAACTCAGACATTTTGGTGTCCTTGGCAGGGAAGAGATGGGGACATGAAGGAGTGAAGGGAGAGATGACTTTTCAGTCTATAAATAAACATAAATAGGAATAACTTGGCATTTCATTGGCGTCAGGCCCTGCAGAACAGTGCGAGCTGCAAGTCCTTGAGAGCTGAACTCCCATTTCGGCAATCAGTTTTTAGATAACAGATTAACAGAGTTGGAAGGGTCCTTATAGGTCATCTAGTCCAACCCCCCACCCAAGCTACCATTTCTGACAAATGGCAGTCCAATCTCTTCTTGAAAGTTTCAAGTGATGAAGCCCCCACAACTTCCAAAGGCAAGCTGTTCCATTGGTTGATTGTTCTTACTAACAGAAAGTTCCTCCTCATTTCTAAGTTGAATCTCTCCTTGTTCAGTTTCCATCCATTATTCCTTGTCTGGCCTTCAGGTGCTTTGGAAAACAGCGTGACCCCTTCCTCTCTGTGGCAGCCCCTCAAATATTGGAACACTGCTATCATGTCTCCCCTGGTCCTTTTCTTCACTAGACTAGCCATGCCCAGTTCCTGTAACCGTTCTTTATATGTTTTAGTCTCCAGTCCCCTAATTTAGAAAAGGACCTGTGGAGTGACCTTCACATACTGCCTCTTAATGTTTCCCTGGATAGAAAAAAAAGATCTTTTTATGGATTTATGTTAGTTTTCTATCCCACCTTTTCTTCGAGGGCTAAGGATGCAGTGGCTTCTTTTTACTGTCTTAACAGCAGCCCTGAGAGGTAACTTGGGCTGCGAGAGAGCGACCGGTGCAAAGCCACCCATGATTTTCCATGGCTAAACATGAATTTGAACTTGGCTCTCTTCAGTCCTAATCCTATATTGTAATTACCACAGCACACTGGCTTTTCTCACAGCCTGAGGCTTGGTACCCATTCTGGCTCTAAAAGATAGGAAGAACAAGTTATGCATTGGCTTGTTTTAAACTATGCTTCTCACCTTAAAGCTATACCCAAAGCAGCATGTGCTCAAATGTGAAGATGGTGCAGCTTTTAAAAGTGGAGCAAGGAGAGGGTCAGATACATTAACTAAATTTAAGTACAGTATTGATAGAGAAGCTGGGTGGCAGTTTCTCTCCAGTACTACATCCTTGCACCAGCAGGAGGCTAGACTAAAATCCCTTCTAATCCTTACGACTAGGCTCACCCAAGTTAAATTATTGTTTCCTTAACCATTATTTCTTCAATAAATCAAACTGGCCAAGTTCAGGCACAATACAGGTAGTTTTTGTCTTACAACAGTTCGTTTAGTGACGGTTCAAAGTTACAACGGCACTTGAAAGAAGTCACTTACGACTGTTTTTCACAGTTACAATCTTTGCAGAATCCCCATGATCATGTGATCAAAATTCAGCTGCTTGGCAACTGGTTCATACTTATGATCGTTGCTGTTTCCCCAGTCATGTGATCAACCTTTGCAACCCTCTGACAAACAAATTCAATGGGAAAGCCAGATAAACTTAACAACGAGATTATTAATTTATCAACTGTAATGATTCACTTAACTGTGGCAAAAATGTCGTAAAATGGGGCAAAACTCACTTAACAAATGTCTCACTTAACAACAGAAATTTTGAGCTCAACTGTGTTAGTCCAGACTACCTGTACTAAGCCATATAACATATTTGGCAACTGTAGTAGTAGGGTTCTTGTTATATACAGTAGTAGGATTTGTTGTTCTACGCAACAAAAGAATTCAAAACCAAACCAATCTATGTATAGTTTAATGCAGCATTTAAATTGAAGGGAAGCAGCTATCCCTGGTGTTCATTTTGACAACTTGTCTAGGAAGTAAGTTTCAATAACAGCTGGGGAGGGCTCAGAAAAATTCGGTGATTTCGTTTTTGTAAGATAATACATGTTCCATCTCTTGCAATAGCATATTGAATCTACAGTATTTCTTAAATTTTTCCAATAACCTCCTTGGAAGGGGAAAAGAGGAATCAGTATGATATATGGAAGCTATGTGGTGACTCATAGAAACAGATGAATCTGTAGGAGATTGAGAGAACTGTGGTCTGAAGGCAAAAGAGTTCTTGATTGTGCCTGAATCTGTTCATCTTTTTCCTGCACACCACCATGGAAGAAGCAGTTCAATCCTGTGTTTCTGTGACCTTCAAACACCACTCTGGTACTTTCTGCACTAGCATGTCACAGGACAAGTGACAACTAGAGCAGTCACTTTATCACCCTTATGTAGAGGACTCAGTGTGGTCATCTATTCCAGAAGAAGGAAGTGCCAAGACTTCCTAGCCTCTGGCCGTTTGGTGGTTTGGGTTTTGGAGAATTGTTTAGATTAAGCAGCCCCATCTGAGTGGTCTCCTGTGTTTTCCTCTGCATATATGGAACCAATAAGACTGGCTGGAAGGATGGAGATAGAGCGAGTGAATGGGAGATTTACCTTCATGGGAATGCCTCCCTGTAAAATGAGGGAGGCATTCAGTCCTCTAAATGTTGAAAGGACAAAACACGATGTTGCCTCTTTTTGATACTTTAAGACAAAAATGCCCCAAGAGATAACATCTCTGGCTCTCTGTGGTAGTGACCAAGGCTTAGAGAACAGAAGATCCTTCAAGAACTTCACTACACCTAACTTACCACCACCACCCCAAACCTGAGTCCAAATGAACTCTGTGTCTGAGACCCTTATAGGAGAGATATTTTCCATAAAGCATATTGTGCTTTATCTATAAGCCTGTTTAGGCATGCTCCTTGGGACAGAGAAAATTGAGGGACAATACCCCCTTTCACCAGCACTGTGAGGCAGGTAGAGTATCCTGGGCTCATTTATGTGGCCCAATGAATTCATAAATCACACTCAGAGTGCAAACGAGACCAGTGAACAGATCAAGCAGCACAGGACAGTTTGAGATTATGATCTCTTGTTAATATTTTGCTTGTAATTGTAACCAAGTATGATGTATGCCCAGTGAAACATGATTCCTTTAGAATACCCTGGCTTTTGGGTAGCTGCCCCAGCCAATCCACTGAGCACAAACCAAGAGCAGCTAAAAAGGCACAATGCCAGGATAGTGTAAAGAAATCACACTCACGAACCATGAAATGGTAAATATTAAACTATTCCTTTGTATACTTAACAATTTCAACAGAATACTTATTTTGCTTCAGGTTTCAACAAATCAAAGATTTATGACCAAGGCTTATCACAAAAGCAAACAAGTGCAATCTGTGAACACTGTAGTAGTAATAGTAGTAATAGTAATACTCTTTTAATACTAGTATAAAGACAAAACTGTATTAATGGTAACCCAGGAAAAGCCAGAGATAGAAAGAAAGAGTACAAGAGAAGAAGTTTTGAATTCAGAACCCTAACTTTATTATGTAGACTTTTTATATTTTGACTCTGTGACAACCATTCTTTTACGTAGTAAACCCAATTTACTCTCAAATATATGCTCCTCCATTCAGTACCCAAAATCAACCTTTCTTTTTAAATGACAAGAAAGTAGAAGAAATTACACTTAGGTTTAAATAATGCTGAATAATTACTACTTCTATTTCTATTTCTATTTAGATTAGAATTGCACTTAAGGAAACTAAGATGTACAGTACCTCTAAGCTTTCCCGTGCTAATTTAGTTTCTGTGATAAAATTGCCCCTAATTTAATTTGAATTGATTCAAACTTGCCGATGATATTCTACTCAAGCAATCTATAAGATTTCCTTTTGAAATCTTTTTGTTGAGCAGTGACAACTTTTGAGATCCACAATAGAATTCCATGGGAGTCTGACATGCACCATTTGTTTCTGAATGTTTTTAGTGTCAGCTTTCTCTCCATTTGTTCTTTTGCACAGAAAATAAGCGATTGAACAGAGTGGCTTGAAAATGCAAAAGGCACCCCGTTGAACTTCCTGGACATATCTCTGCTGAACTGTGAATCTTTCTCCCCACCCTTTTTTCCCAAACACATTCCTTAAGAAAACTCAGAAGTAAATATATTGGTAGATACTGTATTTCTTTTCATTTCTCTGGGGAAAAGATCCAGCCCTGCCAACTTAATTGCCATGAAGTTTATTTATGTGGTGATAATTATCGGTAATGAACCAAAATACTGTAATTGCATCATGACTGAAGTAAGCATACAAAACTTTTCCACCGTCGGAGTCTCTCAATTTCTGCCCACTTCAGAAAAGGTAGATGTTTTACTCCCTTAACTGATAGTCCCTGAGTATAAGGTCCTGGCAACTAAAGGATATGGACTAAATGAATAAGTGTCTATGGAGATTCTCAGTTAACCAGGTCATGGTTGTCCCTAAGGTGTTTTTTCAAGAGGCAACTTTGGACTTTGTTTTTCCTTTCACTTGAAAGGAATTTCAAAGAAGTTCTACACCCATTTGCACTGTTCAGGTGACCCCGAGGGCACAGATAAACCTCCAAGTGGCCTCAACAACTCTCAGAAAGAGGGCTAATGACCAGATGACTGCACGGACTATAAACCCTTCCATCCTCCACCATTCAGTCAGAACTGAAGAAGCTTCTTGGATGAGAAGCAAAACGTTTCCAAGGAAAAACAAAATCAAGTTGCCTTCTGAAAAAGCACCTTTGAGACTAGGTCAGTGGTGAAATCCAAATTTTTTACTACCGGTTCTGTGGGCATGGCTTGGTGGGCGTGATAGGGGAAGGATACTGCAAAATCTCCATTCCCACCCCATTCCAGGGGAAGGATACTGCAATATCTCCATTCCCACCCCACTCTGGGGCCAGCCAGAGGTGGTATTTTCCAGTTTTCCAAACTACTGAAAATTTCCACTACCGGTTCTCCGAACTGCTCAAAATTTCTGCTACTGGTTCTCCAGAACCTGTCAGAACCTGCTGGATTTCACCCCTGGACTAGATGAATAACTAGGCTGGTGCTGAGCCAACCAAATCTCAGTTCAGCCTGGAGTTTCCCCTACTTCTGGTGAAGAGAGGAGCTTCTCTTTCTACCAACCTGTTTTAAGCCTTGTCTTAAATATTGTAACCCAGAGCCTTTGTTGTGGATCTGATCAGAAGCTTTATGGGCAGGTTACCATGTTTACATAGTACAATTAAATCTTGTCACACAGATCGCATTGTGCTTCCCCACTCATATTTATGTGTCATTATTTCTGTGGTGTTGCAGCAACAAAAAAAGAGATAGCTTTAGTCTCCTCTTCTGCCCAATGAGTTGAAAACTACCAATCTATGTACATCGGCAAGCCACATTTATAGAAACACCTGGAAAGTTTTGCTGTGGAAACCAACACCCTCAGAGTCATGTAGAGATAGATGGAAATAAAACATACAAAGATAATACAGGTGGAGCTGCTTTGAAATTTCATGTACAATTGATGGTAATCCTTTGATAATAAACTATGAGAACCCTGGTTTGACATTTAGTCCCCTGGATGTTGCCTTAAACAAGTTTTACCCAGAAAATTATGTTTGATGTTTTTCGGTCAGCCAAGACTCCCTGTATTGCCTAGTGTAGACATAAGAGTGAAATAATCCAGGAAATTATCTTATTTTCTCTATCACAGTCCATAGATGTCTATTCAGACATGACCAAATTCAGTGGGACTTTCTTCTGGATAATTATGTTAGTTGTAGCCTAAAAGAAGCAATTCAAATCTATGCTATTAGCTTCCAAGTCTTATACCAGGGCCAAAGACATGGTAAAAAATGGGTGAAATAAGAATGAAGTATCAAGTCTAAAATAATGAAGCCACAGTTCCTGAGCAGTTCAAAATTGTATACATTAAATGGGAGAAGTGCAGGCTTGTAGTTTTATTGATACATTGCATTTATTTGTATGTCTCATGGGGAAAAAAATCTGTGTGGTCACTAGGAGTCCAAAATGACTTGATGGTGCATAGCCAGTCCATTTGTGTGCCACCTACTCATTGGATTCTACATAGTTTTGCAATATTAAAATATTAAAGCAATACTATATCATTAAAATATATAGATTATCACATCTCCATTAAAATTCTTCCTCTGCGAAAACTCTGTGAGAGTTTTACCCTCTTTTTACTCTGCCCCCCCGCCCCACAAGAAATCAATCTGACCTCTCAAGAAGCAAGACCCTGCAGTAGGATCTTCTCTCAGCTAGGCCCAAGGTAGGGTCAAAGCCATAAAGGGCTTTACAGGTATCCATCAGTTCCTTGAATTAGGCTTGGAAACAATTTGCAATTTCCCCAAAATTAGAGATTAGCTCTGGTTAACTAGTAGCACCCACATTCTAGTGAAGCTGCAGCTTTTTAAACTGTTAATTGGACAATCTTTCTCTGGTCTACCTTCTTGGATCATATTACAGATTCTGGAATTAAGGGGGGCAAAGAGGGAGGATAAGTTGAAATTTTCCAGAAGTAACCTGGAACCCATTAAGCCATCATTCATTTCTAGTACATTCCTGCCCTTTGGGAATCTCGAAGACTATGGCAGGAAAGAATAACATGGTGTGCACAGCTGAGCAATGGCATGGAGGAGAAATTTACACTGGTACTCATTAACCAGAATTGGCTCATGAAGGTTCATATTAGAAATCTGCCTGTCTCAAGACGACTGAATGGAAAAAGATTAGATAATGACATGTTAGCATGGATTTGTACCAGGTTTTATTTTAATGTTTTGTGTTTTAACTGGTTGAATTTGCTAGTTTTTATAATGATTGAATATGTTTTTCAGTTTTTGATTGGGAGTTGCCCAGTGTTGGCTATAAGATGGATGGCTACATAAATGTTATATGTGAACAAATGTTTTTTTTTAATGACTTGGTAATCCCTTAATTGAGAGTAGAGTCAGAGTGACTGAATGGAGCTGAGCATTTAGTGGCTGGATGGCTTTCCTGACAACAATGTGGAGCTCACAGCAGATATGTTCTCTTTGCACACTGAGAGAGAAACATCTGCCACAGCCTAGGATTGAACTTTCACCCTTCCGAGTGGGAGGCAAATGTCTTCACCACTAAGCCACCACACTGCTCCAAAATGTTATAAATGAGTAAAAAATTCTTCCTCAAAGAAGCATTCTTTCAGATACATACTGAGCCAAGCTCAACCTTTGTTTCATTAGCCTGTGCAAAATGTAAATAACAATCCTGAGAGCACTGGGTTGATGTCATAAACACCAGATTGTAAAACACTTGCACTGGAAAGGTATCTTCCAAATCCCAGATCTGATCATTACTCTGTGGTTAATCTGGTTTGGCTGCTTTATAATAGGCAAGCTTGCCTTAAAGATATGGGGGAATGTACCTAACAGATGAAGAAATGGAATCAGTTGAAAGCCAATACAGGACAATGTAAAAAGCATTAGAGCCTGTTTGTCATCTAGCACAGAATCAAGGATTCCTTACTCCAAAGACTGTCCTGCTTTAGCTATCAGGCTATATTCACAGCTGGGATGAGAATCCAAAGTCCAAGATTTTTGGCTAGAACTCCCTTCCCCTATCTTGTGCATGCCACATATGAGGAAGTCTCTCCAACAACTACTGTGTACCACTGATCACATCTGAAGGAGATTAAACCACTCAATTTTACACAAATCCACTTTTTATAGACGTTTAGCCATGCAGACAGCTACACAGAGTGAGTGAATGAGGAAGACTTACTAGCTGATTTAGCTTCATATGTGGAAACATTCTTAATTCTCTAAGCACTGAGCTCCAGATTTTATTGTTTCTTTTCCTGCTTGGCTTTCATCAGCTTTGTAGATTCCAAGTAGGATGATGCATTAGCAGCATTCATGGCACGTACTGATCCGTACAAAGAATGTACAGAGAATGGTTAGTGGTGACGTACACAGATGGAGTTTCACGTACATGTGCCATGGCCTAGCAAAGAGGGGGAAAAATAATCCACAGAGATTTAAAGTCACCTTCCACTACTTTTCTCTTGGCACCGAACAAGGCAGGATGCAACTTGCTGAAAATGGGCTCTTTTAGCTACCCAGCTTCGTTTTTTTTTAATCGGGATTATTCAATACATTTTGATTTCATGGGTGGAAGAAGGGGAAATGGAGTGGTGACGCAGTGGTTAGAATGCAGTATTGCAGGCAAACTCTGCCCACAGTGAGGAGTTTGATCCTGATGGGCTCGAGGCTGACTCTGCCTTCCATCCTTCTGAGGTCAGTAAAATGAGGACCCAGATTGTTGAGGGCAATATGAGGACTGTGTAAAGCACTGTGAATATAAGTCTAAGTGGTATATAAGTCTAAGTGGTATATAAATCTAAGCTATTGCTAAATGGAGCATTGGAAGTGACCTAAATCAAAAAAGGTAGCAAGGTGGACGGAGGACAATGATTAAAACTACTGAGCCAAAGGGGAGTTAAGGAGAGAGGAATGCAAAGGAAAGTGATTCTGTGCCAACAATCCTGGATTTCTGTTGATTTAATTTCTTGCTTGTTGCCTAGGAATGCAAGTTGGCTCTCCTACAAGCTCTGGCCTGTTCCAGCCTTGCCTGAAAAATCCTGGTTTATACATTAACGTTAGCTCCTTTTGGAACCTTCCCTGTTAATTGTATGCCTGACCTTATTAAGTAAGGCATCCCAAGGATGTATTTTATAAAGAAAGAGTTTACTTTTCTGAAAACTCTGTCCTCTGCATGCCCATATATGAGTGCTGGCTGTAAGGCACTATCCACAAGGAGCAGAAACATTCTGATTTCACATATTATGCCACACTGTAAGGTATTTGTTTGACTTGATCTTAGCATTATATTTGAGCCAGCCATTGTGGTTTATAAGTCATGGTTTATGTAATCGAGATGAATCCACTGAATCTAAGGGTTGACTAAAAGAAGGAAATGTATTTTGTGATATGTTGCAAACCTTGCCTCATGCCACAATGCACGTAGCTGTTTCTCCATTGGCAATATATTCTTTTTTAAAACATAAATATTTATTAAAACTTTTTAAGAGTTTTAAGATAAAATCTAATGCAAACTAATATAAAAAAAGGAATTTAAAGTACGGAGAGCCAATTTGGTCTAGTGGTTAAGGCATCGGGCTAGAAAGCAAGAGATTATAAATTCAAGTCCATTTTAGGCATGAAAGCCAGATTTCCTGGCAAGGCTTTCTAAAAATTGTCATCTACTCCCTGGGATTGAGAAGGTGTGGCTGGTCTAGAGACACCCTTTGTACCGAGGGCACGACTAGAACTCACTGTCTGGGTGGTGGTGGTGGTGGTGTCTAGCTTGGTGCCTTAATCACTGCCTCAAACTGCAGGACAATTTAAGATAAATGGCTAGTAAATCCTATCTTTATTTTCCCATTTGTCTAGCACCACCATAAGGTGAGTAAGAAACACCATCCATTTCTCTTCTTGACATGTAGCAGAGCACACTTAGGTGTAAATGGAACAAATAAATAAAGACAAGAAAGGGAAAAGAGATAGCAAAAAATGCAAGAAAGGAAAAAATTAAAGAACAGAAAACAGAAGATACAAAAAGTGACTTCTCATATTCTTCACAGCAGTTGTAACTACAATCTCTTTCTCCAAAGTTACATCATGTACTCTTGTTTCTAAAATCCTAATCATCAAAATGATAAGTGACAAGCTCATGTTTTCATTTTGACTCCCATAAGTTTCCAGTCTCCAATAAATTTCGATAATGTCTTTTCTCTAATCAAAGGAGTTAATTTATCCATTTCAGCCAAATATGTCAATTTCACCAGCCATTTCTCCACAGGTTGGATACAAGATGAGTGGCAAATACATTTCATAATAAATAATAAATAAAAAATAGTGGATAATCTCAAATCTTTCCATCTCTGTGCATATAATAATCTCACTGCAGTAATCCTACATTGAAATGATGTCAGGCCCAGTTTTATTTTTTTTAAAAAAGGACACGTGGTGATTCTTCAAAACAGATTCTTCTTTATTTCTTTATGGTTGTGTAAAGGTTTATAAGAAATATCTTAAGTAAAACCAGACACAAGATAGCATGGCTTACTGCAGTGTGTGAATTCTGCCAGACTATGATTTAAGCCCCATATTTCTGTCCCTGCAGGATTTGATCCACCTATTGCATTTGGCTCATATTGACAAACAGACAATCTGTTTTCTGTTCAGCAGCAGTTGCAGCAACATTAGCATCTTCGGAACTACAATTCTGTTAAGAGCTGAACAAAGTGAAAATTCAATGGTTGCAGTTTTCATTAACACAAATGTGGTGACAGCAGAAAAATCACCTCCTATACATTTCTCCAGTCATATACTTGTGACACAGAACCCATCCTCTTTTGGGCATGCTAAAAACATAATAAACATAATAAACATTGGATCAGACTGAAGGCCTCTCTTGGAATCCTGCAAGCCTGGAGCCAAAACCCTAGTGTTTGTGTTCCCCAGGGGACTTTCTGACATTACTGGTACTAGATAATTTCATCTTCCATGGACTCGTCTAATCCTCTTCTTAAATGGGAACGTCACTGCTGACCTGTTGCAGTTGTGACTTCACCATTAGATGTGTGGTCTGAAAGGCCTCTAAGATGTGTAGTCTTCAACTCCCAGAGTTCTAGTGGGGTATGTCTATGGGCTTATTTTTATTTGTAGGATATCTATTCTGTTTCTGTTTGCATAGGATCTCTCATTCTCTCTCTCTCTCTCTCTCATCTATCCATCCATTCAATTTCTTAACCACCCTTAGAAATTGCATCGTAAGGCCTAAATCCAGTTTCACTAGGAGTCATGTACGTTATGACGAGGATTACACAATGCACTAAAATAATCATTTGCAAGCCACATGGATGGATTCACCCAGAGCTGAGGGTGAGCTCAGCCTTATTCATGCCTTTTAAAAAGTAATTGGTTCCATCTGAGTTTGGCTTGCTTTCATGTATTTAGCATGTGTATATCACGTATTTCCAAATAGAAAGCAAGGGAGATTAAATCTCGAGATTCAGAGGGCCTTGTTATGGCCGTTAATGTGTGCATTCTTCCAGTCCTTGAGTCAGCAGAACAGTATGCTGGCATATACTGTGCTGCCCTGACAGTCAAAATTACACTTGTGAGTGGTCCTGTTCATAGAGCTTGTGTGTGTGTGTGCCTGTGCCTGTGCCTCCAAGTCAGTGTTGACTCCTGGCAACTATCTGGACAAATCCTTGCAGTTTTCTTGACAAGGCTTTTTAGAAGTCATTTGTCATTGCTTTCCCCCTAGGGTTGAGAAGGTGTGACTGGTCTAGGGTCACCCAGCTGGCTTCATATCTAAAGCAGGACTAGAACTCACTGTCCCAGGGTCTCTAGCCTGGTGGGCTTAATCACTATACCAAACTGCAGGACAATTTAAATAGCTGGTAAATCCTCCATTTGTCTAGTAACACATAAGGTGAGGGGAAAAAACATTCTCTTCTTAACATGCAATAGAGCACTTGGACACACATGTGGGGAAGGTGCCTGGGATGGAGCCGCTAGCCTCTTTTCAAGTTGCTTGAGAGTTACTATCATATGGAGATGTTTTATGCCTAGCAGAAGTTTCTGAATATGGTTCTAAGAGTCTTCTGGAAGAACAGTAATCTGGACAAACAGTGTGGCTGACAGGTGGGTGGGATGGAGGAGGGATGTAAAGTGAAGAGTTGAGCGAGTTTGCCCAAATCATTTGGAAACTTTTTCTGCTTCAACTAACAAATCAATTCATGGCTTTTGTTGTTCTGAGTTTTATTCCGAAGAACTTCTGGCTTTATGTGAAACTTATTCCTTTCTCCACCTGCCCTTAATCACAGAACAATGTTTTTTCCACCATGTCCCGATGATATTACATGCATCTTATCCCTAGCCTAGATCTATTTTACCCTTTAGCTTGAAATCACATAATATCATCATGATGAAATAGTGTAACAATGCAACTGAAATAGGAAATAGTGTAGAAAAGTATAATGGGCTGACATGGTAGAATACTGAAATGAAAAGTATCCTGAACACTTGCCTATGAAAATTGATAGTACTGCTTCACATCTGGAATACCATGACAAATCCAGCTTGCCACAATATAAAAAGGCTGCTAAAGTATTGAAAAGAGTATAGAAAAGAGCACCAAAGATGCTAAGGGGTTTGAAGATTAAACTATACAAAGAGTTGTTAAAGGAACTTGGTATGCTTAGCTTAGAGAAGGTTAAGGAGAGACATGATAGCAATCTTCTGATACATGGAAGGATATCACAGGGAAGAGGGAGTAGATTTTGAGTCCACTCATCTTAAAGTTGCCAAGTTTGAAAAACACTGGTCTATTCTATGTTGGATAAAATTCATCAAATCTGCTGCAGGGCCATAATTAGCAGATCCCCCCTCCCTCCTTACTTGACCCTGGTGTGTTGGATAAAGCACCACTGGCTACATCTAGACAGACACATAGCACCTGTCTGGAATATTTCATACCTGCTCTGTATTTTCCTTATTTCAGGTTGCTGACCCCTGCAGCTGACTCACCATCCCTGAAAAAGATGCATTTGGGTTAGGAGTCTTTAATGAGATGGTCCATGCATGGCTACCCAGCTCTAAATTACATTCTGCCTTTTAAATGTGAATTCGGAACTGTCCTAATAAATTATCCCAGGGGAGGAATTTTCTCCAATTCCTGTGGATATTTAATTTCAAAGCAAACTGAACTTTATAAAAAGCTTGTCTCAACCTAGTCAATTTTATCTCAGGATCAAAGGCTCAATGATTGAAAACTCCACTATATAAAATTAGATTTCAGGAAGAAAGGATCTAACCAGGGCCCCTTTTGACAATGCAATTTTTAAAATGCTAAGAATGCTTTGGAGAAACAGTGTTCCAATAGAGAAGCCATGAGCTACAGTTTGAGATGTCCCCAACCAACCCTGGTTTGATACCATCTTAAAAAGAAGGAACACATTATCACTCAGGACATGTTCACAACACAGCACTCAGGGCATAGCTTCCAATTGCCATTGGCTCATCTTGATTATTAATAGCTTTCGGGAAGAAGTTTTGACTGTGAGTTCTTTTTGTCCCTGTTATGCTTGACTATTAAGCCTAGAGGTCTGATTTATTTTATGAGCTCTTGATATTCCATGAAGAGGGAATTTACCCTGTAAATTACCTGTGGGGAGGTGAGCTTGCTCTTATTTACTTCTCCTGTTAAGGGTTTCTTTGTCAGAGTAGCAAAAAAACCCCACAGAGCACATTTTCATGTTGCAGTCAGCAATTTGAGAGACCTTGGAGTCATGGTCATCTCCTTGGTAGACAGGTTCAGGCAGTTTAATTGGCAGTAGCATGGACGCAACTTGTTAGATACCACTTTCTTCCAAACACCAGTTTAGCCTGCAGCCTTGAGATTTCTTAATAGTCTCCCTTCTAAACAAATTTGACCTGTCTTAGTTTTTTTCAAGATCAGCTGATGTTATCTGAAAGAAAGGTAAAGGTTTCCCCTGTCCAGTTGAATTTCACTGTAGAGGGCAACGCTCATCTCCGTTTCTTAGCCAAGGGTGTCAGCATTGTCCGAAAATGCTTCCATGGTCAAATTTGGCTGTTCAACCAAATAGGCTGACTCTGATTCTGGGTTTTATTATTTATCATTAATTAGTTATTTGATTTAAAGTGCAATTTTATTGTACATGTTTCTTAACTTGTGTTCGCCGCCCTGAGTCCTTCAGGAGAAGGGCGGCATATAAATACATACATACATACATACATACATACATACATACATACATATATATATATATATATATATATATATATATATGTGTGTATACAGGTGATATCTCGGGTTTCTTCCCGTGTAATAGCAAACGTATCTTTGGAAGTATTGCAGCGACGTTTCGATGAAATCTCATTCATCATCTTCTGGCTGATGTTCTCGGTTTGGTGCCTATGGGCAAACTGTGTGATCTTAACTGATATCCCTCTTTAAAAGGAGGCAGAGGTGTATTCTGATTGGTTGACAGTGCTGCTTTATTCTGATTGGCTGATGATGTAGTTGTATTTTGATTGGGTGGAAGCACTGTTGCTGGGATGTGGGTTGATGGATAAGATATGTTGGAAATGGTGGCAACACAGGTCTTCTGATGAACCTTTGACCTCTGGCTTACACTTTGTGTTAAGATTCGTCTATTTATGAGAGCAGGTTTCCAAATAGAAGGCAGACGGGAGGTGTCATCACGTTTATTCATGCAATATGGTCTTTTCTCTATTTCAATGGCCTCTCTGATTATTCTGCCATTGAGATATTCTATTTTTGCAACTGTTTTTGTGTTACACACATATATACCTGTGAAAACTTACACACACACACACACACACACACACACACACACACACACACACACACACACACACATATATATATATATATATATATATATATATATATATATATATATATATATATATATATATATATATATATATAGCATGACTATATGCCAAGGCGGACAGAACACTGCTACCCTCCCACCGAAGAGGTACTAGGGGCTGGTACTAGGGGCTGCTAACTAGCTAATCAAAAAGGGTTTATCTTTAATGGGATTACACTGCTGACTTCTGAAAAAGAACTGCTAGCAGGATTAATAGGGGAGAAAAAGATATTTTTGCCATTCAGCTGCAAGATCTCTTCCTTTTATGCAGGAAGAGAAAATAATAGATGGCCTCTGTCTGTTTGTATAGTATCTGGTATTCATCTTCCTTTTATCTCCATTTGTTAGCAAAGGGCAGTGTTAGTGGCTACTGGAATTCTTGGATTCCAGGAATCTGTGATTGTTCTACGAAGAAACACAACAAGAAGTCAAGTAGGGAAGCAGCCAAAACTGGAAGAGAAGTTATCTAGCTGTTTAAAGGCGTTTCCCGTTGGAGCTACTTAAGGCATTATTTTGATTGATAGGCTCTGTTCCAAAGTATTTAAAGGCTAGTTTGCATTTATCATTATCATGGATTCGTGACAAAATAAACAAACTGCATTTCAGACAGAATGGCAAAGCCATTTTTCCAGAGATATGATAGTAATGCATTAAATGATATTCAGAACATCACAAGAAAAAAGAAAACTCCTAAATAGTCAGGCAGAAAAAGTTTCTTGAAACCACAGTCTGTAAGCGGAAGCATCATAGTCAAAACTTCAGATAGTTAAAAACTTATCTGAAAAAAAGAGAGCAGGCAGAAATGTAGCTGATTGAAAGAGGAAAGAAAAATAAAAAAATAAAGCAATCCACATGCTTTGAGAGGTTGTTATCTTTAACTGGAAGATAGCAAGTTGTTAGGCAGATAATAACGTTACAAAAAAAGATGTAGCCTAATTCCCACACAGACAATAAACAAGTGAAGAAAAGAGTGTGAAGTATATAAGGAAAAAAGGAAGAGAAAATACTTAAAACTATTTCCACCTGCCAGATTCTGGCACAGACAAGCGATGTTATTTCCAAATGGAAACATGGCAGTTTTCACCTCTGATTATTTTTCCAGCCAGAGTGACATGTTGAAATACAGTTAGATGGAGAAACTGAGCTAAGTATTACTAAGATATCACCTCGCAAACTCCTTGTTGACTCTCTTCAAATTATATATTCAGTAACGAGAGCAAGTAGGTCAAGGATTCCATTTTAAGCTGCATAATCACCATAGCTCTAAGAAAATCTCACTGTGTACAAATTCCAAAGTAGTGGTTATTTAATATTGCTCAGATCAGAATTACAGTGGTGGGATTCAAATGTGAGTGTGGTTTGATGGACGTGGCATGGCTTGGTGGGCATGGCTTGGTGGGCATATCAGGGGAAGGATACTGTAAAATCTCCATTCCCTCCCCACTCCAGGGGAAGGTTACTGCAAAATCCTCATTTCCTCCCTGACTCAGGAGGCAGAGAATAGAAAGGGGTGGAGCCAGTCAGACGTGGTATTTACCGGTTCTCCGAACTACTCAAAATTTCTGCTACAGTTTTCCAGAACTGGTCAGAACCTGCTGAATACCACCTCTGGATCAGAACCATTATTTTCATAAGTGAAGGATGAATAGGACTACAAAGCATACTAACTTTAAATAGATTTAAACAGAGCACTTTTGAAGAAACACTAGGCTTTTGAGCTTTTGTGATAGCGGGCCTTGCTCATTTCCGTCATACAGCATGATCAATTATCACTCAGTCACTTCTAACTTTCTAAAGTTCTAGACTTTGGGCCTAGCCTGAGTAATAATCGTACTCAACATCTGGTTATTCATGTTTCTCTTGAAGAAATTAAAACCAGATCCAACAGTTTTTCCTCAAACTACAGTATAAACAACAAAATTGCTTCATGCTGCTAGAACAACTGAAGAGCAATTATCTAATAAAAATATTATTGCATATCTTGGATTGCGATGTTTAATTGATTCATTACATTTTGCTTAATTTTCACATTCAGTAAGGAAGCATCCTTGATGAATCCTATAGAACCTTTAAATGGGTATTTTTATACAAGTTCTCAAAAAAAAAAGCCCTTCAAAAAAGCATTTTTCTTTCTGAATGCAAGGATGATTCCCCCCTCCCCAAAATGGTTGTTTATTCCAACGAAAATGCAAACCTAATTAAAATCAATCTGATTAGCCAGCATTCTTTAATCAGATGAAAGTTCTGCTGGTATCTTGAATTTTATACCACTTACAATTTAGATTAATTGTAGCAGCTGCATTTCTTGGAATGCGTTTTGGAATGCCTTGTAATATTTTTAGATTTTTGAAAATGCAACATCGTTATGAGGAAATGCATATTCCTGGTCAGCAACAACTGATTTTGAAGAGGACCCCTGCAAGGAAGTGGAGAAGCAGTTATCCAACAAAGTCCTAATACCCCCTTTTCTCTGTCCTGCTAAAACAGATGCCTCCCACCAGCTTTGATTGCAAGCTGATAATGGAAATGGGCCATTCAGATTTAACCCAGGAATCTTCAGCTGCTGGCCCCAAAGTATGCTTTTGTTCATTAAAATGGGGCAGATTACTGAATAGCTCAGATCTGAGCAGGAACATTTGGCTAAGAAATGAGGTAGCAAAGCAAAGTTTCAAAATTATCATAGTATGTGCATCTGTTAGACAGACACTTAAAATGCAGAATGGGCTTGTAGGATCAGAAGGAAAAATTGACTTGTTTATTCATCAACCACCTGTTGGTCTACATCCTACAACTGATGTAGTCACAGGTGCTTTCTGACTGAATTCCCATTATGACAGAGTAGAAAATATTTACTTACTGGTTTATAGCATTCATTAAGAGTGATATTTGTCCATGTTTTTCAATCCCTAAGCCCTCATAAAATCATAAAACAGCAGCAATAAAGTATCAAATAGTAGATCTCTAAAAACAATTCAGAGCCATTTTAAAAAGAATCCAACAGTTAAAATCAATTCAGAATCAGTCAAATGCATTACCAGAATAAATGTGCAAATAAAAAAGAGAAAGGTATCAAGTGTCATGCCAAAATAACTTCAGATAGTGGGTGCCAGGCTTCACCATCCTAGTTGCAAAGATTTGAAGAATTCAAAGACCTTAAATGACAAATGTAATATGTGGCCAAATTCTTGCCAGAGAAATAAGATAACAATCAGGCCCTAAGCCATTTAAGAAAAATAGCACTTTTATATGTGCTCTCAAGTGAACCAGCAGCCAATAAAGCAATTTTAAAGTCAGGAGACGTCAACAACTAAATTCTAAACCAATGGAAGCCTTGCCAATTCAGCTATATAGATTCGTTAATCTTTTATTTAATCCAATTTTATTCATTCTAAGCACTGTGTACAAGTGATTCTTTTTTTTAAAAAGTATCATAGATATAGATGGCTATCAAGCACATGAAAACTTTTTCTTTAAAAAAAACTGTGCAAACTATCCTCAAAAAACGATCTTACTGTGATGCCAGAAAGAAGGGCATGTTAGCACCTGTCCAATCTCTGAATCCAGCGGTCACCACAAAAAAGGCTCTGCCTCTGGGAAACATCACTCACTTCATCAGATGCCTGGAGTAGGATTTAAATTGGGATGGGAGGTTAGAAGAAGAAGAAGACAGAGTAGTTTCATAAATGGAGAGTACACATGAGACAGGTAACTGCTCCTGAGGGCATGACAAGAAGTAAGGAATGCAAACTTACCAAGGAGAGATCCAGCCTAGAACTATGGAGAAATTTCCTAACAAGAACAATTAAGGCTTGCATTTAGAAGTTGTGGGTATTGGACAGCCATTTGTCCAGAATGGCATAGGGACTGGACTAGAAGACCGCCAAGGTCTTTTCCAATTCTGTTATTTTCCAACTCTGTTATATATATAAAAAAGTGAGATTTTTCACTCAATTGAAGTCTTGTTTATGATTCCCTGTCATATTTTTGTGGGCAATTATTGATGTAACGGTAGAGTTTCTTTTTTTTCCTGGAAGTGTTGTGGATTCTCCTCACTCATCCTGAATATATATATCATTGCCAGTTAATTACCTATTAAATGCGTCCATGAGAACATAAGTTATAATATGTGCATTACCCAAAAAATGACAGCTTTTTTTTAAAAAAAAGTTTTTTTTTAATTTTTTAAGACAAACAAACATTTAATACATCATTCATTTCTTCCATGTGACATTTCGGTATTATCTCCAAAAACGTCTTCTCTCCTCTTATCTCTTCTACCTTCGTTCTCATCAAGCCCATTACAAAAATTTTCCATTAATATAATATTCTAATTACAACATTTTTTTCAATCTCTTTTCAATCTTATTTATATCTCTTTTCTAACCAATAGTAAAATTGATTCCATATCTTAAAATATTCTAAATCTTCTCTTTCTTTTATCATCATAGTTAATCTGTTCATTTCTGTACAATCTAAATTTTTTAAAATTACTTCTCCCTCCAATGGTATAATTTCTGCTTTCCAATTTTGTGCATAAACAATCTTTGCCACTGTTATTACATGTATAATCAAATATATATTATCTTTACTAATTTTCTTTGGTAAGATACCCAATAGGAATAGCTCTGATTTTAAATCCATACATTGGTGTATCATTTCCTCCAACCATAACTTAATTTTATTCCAATAGTTCTTTGCTTCAGGGCATGTCCACCACATGTGGTAATATGAGTCTGGTAACTGGTGACATTTTCAACATTTAGCTGCTATAATTTAAACATTTTTGCCAGTTTCTCAGCTTTTTTTAATAGACTAATTTCTATGGCAGGCAACACAGAAATCTTCATTATCTTTACAATCTTCTTCTCTTGTGCAATGCATACCTGCAGAGTATGAAGTGTTGTAACAAGTAATAAAATGAGGACCCAGATTGTTGGGGGCAATATGCTGACTCTATAAACCGCTTAGAAAGGGCTGTAAAGCACTGGGAAGAGGTATATAAGTCTAACTGCTTTTGCTATTGCTATTAATCAACAAGAATGGGGCACAGGTAGAAAAACAGATGTCTGTCCTTGACACACAATAGGGAGTACAACCTCTTTTCCTAGTAAGGGAAAAAAAACCCCACCTTGTTATCTACATAGCAACATAATCAGATGATCTTGACCCTAAATTGTCTTGACTCATCCTTTTAAAACAGTCTTTAGTTGCTTATCTTTGTATGCCTGTCAGAATACATTCTGTGGATTAATAGGAAAGCATTATTGTGTGATAATGTCCATAAATGTTCCACCCAATTTTATCTTATTGTAGAAATACTTGAAATCTTTGTATTCAGTATATGCTCTCAACATTGATTATTTTTACTCTTATTCTTTGCCAGAGTAAGCAGACATTTTTCCCCCTGTTCTCTAAGTTCACAATATGCCTCTGGTCTTTCTCCAGACTCAAGCTCGCAAAAGGTTGTTAATTATTTGTAACCTTGCCATTCAAATGATGGGCTTTGTTCATTAGCAAAACTGAGCTACTGCAATATCAGGAAGAAGAAAAGGACTTTTCTTTTAGTTGAGCAACTGGCTTGGAGTCATGGGGGGGGGGGGATAACAAAAACTGAAACAGATATTCTAAACAGATACATTTATGGGGTGAACAAGGATGTTAGGAAAATCCTTTATAAAGGAAGATAAAAGTACAGATTTTGCTTTGGCATGTAACAGTAATACATTATTTTTCAGTTAGATTTGGTGATAACTCTCTGGGTTTTTTCCTTATACTACGTAAGTTCTTCAATCTGTTTAATTGACTGTTCCTATTTTTATGCATAGTTGGAATTTATAATTTGACAAGTGAAGTCTGCAACAACATGTAGTTTTAGATTATTAGTGGACAACAATCTTCTGAAAACAATTCCCCTCCTCCTCCTCCTCCCCAGCAGAAAGATGATAGAAGTTGATTATTGTTTTAAAGAAAAACAGTACAGATTTAACCCCTTTATTTATTTATTTTCTTAAACACACACACACACACACACACACACACACACACACATACACACCATGTCATCAGAAATGGATAAATTTGCTGCTGAATTCCAGGGAGTAAACTTGGTGGTGCAAAGCAAAAATGGAGATGAGAGGATGCATGTTGGCCATAAATAGCCCATCCAGGGGTGGGATTCTACCGGTTCAGACCGGTTCAAGTGAATCGGTAGCTCCAACGATCAGCTGGGAGCGAACCGGTTTGCTCCAATGATCAGGTGGGCCTGCCCGCCTGCCCCTATGCTTTACTGACCTATATCTTCTCATCTGATTCACGTGGCATTATTACTCCCCAGCAATAATGCGGAAGGTAAGTTTTCGTAAAACTGTGCACGTGCGTGCAGCTGTGTAAAATGCATGATCACCAAGCCGGCAAGATCCCATGGCTCAGCCCATCCTATTTAAGTCTGCTAGTGATGTCCAAGATGCTCCATTTACTCATTTACTCTTCTCATTTGATTTTAATTTCCCCCCCTGTAATAGTCAGTCATTGTTCATAAGCCATACTTGGTCCTCATAACATTGTTGTGGGAACTTTTCTTAGAATGTTCCTTCTAAAATATATCCGTGTGTGTGTGTGTGTATGTGTGTGTATGATACACATACACACACGCATATATATACTGTGTTTCCACAAAAATAAGACCCTGTCTTATACTTTTTTGAACCCCGAAATAAGTGTTTGGCCTTATTTTCAGGGGAGGTCTTATTATTTTGGGGCATGTGGAGCAAGACAGGGCTCCTCTTGCTGTCTTACCTGATTTCCACTCTGTCTCACTAACCTATATCTTCTCATCTGAAAGGAAATGGCAGGGACTGGCTGTGTTTGCACTTAAATATTTTAAGGGGGGGTTATTTTGGGGGAGGGCTTATTTTAGCGCATGCGCTCAAAAGGCTGTTTGGGCTTATTATTTGGGGCGGTCTTATTTTCAGGGAAACAGGGTACATTCATGCATACATACATACAAACACAGAAATCCTTCTACAAACCCTAGAAAATTCTAAAGCTTTTGGATATTGCTGTATGATAGATGATATTATTGCCACTTTAGCTATATAAGCAATGACACTCTTCTCTGAATCTAAAACTTGGGGAACTTTAAAAAGAAGGAATCTTTATCATTTTCAGCTCTGGAGATAAGAATGATGATTGAGGCAGCCACAATTTTTAATGAAGTTACAGAATACAGTACTCAAATGACATGAACAATCCTACAGTGAAGGAATCAAATTAGGTGAAGAGTAGGCAGACGAATGAATGTGGAGTCGATATAATATGGACATGATTTCAAGAAATCATGGTGGCGACATTTTGTACTTGTGAAATGAATGACATACAGAGAGGGTGTTTAGTCTTTTATATCCTATTGAAAATAAACAAGATTGTTCTGGTTCTGTATATTCTTAATACATTCATTTGGCCCTTCTCAATATTCTATCCTTATGAGCACAGAATTCTTTATGTTGGAGTTTGTCTTGTAGCTTCTGGGTGGGCTTTGGGCACTTGGCTGACACAGGGACAGGAAATGCACAAGCGCACAGAGAGAAACTGAAATAGCCCTTTCCAGTTTTAGCTGAACAGCCCACGCATAGCTAGATAGTGGCAGACAGGCCACAATCAAAAGATTGTAACAACAACAACATGGATAAAGGTGACACATGCGAATCTTTTATCTCTGTAAGTGGCAAACAAATCGGGAGGAGATTTGTGATTTAAATGTCAAGCATTTCTCTCTTTTTTTTAATGCAATGAAACTATAATGGATTAATAATTTAACTGCCTTCAATTGTTGCTGTTTCAACTGGAAAGGTTAAAGTATAAAAAGGTTGCTACTATTTCATATATCTTCAGAGGATCTGAACCAAATTATTTGTAGAAATGGTAAGAAACTCCAGAATTGTTGTCTGGTATCTATATATAAAAGCGAAAAGTACTGACATATTAATCATGAAATCTCCAGAACCATAAAGCCTACAAACGTGAAATTTGCCACGTATGTTCCTCTTTGCTTCTAGGTGCTCACTAAGAAAGGATTTTTCGAAATGGCCATCAGAGCATTAGTATTTCCTATATTATTATTAACACATTCTGATGCTAAGGAGTTCTACACCACCCTCCCCACCTGAAAAGAAATCTGTTCCAAATACAAAACACAAGCAGAGGAGAGGAGTTTCACTTTCAGTTTTATTTTCACAGCAGAAGCAGCTTTACTACAGAACAGTTGAGCTAAGCCACTCCCAGCCTCCTTCCTGTCTCCTTCTTGCTCACACAGCAAATACTGTTTGAGTTTCCAAACACCCCTCAACTCTCTCACACACTGACAGGATCAGGGATGCGTTCTACTTACCTTTAGTACCAGTTTGCAACAGGGCCATGTGTGCTCTTCTGCACATGTGGAGAAGCATTTTCATGACGTCAGGGTCAGTGGGGCCTCCCGCCGGTTTTACTACCAGTTCTACATAACCAGTGTGAACTGGGGGCAACCCACTGGACAGAATGCTATCCAGATGAATACCGATGGTGCTCCAGGCTGGGACATTCTACTCTCCATCTCCCTCTGTTCCAACTGCCAGTTGCATTATATTAACACACTCTGATGCTACGGAGTTACACATTCTACATTAAGTTTCAGGCTGTAAGTGTCGATTTATCAAGCCTGAGCACATAGTTTTGTAGTAAAACACGGGCGTCTAGCTAGTTAATAAGGATGATTGGAAACCTGTATATGGAACAAGAGATAAATCAGAAGAGTAGAGGGAAATAAACTTAGGAAGTAGAAAGCCATTGCTCCAATTGGTACTAGTTGTAGTTGCTTGCTGAGAATGTTACTGGCTGAAAATAATGAGTTGGGACATTCTATATATTTCAGCACCTGCATTTGTTTCCCACTGTTTTGACTTAGTTCTTCCTTGTCTTTCCATAATGTTGGGAAAGGGAGGAGGCAAACTATAGTAGAAAAGAAGAAAAAATTGGGAGAGGGGGAGGGATGAGCCTGTATCTAGATTAGTAAACTGCAGTTTTTAAATCAAGGCCTGTTAATTAAACTCAATTCACTGGGCTCATAGAGCATGGTCAACTTAAACCCAATGTTGCAATGTGTTTATCCAGTGAAAAGAGTGAGATACAAATGGAGGAGAACCAGGGTTGCTAAAACTTGCTGAAATGAATTTTATGTAATAAGAGTCATTATCTTTTAAGGGAACTGTGTACATCTGACTTTTTCCTAGGAGTAAGTTCAGCTGGGATTGAAAAAGATAAAATTATTTGAGGGAGGAAAGAAAGTAAAGTAAAGTAAAAAAAGTAATAGAAATAATAAGAAATTAGAGGAGTTAAAAATAATTTTAATCAAATTAAAAAAACAAATAAACTAATAAAATAATGATTATTGACATATGAATCCATAAGATAACTATTTTTTGTTAAGTTGCTTCCAGAATTTCTTTTTCCAGTACAGCTTTTGAACATTTGTGGGTAAATTTTGTGTAGTAGGAAAAATCAGCTGCAGGGAAAGAGCAGAAGCTCAAGGCCATCCTTTTTATTTAGTCTCTTAAGCCTAGCGAAACCCTGATTTATTTAGCAAATTCGGGTGAACTTGCCTTTGATACCGATTTTTCAGAATATTTTTCTTCCATGTTGCTTTCTATGAGCAACATAATATTCAAGAGGACAGACGAATGTTTATGGAGAGATATTCTCAACCATCCAGGTCATGGTGGCCACAAACGTGCTTTTTCCAAAAACCAAAGGTACTTCTCATCCAAGAACTTCAAGAGTAACAACTGAAGAAGCTTCTTGGATAAAAGGTGAAACATTTTCAAAGAAAAAGCCCAAGAAAGTCAAATTGCCTTTTGGAAAAACACCTTTGGAACAGGAAAGATGAATCTCATTTTGTTTTTGTTTTTTCTACTACAGATCTAAATCAGTGGCGAGAGTTAGCTTTTTTTTCATCGACAATGATTTCATGTACTTATTGACAGATTTGAGAGAGATGGTCTTCTATTCCCCAGTCATCCCTGAGCCAGTGATTCAGGCTCAAAAATATTATGGGGGAAGAGATTTTCCTTAGCAAATGAAAAAAAAAATCTAACATAGCAATTGTTGGCTTTTGCTTTACCATAATTTCTTAAATAAGCCACAGATAGTTGGGTTCATATTCATAGTTGATTCACACCATAAATCAAACTGATTATGTAAAGGATTAGAGCAATAGGTAAATTCAACCAATATTTCCCCATCCCTCATTGCAATCTATCCATTATAAAGAAGGTTTTGAATGTCAAATCATTTTTGTTCTCCTTTTTTATCTTCCGCATACTTATATTGCATATTTCATTCAGAGAAGGCATCTTATATGTTGATGATTGTCACCTGATACCATAACCAGTTACAACAAAAAACAATAGAAAATTGAGTAGCGTAGGGGAGTAATGCCTCCTACAAAGACAGCATTTAAGATCCAGCTGCTGCAATTACTTGTGAGTTCAATCCCAGGAAGGCTCAAGGTCGACTCAGCCTTCCATCCTTTATAAGGTGGGTAAATTGAGGACCCAATTTGTTGGGGGCAATAAGCTGACTTGGTATAAATATAAATATACAAAAGTATGAAGGCTATTGCTTAATGCATTGTAAGCCGCCCTGAGTCTCTGGAGAAGGGCGGCATATAAATCAAATTAAAAAAAAAAAAGAGTTTGCATTTGTGTATGATTGCAATGAGGCAAGCCCCTTTCAGTTAAACTCTGGTTATAATAGTCTTTACACCAAAGATATTTAATATTCGGTATTTCAGACTTTTTCTGACAAGATTTCTGTAACCCATGGAGATGATCCCAATCCGGGGTGAAATGCTCCCAATTTGGATCGGATTGCTCCCAATTTGGATCCGGTAGTGATGGAGGTGGGTGGTTCGGAGAACCGGTAGCAAAAATCCCTGTGTCCTCCCCCCCCCATGCCCAGCTGAGCCGCACAATCATCAGCTGCATAATCATTATTTTTTACTTTTAAAAGCATTTTTTCTACAAACTCTTTGGCTGAAAAAATGCTTTTAAAAGTAAAAAAAAAAAAAGCCTCTGATGATCAAGTGGCTCAGCTGGAATCATCAAAGGCTTTTAAAAGAAAAAAAAACCTTTTTTTCTTTTAAATGTCTCTGATGATCCAAGCTGAATTGCCTGGTCGGCAGAGACTTTTTTTCTTTTAAATGCCTCTATAGATCAGGCAACTCAGCTTGGATCGTCAGAGGCATTTAAAAGAAAAAAAGTCTCTGCCAATCAGGCAACTCAGCTGGGATCGTCAGAGCCTTTTGAAAGCATTTTTTTACAACCTCTTCGCTGAAGAGGTTATAGAAAAAATGGTTTTAAAAGTAAAAAAAAAATTGCCCACGCCCACCCAGTCACATTATTCCCCCAACCCCCACCCCACCAAGCCATGCCCACAGAACCAGTAGTAACAAATTTTAGATTTCATCACTGATCCCAATCAAGTCTGTTGAGTTTCTCCACCCTGAAAGAACAACTGACATGATGGCAATTGCAGACAGGGGGAAAAAAAAAACAGGTCCAGGAGATTGCAAATGAAAGGGGCATTGAAAAGGACTGTGAAGATGGAATCTTGGGGCTGAATAGGGAAACCTATAGATTACTTAAATCCTAATTGCTATGCTCACATGGGGATGGGCTCTGGGAGGAAATCATATTTATCATGTAGTTTTCTTTTCTCATGAAAGAACTTAATGATATAGCTGTGGATTGACTATAAATACTAGGTAATGGCCAGTGAAAGATGTTAGTTATTTTTTTTTCTCCTCAGGCATAATGCAGAGACCAAAAAATTGCACCCTGCCTGAGTTAAATGAAGGAAGATTATAGATGTCAGTCAGATTATAGAAAAAAAAAAAAGGAAAACAATTCTTCCCTGTTTCTCTCCAGGGAATGTGCAATTTCAGCATGACATGTCAGAAACAGAGAAGCCAAAGGAGCTGCCAGTGTCATTGTGTGAGTTGACTCAGGTCCATCAGCAATGTCAAGAATAACATTATGTGCAGATTCTTTATGTGCAGATTCTTAGTATTGTTGTCCTGCCACCTGCAATATCAATGAGAAATTTGTGGATGTTTTTAGACAGTCAAGTTACAAATGATACAATACAGTAACAGATTTTAATAAAAGTTCCAAGCCAGGTCATGATGATATGGGAAGAGATATGGATTTGTGCCAAAGGAAACAAGTATGCTTGCATCATCAGAGAATGTAAGTCAAAAGCCAAGGAGGCTGGCCTTAGAAGTTCCACAAGACCATAAAATGAACTTATGGCTTCATGTAACAAACTGGACAAGGCTCTATCCTCTTGTTTCTTCTCCCTTCCTTTCGTAAATAAAAATTGTAGAGACATTTTTTTTAAAAGCTAGTTTTTTAAAAAAAAATTCTCTAGTTTTGAAAATAATATCCCCAGTTATTAGTAAATTGTCAATAAATTTCTAGTGCTTCAATCAACAAAACCCTTAAATCAACAATAAATTTAACAATATTGAAGTTCAGGACTGAGTTATGAGTGGTTAGAGTGCAGTACTGCAGGCTACTTCTGTTGCCTGCCAGCTGCCTGCAATTTGGTAGTTCAAGTCTCACCAGACTCAAGGTTTACCCATCTTTCCTAGGTAGGTAAAATGAGGACCCAGATTGTTGTGGGCAATACGCTGACTCTGTAAACTGCTTAGAGAGGGCTGTAAAGCACTGCAAAGCGGTACATAAGTCTAAGTGCTATTGTTATTTGTATGCAAGAAAAATAAATTTGTCTATTTCTACAACTTGTTAAACTATCATTTTCCATAAATGTGCAGTATGTTTAGAGGGAGAATGAATAATAAAGTAGTTGATGTCTGTGCTGTGTACCCTCCCCTTATTTCATGCCTATGTACAACCTTTTAAACAGGGCAAAAGATGGAATAAAAATCAATGGCGCCTATTTGAATCACTTAAGATTTGATTATGTTCTTGTCTCACAAGACCCAGAAGATCTACAAAAGACATATACAAAAGATGAACAAAGCAGGAGAACCATTTCGTTTAAAAATTAAAAAAAATCATAAATTCATCAAAGGAAAAAAATGTTTATATTCACTATAGAAAAAAAAAGTTTATATCTGGAGAAGAACTAGATGTAGTAGACCACTACATATGCCTTGGCCAACGGATCTCAATGGTATGTGATACAATAAAGGAAATTGTTAAATGTTAAATGTGTTAAATGTTGTTGGCAGGCATTAGACAAGCTAAGCATAATTTTCAAGAACAACCTCCCCAGTAGTGAAATGGGGGAGGTCATGTGACTGGGTGGGCATGACCAACTTACATCACTCACATTGAGGGGCTCCTCACCGGCTCCTCCCCTCCCAGCCACTCCTTGTCATGAATGGTAGAAAAATGGGAAAGGGAATATTCCTGCCTACCATCCTTCCCTCAGTCTGTGCTGAGACTGAGGAATGGATTACAGGCAGGAAAACCTCCTTCCCCATTTTCCTGCCTTTCATGAAAATGGCTCCACATTCCAGCTGCTCCCCCTCCCTCCTGGGGACTACCTTAAAGGGACAGGGTGCAGCAGCTCCGTTCTGAATGAAGGGAGAAAAGTTAGCATTCTCTCTTCTGCATTTAACATTGAATTCTGTGGAATATTGAGCAGCCGGAAGAGGTGACCGGCGACCAGCTGGATGTGGGTGGGGCCAAGGAGGGGTAATTACTACTGATTCAGAGAACGGATGCCCATAATCCCTAGCAGTTCGGCCGAACTGTCTGAATCGGTAGGATTTCACCCCTGAACCTCCCCCTATGCCTGAAGAAAAAAGTTTTTGATCAGTGTGTGCTACCTGCTCTAACATATGCTGGTGAAACAAGGACACTAACCTCACAATTTAATACAAAAGCAGAGTAGCGCAAAGAGCCATGGAAAGATACATGCTTGGAAATACAAGACAAGGTAGAAAGACCTGCACATGGATTAGAGAACAAATGAAAATATATGATATCATCAAGAGAGTAAAAGAATTGAAATGGAAATGGGCTGGTCACGTAGCAAAAAGAACTGATGGCAGGTGGACCAAGGCAGTCATAGAATGGATCTCAGTTGATAAAAACATCCACGAAAGAGACCTAAAACAAGATGGATTGATGACATCAGCAAGTATTGTGGGCCCAATTGGCAAAAGAAAGCTCAGGACCATATTCATTGGAAACATACGGAAGAGGCCTTCATTCTGCAGTAGACAGACAATGGCTAA
Organism: Masticophis lateralis; assembly: GCA_030761175.1. Taxonomy (NCBI): domain Eukaryota; kingdom Metazoa; phylum Chordata; class Lepidosauria; order Squamata; family Colubridae; genus Masticophis; species Masticophis lateralis. Next base: position 74,005,116 of record JAUDYJ010000002.1, read on the forward strand.
AATGATGATGATGATAATGAAACTGACTGTAGTAACAGATGCAATCCTCATGTTGATTGATTTATTATGCACTATCAAATCATTTCCAACTCTTACTGATCACATAGCCAGATTTTCTCAATGACAATCTCTCCTTAATCTGATCTTTCATATCTTCCAATGGTACACCCGTCACCAGTATAATTGAGCGCATCCACCTTGCTACTGGTTGCCTTATTTTTATTTTTTCTTCTACTTTTCCTAGTGTTAGAACCTTCTCCAAAGAACTAAGTCTTTCCACAATGTGTCCAAAGTATCATTAATTAATTAATTAATATAGCTATCCATCTCATATATATGACTCTGTGGGGCTAACAGTTAAAAACAGTATAAAACAGTCAAAATTTAAGAAGCAAATAGTGGTCAAGAACAAGAAAAGATAAGAGATACTGTAAGATAACCTTTATTGTCATTTTTTACTGTGAGCACATTGGCCTACATAAAAAACAAAATTATGTTGCCTGCTCTCCAAAGAAAGTATTCATCTACCCATACCCATACATAACACACATGTGCATATGCATATTCAAACTGGACCATGATGAATATTTGTGTGTGTGTGTATGTATTTGTGTGTATCTATGTGTGTGTGTCTCTCTCTCTCTCTGTCTCTCTCTCTCTCTGTGTATGTATGCATGCACACATGTATATGTGTGTGTGTGTGTGTGTGTGTGTGTGTGTGTGTGTGTGTTTTCGTAGATTTGCAAGTCTTGGCGTATTCAGGTCTTTTCCCTTGTAAGATTGAGACTGAGTATCTCTCAATCTTACATGGGAAAAGACAGATACTCAGATTCTCTCAATCTTACATGGGAAAAGACCCGAATATACCTATATATGTGTTTTCTTTCCTTTTTGTAGGCTTTATGTGTATTTCTCTTTAGCCAGATTCTTCCTATGTAAACCAAGATTTTTATGCAACCCTAGTTCAGTGAAAGCACAATCCACTAGTTTCTAGGCTTGTTTTCCAAGGTTTTCGCGGGTGTTTGTATGTAGGTCTTTGGTTATTCAGGTTTTCTCCCACGTAAAATTGGAAGTATCTTGGCAACATTTCAATGAAGTCTCATTCGTCATCTTCAGGCTTCAACTTCAACAAATATTCATCATGGTCCAGTTTGAATACATAGCGGAAAGAGGAAACTTGAGAGTTCAGAAGGTTGATGCTATATGGAACAAAACTATGACTGAATGTGGATGTTCTGCTTCAGATAAGGAAAACAGGTCATGAAGAGAATGTTACAGGTAGTGTAGCATCCCAGACAATCCTGCAGACCCTGCTCAAGCATCACTGATGTGCTATGTCCTTGATAGAAAGAAGTGAGCTACCAATAATCATTTCTGCCATCCTCACCACTCTTTGCACTGCCTTCCTGTCTTAAGCAGTAATGCTTCCAAACCAGACAGTAATGCAATTCATACCGTATTTGATAATTGCAATATTGTATTATTTCCTGGGTCGGTTTTTTCTTTGTTTAATTACAATGTAATATTCCTTGTTGTTGCTGTCTAGATCTGCAAGGTGGGCTATGGTTTTCCAGGTTTGGGTGGGGCACTTTCAAATGCAGCCTATTGATTAGCAAAATGCACAGAGGGAACGTGGCTGAACAGTGGCAAAGAGATGGTGGGAAGAGAAAGAGTTGAATCTTTTATTCACTAGTTCAACTCAACAGATCTAAGATATTCTGCTAAGTGCAGGTTGAGCCATGGGTGATGGAATGATCGTGTGCTAAAGGCTGAGATGGGAATAAGGAGGAAAAGAGATGATAGGCAAAGAGGCAAGCTAAACCAAAGCAAAGTATTCATATAAAGATGCTTAGCTGTGAAATGACAATAAGAAAGAATATGATGAACTCATCTGATTTATATCCTGCCAATTCATTGGAAAAATTAGTAAAGGTCTGTTGGTCTTTCTGTAGAGCACATACCGTCAAGCATGCACAGGATGCAGGAAGCAATCAGCAACCTCTGGGCAAGTGGGTGCTAACTCAGAAAGGGCAAAACAGTTTTGCAAACTCCAAAAGAAGATTAAAATACAGTTCCAGGTGCCAGACATCAGAGAAAGGTCTACCTGTTCGTATCTCCATGTGGTATGCAAACAATTCATGCAGTTTTACAACATTCCTCTTGAGTCTGCCTGTTTACTCTGTGGGTAACTAAGTATGGTAGGATGACAGGTATTAGCAAATCATTAGTCTTTATTGCAGGCATTTGCTTTATTTAATTATGTATGAAGGTTCCATAAATATCACATGCCTGCTTCCTACCTGAGTAGATTTTTTTCAAGATATCTTCCTGATAAGTTGGTGAAAAGTAGTTAATACTCCATTAATAAGACTTAAGCCAAGAGGATCACTAATTGAGCTGAACTAAGTTGAACAAGAATATGTAGAGACTTCATAAAAAGAATCATAGTTGTAATTATCTGATACTAGAATTTCCAGAGGAATTCCAAATTGGCCACAACTGTTGGAGATAACGGAGGCAAAGTCTAGCACAGCCTGAAGACACTGTTGAAAGACTGCAAGTAAGTTGTAGAAGGAAAGAAAATTGCAAACAATGAAATCTGTATCAATTCATTTAAGTGACTATTCATGATACCAGTTCCTTAATTAAGTTTCCTCTTTGGAACTTCGCAACCTGGCAAGCAAGAACGTACATTCCGATTCTGATCAGGGAGAAGGTGCATTTGGAATTAAGGGATAAGGCAGGAACATTTGTAATTTGGGTTTTGATCTTGCTGATTTTGCATGCATTGCATGTTTTGTTGCTCTTATTGGGGGGGAGCAATTTGGAGAAGGCAGGCTCAGAATCCCTGAGGCTTTCAAGAAACCTGTTTTGGCTCAGCAGGAACTTCAGCTACACACAGCACATCCACAGCAGTGGTGGGTTTCAACATTTTTTTACTACCAGTTCTGTGAGTGTGGCTTGGTGGGCATGGCATGGCTTGATGGGTGTGGCTTGGTGGGTGTGACAGGGGAAGGATACTATAAAATCCCCATTTCCTCCCGATCAGCTGGGACTTGGGAAGCAGAGAATAGATGGGGGTGGGGCCAGTCAGAATTTTTACTACCGGTTGTCCAAACTACTCAAAATTTCTGCTACCAGTTCTCCAGAACAGGTCAGAACCTGCTGAAACCCACCTCCGATCCACAGGATGGAATCGTCTCATCCAGTACTGGCTCTGGAGAATTCTAGATTGCCATTGTAAAATGCTGGAAAAAGAAAATATACTTGATAGAGCAAAGGGGTTTTCCAGTAGAAACTAAACACACACCAGGGAGATAATTAGGGTCTAACAGAAATTAGGAGCCTGTGTAGCGTAGGGGGCTAATGCCTCCTACTAAAGGCAGCAATTAACACCAGCTGCCTGTAATTTCTCTGAGTTCAATCCTAGCCAGGCTCAAGGTCGACTCAGCCTTCCATCCTTTCTAAGGTGGGTAAATTGAGGACCCAGTTTGTGGGGGCAATAAGCTGACTTTGTATAAATATACAAAAGTATGAAGGCTATTGCTTAATGCATTGTAAGCCGCCCTGAGTCTCCGGAGAAGGGCAGCATATAAATCAAATTAAAAAAAAATGTAATTCAAGGGCTCTGGGTAATTATCTGTCCCTGATGTATGCAACGTATCTTGCATGAGACAATTCTCTATTGGAGTATTTCATCATGTATATGGTATCTGCATTATGGATGAAACAAATGTATGATAGGTTAACAAAAATTATGGCCCTCAACAAGAATGGTTGTTTGAATAAAATATAACTCCATGCAATTGAAAACTTGAGGTGTGAAAGGTTATAATTTCACATTTGCTTGTCTTTCAAAATGCAACCAGACTTGTTTTGTTATTTGCTTAGAAAAGATGCCACCAAACTGTAGCAAGGCTGCAATATGAATGCTCAGTGGCCTAAGATCTAGATTTAAAATTTTTCACTCTAGTATCTTTCAAATAAAAGCAACTGTGAGCTGAAGAAGTCCCAGCGGGTTTTATTCTGGTAGTTATAGATGAATTTAATGATGCTCATCTCTGTTTCTTTAAGCCATTGAGCCAGAACTGTCCAAAGATGTTTCCAAGGTCCTGTGGCCAGCATGACATTACACTACAGTTCAGAGCATGCGGTGAAACATGGAAACATTATCTTCCCACTGAAGTGATACCTATTTATCTACTTGCATTTGAAAGCATGTGGATGCTTTCAAATGCATACTGTCTACCATGGTAACTGCTAGAGAAATAGGAAGAGTTAGAAAGGCCATGTGCCACCAAATTTCAGTGGTTGTTATTGTTGTTTTTACTTAGTTTCAGTGGTGGGTTGTCCCTGGTTTGGACCGGTTTGCAAGAACTGGTAGTAAAACCAGCGGGAGAATGCCCACTGAACCAGACGTCATCAGAAGTGATCTGCGCAGGCGCAGAAGAGCATGCGTGTGGGCACAATGCGAACCGGTACTAAAGGTAAGTAGAATCCACCCCTGCTTAGTTTCCACAAATAAATATGAATGTTTGATGTAAGATACCTTAAGAGAAATTAATGTATTTCTAAGCTCCAGGCTCTTAAGAAAACAGCAGTGGGACATCTCTCCCCCTATTCTCCCCTGGATTATTATTTACTTTTTGGCTCAGTATTTCTCACCCTTGGCAACTTTATTTATATTATTTATTTATTTATATGTTAAGAATCTTTATTTATCTTTCAATTATATTGTTTTTGTTTCCTAGTACGATTTGATAGCTTATTAGTAACCTTGACTATAACTAAGTGTTGTATCTTTTTATTCTTGATGAATGTATTCTATTCTCCTTATGTACACTGAGAGCATATGCACCTAAGACAAATTCCTTGTGTGTCCAATCACACTTGGCCAATAAAGAATTCTATTCTATTCTATTCTATTCTATTCTATTCTATTCTATTCTATTCTATTCTATTCTATTCTATTCTATTGTGTGAATTTCAACTCCCAGAATCCCTCTGGTCACCAAGAATGCAGACAATGGGATTGTCTTCAGAGCAGTTTCCTGCAAGTGGAATTGAAAGTACTGAAACCTTAAAACACATTGAATTCTGTAACGTACAGAGCTACCATTGCCCAAGAGAACTATCATAAAAAGAGTCAAGAAAGAATGGGGTTTTGAAAAAAGTGCTTCAGGAAGACAGATTGGAAAGTATGTTTCATCTTGCACTATAGCTCTAGGCATCCTTGATCCATAGGCGTTCACTGGTGGCATCCCAATTCTTTCTCGGGAATAATTGCTGGTCCTCTCCTGTCTTGTTCACTCTGGCATTTGCAGAGCAACACCTGCCCCAGGACTCTCTTATGAACAGCTTTGTAACTGAATTCTTTTCATTGTTGTGTTCCTGTTTTATTATCTTGTCGAGACAATAATTTTATTTATTTTTTAAATCAAACTTAAAAGTTTTTGTTCACAACTCTGGAAACTTTCAGAAGGAAGAATTGTATACAATTAAAAATAATAGCCTAGCTTATATTTGGAATCTGTTGCTGGATTAGAAAGGAGCTTTTGGACTGAAGCTGCAGTGCTTTTACATTTGAAAAACTGTTTATGTAAGATTTGATTACATTTCAGGGTGCTTTTAGCATGTCTATTTCTAAAACAACCTGTTAGTTGTTTTAGAAATATTGCATTATACTGAAGAGCAGAATACAAATACTTTAAGTGTGTGTGTGTGTGTGTGTGTGTGTGTGTGTGTGTGTGTGTGTGAGTTCATTGATTTCTTTTTGTAACTAAGTTATGGAGGCAGTTTGGTGTAGTGGCTAGAAACCAGGACACTGTGAGTTCTAGCCCCACCTTAGGTATGGAAGCCAGTTGGGACCTTGAGCCTTTCTCAGCCCAACTCGCCTCACAGGGTTGTTGTTGTTGTGGGGAAAATAAGAGGAAGAAGGATTACTTATGTATGTTCATTGCCATATGTTATTTATAAAAACAATAAATAATAAAATAAATAGATAGATAGATAGATAGATAGATAGATAGATAGATAGATAGATAGATAGATAGATAGAGCTTATACTATCACTTTTATTTCCCCGCCTTAAATTGGAAAGATGTCCAGCCTTCTGGCTTCCCTTTACCTCTCTTATGGCACATATAGACAATGCTACAGCTGTAAGGGAAGTGATACGGAAAGTAGGATGGTTATGGACATAACCAACTTTCCTGTGTACTAACCACAACTGCAAACTATACACTCTCACTTCTGAAGAAAAGAAAAATTGACCCGAGCCAGCTTGTTGCCACAGTGGAACAATCAGTACTGAAAAATGAGAGTAAGAGAAACACATTATAGAAAACAATCAGATTGTATCTTTGCTTTGAACCCAATCCTCCCCTCTCCACCCAACTCAGATACCTTTACTTATTTTTCAAAAGAAAAAACTGTACCCTCAAGGCCAAGAGCTTTATATAGCTTGCTCTTGGGGAAAGTTTAATCAGCTGTGGCTTTGCAGAGCACGGGTTCTGGTTTCTCTCTCCCTTGGCAAATGCACTGAAAACTGTGAATATGGTTGGGACATGAGATCCTGTTCCTGAGGCTGAAAAGAGGCCATCTTGAGGTTAGATTGACCAGGGATGACACCATTCCCCTGCTTTGCCCTAGAGAGACATTGCCTGGATCCCATTAGGAGGAGGAAGCCATGCCAGTTAACTCCACACATCTAAAAATTTCCGAGCTCTCCCTCAGGAAAAGCAGAGCAGCCTATTATTTGATTGCTCTTGTTGCCAGTGTGAAGAGTGCAGAGGCTCTGAATGTAGGAATAGGGGGCTGGAGCTGGGGTAGATTATCTGAGGAGGAGGAACAAGCATCAGCCTGGGTGCAGTCAGGAAGCCCTATTTAGTTTGAAAGCATAGATGGGAGATGAAGAAGTAGATGTTGGCGAAATCAAGTGGGAAAGTGGAAGAGTTTAGTTTCACAGTGTTTAATCCTTGTCGCAATGAAAGGAGCAAATCCTTTTATCGCCGCTGTGATTGTGAATGGCCACAGAAAGACTGCAGCAGCCTGGCGCCTTTCCTTCAACTTGCCATCCTTCACCCAACACAGGGATGACCTCAAAGGTTGCCTCCATTCATTTGTTACTGCCTGGAGAGAGGTTGGGGTGGGTGGGAAATAACCCTTTTCCATTTTGCTTAGATTCTCCTTTTCCCAGTCAGTTTATTGAATCTCACTTTCATCTTGGTTTGTTTTTAAAGAAAACTTGGTATAAAACTTCTTACCGTATTAATTTCTCTAGGCTCTTTGTCAAATAGATGCATTTTGTACTCACCTTCTCTTAATATACTCATTTTGCAGGCACCTTTCTCGGTATTTTAATAATCATTCTTACAGCACATGAAAACACAATTTTGCATGAATTTTTAAACTATAAAACCGTATTGTGAATTTAGGAATGCTGCATATTTTGGAGAGCACCTAGTTTTGATCTGTGCATTGTTTAGAACTAATTTGAGAAGTTTGCATTAAATTGTAATTAAATTTGCTTCCTTCCCTCACTGCCTGAATCTATGTCCTTGTTGACTAATGGACCATGATATATCTCTTTAATCCAGCAATTGTATTTATTCAGTGTCCTGGCCTACAGTCAATGGAAATATGTCTTCTTACCCCATCTGGTGCATCTCAGATATTTTAGGGCTACAGATTCCAGAAGTGCTAGATAGCATGGCCATGGCCAACAAAATAACTCTTATTGTCTCTGACTACCAAATTTGACAGATGTAAAGTGTGTGTGTGTATTCACATGTGAGCCAACTCATAAATGTAATATTTACAAGCGCAGAACTTTTTGTTTTGAGGCATGCTACACCGTGCTTTTTTTTTCTCGAAAGAAGTTTGAAACCACCATGTGTGTTATAATAAACCAATGAAGTCATTATTAATTTAATTTCTTCTTGGAGCAACATACAGATGCCTTCTTTGGCCTTTTTAGCCAAAGAAATGCTCTTTCTAAAGCACAGCAAGAGTATTAGCTGCAATAAATCTTTGAGGAACTTCTGGGCTTGGGCCAAACAATTCTTAAGTGATGTTCCTTGGAAGGGAGCCAAGATGAAAATGAATTGTTATATTTCTGGAGAGCAGGTCCACAAGATTCTCAAATTTTGCTGTACTGAGATCTAATAAAACAATTAATGGATATGAATATTTCTTCGTTGACTTTTTTCTTTGAGAAACCACCCTATGCTTTCCTCTGAGGCAAGATTATTTAACAATAATACATCCCAGAGTTCCTTACTCATATAGGCATTTTCTGCAAACCTGCAATAATCTTGAGGGGACAGCCAATTCCTACTTAGCAGGTGATGTGGTCAGTGCCTGGAGTAGACTTTAGGTATAGAGTGAAGGCCAAATGTTCCATCACACCATTGGCAAGATTGTGTTCTGAAAGACACAATGGTCCTGCAAGAAAAATTGGGCAGATTCTACTCCTCTACAAGAGCTGACCCAACTCATTTAGCAGTATCCAAAGAATGCCTGCCTCATCTTGCTAATTCAGTCTTTTATTATAATTATGATGGTGGTGATGATTATGATGCTACTTTCTGTTTTCATCTGTTTTCATCATTAACAGCTATAGTGGCTCAGTGGTTAGAACCCAGTATTACAGGCTGCCAACTGTCAGCAGTTCGATCCTCACTTGACTCAGGTTGGTCAAGTAAGTCGACCTCCCAGCAGGTTGGAAGGTTGACTCAGCCTTCCATTCCTCTGAGGTTGGTAAAATGAGAACCCAGATTGTGGGGAAAATATGCTGACTCTGTAAACCACTTGGAGAGAGCTGTAAAGCAATGTGAAGCACTCTATAAGTCTAAGTGCTGTTGCTATTGCAATCTATGCCTCTTTCATGCCACTGGCTGAAGCAGTTTGCAGGAACATCATCAGTGGTGAAATGCAGCCGGTTCTATCTGGCTCTAGCGAACCGGTAGCGCCGGCGGTGGGAGGCTCCGCCGATCTTCTTGGACATAATCACGTCCCGTTTTTGACCTTCTGCACATGTGCAGAAGGCTCTGCGCATGCACAGAGCATGCTCACATTTGTGAACCGGTAGCGAAGGTAAGTGGATTTCACCCCGGGCATCATGTTCGGACACCTTATATATGATCAAAGCCCTTCATTGTTTCTGCTGCAGTGACCCAGTCCAGCTCACCCTCTGAAATTTGCTTTTCTCTGCATCACAAGAATTTCTCTTCTAGCCTCCCTTTCAACTCTTATTGGAGTGGGAACCATAATGTTACCAACTTCCAAGTATTAAAAATAACTCTCCCACGACTGTCCCACCCTGCCATTGGGGTGTTATTTTTAAGCTGGGTGTGTCCTAATGAAAACCTTTGAGGTACTTTTATCTGGTCTCACATGTTGAGATTCCCTAAAGCCAAGCCTGTAACCCAGGGACAATAAAAGGGCCTTTTGCAGAAGTCAGCCTATTATGTCTAAAAACCCTTCATTACACAGTATAGAGTGGCTTTGGCTCTCCTCTTTCTGCTTGAATGAGGATGCTCAACCTTGATAAAGCCTTTCATTCAGGTTTACACAATGCCAACGAAACATAGATTTTGGGGGGGGGGGAGAAAATGAACAAATAAGGCAGAGATGGGTAATGGAAAAATCTTGCAGCAAAATATTGGAAATGAAACTTTGCATATATTTTCATGATCTCAAGATTATCTTTCCAGGCCTTCCCTGTCTTGTCTTTTCCAGTTGTCAGTCTACAATTGGTGGTTACTAAGCTTCTTGAAGTATTGTACTTTTCAGTCTTTTAAAAGTATATTTTTCCTATGGGGTGTGTGTGTGTGTGTGTGTGTGTGTGTGTGTGTGTGTGGTGGAAAGAGAGACAGGAAATATCTAATTTTGGCTCTGTGAATAGGTGAAGAGAATTTATTCCTTTCCCCTTCAGTTTCCTAAATAAAAAACATCTATTTACAGCTGCTACACACATTTGCAATTGGGTGGGGTTGGATGATTTACACTGGAAATGTGTCAGGAGAAAAACAAATAATCTTTCTCTGCTATTACATTTCTAGAGAGTCTAAAGAAAAAGAGCAAGAAATCTGATCAGGGATCTCTCAATGTCATCTCAGTTGCGCCTTCATCGTATTAGCCTAGCACATTTGACTCCAGCCAATGACCCACATCCTTGTTTGGAAATGCCCTAATTCTCCAAGCCAGTTTTCCTCAACCAGCTTTAAGATGGTTGGACTTCAACTCCCAGAATTCCTCAGCCTACTCAAGCTGTTCTGTTTCAGAGATCAAAGAAAGAGGCCTCCTCAACCTTTGCCCTCCCATTCTCCTAAGATTTGTTCTGTCTCCCTTCTGCTTTGCAACTGGGTGCTTTAGAAAAGAAAGCATAGTGCTTTGAGCCGAGAAAGGAAGGCTTCCCAGAAAAGTCTTGTTGAGAACTCCTTGTTTAGCAATGCTGTTGGAAAAAAAAGATTCCAGCTAAAGCAGCCAGTACGCCTTGCATTGCAAAACACAAACAATTAAAGCCAAATGAAAAATACACTGTCGTGATGTGAACTAAACATCCAGTAATTCAAGCAAACTTTTTAAAAAATGGAATTGTTGGATCATGATCAAGGACACGTATGACTGCCAAGAGTAAATGAGCAGAGATTCTTGCTTATAGTTACTACACCCTAGTTCACTAGCAGTGAAAATGTATGAGCAAAAAACATAGTCAATCGTATTAGGAGAGGAATTGTGCTTTACCCCTCTGTCGCTGACACCGATTTAAGTATAAAATATAGATTCTCCCCACCCCCTGCTTAATAGGCAAATGTATAATAATGAGTTTAGTAAATATGAACAAGTCTAGTTGGCTCTCACACACTATCGAGTACAGAATAAATGAAAAAATGATCACATTAGATTAGCTCGAAATGGGAGCAGGACAGCTGCATGGTCCACTTGTAAAAGAGTCTGAAAACAGGAGCCCAGAAACCTTTCCAGATCAAAATCCTTCTGAGGGGTATTAAGCATTTCATCAAAACAGAGGCTGTTATTATGAGAAAAGACAAAAGTGCATTCAATGACATGAAATATTCATTTTTTCAGTAAGATTATAAAAAGAAGTGAGGAGATGCAATTGTCCTATCCAGATCAAATAGGGTGGGCGTGCTCCTAGTTCCTTCCTTCCTTTAAATGTTGCCATTTCATGGGACCTAGGAAGTGAGTCCTTTTTGTGGCAGCTCACAAAAAAAAACCCTTCCCCTTGAAGTTTGGCAGCTCCCCACCCTTTTTGTAACCTTATGAAAAGCACTGAAGGCTTGGCTTTTCCCCAGATTGATGAGATTGATGAGATTGATGAGATCAATTTATTATGGGCTGCATGTGAAAGTTTAACTATGCTCTCAGGTTTGGTTTGGTTTTGGTTTTAATACTTGTAGCATTAGTATGTTTATTGTAAATGTCTTTTGGTTGTGAGCCATGTAGAGTTTAGTACATGTTGGGTGTATGTGTGTGTATATAAAATAATGTTATATAAATAATTAGCTTCTTCTGACCAGAAGATGGCAACTCTTTTTGTGTGTGATCTTTGTAACATTTGATGCACTTTTTGAAAACTCTTTCATCCTGTTGGTAAAAGTTCACAAATTGGAATTTGGGCACCATGTCCAGTGGTGGGATTCAGCCAGTTTGCACCACTTTGGGAGAACCAGTTGTTAACTTTCTGAGCAGTTTGGCAAACTGGTTGTTGGAAGAAACCATTAGGGCAGAGAACCGGTTGTTAAATTACTTGAATCCCACCACTGACCATATCTAATAAGTTCCCAGCTTCAATTTCTAGCCTGGCACTTTAGAATTGGTAACCCGGCTGAAGCTCATAAGAAAATAGAAAAGAAGTTTGGTTTCTGGTAAGCCTTATAATTGGAGCTCTGATACCTTTCCTGCTTATGCTTTGTGAGTATTTGCCACATCGCCTTAGCCTGACAATGAGAGTCCACTTCTATGCATACAAGTGCTTGCAATCACTAAGCCTTCATATATAGGCACAGATGAGGAGAATCATCTGTGAAGCATTTCTCCTTATCTTTTAATCTTAGTTGGGGGAGAAGGAGAGATTTGCCATGGCTTTCAGAGCTTTGCGGGAGCCATTCCATGCTAGAGTTTCTTCCATCCGTTTTTTTCCCATGTTCATTTCCTTCTTGACATCTTGGGAAGGAAACCTACCAACAATCTTGGAAGTTTAGGACTGAGAAAATGAGGCTTTCAATCAAGATGATTTAAAGCTCCTTCCACCCCTGGTATTGCCTTTTTTGGGCTCACTGCTGCCTATCATCTTTAGAATTAATGCCTGAATAGAAGATTTCCATGGAATATAGCTCCACCAGCAAAGCTTCCTGCTCCATTCTGGGTGCAATTTAGAGGATCTCCCAGAATAACCCAGGCATTTTCTCCTCACTGTAAGGAGAAAACTTTGTGCTGCTTCAGTTGTGGCTGGATGCAAAAGTGACTACAGTAATGATCGGGGGTTTCAAAATGATGGGCATGACCGGGTAATTCAAATGCTCCCTTTTTAAGATGCATCACATGCAGTTTGTATTCAGAAAAAGAGGTGGGGCTTTGATGTCTGGTCACACTTTGCCCTACCCCTCTGAAGTAAGTGACTGCCAGTGTGGACATCCTTGGTTGGGTGACACATTGCTACAGAACAGATTACTAATGGAAAAAGACCTTTTCCTAAAAAGACCCACCTTTTAGACAGTGTTAATCAATGTGATAACAATTGCTTCCTGTGTCTAATGTATGCACATATTGGCATGATGTGAGTATAGATAGGTATGTGAGTTTAGATAGGTACAGAAAAGCAAAAACACATCAATTCAGATTTTGAAAATTAGTGGGCACGTGACTTGGAGCTTTGCCCATCTATTTGGGATTCCTCCACCTCAGCCATCTGAATCTCGTGTCTCCCTGGGACATGACCTCAGAGTAGCATGCCTACTGCTCCCTACTGTGCCCACAAAAGATGCCAGAACAGCAGTGCTTGTTTTCTTGTGCTTGCCCCAGCAGGAAACAGGCTACGGCATTCATTGGAGCCAAGCTGTGATCAAATCTATCCCTGGGAGCCAAGGAGAATTTACTGCTGGCCTGTGTGAGGGAAACAAAACTACGCAGGGAAGGTTTTGTGTGTCCGAGTGAGCAGGGAAGGGCAGAAAAGACAGTATTTTGTTTCTCTTCAGTTTCTGATTTAACAAACACAAGCATCTTGGGGAACAAAGAAAGGCTGAACTTTTCTTGAATGTGGGCTGGAAAGTGGGGGGGGGGCACTAGCTCCCTGCCTGCACATGAACTCTGCCTGGGCCTTGGTGTTATTTCTTAGCCTTGGCAGCAAGGTAACAGCATCATATTGATTTGTCTAATCTCGCTTGCTAAAGATGGACAAATGAGACAAGGCTGTGTACTTAAAAAATGTAAAATTAAAAAAACTTATCTAAGATAGCTGAGTCCAAATTGGGCATTGATAGAATGCTAGGAGCAGAAAATCCTATTCATCTCATCACTCCCTTCCTTCTAATTTGTGGATGCCTTAGACAAGACACAGTCTACCTAGCCTATTGCAGAAGATTCTTGTGAGGATACAGTAGGAAAGGAAAAGTTTTCTACGCCATTGTGAGCTTCTGGGTAGAAGAACACAATTAAAATATTACACTTTTAGGTACCAGCAATAATAAGCTGGTTGAAATTAAATGGAGGTTACAATTTTAATAATTTACCATGTTTCCCCGAAAATAAGACCCAGTCTTATATTTTTTTGAACCCTGAAATAAGTCCTTGGCCTTATTGCCATACACTCAAAAACCAAATAGGGCTTATTATCAGGGGATGTCTTATTTTGGGGAAAATAGGGTAGGAACCATAGAAAAGTAATTTCAAGACTGAGGCTCTTTCCCCTATTACAGTTTACATTACTATTAAATTACTCTGGTGACTCCAGTGTTGAGCACTTAATGTTGACCTGGTCTTGCTCTCAGATCATGATTTAAGCAGCTTCATGCTGACTGCTTAAGCCAATGCAGAATCATGATGTGTCAACATCATTGGTGGTTCGAATGCTGTATTGCATGCTACTTCTGTTGACTGCCAGGGGTTCAGTCCTCACCGGTTTAAGGTTGATTCAGCCTTCCATCCTTCTGAGGTCAGTAAAATGAGGACCAAGATTGTTGGGGGCAATATGCTGACTCTATAAACCACTTAGGGAGGGCTTTACAGTAAAGCACTGTGAAGTGATATATAAATCTAAGTGCTATTGCTATTGCCCATTCTCCTCGTTGTGGAGGTATCCTCATCAGATCAGCTTTGATCAGTCACTCATAAATAGTAGATTAGGCTAAATGGGTTGGGCTGGTGGCAGTTCCATGTTTGTGGAAGTTCAGCTTGCTGCAGGCTAATAAAACTTAATTTTAAATAGTCTTGTCAGGTTGTGATAACTGAACTTTTTTTGCCATGACATTGCTTATTTTGAGGGTATTACGTGAAAATAATTATTGTAACTTGTTAATCCAAATGTGGTGGTGGTGGAAGAAATATCCATCTGGTTCAGTTCCAAACCAGGAGAAAGACACTGGAAATATGGAGGCTGATTGGAAAGATGGTTTAATGATGAAGCAGAACCATATGGGTTCTGGTGCAGCTGACCACATGGAGTTGAGAGTGGGGGGTAGTTATACCTTCTCTTGGGCTTTGTACTTGAAGTTCTTGTTCCTGTACAAGAACATGCATTTCTATTGGTTGTTGTCAGACTCCCATAGTGCCATGTAGGGGTCATAGCTGACTCAGTAGGCAAAGTACAAATCCTAGGAGTTTGTCTGAGCTAAATTTGATTGACGATTTGGGTGATGCAATGAAGGGGCTTGTGTTCTTAAAGGATGTTGACTTAATCCTATTATGTCCTGAAAGGTCATGTCTTAATCCCATCATCCTGGAGCTGAAGGTCTTTTGTAGTTAAACTGACCCAATCTTTCTCAATGGGCACAATATATCTGCTGGGGGCAGGGAGCTGGGGCTCTGAGTTTCTGTCTCCCTTAAGATTTTTATTTCTCTTTTAGGGGAAATATTTTATCCTGCTTTTTTTTTAATATTTCTCAAAATATTTCATTCTTCTAGGAGGTGGGTAGGTGCTAACTTTCTACAGTGGGAAGGAAACTTAGCAGTGGTCAAGAGTTAAGTTTGCTAACTGTTGAAGCCATCATGACCATGGGATTACAAATAAAGTGGCATTTTCTTGCGGAAAAGAATTATACATTTTTACAATGTAAAGTGGGATAATAAAAGAAGCATGTAAATGACCAGCCACATGTGCCTATGCTATACATTATTATTGGGGGGGAAATGTACAGTACTGACCTCTTGGCTGCTATCTCACCAACTGCTGCTTTTTCTGTATTCATTGGAGCTCTTGCTCAAATTAAGCAATATTATGGCATAACCGTGGAGTGAATGCCTCCCAATTCTCATTCCTGCCCTGAAAGCTCTCCAAAAGACCTCTAACAAACATGGGCTGAAATCTCATAAAAATACCAGGCTGGTGAAGGAAGTCAGTGCAATTTGCTTCCCAGAATTGCCCCATCTCCATTTTCAGCCTTAACTTTAGTATTCTTAACATTACTGAAATTCAGCCATTTGGATGCTGAAATTTAGCAGTACAATCTCCAGGGGTTTAAAGAGCAAATCCTGGTCTCTCTAGTTGCTAGCAGCAGTGGCTATTGGAGCCCATAATTTCTGCTATAAAGGTTCTAGGTGGAAAAGAAAAAATAAGATGGACGGGGGAGCAATCAAAAAAGTCAATATGCTAGTCACTACAGCATAATTGAAGCCTTACCCTTTTCTATGTGCATGTGACACTGATAGTAGAGAAGCGGGCCTTTGATTCTATGACTGCGGCTACTGTCTTGTACTATTTGACACACTCACACACACACCCTCTCAGATGTCCATGTTCCCAGCTACAAGTCTCTCTCACTATCTCTTTCAATTAGGTTTTGGTGTAGACCCCAGTGGTCTTGACCAGAACAATAACTATTTATTTTCACCCCTAACATTTCCTACTGGGGATCTTACATGAAATTAACTAATAAAAATTTAATAATATTTCTTTGCTGTTGACAGTTGCTTGACAGTCCATTCATGAACAAGAAAGCCACTCCATGCTAAAAAGGCAGGACTGCTTCCAATGCCAAAGAAGAGATTCAATAGTCCTTCTGTCTCGATCCTGTAAACAACCAGCTGAGTCAGGATCCAGAACTTCCATTACATGAGACTCAGGGCCCTAAATGCACCAAGGCTGCCAACTTCTCCATGTAACTTTTGTCTGTTGACTTTTAGAATGCTGCCAGAAGATTTCCCAAATATGTTTGGGAAGGCATTCAAATAAGAAAATATCTGACTTTCTCAGAAAAATAATTTATCACTAACTTCCCCTTTCCTCGCCCTGTTCTTGCACAATCCCTTTATTGTTTCTGCCTGAAGTCAAGAAGAAGACACATCATCCTCAACTGGAATCATTATCCTCTGCTATCACTGAATCTCAAAGAATGGGTGGGCCCCTGGTCATGAGAAGCCTTCTTCCAACCAAAAAACTGTGACAAAGCCATCAAAGTTCCTGCCAACTTCTGAGGCTTCTTTCCTTGCTTGGTCTCCTTCAGAACATGAGCAACCAGAGAAGTTTCCAATATAGGAACTATTTCTAGCTCAACTGACAGAACACCTCATTAGCTGTGAATCTGTAGGATTCACTCTTTCCCCTACAATACAATATTTTTACATTAAGCTTGCATATTAAAAGGCTCTTTAAAACAAATCACTACTGTTGAACAAAATGTCATTAAATAAGGAGGAGGAAGAGGAAGAAGAGGAAGAGGAAGTAGACATATCCATCGCCTCAAACAATTCTGGTAAAGTCTTCTAAGGTTGATCTTTAAGGCTAGTCTTTGTTGTGCTTCTACTCTCACATTATGTTCTATCTATGTCTGCTTTGTGTATGTGTGCAGTGGGAAGCATAAGGTAGGCCTAGAAGGGAGGAGGGAAGGAGGCTTAGAATGGAGCAGTTGCCAACTTTCTGAGCTATCCAAAATGCTAGAGAATTTCTGAAAGCTTGACATTCAGACAAATCTGCCATCAATAGACACATAGAGATGAACCATATTTCCATACCATTCAAAAGCTAAGAAGGAAACAAAAATACCAGAACACATCTTCTCCAGCAGTCTACACTCAGATAAACAGGGATTAACACAAGGCAAACAATCAAGAAGAAAAACAATACCCTAACCAAGAAACTCTTAAGGAGAAAACCACAACTCCATCAACACTGGAAGGGCAAATTACAGTATATAACATACAGAGGGAACAAACCTCACACTCACAAGCACTTATGATGTTATTTAGTTGGATAATAAAATTCCTGGAAGCAAACAACCAAGCTCAGAGCACCAAAGACTCCATATTGTAAACTTGCATAGATGTACACAAACATCCCACTCCCACTGCATACCCCGGCAAAGGTTGTGTATAAACCTTTGCACTAGGCTGCATTTATTGTATTTGCTCTCCATCTCACCAGGCCTGTTTTGTGGTGTGTGTTTGTTTGTTTGTTTTTATCAAAATGGGTTGCTAAGAAAACTCCATAATTCAGCAGTCAGGATATGGTTCACTGATTATTTATTTATTTGTTTCAATTTTTCAATTTTAAGGTGAAGTGGAGATTTCGCATCTAGCCAATGCACTCTTACATTAGACCAAGAGTGCAATGTGTGTGAATTAGTTTATGCTACAGTTAAGCGACAAAGGTTCAGTCCAGAGAGATCCACTGACTACTAAGCTCTCTAATAATGACTTGGTATGCTTATTAACTTCATCATACATTATACTTATTATCTTAACAAAGATAATTTACTAGGCTTTGTCTCCTATGAAAATCTCTTTCATTAGCCGGGAAATTATAGGAGTGGGTTTAACACATCTGGAACCCATCAGATTAATTCATGACTCTAATCAGGACCTGCTGCAAACTTCTAATTGGGGAATAGGGTAATCAAAAACTCTTCTGAATGAGCAGGATGTTCTGGTTGCCACTTGGCAATATTGCTCAAATAAAAAGCTTGCCCAGAACTGTTGAGTCAGATTAAAATTTCCACTCACCCATGAGTCTCTGAGAGACTGTGAACAAATCATTCTCCTTTCCTTTATGGCATTTTTAAAATTGGTTAATTAATGTTGTACCAAATGTATCCCAAACAGGCACTATTGTTCTGAATTTGGTACCTTTCTATGCATAAGAGTAATTCAGGCCAAGCTAACTAACAAACATCCAACTAACAAACTTTAGAACTTGATATCTACTGTTATAAACCCTACTCAGTTGTCAAGTCAGGCACAGGCATCTACAAGAGGATTAGAACGGGTGGTGTAAATTAGGAAATGTGTGTCACAACATTGCAATGTCATCTCAACCCCCAATGCAAGTACGGCCAAGCTTGTGAAATGTGTCATTTTGGCATTGTAATGGTGAGGAACAGAGGCCCATGGATTCAATACAAAACTCTTAAGTGATCACTTTTTCTGTTGGTTCTGGTAATCAGTGCAGTTGTGGTAAAAGCATAGATACAAGAGAATGACAAAAAAAGTAGTAAGGTCCATCATTATAAAAGTAAAAAAAACAAAAAAACACCCTATCCTAAATGTTCATTTGAACTAGATCACCAGGGTAAGAAACGCAGCTAGTGTAGCCAAATACACTCACCCGATTCATGAGTCAGTAGCATTGCACACATTGATCTTAGCTGCTCAAGTGAATCAGACAGGAAGGAACATCCTGGAAGAAGAATAAAAGGCATTTTGCAGGATGTTCTGCTGTTCAGTTAAAGTGCCTTGAATTGACAGTTGCCCTTCCTCTGATTAAAGGGCAATGTTACAGATAAGTTGGAGAACAAGTCCTCTTGCTGACAACTATTATTGGAGTGGGTGAGAAGAGTTGAGGAAGTGGCAGGTCCTCAAGGAATTTATATCTCTCCAGAGTATCAGCTGCCTCTCTCAAAATGTCCAAGTGGTTCTAATCTGCCTTCCAGGCACTATTTTTGAAATGATTCTCCCCACCGCCCCCCATGCATCTCCAATGGGCCCTTTCTGCATCTTCAGCTTCCATACATTGTTGAATGTCATGTTTCCCCCCCCCCCAAATAATAATACTTTCAAAGGGGCACCCAACTTACATAAGACATCAGTTTACATAAGTCATCAAGCTGAGCAGCCCAATTGTCTAGAGACTAGCTGGGGCAGAGGTGCACAACCTGAGACCAGTGGTGAAATCCAATTTTGGCATGGCTTAATGGGCGTGGTGTGGCTTGGTGGGCGTGGCTTGGGATACTGCAAAACCTCCATTTCCACCCCACTCTGGGGCCAGCCAGAGGTGGTATTTGCCAGTTCTCCAAACTACTCAAAATTTCACTACCGGTTCTCCAGAACCGGTCAGAACCTGCTGGATTTCACTCCTGCATGAGACCTACTAAATTCTTGGCTGGAGTCTCTAGAAACTCCCCCGAATAGTATCCAAAAGGTAATTTTTAATGGGCCCCAAAGGGGGAAATTATTAACTTCATGACTAGAAAATAATCTTGCAAATTATTTTTCACTTTGCATTTAAGAATATTTTACATGAATTCATTTTCTGTCCTGATCCCAGCAATGATCCTCTGGAGCGCAGTCTCCAACATGCCATTTAAAGGGGAAGAGCAGCCCTTGGTCTGGTGAAGGTGTCCCTGGATGAAGAGACGAAAAGTTTAAAAAAGAGCATGTATGCTGGTGGCCAGAGCTTGCAACTGTAGTGTTTTGGACTCCCATAATTCAGAACTGGCATCTCTCATACTTCCATTGTAAACTTAACAGACACAATGTTGTATATTTGTCTGGGGGTTTCCAAGGCACAATTATATCTTAGAAAACAGCTATCATTTAACTGTTCTGCTGTGGAAGAGGATTCAGTGCCACAGGGTAGCCCTGATACTACTGTGGTTATCTAAAGCAAGGGGTTACTGGGCGAGGTTTAGAAGGAAGAAGGAAATGGGTCAATCTTTCCCAGACAACTTTGTAGAGTATTTGAAACATGATGTCCTAAGTAAGACCTAGTTTTGTAACATATTTCATCTCAGACCATCAAACGGAATAAAAACCTCTCCTCGAGTTAGTCCAAATATGTTAGAACTTGCAGATTTTCTGGGCAGGACAATGAATCACATTGCCACATTGGGGAAGATTACACTAGTTCTTGCCCATTAATATATTTGTTCTTAAGGCTGGTATAAGCAAATTCTCTTTTGACAACAAAATATGTTGTCAATGGGACATTTCATCTGACTGTGCCTAAAATGGCATCATCTCTGCCCTGACTCCTCTGGGTTTCTTGTTATGTCTGTAGAATTCTCCATAGAGGCAAAGACTGACTCTACAATAGTCTCTTTGGCTCCAGAGGGGCACTGGGCAATGAAAACTGTCACACATTTCTTTCTCTTCTTCTTCAGTTCTCAATAGGTTTTTCAAGGGCATTGCAAGGACAAAAAAGGGCCATTTTGTCCCTGCATCCAGAATGATTCAAGATTGCTGGGAAAATTATCAAAGAATAGGGCACGGAGAGGAGATTAATTATGAAACTGGAGAGAGGGCAGGAGATGCAAGATCTGAGATCATGCTGCAACTCTTTGACCGTTTCTGGCTCTGCTCAACTTGAAGGCCAAAGTCAAAACAAAGTTGGAGCTGGCCCTAGAAAATACACCCTTCAAATAAATAAGAGGTTATCCTGACATCAAACTATCAAGACAATAAAATATACCCATTTCTGATTTAATGTAGCAATTCAAGTTTAACAAATCAGATAGCTGAGAGGCATGGGCAGAAATGAGTTGGGGAATAGTGTTGCTGAATTGCTAAATGCTTATTTTGCAGAGCTTTCTGCTAGAATGAAAATAGCATTGGGACGCAGAATATGTCTGATTGCTGATCTTAGTGGGAAAATATCTTTGTTACTTCAGTAAAATGTCCTAGGACCCTGTACACTCCCAGGATTTTCTATGTCCATGTTTTTTAATATTTCAAAGCAGGAAACACAAAACTGTGTATCCCACCTGACATTAGTGCCTAATTCTGTCAATAACATCTTCTTTTCCAATATTTTCATTGTGACCATTAGGCATTAGGGATGCCTAACTATCCCTTGATGGATGGATGGATGGATGGATGGATGGATTGATTGATTGATTATGTGCCATAAGGACGATATATAGAGGAACACAGAGATGCAATGATTGTTAGTAAAATGAGTTTATCCCAGGAAAACAAGGATGCATGAGAAAGAAATTTAAGATTGCTACTCCTTGACACTCTTTGGTACAAGATGGAGGGAAGGAGAAAATCTGTCAGGCTTTCAAGATTCAGTTGTAATAGTTGTATCAATAAAGTAGAGATTTAATATTTCTTGTGGTGTCTGTCTGGCCTACCTCAAAGGGCAAACTTCAATCATGAAAGCCTGACAGCATTTCTTTTTCCTCATCAGAAAACTCTAAGGAAACCAGTTAATGATTTGACCATAACAAAGGACTGATGGAAATATTCCCCACCCTCTGATCTTATCTCATTGCTCTGAAACAGAAAATAGGTCTAAGGGTGACCTTCTTTGTGGGTTGAATCCATGACTACCTGGGACAATCTATGGTTGTCATGATGCCCATGAATTCACAAGCCTCTGCTTTCCTTCTCAGAGTTGGAAAGCGGAGAAAATGGAAAAAGAGGAACTTTTCCGTCGTTACCCCTGCATTGTGGAACATCTTGCCTTGGAGGTGAGGAAAGCCTCCAATCTCTTGGCCTTTTCACCAAAACATGGTGAAACATGGGGTCAAAACTTGGCTGAGTCCCCCTTTGTAAGGGGGACTCAGGGCCCACACAGCCATGGGGCTAGTTGGCCCCATGAGAATACCCCCTTTCTGTATTAACAACTGCTAATCTCCCATTCTAGAATATTTCATCTTTTGGAATTTTATAATATTCTTTTATAATATTAATCTTTTTATGTTAAATTATTCTGATTTTAATGTTTAATTTTATAAATTAAATTGCCCAACGCCCAGAGCCTCTCTCTGAGAGAGATGGATGGTTAAGAAGTATGAAGTATAAACAAACAAACAAACAAACAACTAAGTCCATCATAATAAATCTTCAATGAAGTTGAATTGCCTTGCTAATTGCAAAATGTTGTTTTAACTGCAGCAACTAATCATTTTCACCCAAAAATGATTTGATGTTTTATCTATGAAACGTTGCAGTATTCTCTGCTGAACATGTTGTATAGCAGGGATAGATTTGATTTACAACTGAGTAATTACAACAATAGTAATTCCTTCCCAAGGGCTGCCTGTGAGAGATGCAAATCATACTTCAAAGCATTTGATGGGTGCTGGTTTGTTTATTTGTGTTATATAGTGATGCCACTAGGAATTTTCACATATCTGGAAGTACCCTAGTCACTGTTGCCATTCCTATGGCAACACAACAATATGCATGCCCTTTCCCTACTAAATTTTAGTCAAGTTGTTGTCTTTTTCTTTTGTAAGAGTATTCCCCAATTATCTGTACAATAAACAAAGTAAACATTTATTGTAGAACTCAAAATCCATTTGGTTTTTTTATATATTTGAAACCATAGCCCACTTCTATCAGAAAAAAAAAGGTTTCTAGGTTTGATCTCCTTTGAAACTCAGTGGATCTGCCTTAAAAGAGATCACGATGGGTCCAGAGCAGACTTGGCCACTGATGATAATTATGCTCATTTCAGGCCAGACAAGACCAGATCAATCCTTCCTCCTTTGTTCAGCATCCCAGCAACTTTCCAATGGCTGAATAGCCAGCATTTACTGGTTTGTTTGATGCTTGAGATTTTAAAAAAAGGCTTAGGGGTCCACAGGGGGTATAGTTTAAAAAGTCCTTCACCAGTGGTGACTGCAATAGTGCAATAGGCGCTCCAGATGTTTCTATATGCAATGTGATGCTTTCTTTTGTTCTTTCTTGGAAACAAATTTCAGGAACTAAAGCATTGGTGCATATGGTACTTCCATAATGACCTTAACCTATTAATTTTTCTCATACTTTTAAAACTCTCTGAGCCAACTCAGGATTCTCACTTCACACCAATGATCAGGCTCAAAGTATCCTACTAAGAGGACCGCCAGCAGCAAAGTGGATGGTCCCAGTTATAGTGGCCATTGAAAGATCTGAAAGAGCAGGTTAGACACAGATCGTGATGGAGAAAATCTATCTATGTAGTTGTCACAAGTCAAAAACAAATTGATGGCACATTACCAATCAATAAATCAATTTTATTTGTTCTGAATTTAAAAGTCTCACAGTTCATTACTATAACAAGAAATGGACCAGAAGACCTCCAAGGTCTCTTCCAGCTCGATTCTGATTCTGGTAATTCTTCTCTCTGTCTTTTGGTATTACTATAAATGTTGCCCTTGGCCTTTTTCTGAGCTTGAAAAAATTTCACAGTTCATTTTGGTAGCTCATATTTTTTCCAGCTGGATACTTTTCTTTTTAAGCATGGTGCATTCACGTTCTATTTATACTGAATTTTATTTGCATTATGATTGTCCTTCTGGAGTTTTCAAAGCCTACTTTGGTTTATAATTTAAACTGTGTTGATGTTATCCAATAATCTTCCATTACCTCACTGAATATTACTGTCATCCATACATTTGGCTACACCAAAGGAAAGTTCATGTTTTCACAAAAGGAAGCTGTTGACTGCTTGAATCATTTACTTCAATATACTCTTAAGTTATAGATGTGGATCAGAACAACATAATTGTCTGCACCTCTGGATTAGGAGCAGATGCTGAAAAAGTCTGGTAATTATTAAAATAGCCTTGGAATAATTATCCGAGATAACATTTTGAATCAGAGCCATCAGAGCTACTAGAATACATGCTGGTATGCAGCCTCCTGAATGAGAGAACAATGATGGAGAACAAGAATGAGAGAGAGAAGAACTATCCATGGGAAGGAAGTAAAAAAAACGTCCATATGGCTGTCACAGGCATACAACTGAATCTCTGCTCTTTTTTATGGCCACTGTGATACCTTTGGAAGGGACCACTTATGCTCTCATGTACTATTTTCAATTTACTAGAGTCATCTGCTTGAGCACTGAGTGCCACAGGATAATGGGTTAGATGAGCTTTTGGCTAGACCCAGCAGAGCCATTTCTTCAGTTGTTTTTGTAATGATAGCCATATAATGTAGAAGAATCCCACTATATCAAATTAAATCCAAACATATGCAGCAAATAAGCATTAACTTTAAACTAATGTTTGCTTTTTATCTTCTTTGAATCAAGCATTTTATTTCTTTTTTTCCCCCTCTGCTAACAATTAACCAAGCAAAACAAATGTATTTTTGGCACATATTTTGATACAAATATTCTATTCTTCACCAAATGGTAAC
Organism: Masticophis lateralis; assembly: GCA_030761175.1. Lineage (NCBI taxonomy): Eukaryota > Metazoa > Chordata > Lepidosauria > Squamata > Colubridae > Masticophis > Masticophis lateralis. Next base: position 74,029,644 of record JAUDYJ010000002.1, read on the forward strand.
AGTCATTTGAGCTAATAATAAGTTTTAATTGCTTTGCAGCCAACTCTATAAGAAAAGTGACTTTCAGACTCTAGATTTTATTGAGAGCCAGATATGTACCCTGCTGTGCAGAAGGTTTGCACAAAATAATTTGAATTTTTCGCAAGGCTATTGTGGATGATGTGCAAACGCCCATTTGGATTATCTCTAAATGTGTCATTGGTACTACAAAATCATTTAATAGACTTTTTTCTAATATGTACTTGTCCTAAAATTTTTGTGGATCTATAATATGGACTGGCAAGGGACCACTAGAGACTATGGATTTAGAACAGCTACACAATGACAAACAATATCGGAGATTGCTATTATTTAGAGAAGAATAAAGCCTTTATTTGATCTGATAAAATTTTATTAGAATGATTAAGTTTGTTTGGAACATAATCAGAATTGTTCATAGCCTACTTTTTGAAACTGCATTTTGTAATGAAATATTTCAGAATATTTTTCATGATTTCGAGACTGTTTATTTATCATATGAAGTTCTACAGAAATGGTTGGGGTCAAGTATGTTATGTTATACATAACATTTCTATTCAGTATATTTAAATCAGAACCTATAGCAATAGCAATAGCACTTAGGTTTATATACCGTTTCACAGTGCTTTTACAGTCCTCTCTAAGTGGTTTACAGAATCAGCATATTGCCCCCAACATCTGGGTCCTTATTTTACCAACCCTGGAAGGATGGAAGGCTGAATCAACCTTGAGCCTGTGAGATTTGAAGTGGCAAATTGCAGGCAGCTGGCAGTCAGCAGAAGTAGCCTGCAGTACTGAGCTCTAACGACTGTGCCACCGCAGCTCTTTTTTGAATGAAATGAATGAATGAAACTATAGCACATTTACTATTGGCAGCAAGCTGTCACCTTGTGGAATGTCAGACAGTCGACCAATAGTTTCCCAAATCTGGATGCAAAATATCCGTATCTTTATACATTCTGCATCCAGAAGATAATTTAGTGTATACTGTAATGATGCAGTAACCCAAATTCAGAAGAATTCCTTTTGGAGACACTGTGGGTGGACACAATTTGAGAAATGTGGGGTCATTGCATATGCCACACAAGCTTTCCCTGTCATTATCCCAAGAGCTCAGAATTCAACATGATGTTAATGATGTTAACCTTTCTACTCACAGCCACAGCACTGGCATTTCTAAATCTTGACAGAGAGCTGGATGGGGGTTATTCATATTCCTCAGGCAACACTCCAAGATCAAGTAATCTGGTGCTGGCACATAAATAACTATTCTTATTTAAATGTCTTTCAGCCCATAATAACTTAGAACAAAATTTAAGTTGTATACAAGATATAAAACAGATAATTCTTGATTATTTTTTTTTAAAGGATTAAAACCAGTAAAACAAAATGACAAGGTAGTTCCAGTTATTGAACATATAGATCATGTTACATCTAGTAAAAATAGAAAGAACCTAGATACCATTAAACCTTCAATAAACAGAAGCATTTGTGATTGGCATCAAAAATCCATCAGAGAAGGCACTAAAGGAATCTGCAAAAGAGTTGAATTCTTTAGCCCATCTACTACAGCCACAACTCTTGCGTTGCCACCTTTCTTCCAACATTGGGAAGATTCTCAGCAAAGGCCTTCAGTGATTATCTTAATAGCGGCAAATTTAAAGGGAAGGATAGCCTTTGAAATACATAGAGGTAAATATTTTGTCTTATGGTGACTGCTAGCTACTCTCTTTACTATGGAGGCAAAAGCATGTGGAATAGCAATAGCACTTAGACTTATATACTGCTTTACAGTGCTTTACAACCCACTCTAAGCGGTTTACAGAGCCAGCATTTTGTCCCCAACAATCATTTTACCCACCTTGGAAGGATGGAAGGCTGAGTCAATCTTGAGCCTGGTGATTAGAAGTGGCAAATTGCAGGCAGCAGAAGTAGCCTGCAGTACTGCACTCTAACCACTGTTAGAGTAATAACAATATCTAACAATAAGTAGATTTTAGCCTTTCTGAATCTATATTATTTCAGAATACCAGCTAAGAACATCTGTGTCTGAAGTCCCCTGCTTTAAAAAATTGAATCGGCAAGAAAAAAAAATCAGATGTTTGTTCTAAAACGCTCACTATCCGTAAGTAAAGAATTCTCAGAGTGAGAAGGAAAGCTTCATACTATATATGTTATCTTTAAAGTTGCAAAGTCCCAGAAGACATTATTATTCACATTTACTAAAACTATGGAGTCCATTCTTGGTGAATAAAAATAAGTAAAGACGTTATGAAAAGATGACTATCATAAAAAGCCCATTGCTGTGTTACTCTGCCCTGCAGTTTCATTAAGACTTGTTGAGATGAATGGCCTGAACAACAATTAACCCATAGTTTGTAAAAGAAGGCAATGACTGGTCCCAGTCTTTTCAAACAATCAACTGTATACATCGATATAGGTTAATCATCCTTGACCAGAGTGTTCTTTTCTTCAGAGGTGCTGACTTGATTGAAGCCTTCTTTGAAAACACATTTCAACTTAGCACCCTGGTCCTTACTCTCTGATGTTCTGCAGAGATTTCTTTGCTAGCTCACCCAAAGAACTAAGCTTCTTTTGTTTCATCTCATGGCTGGAGTCCAAGAGAAAAAGCATCAGAACTCTTGCATCCCATTGGAAAGCTGAACTTTGCCTGTTAGAATCTCACCATAAGATTTTTCTCACAATGGGTGTCATTGTAAGGACATCTCTTGGCTTGGAAGACAATAAGGAGGAACTCTCATATGCAGTAGGCCGTCCAACCTGACTGTTAGCTGGCCTGTGGGAGGCCTTTGACATGGCCATGTTCAAGCCCTTTCCTTCCTGCTTCATTGGGTAGGGCAGCTTGTTCCTTCTCCTCTTGTCTCCAGTCTAGCATTGTTTTAAAGATCCTGTCCATTACCCTCTGTAACTTTCTCCTTCTCCTTATCTTTTCTTTTCTCTGTAAATTGGCTGAAGATTGACAATAAAACCAGCAATAATAACAATGATACAACAGTTTTTCAGAGTGTCTGACATCTTCAGAATAGATGCCAATAAATAGAAAATCACCAAGAACAATCCCTGCAGGCCACAGATATTTGTCAAACAATATAAATGATAAATGTTGAATAAAATCTGACAAAAAGCCTTGCAGCATTTATTCACATTAACAATATAGAGATCAAGTGAAATTATGAGATCCACCCTGTCAGGAAACAGCCTGTTGCAAATAGGCTGAAATTCACGGATTCCATTATTGCTTCTTCAAACTATCTCTCAGCTCAAAAATCTGGGTACACAGATGTGTGCATGCGGGCACGTTGCAAGCAAAACATATAATTGGGAGAGTTACAAGCAAAAAAAAAAAGAATGTTTAGTGAAAATGCGTATTAAAAAGTATGTATTAAAAACAGATGCTCACAAAAATCAAGTCAGTAAAAATTATATATAAAACAAATGCATATTTTGTGGCTATTTTTCAATAATTGACAAAAATAGAATAGAAACGGGATAGTAATGCATGCTACAATGACCTGGCTTAGATTTAGACTCACTTCTTTCTATTCATCTTAATTGCTTCAAAATTCACTGACAATGTTAGTCTCCAGCTTCTATAATGCTGGAAATGATAGAAGTTGATTAACAATATATCTCATGCCTATTTTTTTTAAAATTTGATTTATATGCCGCCCTTCTCCGGAGACTCAGGGCGGCTTACAATGTGTTAAGCAATAGCCTTCATACTTTGTATATTTATATTTATACAAAGTCAGCTTATTGCCCCCACAAACTGGGTCCTCAATTTACCCACCTTAGAAAGGATGGAAGGCTGAGTCGACCTTGAGCCTGGCTAGGATTGAACTCAGAGAAATTACAGGCAGCTGGTGTTAATTGCTGCCTTTAGTAGGAGGCATTAGCCCTCTACGCTACACAGGCTCCTGTGTAGCGTAGAAGTTTGGGAAGTCTGATCTAGAAGAGTTGTGAGTTGTTTTGACCAATAGAATCTGCCTTCAGCTGTTCAAAGGATGAAGTCTTGAAATATAGAATTTGGAGAAGATTTGAACCCAGGACAATCAAGGCTCAAATAAGCAATATTACCCCTAATTTGGTAAGGGATTTTCTTACTTTGCTGTGATGTACTCATGTATTCATCTTCAATTTTTTTTGCATCTTTTGTGATACCGTATATAGGTTCCAAGAAAGAACTCTTTTTGCCCAAATCATATTGATCCTGCTTATACAGCGACTCCTTTATAGTGACTCATCATGTCATCACCACTTCCAAAACAGTTCTGCCATTTAGCCCAAGCGGCAAGAAACAAAACAATCATAGAAAGAGGGTTTACAGACATGCAAGTGAAGTTCTTTAAGAAGCTGTGAAAATTTTAAAACCACAAGTAATGACAGAGTTGGCAATAACCCTACTAACATGGCAGTAAGGCAGAGACTCAGTTTACGTGAAGGCTTGGAAATTGCACATGAGGCCATAATACTTTCACCTTTGCACAAAGCAAATGAAGGTCAGAAGAGGCTGGGAAGGAGATATTCCGAAATATTGCTCTATCGCTGAGAAATAATGTGGCGTAATAATAGGAAAACCTAGGTGGATATTAACTCTCCTAAATTTATTTTCTAAACCCAAGAAAAGTAGATCTTAGTAGACTAAAAGTAGAGCTAAGATAAGCAGAGTTTAAGCCTGTTGGAAATTTAAACATTCCAGAGAATGTTCCTGATGTTGGAATCTAATGTAAACATTGTTTAGTGAAGCAAGTTCTGTAATTGTAACAGCAAGAAGATTTATTAATAGGAAACACATTTATAGCTATAGGCAAAGCCTAGAATCAAGCTAGTTATATATTACCAGGAAGATAGTCCAAGAACATCTAGTCTCTCTGTGTGTGGCTGAGAAAAAGGGATAGAAGGAAGGAGTCCAACCCCATAGAGTTTTCCCCCTAGCTATCTTGCTTTTAATTCTTTCCTACTACACTTGCCTTTAGCCAGGTTTTTTCTAATCGTCTTTATCTGAAATGTTCAACTATAACTGCATTCTTTTAAAAAAAAACACCTTTTCTTTGGTGATGAATGACTAATCTTTCAAGTTTGATTTGAGGGTGTGGTAGATACCACATTTGTTTCCATCTCATGGCATGAGAATTTTGCTTCCATCAAAGGGCACCATTGTTTGGCTATGCTTAGGGCATCAATTGGCCTTCATCCAGCCTGGAAGGAAGTGGTCTGAAATTAGCAATCTCATAGACAAAAATCAGGCAGAGAGGTAGCCAAAAAGGAGAACTGTTGGCTCTCTGTATATGCCCCACTATTCCTCAAGCTCAGTAGGATGTTGAGATCCTAAAGTAACTCTGCTACTGTGCCATTCAAACAAAGGATCCCTGCCATGGCCAGAGTAGTTCATTACACTTACCTGCATTATAACACACTTTTACAATTGCTGAGTTAAAATGCTATCCATCCTTCCTCAAGTTGGCAGGAAAACAAAAATATTCTCATGAAAATAGTTGGTCCATTGCTGCATCCTATGCAGTCTCCATAGACATTATGGTATTCTGTTGACTGGAAAAAAGTCAACTGGTGTCTAAAATGTCTTTACCATTTTAATCTTGACATGCCAGCAATTAAGACCTTCTACCTGCAAGGCATGTCTTTTATCATTGAGTTATGGGTTGACACTTGAAGAACAGCACTTTGGTAGCAATATAAATTCAATTTCAAATTTCCAAACTGATACACAATATTAAGACAATCGCATGAGAGAAGATGGATTGAACTCTAATTTGTGAAGACAGGTATATTATGTGATAGGCCTGCACAGACTTTTGAATGGGTGTTCATTTAATCAAAGTTTAAACAAAGCACCTCTTTGAATGTGCTTTGTGAAGCAATCAATGTGTATTCCTGCTTTTCAGCTCAAAATAAAGCCATGACAATGTTTTCCTTGGCTTTGCTTTTAAGACTTTCTCTGTATATTCCAATATCCAAAGGAATTTTTGTGTAGCATCTATGTGTGTGAATGCAGAAGCTTCTCCCAGGCTTTCCAGAAATACTTTAAAAGGCTTCTCTGCTTGCATTTTGCTTATCTCATTTCACTGTTCTACCAACCTTGCATCAGCAGGTTGTGATGTACAGATCTTGGTGCTCACAGCTTGTTTGTCGCTTGCAGTCATTGCTCGGTGAGGCAACATCATCAGTGATAGTGAGTGTGGAGTTTCCTCCCTATCTATATACAGTTGCTTGCCCTGCCAGTGTTGTTGGTGATGTGATTTTCTCCTCGGTAGGAGGTTGGGATGTTCCTCCTGAAGAAAAACCTTTGATTCCAGAATCTGAAATTCTCCATCAAAATGAAACCAATCTATTTCTCACACACACCCTATAATGCCTTCGACCCCCATCTCAAATGTTTGCAGATCAGTGATTTATATTGTTTAGACAAACTAAAATTACGAAAAAAAAAATTCCTTTTAGCCATGATCAGACAGACCTGATCATAAGGATTTTACACTGATTGAAGTAGTTTTTGTATAAAAAGTGACCTTGTGACAAAGAAGATAACATGACCTTATCTCCACCTAATCCACAATTTTAAAAACCTAATTTTTACAAATTAGTTAAAGCAGCACTTGATTTTTTGACAAACCTCTGACTTCTTTTTCCTGAATTGGAAACCCCAATTCAGTTATTTATGTTCCATCATCAGGTTGAAAAATAAAACTGCAGTTGTTTGTTTATGTGGGAATAGCATTAATCTTTCCCTGGCAAGCAAGGACTCCAAGCACATGATATAAACATGTAGGATAGATGGATGGCATCAGAGTTTGATATATCCTTATGGTTAAAGAGACCAAGCCTTGAGCTGGAATCTCTCAGTTTACCAGGTGGCTTCACAGTGATGCTTCTGTTTTTCCAGCTCAATTCCCCATGCTAGGTAATGAAATATTTTTTAAATTACTTCAAGCAGTACCAGTAATTATTGAGATTAGGTAGCTAAGGCATCTTTAAGATTCAAAATTTATTGTATAAATACTTATTACAGATAGTCTTTTAGCTACTGCAATTAGGACTGGTAACTCAGTCATTCAGTGAAATGGTTGCTGAGTGAAACTGTGACTTTGCTCAACAGTCTTACTTTTGCTTTCCTTTGCTTTATACACCTGCAAAGATTGTAAATGCGAGGGTTAGCTGTAATGATTTTTTTTCTCCATCAGTGTTGTCATCCCGAATTGGTTTCAAATTGAACCAAAGTATATCTGTAGATATAAAATAGAGCAAAGGAGGAAAAACAATTCTGCACAAAATAGCCAAGCTGAGGCATTTCTCATCATTTGGTCAGAGTATATAATTTACCATAAGCACTTATAAATATTCCTGTCTGCAAAGGAGGGAAGGCAATAGAGAGCTGAAGAAGCTTTTTGGATGAGAAGTGAAGCGTCTTCAAAGAAAAACAGGAAGTCTAATTTCTCTTGGGGGGAAAAAACACCTTTGGGATAACCATGACATGAATAACTGAGAATCTCTAGTATAGACAATAGGGTGGCTATTGGGTTCTAAAGAGAGAGAGACACACAGAGAGAAAGTGATCTATTTTCCAAAGCCCTCTGATGCCATCTTGTGATGAAATTTTCAACTACAGCTTTGTTTTACCTTGAATAAATATAAAGAACTACAGTTGCAATAGCAATAGCACTTAGACTTATATACTGCTTCACCGTGCTTTACAGCCCTCTCTAAGCGGTTTACATGTCAGCATATTGCCCCAACAATCTGGGTCCTCATTTTACCGACCTTGGAAGGATTGAAGGCTGAATCAACCTTGAGCCTGGTGAGATTTGAATTGCCAAATTGCAGTCAGCCAGCAGTCAGCAGAAGTAGCCTGCGGTACTGCACTCTAACCACTGCGCCACCGTGGCTCAATCCTTCAATTTGCATTGAAGCAACAATGTGTTTGTGGGCTTCACTATATTCTTGTTAACAGAAATGCAGGAAAGGGAACAGAGTCCATGGCATGTACAAGTCAGCAGATGAGGTTGTTCATCAACCTTTCAACAGACTTTGCTTGCAGATCAGAAATGAATTTGCAATCCTCTCTCTCCCAGAGCTTTCCATGATGCTCTACCCAGGAAAGAAGGGCAGCTGTTTTACAGTTGTTCAGGCAGCTAAACTGATCTGACAGTGGAAGCGGATCTCTTAATTAAAGCAGTGAGAGTCAGACGTAGCTAAGGGAGCTATGCAAAAGAGCCTCTCTAATCTCCACGGTCTGTTTAGCATACTCCCAGAAGGCTCTCCCACAGGAGATCCTGCATTTCAGTCATTAGTTCTGAAATATCTGGAGAGACAGCTCCAGCATCCTTCAGAGGTATCACAGCGTTGCTCTTTGGATACACATCCCACCTTGCCCACTCGCATCTGGAATATGATTTTGTTTTAATGTCACCTGCAAGAGAAATGTTTATTTCTTTAAAGTTTTCAAATGTTCTGTGCAAAATCTATCTAGCGCTGATGCACATTCTGATTGTGCTGCCAAGATAGGATTCACTGATATTTAAAGAGTCTTGGCCAGTGGTGAAATTCAATTTTTTTTTACTACTGGCTCTGTGGGCATGGCTTGGTAGGCGTGGCTTGGTGGGCATGGCAGGGGAAGGATACTGCAAAATCTCCATTTCCACCCCACTCCAGGGGAAGGATACTGTAAAATCCTCATTCCTTCCCCACTCCTGGGAGAAGGATATTGCAAAATCTGCATTCCCACCCCACTCTGGGACCAGCCAGAGGTGGCATTTGCTGGTTCTCCAAACTAGTCAAAATTTCTGCTGCCAGTTCTTCAGAACCTGTCAGAACCTGCTGGATTTCACCCCTGGTCTTGGCCATAAGAAATGTCCAGTCTTATATAACCAGTGTAGAAATATTGGAAAGAGCAGGTACACAGTGATAAAAATCAGTTAGCAAAAACACTGCAGAGGTGAATTTGTGTGCAAATATCTACTGCCTCTATGTTCCACAACAATTATGTAGTCTTTTTCTAAACAAGAAAGAAGTATAGGTGGTAGTAGTATTTTTTTTTATATAAAACTCACAAACTATAGTTAGAGACCTTGATTAGAATGGAGGCAAAATTGATTTCCAGATGGCTTTTCTCCTTCCAGAGTCACTCACTGTAGAGTCCCTCTAGGGCAGGCCTGTCAAAATGGCGGCCTGCAGGCTGGATGTATCACATGCAGGCCACATCCATCCTGGCTCCGCAAAGGCAAAAAAATGTCATGATACATCACGATACATCACGTGATGCTATCGAGTTTGACACCTGTGCTCTAGAGGTAGATGAAAAACATTCTATTTTCATCAAAGCAATGAAACATTATCTTGCTATATACCAGACGACTGACTTCTACATCATTAACTTTTTTTTCAAAGGTCAGTGAATAATAATGGGCCTTTTAACCAATTTCTTGATTAAATTTATATGCTCTGATAATTGCCCTTTCAGGATATGGAGAGCCATGTGAGTTCATTATCATTAATAAACAAATGAAACCCCACCCCACATAACTTTAATCTTCTTTATCATGGTGCTAAATAGAACTAGGGCAGGGTTGTTTTTGCAAATGAAGTGTATATCCTCTGGACTAAGTCATTAACAGAGCAACTGCATTTTGCAGCTTTTGACATAATTCTTTGATATCAGTTGCTTGTAATTTTCCTGGAAGCATCAGGCTGAGTAGTCTCAGAGACAGAATAAGTTCAGTATGATCAAAGCCTTGTGTCCTCCAGGTGTCTTGAAACCACAAATCCCAGAATTTCCCAAAGAAATTAATGCCTTAAGGAGCTTGATAAATGAGATTCTGGGGCTATAATCTCAATTGATCTGGAGACCAATAGTCTCCAGTTTACTGGCGTTTTACTGGAATTTAAGGCAGAACTTTAAATGTGCTGAACTGGAGAGAAGCAGCAGTGAGTGAAGAGGCAATGAGAATATGGTAATTCTTTGGGGGAGTTTTGGGGGGGGGATCTTGCAGTTTAGAATAATATTTACAGATTTTATAAAATTATATTCAACTTATTTAGGAATCCATTCAAAGATTTGCATGTATCCTATTTCAAAAAAGGCAAAAACTGTGTTGCCAATTTTCAGCAAATTCAGCAATTTTCAGCGTTTTTGTAGAGAATGAACTCAACACAAAACTATTCGGAAACATTCTAATTAGAAATAAGTGGATAAAATATTCTCCAATTAGAAATAACTCAGAGAGCGAGAGAGAGAGGGAGGGAGGGAGGGAGGGAGGGAGGGAGGGAGGGAGAGGGAGACCAGAATTAGAGACGTATGAATAAGAGAAGAAGGATTTTTCAAAAGGCTAGTTTGAAATAACCTCCGCCAATACAGCATTTTATAAAACTGAGGATTGTGTGGAAGGAAGGAAGGAAGGAAGGAAAGAAGGAAAGAAGGAAAGAAGGAAGGAAGGAAGGAAGGAAGGAAGGAAGGAAGGAAGGAAGGAAGGAAGGACCAGTAATAGCAGCAGTGAAAGCTTGATTAACAACATGTAAAGAGGAGATCCAAGGAGTCTTTCTCCAATGAACTCTGGATATATCCTGAAGAGAAGATTTTACTGTATTAATTTCATTAAGCATTTTGTCTTTGTGGTCTTTGCTTTTCCTTGTTTTTCTTGTATTTTCCTTTCCTCAATAAACTCATTTTTATATTGAAAATTTTGACTTTATTGCTTTAAAAAAAAAAGGAGGGAGTTTCTTAAAATTTTCCTCTTCTGCATGACTGCGTGGCTGCCCAATTACTTCTTGTGTTTGAGGATTGGTTTGTTGATGGAAGAGCTAAGAGCTTCCAAGCTTGTCAGATTGAGGTACAGTATATCAGCAAACTGCCACCAGCAAACCATCACAAGTGTATTTTATTGAGAACCACTGGAAAAAAGAATAACTTTCATACAATGACTGCTTCACCCATTGTCAATGTATGATATGAGTAAAAGAAAGATTATAAATTCTATTAATGTTCCCATTAACATTATCAGCATATAAGAGCCAGAACAAAAGCAAAAACACCCTGTTTTCCATTATAAGTCAATTACTTTTTTTCTTAGTACAGTACATTGAATTATATTTAGCTTCCTTTCCTTGCAAGGTGTTCTGTAAGTGCACATCTGAAAGCTTTCAGTCAAAATTAATTTATAGGAAATCTGCTTTCATGATTGTGCTCTGGTTTAAAAAGAGACATGAGAAATACTCCTTGGGTGTCCCATCTAGACTTTTGATTTGGCAGAGCATGTTTTGAAACACTGTTCAAAACCCCCATGCTGATATCAAATCTATTTTCTTTTGTAAATTTATTTAAACTCAGCTGAAGGAAAATGGTTTATTCTTATATTTATGAGAAAATTGAGATTTGTATGGACTATGTTAAAGGACTTAGCCAAGTGCATTTGTGAAGTTGGTTAACCCCAAGCTTTTACCTCTACTGTTGTTATTCTGCAGAATTCTAAAGTAGAATTCTAAAGTTTTAATTAATTATAGCTTATAATGTAAGTATTCAAAACATTACGCAGATTTTATAAGATTATGTTGACTGAGATTCATAACAAGAAGTGAAGGAAAATTGAAAACTGATGTCCAGACTACTCCACAAAAGCCAATATTTGGCCTGGGGAGGAAGACTTTATCTAATCCTAATGAAGGATTTACTTTCCAATGCTGATAGCTGGTTTGCAGGAAGATTTTTTTGTTGAAGAGAAGGAAAGGATTAAGAATTATTCTGTTCACTTTCCTCTTATTCATAGCTTCTCTTTGCATTTTATATTTCTGTATAGGTAGAAACCAGTCTAAGAAGGCAAAAGGAAGGAAGGAAGGAAGGAAGGAAGGAAGGAAGGAAGGAAGGAAGGAAGGAAGGAAGTGAAGGAGGTTAGCACCCACCCCTGTCCTAGAAGAATGGAATATTTTTAGGAAATATTAAAAGAGACAGAATATTATATTTCCCTAGATGAGAAATGGATAAGCAGGTTTTGAAGCTGCTCCCATCTTCCTGCCCCCACCCTTTGTCAATGGGCCATTAAGGCCTGGGCCAGTCTATTCTACATAACAAAGATCTACCTTCTTCAGGCAGAGCCATAGTAGGAATTGCCGAAGATCCAACAAGATAGGATTAGCCCTCTACACAATAGCAGCAGAAACTCACCACATGTGACCTGGGAAGCATGTGACCATCAGCCAGCAAGGTTAGCTACGGCCCCCACCCCCTGGGAGTCTGACAACCAATCAGGATACTCTTTCTGGGCCCCAGGAAGTTCAAAGCCAGAGAGAGCATAAAAACCCGAAAACTCCCTGTATCTGCCCCTTTTTCTGTTCAGGAACTCAAGCCATGTGATCCTGTCCACTATTAAACCATCTTTCCAAGCAGTCTCTATGTCTCCAGTGTCTTTTTCCCCACTTGGAGCAGAATCTAGAAGGATGTTTCTTCCAACAGAAGGAAGGAAGGAAGGAAGGAAGGAAGGAAGGAAGGAAGGAAGGAAGGGCATTTGAATAGACATTGTTAAGAAATAGGGTGAATAGATGGTGTGATTTATTTTAAAATAAGGTTTAACTATTATACTTGTATCTGATATAGATAATAAGCTTACTTTGCAAACAAAAGTTGGATTTCAAAAAATAATCTCAGTTAAGCTCTGTGAAATTTAATTGTTAATAATTAAAGCATTTTTTTAAAGGTTTTTTTTTTTTGCTAGTATCTTGTTGCTATTTGCTTGATGTTCAGCCTGTCCTACTATCTGAATTCTCAGGGTTCCCCAGAACAAAACTGGCATTATTAAAATCTGCATTGCTACCATCCAAAGCTGCTGCCTATCTAGTTAGTGCTGCCTGAAATTGGGCAAAGAAGCAGGGCCTGATCGGACAGCAGGTGGCATCGCAAGCTTTCAGCAGTAAATGACTGAACAGCAGGAGTTCTATGCTAAAAAGGAGCGTTCAGAAATTGTTACACTGATCTATGCCAATTCTAGCTAGACACCCCAAAACCAATTTAGGGAAGCATCTAAGAAAAGCATTACAGTAAACTCATTAATGTTATCTATTACAGACCTCCAAAACTTTAACTCATTCCAACTGTTACTTTATTCTGTTCTATTCATTTCACTATTACCAATCAGCCTGCCAGTCCTTCATGCACACAAATGCACAATTTATTAAGAACCCTGGAAAAGGAGGTTGAATTTGGCCTCTGTGGGTTCTTAGCTTTATGATAACAAATTTTGCAGGTCTAATCTAACAAATGACTGGTTGCTCTGTCTTGAGATGTTTAATCAATGATAAAATCTTTGTAACAATAAAATCTTTGTAACAAAGATTTTACTATATTGCAACAAAGGCAATAAAAGTAGCTGCTTGAAAACCCATTTGAATGTTAATTGCTTTACTGAAAAGAATCAAGGCCTGAAGTCTTTAAGCTCCAGCTTCCATTGTATATATGTAAAGTGGATGTCTTTAACAAGCATCCATTTTTAAAATATAAACTGCAATGTTAAAGTCACACCGAATTTGTTACATATACATAAGCTAATTTCAGTGAACTGAAGTGAGAAGTTCTTGTTGAAGCTTAACACATTCATTTTTTATTTTTATTTTTTTTTTGCCTTAAACCCAAGGGTGAAATTCAGCAGGATCCGACAGGTTCTGGAAAACCAGTAGCGGAAATTTTGAGTAGTTCAGAGAACTGGCAAATGCCACCTCTGGCTGGCCCCTGAGTGGGAGGGGAATGGTGATTTTGCAATATCCTTCCCGTGGAGTGGGGTGAGAATGGGAATTTTGCAATATCCTTCCCCTGGAGTGGGATGAGAATAGGGATTTTGCAGTATCCTTCCCCTGGAGTGGGGTGGGAATGGGGATTTTGCAATATCCTTCCCTTGGAATCGGGTGGGAATGGAGATTTTGCAGTATCCTTCCTCTGCCACACCACCAAGCCACGCCCACAGAACCGGTAGTAAAAAAATTTGGATTTCACCATTGCTTAAACCCTATACCTCCCCCAAATCTGGACAGATTCTCCTAGCTTTTTTTAAAACGTCAATTAGCTATCCCCTTCTTTAAAACTTTACCAACTTCCTAAAACTGTTGAAAATGTTTCTTTGGCCTTCTCTTGTGGCTCTCACAAGTCTTTCTTCAATGTTCCTTTCTTTGTGGCTACATGAAAGTTGCCTAACCCTACTCTAAGGTCTTTATGGAATGTTACAGTTCATAATATCTTGGAATCCGTCTTCCTTGGAAAGACATTGTCACTGTTCTGTATAACAACTCAGTACAGCTTTTGTTCTCTGATATTCATCACCCTAGTTCACCCAATGAACTCCAAAAGGTGACTCTCCTATTTTAGGTGCCTGAAATTACAGCCTATTCCATCCAGGTTTGCATGGATTGAATGACGAAAATAGCAGCCATGATCACAATGTTCCTGCAATTAAGTAACCTGTCCAGTTTGATCCATATTTATTATGTAGAAGCCTGTAAACAATTCCCTGACTACTCTCCATTTTGAGCACCCCTCCTAAGCTGGGCCTCATTAGACTTTTTCAATCATTTTTCACTCACCAAGGTAACCTTGGCAAAGTCTTGAACATCAAGCATATTCTGCAGCACTTTTTGGCTCTCTCTCACAATCCCAAGCGAGAATTGGCCCACGCCCAACCCTTGAAGCTTCATTCTTAGCCAAGCACAAACTGAGCTGCCAGGGTATCAGAAGCCCAGCTTTCTACTGGTAAAATGGGAGAAGGGGTGTTTTCTCATTTAATCTGACTAGTATCACAGTAATTCATCGAGACCTGCAGCCACTGTTCTTCTTTCATATAACTTCTGATTTAATCCATGAAGGCTCCTAGAGAGCCAATCAGTTAAAGATTGTGAAGCAGACATTCCAAAGCCAGACCGTAGATCATAGTTAGAGCACTAAGAATGTAATTAAAAAGCCACAACTTCCCTTTTAAAATCAATCTGCAGCCAGAATATTTCACTCTTACAGACTTGGCTAGGATTGAAGGTAGAAAATCTACCATTGCTAGATACTCATGATAAATTGTCACACATGACTCTAGTGTATCATGGTGTTGCAATGCTGCTTTCATCATCTGATGCTCCCCCTTTTTTGAGAACACCCCTCAAATAGAAACAGGGACTCTCTACTGGATTCTATGCAGCATGGGTGTCAAACTCGATTGTGTCATGTGACGTATCATGATGTACCACGATGTTTTTTGCCTTTGCAGAGACAGGGTGGGCGTGGCCTGCATGTGATGCATCTAGCACATGAGCTGCCAGTTTGACAGGCTTGCTATTATCAGCGTTCCAGAAAACCCCAACTTCCATTAAAAACTCTTGAGGCAAGCATTTTCTCAAAGTTCCATTTATTAGAGTAGGTATACTGGCACAACTGGGAAAACCCAAATCTGAGAGTTCTGGGTTTTCCCTCAGTAAATCAAACCCCCCCCCCAAACCATCCCCTTACTCATCAGTCCATCACATGCTCCCATCACCATGTGTCCTATCTCGAGACATTACTCCAACCACTTCTTCTCCAGGTGCAGAATTGTCCTGACCTTGACCGAAAGGAAGAATGCTATTTTGTCTAACTGCATTCCCTCTACTAAATCCCTACTACTACTTTCCCACACAGGAGAAGGTGGCAGCGTGGAAGCTTCCGGGGCTAATATGGCTTCCAAAGCTGAGAGTTATGCAGTAAGGAAGATGACTGACAGTGATAGATTAGATCCATTGCTAAAGTAAAGAGAGGTAAAATAGCAAGTCCAAAATGTCTGTGGAGATCCTCATTCATCCAGGTCATGCTTGTCCCAAAGCTGCTTTTTTTCAAAAGGCAAATGGACTTTCTGGTTTTTCTTTGAAGATATTTCACTTCTCATCCAAGAAGCTTCTTTACCTCTGTTGGCTATCCCAACTGGGCCTTCATCAAATCCAGAAAAAGATCTAGTAAGCGTACTTTCATAACAGACCAAAAAAAAAAAAAAAAAAAGAACAAACCCTTCAGGGCAAGATTCAGCAGTCCATCTGTGTCTGAAAGACAAAGGTCACTCTTTTGAATGTGCAGTAGAAAATATTACTTCCTGGTTAAAACCAGGAAGTAATGATACCCAGGTGCAATCACTTCTGGATCGTTGAACCACAGAGAAAAATTGCTACCGGATTGGGCAATCCAGTCCGATCCAGGAGCATTTCACCCCTGACAAGCGCCCACAAGTAAACCAGTAGCAACAGGAATTGAATCCCACTACTGGAGCACATGTGAGCAATCTTTCACTCTCTCCTTATCTCTGCAGGTTCTGAAGAACTGGTTGACTCACTTGTAAGTCTTTGCCATGCTTTCATGGACATATTTTCACTTTGCCATGACTCCACCAGAAGCAGTGGTGGGATTCCAAATCTTTTCCTACCTGTTCTATGAGAGAACGCTTCGCTTCGCTTCATGCACATGCACAGCATTCAAAGACCACCCTTGATGTCAGCGCTGGTGAGCTGAGCTATAGTTTAGCTCAGCTGAGGCGCAGCAATCTGCTCTGCCATGTGAATCAGCTGAGCTAAAAAACAAGGGAATATAGGACAGGGAACAGCAGGGGCAGGAGGGCGGGGCCAGCCAGAGGTGATATTTTCTGGTTCTCTGAACTAGTCAAAATTTCTGCTACCAGTTCATCCAAACTAGTCTGAACTGTCTGAATACCACCTCTGATCAGAAGTCTGTTACTATAGCTATTCTTATCAGAGTAGCTTTAGACCCACACATTGTCTGTTTCTTAATCTAATCTGCTTTACAGGACTGAGGCTGTGTGACTATTCTACAGTATGTCTCACGGTGGGGTCATCTTTATAGGGCCAGTCATAATCTGAGTTCCAATTGACCCTCTCCAGCTGGTAATGGAACTTCGGTGCCTAAGATTTGTCTCCTGAGCTATTTTCCTCCTGCTATCCTTTTTTCCATAAAGGGAATGATGACCTAATGTGAGCAACAAAACCTGGAATAACTACCAGAGCTTGAGTCTTATGTTTTCTATGTGACTTGCCAACCAGCCTCCTTCAGATCTTTGCTCGCATCCTGTCCTAGGACAGACTAAGCCTTCAGGCTGCTTCTCCTGTGTTAGGTTTGTGTGTCATTGCTTTCTAATTTCAGGCAGTTGCCCATGAGATCTATATTTATGCTCTGATGTAATTCTTCTGTCAATCCAATTCAGTTCACCAAGAGGCTATTGACACATTGCAGAAAGTAACAACTTATTAAGTTGTCATCCATACTTACACTTGGCCTAATCATTCATCTCAGCACTGAGCTAAATATACTTCGCCCCTTGATCATCAATGTAATATAGCATCGGTGGAATCTGTTATGGACCCTAAAGAAAATGTTCTCCACTCCCATCTTCATCATGCAGATTTCAATCTTATGCCTGTTAAACGGTAACTGGGAGCACACATATACAGCAGCATTTTATTCTAAGTCCGTATTGGCACGGCCTTTGCTGCTGGAGTATTTACAATGTCATAAGCAATTCTGTGTTTAATTTCATTAAGCAACCACTGAAGAGCCCTTGTTAGCTCTGAGCATTCCTGTGGAGCCAGAATTAATGATGCTTTTAATAGTTGCGTAACTTCTCCTGCCCAGCTGAGCAGCGACCTTCATTCTTCTTTACGGGGAGTACAGGAGGCTGCTTCTTACCAGGTTAGTCTATTGGTCCAACTTGCTGACTACTCCCTGCTCAGATGGGCAGTGGCTTATTCAGGTGCCAGCCAGAAAACTTTCCTGTCATCTGACTCACTCGGTGGGAGGTGCCTGGATGTGTGTGTTGTACACATGAGTTCCCCCTCTAGGCCACACTCTATTAACCAGGCAGAACTAATCAGGAGGGAGTATTTATCAATGTAAATTATGCCTGGGAGAATGCAGCAGCATAGATAAAGATTACTGAAGTGACGTGTATTAGGTAATACTGAACCAGCATGAGAAGTTTTAACTTGGGAGAATATGGTGGATGTTAGAATTGCCTATGCACCTTGAAGTTGGAAGCTATGTCAGAACTTGGGACATGGGGAGTTCTTAATTCAAGGAATACCAGAGCTGAACCCCTTATTTAATCAAATCATATCGTGTAGCCTTAAAAAAAGATTATCGCATTAAAGAAAAAAGCAACACCCACTTTGTTTCTCCTCTATTATGTCAAGACTGCATCTACTTTCTTTCTCAAAGCAGTTTAAAGTTGAATAATAAATTCCACCTGAGGTGGAATAGTAGGACTAGGAGTTGCTGAGAAGTATCACTTGCGTCAAATAGAGACGTTAATCCTTAGTAGGTGCAAAGAGAGCCACTGTGGGGTAGTGGTTAAGGGGCTGAAATAGAAATGGCAGAGTCAGGTTTTAGTCTTTCTTTAGGCAGGGTATCCTTATAAAAATCCTTCTTCCTTCTCAGCCTAAATCACAGTTAGGTTCTGGAACAAGCTGGCTGAAAAACAAAACCCCGCAGTGCATCATGTACTTCACTGTAAGTACTAGGTGAGCACAGGGCAAAAGCCAAGTGGATCCTGAAGCCATGTGGGACACATCCTCTGCTCCAGAGGTGGGTTTCAGCAGGTTCTGACCAGTTCTGGAGAACCGGTAGCGGAAATTTTGAATAGTTCGGAGAACCAGTAATAAATATTCTGACTGGCTCCACCCCCATCTATTATCTGCCTCCTAAATCCCAGCTGATTGGGAGGAAATGGGGATTTTGCAGTAACCTTCCCCTGGAGTGGGGTGGGAATGGAGATTTTACAATATCCTTTCCCTGCCATGCCCACCAAGCCATGCCACATCCATCAAGCCACACCCGCAGAACCAGTAGTAATTTTTTTTTGAAACCCACCACTGCTCTGCTCACAACAGAATACCTTATGCCACCAGGCTTGAAATTTTGAGCTTAGACAATTTAGAACTATGCCACCTTCAGTCTGACCTAAGCGTAGCACATAAAATTATCTGCTACAACATCCTACCAGTCAATGACTACTTCAGCTTCAATCACAACAATACATAAGCACACAATAGATACAAATTTAAGGTAAATTGCTCCAAACTCGATTGCAGAAAATACAACTTTAGCAACAGAGTGGTCAATGCCTGGAATGCACTACTGACTCTGTGGTTTCATCCCAAAACCCCCACAACTTTAACCTTAAACTGGCTACTGTTGACCTCACCCCATTCCTAAGAGGTCTGTAAGGGGCATGCATAAGAGCACCAGTGCCTACCATCCCTAATGTCCCTTTTTATTTGTATCCATTTCATGTATTCATAATCATGTTTATATTTATATCTGTTATCTTGACAAAATAAATAAATAACATAAAATAAATAACATAAATAAAACATATATGAACACCTACCATTCTTCACAGTTGCAGAAAGCCGCACTCTCCAAGATTCCTTGAAAGGAAGTCATGAGGATTTAAAACTGGTGTATATAACTAGAATAGAAACTAACTTTTGATCTGCTAAAATTCTAGGTAGGAGGCAGGTTGGTGTTTATTCAGTGAAAGAATAAATAAGTAATAAATCAATAATAAATAAGAGATCCTCCTGATGTCTGAACTCTTTCATCAGCTTCTGAACGTAATACCTGCCAAAGGCCTGGCATGAAGAAGCTGATGTAAGACTTACAAAAAGTTGTTGCACTGAAGTTGCAATTGTTTTGCTGTGAATATGCTTCCTTTCTTTTATCTGCAAATAAGTAAAGATAGTTTGAATTTCTAGATACACTTTGGCCTATGGCCTGGAATTCTAAGGGAAATAAAGCAGGTAATGTATATCTGAGTAACTTCTCTGGAGATCTCAGAGATCTGGTATGTACAATAATCTCGATTGTGCTCAATCCCATTTAGTGTTCACACAGCTGGAGCATTGCCGGTTCCAGGTTCTCACTGGGATCATTTGTACAGAACAATTCTAAATGAATTTGAGATTGTAAATAAGATATCAGTGGGAAGAATATATTACAGCAGGTCACTGAGTTGCTTAGCCTTGAACACTGTCTAAAGCTGGCTGCCTGGTGCAGGGAAAGGCGTATTCTGTCAGTCAGCTCCAATAAAAAGGGTGTGCTTGGTAGTCACATGAAAAAGCCCAAGAGAGAATTACTATGCATTTGCTAATAGGAGCTAACTAGAAGGTTATTGCCAAAACATAAACATGAATTCAGTGAAATGTAGGGAAGGGGCCATTGTTCAATGGGAAATCACATGCTTTGTCAGAAGTAGCTTGCCGGTTTAATCTCTGCTGCTTCTAGATAAGGCTGAGAGAGATTTTAAGATGATCCTCTAGAACAGGGATCCCCAACTCCAACCCCTGGACCATAACCCACTACCAGGCCGTGGCCTATTCGGAATTGGGCTGCATGAGTAGCTGGCCAGAATGCATGGGCACAGCTCAACCTATGTGAGTAGTGGTCTGGCAGACACTCATGTGCATGCGTACCGGCCTGCTGCTTGTGCAAATTGACCTGGCTGCACGCATGTGTGCCGGCCTGCCATTCGCGCAAGGGCTGTATGCACACAGGATGGCCTGCAGATTGCATGGTCCAGTTCCCCTCTCCTCCACACCCCCAGCCAGACTGCCAAGCTGCAAAGTTTGGGGACTGCTGCTCTAAATTGTGTGGATATCAACTCCCAGAATTCCAAGTCAGCTTGGAAGTTCTGGGAGGAGAAGTTGACACTTAAAGTAGCCAAGGTTGAGAAATACTGCTCTGGAGGGCCAATGTTGTTGCAGGAAAATAAAAGACTAGTGATTTATCTAGCCTAATATTATCTTTTCCAACAATGAGCATCATGTGGGCCCAAGCAGAACCACATTTTCCTAGTTTTATTCCCAGCCAAAGTTACTTGGAAGCTTCTTATCTTTGACACTGAAAGTAATGTGTAGTCTTCATAATCAGTAGAATTGTCTTCCGTGAATTTATCTAATCCACATTTAAAGTTGTCCATCTTCAAGTAGAAAACTCCATATTAAGTACAAGTTATGCAAAGTATTTCCATCTGTCTGTCCTGACTCTGGAAACACTGAGTTTCATTTAATTGATATTAGTTCTATGAGACAGAGCAGAACCCATTCTGCTTTCTTTTCACCAAACATTATTTTTATTTATTTTTTATATATACTCCCTTTGTCGCCTGCTTTTCTCTTATCAATATTCCTGGTTTTGTGAAATAGTTAAGGCTTAAAAACAAAAACTAAAAACCGAATGTTAGTTCTGCCTTAAGGACAAAGCCAGCTGGGTGACTTTGGGCCAGTCATTCTCTTGCAGTCCTAAGAAGGAAAGAATAGAAAACCGCTTTCAAAAAACCTTGCCAAACAATTGACAATAAGAATGACAAAAAAAAAAAAAAATCAAATCTGGATAGTGAACATGGCAGAATCTGGAGACAGCAGAAGAGAAGAGAAAGAATTGGAGAAGATAACAAAAATACAAAGAATTGCAAATAGAAATAGAACTACTTTGGCAAAAGAAAGCAAAGGTAGTATCAGTAGTAATAGGCACCTTGGAAGTAATTTCAAAACAACTGGAGCATTATTTTAACATCATTGGCATCGACAAAATCACCATCAGTCAATTGCAAAAGGCAGCTCTCCTCAAACCAGTTTAGATCCTGCAATGATACTTTTAACACCATCAAACATCCATATGTTCCTATTCTAGGTCCTTGGGAGAACTTGATAAGTGGACAGAAATGCCAAATCCAGCCTAAGGATCTTAGCTGGCTCTGACCCAACCATAATAATATATTTTTAAAATGTTCCCAATTTAAGAGCATTCAAACTTTCGCAAGAAAAGAGTGCTGAGTCCTTGATAGGTAGGAGTAGTATGGATGGAAAAAGACCTTTCCATTTGCAAAGTAACAAACTGTATGATTTAGCACCTATAATTTATCATCTACTGTATATTTTAGATGATAGGTAGGGTTAGTTGTTTCTTAACTTTTGCTGGTGGGAGTTATAAATAAAGGCAAAATCTCATGAATGCACCCTTTTTGAATTAACAGAAGGTCAAATTAATTATAGAAATTGTGGTAATCCTTGACTGAGTTTCATGTTGACACTGTGTATTGAATATAATTTCACTGAATGACTGTGTCCAAACCCAGCAGAGTGAGGGCTACAATTTCAGCCTATACTGGGGTGTCCTCTGGTAACTGATGAATAAATAAGGCATTTTCAGCAGCAGTCAGGATCGCCCTTTTTCCTGTAAGTCCTTTGGCTCTTGATTTTTTAAAAAATCCTGTTCATCAGCATTTAGCTAAGTCTATTACAAAGTGAACATTTTCCTCAAGTTCACTACACTGCAAAATGTAATGCCAGCAGCGTCACCTCGCTTGAAAGACTGGAGGTTCACAAATATAATGTTGCTCAAGGCACATTCTGGGCATGGCTCCTGATTTAAGCAATTTGGTGGGAGGGTCCCACTTGTTAATCTATGCACCCAATAGGGAAAGAGAAAATCCTTCAGGCAGAGTAAGATTATGATCTCCCAGTTATGAACAGGAGCTAACTGGCACCTCATTCCCAGGGAAAGGCTCAAAGCCCTGGAGATTTCTACTCTACTGATCAGTTTCTGAGGTTGCCTCTTTTACAAGCGTTGGTGAGCTTCTGACTCCCTCTGGTGCAGTAGAATAAGGCATTAACATCAAACCTCAACTTTTTACTTTTCCATAATAGTATAAACTAGTCATTTTTATAACAACAAATCTATCTAATTGGTAAAACCCAAAATCGAAGTTTCATTTTTTCCCCAACCTCAAGCACAAAACCCAGAAGTGATTTCCAAATAGAAACAAAAGTAATTGTGGTGTTTGTTTTTCTTTTATCAAAGTAGTCAATTCAGCCATCTCTGCTAACTCCATCAACTTTTGCAGCCATTCGTGCATTGTGAGGATCGAAGTGTCCTTCCATTTTTGTGTATAAAATAATCTTGCTGCCATCAACATATATAGCATCATTCCCCCCCCCCCCCCCCCAAGTCTTTTCCCATTAAACCCAAAAGAAAAGTTTCTGGTTTTATCTTTATATTCACTTTTAAGATTTTTTTTGTATTAGAGTATGAATCCTAGTCCAATATTTCTTTGCTTTATCACATGCCAACATAAAAGGTTCCTTCTTTACATTTACATTTCCAATATTCATTTGAAATACATTTATACATTCTGGATAGCTTATCTGGTGTTAAAATACCAGCAATACATCATCTTATAGAAATTTTCTTTTAAATTATAATTTAACTTAAATTTTAAATCTTTCGTCCATATATCATCTTTTTTTCTTTTTCTCTTCTTTTCTACACTTCTCTCTTCCCTCCCCCCCTTTTGTTTCCTATTATTTACTTTTGTATTTTTGTATTTTATGTCATAAGCTAATAAAACTGTAAAACCAAGAGTTGGTGAGCTTCCAAAGACATGCAGGGAGACAAACTGCGTATATCAATAAAGAAAGAACTTCACTAACAGCTGCTTTGTTTTATGTGCTCTCTCTTACTTTCTGAAATAGTGTCTGGAGATTCTCATTCATCTAAGTCATGGTTGTTTCAAACATGCTTTTTCTTTTCTTTTCAAAAGGCAACTGGACTGTTTTTTCCTTGAGGAGGAAGAAGGAGGAGGAGGAGGAGGAGGAGGAGGAAGAAGGAAGAAGGAAGAAGAAAAGGAAGAAGGAAGAAGGAAGAAGGAAGAAGGAAGAAGGAAGAAGGAAGAAGAAGAAGAAGAAGAAGAAGAAGAAGAAGAAGAAGAAGAAGAAGAAGAAGAAGAAGAAGAAGAAGAAGAAGAAGAAGAAGATTATTCATCAGTTTTGACAGGATGGTTGGGTCATATTCAATTTCTTTCAATGTTCATACTTCTTTTATTCTTCCAAACCTACCCCCCCCCCACCCCCACACAAACATTCCGTCAGAATAATCCTTCCCTTGTCTCCACCATCCTGCCAGAACCGATGAAGCTTCTTGGATGAGAAGCAAAACATCTTAATAAATTGTTTTATAAAATAATAAATAAATGTTTTATAAAATAATAAATTATGGCTAGTGCTTCAAAATAAATCATAGTATTAGATAAAAGTGGTAGCATTGGTGAACAAAAAACAAAAAAACACCCCCTTGTTATATCAAGAGAATAGCTGCCATCAACACGAACAGCTTAGGTAGTATATAGAAATGGGGTATCTTTTAGAAAAAATGAAGATGAACATCTCCACGACTCCCCGATTATGCCCACAATAATTTTTCTGCCCAGCTTAATGTCTTTTAAACAGTCCTTTCTATTAGATGTTTATCCCTCCCCTACTTTTTTAAGTAATTAGGTTCTTTGTCCTAGTTTACAGATGGAAAGTTTTATGTTCCAAGGTTTATCTAATAAAAAATAAAAAAAGGTTAGGACATGGACCTTGAAGTTGCCCATTAACTCAGAACCTGGAAAGAAAATAACATAGGCACATAGGTTGCTTGATAATTTGTCACTGGGTCACCTTTAGTGAGATGGGCAGCTATATAAATTTGATTAATAAAATAATAAATTAAAATAAATTAAATTTCTTCTCCACCATAAACCTATCATGGATGGAAAGGAGAGATTAGACAATGTTACTGATGTTCTTCTACCGTAGAGAATCTCCACAATGCTTGTATAATCCATAGTTATTTTCCTGATTTGAGAGTTTCAGTATCATTACTTTACCATCAAGATGTAATTCCGAAAAGAATTACTTGCAACTAAAATGACAGATAGACAAGCAGTCAGTAAGTTAGTTTGGCCTTGGACTCAAGAGCCAAACGAGTTCCAGTCAAGATTCCAGAGCTGAAAAACAAAAGAACAAATGAAGAGTAAAAATAAAATACCAGGGAATTTTATTGAAGTCCAAAGATAATTGATCACATAGGCTCACAAGAAGCCGATGTAGCTCCATCTGCTGCTTGTGAGCTTGTATGATCAATTGTGAACAATGAACTACTCCTAGGTGGAATATTTTACACTAAAGTCCTTCAGGCTAGTCCAACTGCACAAATAATACTCATTAAATCTGATTTGACTATCAAGTAATAAAAGCCCAGTGTTGAAAGAGATCACTTAAACCCTAGCTTCTCCTGAGCACCATAAAGAAGAGCCCAGCACTTGTCTGGATAATTTGATCCATTATCAAACTGATCCTACTATGGGTGATTTTTAGTAACATACAAATGAAATCATTCATTCTGTATTCTAAAACTATTGTTTCATATTTGGAAAGGGAGGGAACTTGTCCTTCTATGAGGCACACTTTCTAAGATCGGTCCTCTCACATAATAGTCATTGTCGTATCAATCATCTTGAAAATGATGATTGATATGACAATGATTATTACGTTCCTTCCTTTCTTAGGTTCTTGAACCTAATCATTTGCACTGTCCTTCTTTGAATGTATTGCATCACAGTCATTTTACCCTATGGGCTGGTCACAGCAGAGGCATTGTCCATGCAGGTGAGAACTGGGAACACACAGAGAGAACTGAGAATAACACTCAAAGTAGCTGAAAGAGCCCTCTAGGGCCATTATGGCAAACCTATGGCATGCATGCTGGAAGTGGTATGCAGAGCCATCTCTATGGGCACGCCAGTCATTGCCTGTTGCTCTTCTGGCTTCAGGCACGGACATGCACGCCGGCCAGCTGGTCTTCGCATGCACGGGAGTGCTCCCTGGTGTGCATGCATGTGCGGAGAAGCTGAGCTTCCAGTTTACAGCAAGTGCATGCGTAACGGCCAGCTGGTCTTCATGTGTGCATGCATGCAGAAACCGGAAGACCAGATGACTGGCGTGCATGCACACGCCAGAAACTGGAGGCTCAGCTTCCAGGCGTGCTGGGGAGCTGTTCTTCCAGTTTCTGGTGCTCCCCCTCGTGCGTGTGCTCCCATTTCAGTACTCGATGCCGAAAAGATTCGCCAACACTGCTCTAGGGGATGCGGCTGCTTTAACTCTTGAAGGGGTGCTTCCCTCATGCGGACATTTGGCAAAACATCTTTTTCAAATGCTTCCCACAGATCTGCTTTTATTGACCTTAAAATGAAATGGAGAAACCTTAGGAGCAGACGTGTGTGGTGTGTATGTGCATGTTGAAACAAAAAGAAAAATCCAGATCAGAGAGCCAATTGGGCTGGGAAAGTGGAAGAACTCACTTCTACTCCAAGGTCTGAAACTCCGGGTGGCCTTGGCTAAGTCCCTGACTTTGCTTTCCTTTCTTTCCTAGCCTATATTCAGACTGTTAAGTTCCATGGGGACTATCTGTATATGCAATTGTCAAAACTACTGAGGCTCATGAAGTCTTTCTTGATCATCCCAGATATTCAGACAGAGCTTTTCAGAGGATTATCTTCTTCTTTTGTCATTTTATTTAGCCACTGTTTAATCCATTAATGCATAAGGGTAACTGCTGTGTAAAAATACCTTTACACATCCTTGAAGATAATTATAGAGCTACAATGTCTGGAACTGTTCTCAGCATTCCAAATGTGATGATAATAGTGCTTTGTCTATAGTATTAGGATATTGCCTTGATTTATCTTCCAATAATTCCAAAAGGAACTGATGTTTTTGAGCCATTGCATACTAAGCCAATCCAATTAATCAAGCTATTGGTCCAGATTCAAAGACATTTTCCTGGCTAGGCATCGTCATCTTATTGTGATATAAATAGTTAATATCCCCCCCTCCCATACATCAATTTGCACTTCTTTTTGCTGTAATAAGGCATTTTTTCACACTTTGAATAATTCATTTGGCAGCTCATTGCCGTATCTTTGCATAATCTAAATAATATGGTGATATCAAGAAATTTAGCTACTACTGAACTCATCCCTATATCTGTATCTTGTATAAAAAGTTAATCAGATGTAAATTCTACTGATTTCACCAAACAGTAGAAGGATTATTTGGTTGCAGCCAGTAAGGATGGCCTTTTCATGACCCTATGTATGTATGCATGCATGCATATATGTATGTGTGTATATATATATAATCTATCTATCGATAGATTTTCCCACTAGTGCAGAATTTGCTCTTCACTTTGGCTTGATGTTGTTTTTAACATTGGATTTAACAAAGATAAAAGGGCACATAAGAGCAAGAAGTAACAGGCTAAAAGACACATGAAAAAGGCCTTCTGCATATGAGAAAATGAAAAGATGTAAATTTGAAAAACGTTCTGAACAGCATTTGCTTCATATGTACTCATGTGTGTATGTATTAGAGAGAGAGAGTTCTGAATAGCATTTATTCCATATACATATGCATGAGAGAGAAAGAGAACATATAAACATACACACTGTGGCTGCCATCTTGATTTTCTCCCTCCTCCCTCCAGATCCATCTGCTATGCTATGTTATGATGACCCATTCCTGTTTCCTGTTCACTGAACAAAGATCTACTTTTCATATGATTGCTGAGTTTGCGCTGGAGTGTCTGTTAAAGCCCTTTTAAAAATCTAAGTAAATAACGCATTACCTCTATCACAAAATTATTAGTACTCACACAGAATGCTGAAAGGTTAGTGAGAGAAAGATGACCATTGCAAACCATGTCAATCCTTTCCAAGTGAAAAGATTAATCTTTCTATATTATTTATCTTTAATAATATTTTCCACCCATTTCAAACAGAACAGATGGCAAGTGAACTAACCTGGAATTTCTTTAGTCTGTTATTGTTTAAAATTAATATTACGTTGTCTACTAATTTAAGACATTTTAAAAAGATTAACAATTTCACATGTTTATTCCTTAAGTACTCTCATATGGATGCTCTCTGGAACTGATATGTCTGGTTTGAAATACAGCTTAATTTTTTATCATTATTTGCTTACTTTCCATAGATACTAAAGCCAACAGATTTGCAAAGAATCCCCACAATTAGCACTCTGATGGATGCTATGTAGGAGAAATGGGTGGGGTATCAATTGTAAAAAAAAAAATGTAAACAAATGCTCTTATTTCAGTAGCTCCGTAGATATTACAGGAGCAAACCTGAATACAGAAGCTGAGAATAACTACAAAAATGATAAGGCAATGTAACTTCTGAATAGTTTTTATCTCAGAGCTATAATTGCACTCAACAATGAACTAAAGGGCCACCATCAGTGAGCAGTTGGACAGCATTACTTGGTCTGCTGTGTGG
Source organism: Masticophis lateralis (assembly GCA_030761175.1). Taxonomy (NCBI): domain Eukaryota; kingdom Metazoa; phylum Chordata; class Lepidosauria; order Squamata; family Colubridae; genus Masticophis; species Masticophis lateralis. The sequence goes on from JAUDYJ010000002.1 coordinate 74,057,861, forward strand.
ATGCTTGGGTGGTTTAGGGATGGGGAATTTTTGGTGGGTGGGGATGTGTCTGCGGATTGTCATGTGTGGTCTCTGGGTGTTATGTGAATTTCGTTGTATGGATATACTGTGTATATACATACAATGACAATAAACTTTATATAACTCCTTCCAGGTACCTTTTTGAGTAGCTGTGATTATGGCAGTGCTTCATTATAGTGACAAGGTGCAGACTGAAGGAAGATCCGCCTTCAGCAAAGCAACTACAGACAAGAGGACATTGGAAGCTGCTCTGCAACTGCTCTGCATATCCTGACTTTGCTGAGAAATGAAATAGTTAAACGGCGCCCTTCAGTTGAGGAGGGTCAGGGCAAGAATGGGAATGCTGTAGACCAGTGTCTCCCAACCTTGTCGACTTGAAGAGGTATGGACTTTAACTCCCAGAATTCCCCAACCAGCATGCTGCCTGAGGAATTCTGGGAGTTGAAGTCCATAGGTCTTCAAGTTGCCAAGAGTGAGAAACACTGCTGTTGATCTTTCCCATTGGCTGTACTAGGATGAATGAACACTAAGCAATAAGAGTGCAGGCCATCTGGATGATTTAAAAGGTAAGAATGATGTAGTATCCTTGTTAGGGAAAATGATGGGGAAAGAAGGCAGATAATACAAAAATCTGGATGGGGAGTGGTTACCTCGAAACATCAGTGGGCAAAGTATCTGCTCTACATCTCTGCAGTAAATTTAAAAAAGAAATAATTCAGTTCCTGTACAATCTTGCTACCCTTTTTTAGTACGTCCCAATTATTTTCTTTTAATGCATTTAAAGAATTGCTATTGCTAGTTTAAGCACTTAAATGCTTAAGCACAGACATATCTATACACATTCACTCTTACATATATTTAGGGCAACCTTTCAATTCTAGCAGAAGTCTTTGTGCCTTAAGTAGCTTCCTTACCAGTCCTTGTTAATCAGGCAAATAACCAGTTATCATACAGATATGGTTATGGCCTACCATGTTACTGACACAATAACTTGGACCTTAGGGCATAGTATCATTTGATTACTCTGTTAATTACTCCTAGAAAACTTGTGTAGTAATATAAAAACAATTAACTCATGAATTACATTGGTGCAGAGCTGTTCTATTAATTTACTCACACAAATGTTCCATATGCAGATTTACTATTCTTGCCAACATGTTGTATATTGTTTTGCTGTTTATACAACGTTTAAACAGCTTAACACTTAAACGTTCATGGAAACCTCCCTATTTAACACTAACTGTGATCTCACCACACATTTCATGCTCCTCCTATTGTGACCTTGGCTGATCACAAGCTGGCCATAGAAAGGAAAGAAGCTAAATGTTTTTTTAGTTTTAATTTTCTAAATAAAATGCTACATAGGGAAAGGATATGGGGTGGAAATATAGGGTTGAGTTTGTGAAATATAACACTTAAAAACTGGGCTGGATTGAAGTGCTTTTTGGTTCACAATTCTGTTCTAATAGTGATTAATCAGGATGATAATGCACTAGCAGATTTGTGTGCAGTTTCCCTAGAAATAAAAATACTGCAACCCTGAAAATATAACCTTTGAATAATAGCTGTGCCGCTTTTTAAAGATGTCTAATTCTGTGACCATGAAATAGCAGTATATTTTGGCTGTTGTTAAAGGAAAAAGATTGATTCAGTCACAGTCAATTTCCATATTTCATTTTATTTAGAGACATGCAAATTAAAATTACCTATTATGCAGGATTGGGATTGAATACTTATTTAGTTTATTTATTCTTAAATTAACTGAGGCAATCAACAGGACTCCTGGTCTATTTAGTGCTAAATGCCACATATAGTGTTTTTGAGATGAAGAATTGAAAATAATGTCTGGTTCTTCATAGCTGGATGGTCCATTTAAATTTATTGTGAGATCAATTTTTAGGAAGGCATAGCATCCATAGAAGTAAACATGATAATAGGGATAACACATCAACGTAGGCTGGGCATGGTACCCTTACAGAACTTGTGGCATTTTTCATTAAATGTGACATATTTGCAAAACAGGATTTAAAAACGGCTCAACATTGTCTGCATTTAAATTGTTTTTGCTAAATTTACCAGCAAGTCTCATTAGAGGTTCAACAACTCTTAAAGTGGTGGATTGTATGATTTTACACAATATCATAAATCATACACAGAGAGAGACTCAAATCTCATGATACTTTCTGGGAGAGCACAGAGGGTTTTTTTAAAAAAAGACTTGATTATTTGATGAAGTTGGGTCATTTTTTTAAAGTGGGTGCTGAATACCATCTAGTGGCATGAGTGTCAGTGCTGCCTATTGCCAATCTCCTATTGCCAATCTTAGATTATTTGTATGGGACATGTTATCAACCAATCAGAATAGAGCTGGAAGGGACCTTGGAGGTCTTCCAGTCCAAGCCCCTGTTCAAGCAGAAGACCCTGTACCATTCCAGACAAGTGGCTGTCCAGTCTCTTCTTAAAAACCTCCAGGGATGGAGCACCCACAACTTCTGAAGGCAAGTTGTTCCACTAGTTAATTGTTCTCACTGTTAATGTTAAATTTCCTAATTTCTCTTTAGTTCTAGGTTGCTTCTCTCCTTGATTAGTTTCAATCCATTGTTACTTGTCTTGCGTTCTGGTACTATGGAAAATAGGTTGACCCACTCTTCTGTGGGGAGCCCCTCAAATACTGATACATACTCATACCCCTGAAATACTGATATACACATGGATTCAATTAACATATTTTTTGAGGATTTGGGGGGATGATTTACATTTCTTTCTAGGCTCCATTAGAATTTTAGAAGATCAGTTGAATTAGACAGATCCTCTCCTACCAATAATTAATTAATATCAGCTTATGGAAAAATCCTACTTGGCATATTTCTGAAATCAATCCACATAGAACATGCTGCTTCTGGTACACATTTCTCCTTCTCCCCTTTTTGATCTATCTGTCCACATTCTGGTTCAGTGGCTAAATATTAACAGTTTACATCTGCAGCAACATGGCCCAGAGGTCAATAGATGACATCCCAGCAAGGTTTCTGGATCTAAAGCTAGACTGATATGACGCCAGTGTACAGAACTTTTCTGGGAGAACAGAGATGGGGCCAGTTCTTTGGCATAGGGGCTCTAATAGGAAGGTGATACTTCAGCTAAGTGAATTCTCCTGGCTTTGATTATGAGGCAACATAATAAGCCAGATTGTCTAAGGGTTCCTTTTTTTCTCTTTTCCCCAGAAAGAAAAGGTGCAGAAGAAAACATACGGGATGATGAGTGTGTAAATACATGTCCAAAGATTGCATGACTCCTGCTTAATCTTTTGATCTGGCAGCTCTACGTGGAGAGATAGTACTACGCTGTGAGCATTGCTTGCATTGCCACCTTCTGCATCAGAAAATGGCAGTCCTTGTGTCACTCGTCTCCTGATTCAGTACAAATATAGATATTGGAAGGCCAAAATAACAAAGTGTTTGAAGTATGTACAGAATCGATATCTTTGAAAATTGTAGACAGCGCCCTGCAAACAGGATTTGGAACACTGTATGGGGGGAACCCTTCAGTCTTGCACAACAGTCTTCATGAATCCCTTTCAGATTACAAAGGGACAGAAGCTGTTTCTAGCTAATGGGGAGAGGGGATAATCTAATATGAAAATCGGGGTGCACACTGAATGTGAATGAATCCCCTCATGAACTAAGGCTGATTCAAATATACATCATATCCAAACTGAATAAAGCTTCTTCAAAGTAGTCCAAAGTAGTTTACTCTGAACCAACTCTGACATTTCAAAGGAACCAAGAGACCATGTGCATCTGCAAAATTCCTTATGTAAAATGTAAGGAAATAAAATGTAATGTTGTGACGGGCAGTTTCTAGTTTCTAAACACAGTGCATGATGTTACCTGGCCTGTTTAAACATAGTGGTAGAGGGAAAGAAATTAACATAATATTGTATTCAAGCAAAAGAAAGATAATGCTGAATTTAACATGATCTGCAAATTCAGTGAGATAATATTTTCACTTTTTGTGTCTAAATCATTAAAAAATGTTGAAAGATACAGGTTGTGGGATTAATTTCCTGTAGCAGTCTTCCCAAAAGCACACTCTGACTTCAGGAGAAACTGGGCTAATCTCTGAAATACAATTTTCAAAATCATTCACGCGTCCAGTTAATTGTCATGCTATACAGGTCACATTTAAGTAATTTGCTAACCATTATCTTATCTTATTTATACAATCATTCCTGTAATCCTGTAACCAAGTTAGCTATCAAATAATAATAATAATAATAATAATAATAATAATAATAATAATAACAACAACAACAACAACAACAACAACAACAACAACAACAACAACAGATGAGACAGTCGACCACCTGATCAGTGGGTGCAGCAAAATTTCACAAACTGACTACCTACAATGCCATGACCGGGTTGCTAAAACCATTCACTGAAAATTGTGCCAGAAGTTTGGATTTGAGTAAGCAAAAACCACTGGGAACATCAGGTTGAGAAAGTTTTAGAGAATGAGAAACTCAAGATCTTGTGGGACTTTAGGATTCAAACTGACAGGCACTTGGTCCACAACACACCTGACTTAACAGTAGTTGAAAAGAAAAAAGTATGGTTCATTGACATTACAATACCTGGTGATGTACGGATTGAAGACAAGCAGCAAGAAAAAATCACAAAGTACCAGGACTTGCAAATTGAAGTTAAGCAACTGTGGAAAAAGAAATTGTATGTTGTCCTGATTGTAAATGGAGCCCTTGGAGCAATACCCAAAGGGCTACCCCACTATTTAGAAATTCTAAATTTACCGGACTTGAACATTTTGACTCTACAAAAAACCACCTTACTCGGAACAGCTTACATCCTCCGACGATACCTTAACAGTTCCTAGATCCTTGGTTACGACTCGTGCTGCTGAGCTATTAACCAGCCTCAAAGGCTGTGAACCTCATTACAGACTAAATAATAATAATAATAATAATCTGGTAAAGTTTAATCCTGACAAACCCTTTCTAACTTTTAGTAATCAAAGCATTGTTTTTAAAGTGCTTATAGATCAGTCATTTTACAATCTGCTCTGAAATTTTCTGGATCTGTGTTTTCCCTTATCTAAAGATAGGGATGGAATCTGTGCTTTCCAATAGGTTTTCTCAACAATAACACATTAAGACTCAGTTGGGACATCAACAAGTCCCTTCCTAGGTCTCAGGATTCAGTTAACTACCAGGCATATTTAAGTACATTCAAAGATATTATGTGTCTTTCAAGAGTTAGTCCTTCCCTTGAAATGCATACTCTTTTATAGAGAAGATTAAGTGAAAATAGGAAGTGAGATCACAATTTTCTTTATTAGCATTTTTCCATTTTCACTGAATAGCTGTTATGCTGAGTCTTTTTCTCCTGTGCATATCTGAGGAAAACTATCATAAAAATTCATTTAAGGATTCAAGGATTAGATTTTTTTCAGTTTTCTAAAGTTTTTTCTCTTAGTTTTGTTCACCATATTGGGATCAATATGAAGCAAGTTCAGTCGATCTTAATTTCACTTCTCTGAATTATAGTTTTACTGAATAATTCTTCCTCTTCCAGCACAGTTGCCTGTGCTAAAGTATAAGGGATATATTTATTTCCCCTTCCACTTTTGCATCTACCTCAAAGCCATTTTAAGCATGCATCTCTTTGGAAGTTGTAATAAGATTCAGTATCTGCAGGAAATCTCTTCTTACCCCCTTCCCCAAAATTGGTTGATCAGATTGTATTAATAGAATTTCCAAAGTCCTGGTGTTCATCTACTCATTTTTACAAATGGTTTACTTTCACTCCTCCCCACTTCCAATGCTCATATTGAATACTTCAAAATGCAGGTTTATAGCCCATGCCATAATAAACACAGCCTCTCAGACAGGTTCAGTATTATATTATTGTTTTTCATCCCCCCCCCTCGGTTTGACATTATTAGAGAAATATGTACAAGAATATCTAGATTCTTGTACAAAACATGAATTATGTTTGTTGAGGATATTTATTTTATTTTTTATGAAGAAAACATAAAGACCGTCCCATCACCCCCACTCTATTTATAACTTGAGGTACCAAAGGATGGAATATGCAAGTAGAAGCAAGAGACACCCAATTGTGAGCCATCTTAAAGGTAGCTTATTCAAATGTAGATTAGATGACAGACTTAGACAAGTCTTTAGATTAATCACAGGCCTATGATTATATTGTTATGAATACGGGAGGAAAGATAACTCAGAAGTATTGTGAATTCACTTCAAAAATCATCGAAAAGTTGGGTGGTGGCCTGGCTTCTGAGACAAGGCATGTAATTTACCAAATTATCAAAATGGGAATCTCTTTTGTAATCCTTCAGTGAAAATTACATACAATACTAAAGCTGGTCCTTAGTTATCAGTAATCCTGTTAATTTCAAACAACATAGTTTGGGCTCAAGAGTATGAGTCTTTCCACCAAGAACTAATATAGAGAGGGACAGCTGAAGAGCAATTTCAGCCTCTGCTTACCCCTTTCATTTGCTCTGTCTGCATTCACAAATGCTAAAATGGTTTAGGAGTTGGACCACAACCATGAAATCCCAGGTTCAGGTCCATCTTAAGTCATGGAAACTCAGTGGCTCAGTTAGGACTAGTTGATCTCTCTGAGCCCAGCCTGCCTCCAAGGCGAGTTCAAAATAATTGAAGGGAAATCCTCATAACTTCTGCACTTGAGCATCCGCAGAAAACATGCGATAGATGTTTAACAAAGAAAAATAAACAATTCATACCTTGTTTATTCTATATTATTCGATACCTGGCTAATCAATAATATAAGATAAATAAAACAAAGAACCCATCATTTTCACATGGGGACTTTGCCTAAAGCCTTTTTTCCTAAAGTTCAGAGAGGGTCTACTTTTACATGTTTGTTGACATTTTCAAAGAATTTAAACACTGGTGATGCAACTACTGCCAACGTTCAATGCAAATACTATCCACTTCACGTGCAGTGCACTTTGTTGCTCTAGTTTCTAGGAACTGAAGCAGACATTGTCTGTTTTTCAGAGGGTGGCCATTAAGAATTAGGAATGGCCATTGCTATGTGTGATCAGAGAATCACCTTGTCAGTTTACAGTGAGCCTTGAACTTCTGATCTTTACCTTTGGTGAAAAAAACAACTTTTTTCCAGAGTGTTTCTACTTTACAAAGTGATTAGCATTTGTGGGCTTTTCACTTTCTCTCTATATATATCTTGACACTTCAAAACACTGCTTACTCCAATGTTTTGTTTGAAACAATTTTACTCTGTTCTTCAACTGCAAACGTTTTACAGAATAAGCTACAAAAACGAATAAAACAGATTTTGCTCTCAGATTTACAACAGAAATGACACCATGCCTAAGACAAAGATAATAATTGGACCAGTATATCCAGAATAATCAAGCATTGGATGGATATAAAATGATAAAACCTTAGGTTTTGCCTTCTTTTAAACATTCTCGCAGAGTTGGTATGTCAATTTGTTTGTAACTGGATGCAGAGATTTTGGAACGAGCGGTGTTTTAATTGCATTCTGCAATAAATTAACATTCAGATATAAAGTTCTGGAAATACGGAAATTAAATATTGAAATATGAAATATGAAAATAATTTTCTGATCATATGGAGGGCTGCATTATAGATAGCAGAATAACTGTTTGGTATGCCTATGTACCTGCTCAAGGCTGATGTTTAGTCCTGTTTAGTTTGGATAACAAGAAGTGGAGAACTTTGTCCCAGTAAATTGCCCAAGAATGAAAAGGTGACCAGGGCCCCATGATTGGGTATGTATTGCCATATTGAGGTTTCAAATGTGGCTTGCAAGATAATGCTGCAAAAAAGGTAATGAGAATTTTTGTGCGCAGAGCCCCTATTCGTTAGTTCCTGGAAGTTCTCCATTAGTTAAATTCATAGAAGCTATGACTAAATGCTATCGACTACCCTGAATGGATTTTGCTTTATCTGAGCAGTAAATCAGAAAGCTACGATGAAGATATAGTACATCACATGCATAGCTAATAAGGAGAAAGGTAATCTAACATTCTGGATAAAACCTGTAAAAAATAGAGAGAGATATTGCTTTTTATTTGCCATCCATGGGAACAACAGCAAGAGGAAGGAAATTAAGCTAATGAGTTCAGGCTACGGAGTGTTGGTTTACTTACGCACGGACACACATGGTTGAATTTCTGAGAAAGGCAGCAGTGTGTTGGAACGGCCCCTAGAAAAATACTAGATAGCACACCCACTTCCAGGTAATGCATACCACCAGGTAAAACTGAATATTAATGCTAATAAATTCTTGCATTTGGATACATTCCTATTCTGCCACTTTTTACAACTGCTAGAGTCCCCCTTTTTATCAGGAGGTTTGAGAATCTGTCAATGTATTGGGAAATGCCCTTTCTATTTCATCCAGCATCAGTCATTAAAAAGGATGAGCTGAAACGATTCTATAAGTGTTTTCCCCCCCACATATTTTGAGTGATACAAACAGCTGTCTTTTCCCCCCCCAGAATTTGGTAATATACTTTTTAAAAGTGCTATTACAGTTTTTGTTGTGTTCCATACTCACTCTCCATCAAAGAATAGCAAGTCATATAGACAGATATGATGTCAATATAATACTGTAACTTTTTGTTACACTTGGATACCAGTATGATTAATTCTGGAAAAAGCAAGTTGAAATAAGCTGAGAGACAAAGAAGCCAATATAGAAATGGCTAAAGGAAATGTGTTGAAAGGTACAGGTTGCAAAATTAATTCCTGTATCAGTTTTCCTATTATCTTCCTCTGATTTCAGGAGCCTATCTCTGAATCCAATTTTCAAAGTCAGCTATGTGTCCAGTTCATTGTCATGCTATCCAGATCACACTTAACTAGCTTGCTAATTGTAATGTCATGTTATTTATAAACATGCTGTCAATTGTCATTTCTGAGAGGAAATATATTGGCTTGTTGTCAAGCAATTATGTTTTATCTCAGTCCTTAGGACACTGGGAATGTTAAAGTACCGCCTGTGATATGGGGCCATATATATCTGATTAACTAATTCTGAGTATCTGGAAGGTATCCATTGCAATGAATGAGATGGATAGTAGTACCTTAGCTTTCCTCTTCCCTGCTAAGAAGGACACAAACCTCCAATGAAAGGGCTGGGGCCAGGATCAGCCCAGCCATTTCCCAATTGGGAAATTTGGATGTTTTTTCCTTGGGAATCCAGTTTGTTACTTATTTAATATATGCCTATAAAGTGACAGAAGCGTTTGTTTTGAACTTTAGTTGGCTTCTTTAAATAATTTGACTGAATCTGGCATCTGAGTTTACAGGATGAGGAGATGACAGGACTTCAAACCACATAGCTTGAGTCACATTTGTTTATGGAAGAGCGACTGCAGTAAGAAAGAAAAACATATGCAAACTCATATGCTAGCTCGGTCCTTCCCATAATTTACAAAGATCACAATTGCCTGGAAATTATTGCAGTCCAACATATCTGGAGGGATCATGGTTGGGGTCGACTCTAGCCTTACTGATGTTGCTCTTACCTGCATGTGCATACTTCAGGTAAGTAAAAGCTAGGAATGGTCACTCAAATTGTAAATATTTAAGAACTTGTCAGAAATGAAAAATATAACCTTAGGAAAGATTTAGACGAAATTGAAATAGCCACGAATATATGGGCAGACCATAGTCTGTTAAAAATAACTTGGAAAGGACATCGAATAAAAAAAAGGTGGATGATGAACACTGAAATCTTAAAAGATAAGAATTATATACAAACAATAGAAAAAGAAATGAAAATTTTCTTTGAAATTAATAAAAAAGAGCAAACTTCCACCCAAAACCTCTGGGATACTGCGAAAGCTTACATAAGAGGGCTGACAATAGCGTATGTAGCGAAGAAAAACAAAGAACAATGGCAGAGAAGAGAGAAATGTCTGAAAGAACTTAAGGAATACGAACACAAGTTACAGAAGGAACCCCAAAATAAAAGAATCAAAAAAAATAAATTTGATAAAACACAAAATAAATTTGAATACACAGATAGAAATAGCCAGGAAAATTAAACTAGTGAAACAAAATTACTTCGAACATGCCAACAAGACAGGGCGATGGCTGGCATACAGACTGAAAAAAGAAAAAGAAAAACGGACTATATACCAACTTAAAGACAATACTGGAGAGATACAATATAGAAATAAAGATAAAAAGTATATAGCAAGAGCATTCTTTCAAAAATTATATGAACAAGAGGAACCCCCAGAAGAAGATATTAGACAATACCTAAGGGAAGCCGAAATCAAAGAATTAGAAGAGACGCACAGAGACGCTTTGGACAGACCAATTACAATGATGGAACTTATTGAGGTGAAGAAAAAACAAAAAATAAATAAGACCCCGGGACCTGATGGAATACCAGTGGAGTTCTATAAAAATTGTCAACAATCGGTGGATGAAACCCTGCTTGAAGTATTTAATGATGCAATTATGGAAGCCAAAATTCCAAATTCCTGGACAGAGGCTATTATTACATTAATACCCAAAGAAGAAACAGATCACGCAGATATCCAAAATTATAGACCAATATCTTTGTTGAATGTGGACTACAAATTGTTTACATCAATTATCACAGAAAGAATCAAGAAAATAATTGAAGATTACATACACCCGGATCAAAATGGTTTCATTCCAAGGAGACAACTAAAAAATAACATTAGGCTAATAACTGATGTACTTGAATATTATGAAATGAATGTAGACAAACAATCAGCCTTAATTTTCTTAGACGCACAAAAGGCATTCGATAATCTTAACTGGAAATTCCTCACCCTACAATTGGAAGCTATGAAATTCGGAGAAAAATTTATAAAGATGATAAAAAGAATTTATTTGGTACAGACAGCGAGAATAACAATTAACGGCGACTTAACAGAAAAATTTCCAATATCAAAAGGGGTGAGACAAGGCTGCCCCCTATCACCCCTATTATTCATACTGGCCTTGAAAACCCTCTTAAAGGAAGTCAGACGAGACAACGAAATAATAGGTCTAAAAGCCAAACGAGAAACATACAAACTCCAAGCCTTCGCCGATGATATCGTATTCATTATAGAACAACCAACTATATCTGGCTTCAAGTTGCTAAACAGAATAGAGAAATATGGGAAAGTAGCCGGTCTCAAAATCAACAAACAAAAAACAAAGATATTAACAAAGAACCTCACCAATCAACAAGAAAAACAATTAGAAGATAAATTAGGCATACAAACTACGAAGAAAGTAAAATACCTAGGAATATGGCTGACTCATAAAAGCTCTTCAATAAGAGAAGATAATTATGATAAATTAACAAAACAAATTAAAAAAGACCTAGGAATTTGGAAAAAGCTACAATTATCATTCTTGGGGAGGATCGCTTCAATTAAAATGAATGTACTACCACGGATTTTATTCTTATTCCAAGCAATTCCAATAAAACCAGGGAAAATTTTTTTTAAGGACTTCAACAAATTAATAGCTGACTAAATATGGCAAGGGAAGAAAGCACGAATCAAACTAAAGCATTTACAAGATACAAGAGAAAGAGGAGGATTGGCACTACCCGACTGGGAATCTTACTACAAAGCATCAGTATTAATTTGGATAAAGGAATGGATGGATCTAAAAAATCAAAGATTGCTGAGTTTGGAAGGATTTGACCTACAGCGAGGATGGCATGCCTTCCTCTGGGAAGGCATAGATAAAAAACATGATTATTTCCAGAGACACACAATCAGACAGACAATCATTATATCAAACATGGCAAGGTATTAAAAAGGTACATTATAATAAAATCCCGGAATGGCTGTCAACAATGGAAGCCCAGATTTACCCAAATGCCATGGACAGTAATAAAATGAAAACCTACCAAGAGCTGCTAAACCACATGGGAGAGCTAAGAACAAGGCAAGAACTGAAGGAGATGGGTACAGACATTGACTGGTGGCCATATGCACAAATTAAATCAAGATATAAAAAAGATTTGGCTCAATTTGGATTCCAAAAAGGTCAAATTGAATTGGACAAAATTTTGCAAGGGACACAAGACAAACTAATTAAAAAAATCTATAATTATTTACGAGGATACAAATTAGAAGAAGAGGTAGTGAAAGAAAACATGATAACCTGGTCAAAAAATTTTGGCTACAGTATCGAACTAGACAAATGGCAAAAACTATGGACAATAAACTATAACTTGACAATGTCTGTATCATACAAAGAAAATCTCTACAAAATGTTCTATAGGTGGCATCTGCCACCAGCCAGATTAGCAAGAATGTTCCCCAATACACCATCAACATGCTGGAAATGCAAACTCCATAAAGGCACTTACTATCATATGTGGTGGACCTGCCCAATGGCAAAACAATACTGGCAAATGATTAGATCCCAAATAAAAGAAACCATACAGCAAAAGATAGAAATAAGACCAGAAACCTTTCTACTTGGAATACTAAACGGACAATATGAAAAAGAAATAACATATTTAATTATACATATGATAACAGCAGCACGAATACTATACGCACAATACTGGAAGAGTAGTGAGACACCGACAGAAGATAGGGTAATTAGCAAAACCATGGAATGTGCAGAATTAGATAAACTCACTAAGGAACTACAAAATAGGGAGGAACATGATTACTATCTAGTATGGAAAAGGTGGTATTGTTGGTTGGAAAAGAGAAAAGAGAAAAAGGGTCAGGAAGTAAATTGAACTATCAAATACAGAAAGAGGAAAATATAGTACACATACAAGTCAATAATAAACCAGAAAGATAGATAGAAGGGAAAAGACCAAATAAGGAGGAGTTAAATTATGAAATAAGATTACAGACTACAGTTGCGATAATTTGGATAAATATTTGATTTTGTGTTTATATGTTTATGTTTTGTATGTTTTACTGTTTTATTGTTTAGTTTGTTTTACTGTTTTATTGTTTTGTTTAGTCTGTATATATAAATAAAAATTGGAAAAAAAAAGAAAAATATAATAGACATACATAAATGTTCTTTATGGCTTGGTGTATGTCAGGCAGAGGATCTGAGGAGGGTTGCCTTACTGCAGATCATCTGTAAACCTTGTCAGTTTGAAAGGCAGGTTGACAAGGTGAACTATTTTGAAGGATTTTTCAAATGTTGATCAATGTTTGTTTCAACAGGATCTACATTTTCTTTCTTTTTTATTCTGTTTCATTTTAATTCTGCTTGCCACCTAGAGTCATTCTGAAGTTGGGCCACATTAGAGTTGTGAATCATAAATAAATCATAAAGAAATACATTTGCATCAAATACAAAAAGCAAAATTTTTAACCCATCCAATTTCATTTATCCATCCTACCTCCCCCTTCCCCTTTCCGTATAATATATCTACAGAAGAATTTTCCCTAACACAAGAGCTATCTCCCACACAATGTCCTACACATGTCCATCTTATCCTGGCTCAAGAACAGCCTGCTGAGTATTTCTCATTGCACTGCATGAACCTCAACCACCCTGAGACCACTGCAAAGATAATCTCTGCCCAGCGTTCCTTGTTCCACAACAAAAGTTGTGTTTTCAAACTTGTGCTGGCTCAAGTAGTGCTGTCTAGTTAACCTGCTGCAGTTTGAAAATAAATGACTTGTCTTCAACTGGCTCCTGTGTGCTGTGGTAGGAATTCTTCTTCTCTTCCAGTCAGTGGTCACTGCCCTCCATAGTTGTTGCAACTTGGCTACTGGCTGCTTAACCCTTCCTAACAACATCTTCCACAGTGGATCAGTGAAAACAGTGGCGTGCCTACCCTCATGAAATTGACAAGAGCTCTGCCAGTTCCCCCTCCTTCCCAATGACTGAAAGGAAAATAAAAACTGAGTGTTTTCTTTCCACCCCACCCTCCTCAGCTAGTTGATACATCAGTTCAAGGAGGAGTCAGAAAGGGGATGTATAAAAGGTCTATCAATGGAAATCACATGATTTCAAAGAACTGGCCATAGAAAGCAAGGTGATAAATAATATCCCAGGAGAATCCTCCAGTCGAGGCCATGAAATAAGATTGATTTCCGGAACACAATTTCCTAAACAAGTTTCATTTTTAGACAGTTTCAGCACAGGAGATAAGCAGCTTAAAACTTGTGGAAAGAAGAGCTCAGTGTCAGCTTTTCCTTCCATTCTGTCCAGAGAAACAATCATGGGTGTCTCAAATATTTTGTCAGAGGAGGAGGAAAAATCATAAAATGTACCAGTTTGGTCTGAATTAGTGCAAAGTAATGAATATTTACAACACGGTCAACCTTGCTCTCTTTCAGAACTGATATAGTTATACAAATGCAGAAAGGCTGGAATGAAAACTGTACAATGCACACTGGCAGCAGGAGATGAAAGAAAAATACTTGAATGGCAAATGTCTGCAGAAAAATATATGGCCAGTAACCACTGGGGCGCCTCTCTCCAGTGGTTACTGGGGAAAGTGAAGGTCTTAAAATTTAAGCTAGCCAAAATGTCCAAGGTTTTTAGTAAGTAGTATACTGCGGTACATGGTACTTGCAATTAACAAGACAAAGAAGCTGATATTTGACCTCAGCTTCCTTTATCCAAATTAGACTCTGGTTTCAGCCTGGCTCAAAGCTAGACCCCAAACATAACCAATGTGACACTATTGATCACTGAAAATTCAAAAGTTTAGAAGCCCTTGAATACATTTCACTGCGTTGTGGCTCGTCTGCCCATTATGCAGAATCTGTGTGGTTCAGGGTTCACCGTTTGTAGAAAAGCGTCCATATAGCTGTGGATGTGATCCAGTGTGGTTCTGTTTATATGAAATGTTCCCAGCAAGTTGCTATTTGTTTCTTTCACAATTGAGCAATTGTGTCTGTTGACCTAAGCATCAGTGGCTATATAATGTTCTCCAACAGGTATTTCCCCCCACACACATACACACCATAGTATCCAAAGTCACTCTGCACCATTCATGATTAGATATTCATCTGCTCGGTGTAGCTGTGGCTGTGGATTCCAAACAGTTAAAGCTGTCCTGGTACCTTTGGTTTACTTAAAGCAGAGTCTTGCTCAACTGATCACAAGTGAGGTCTGTGACTCAGCTGTTAGCTTTGCAGCCTACCTTGAACTTCAAAAGGCTTGGGCCAGCCAACTCTTTCCGAATTCTGAATATCACCAGTTTGATTCCTCTTGGTTCTCTGTTATTTGGAATTAACATTTGGCATTTGTCTTGGCCAGAGACATGCAGAACAAGAGCTTCTGTAATATGAGTCAATGCCACATAGGGCTGGGGAACGCAAGTACAGATCTTGTGACTGCATCACTTTGAACATCTTAAGTCTATGATACGGGTTTGTGGTTTAAAAAAAAAAGTAGTGGGAGTGATGAAGAATCAAGAAATTCTTGCAACTTGCAGCACACTCTTCTGGGCACCGAGTGCTTCTTTCTTTACTTTTGTTTATACTACCAGGGGAAAAAATCCTAATAAAAGAGCCTCATTTAGCACAGGATTTCAGAAAGGTTGGTTGACACATTTTATGTTAAGGTGACCAACTATGTATTTTAAATACATCTTTCTTTCTTTCTTTCTTAAAAAAATTTTTTTTGGTTAGATTTCATTTGGCTTCTGTCATCCTGTCATTTCAAAAAATAATAATAATTCCATCTTCCAACAGATGTAATAAAAATTGAGAAATGTAAAAATGTCATTTTACTGGTGGTGTTATAAAACATATACAAGCCCACATCATCTATTTTATTCAAGTTAATCAGCCTAAATAACTCTTGTCCTTTCTTTCAAATTGTATTTCAATTCTGAGGACATCCAGCGTTGGCTCGTTATTGTTATTGTTATATTATATTATATAACTCTATATATAACTCTCTCTCTCTCTCTCTCTCTCTCTCTCTCTCTCTGTTTTGTGAGGTTTTCGCGGGTCTTTGGTTATTCAGGTTTTCTCCCGTGTAAAATTGGAAGTGTCTTGGCTTCGTGCTTCTAGGATCAATGTGTGATTGCAGCTGTTTCTTCCTTTTAACCGCTAGTGGGGGTGTGAACTGATTGGCTGGGGGCTTGGCTGTGCTCTGATTGGATGGTGGGTTGGCTGTGCTCTGATTGGCTGAGGGTGTGTTCTGTTTGGGTGGGGGCTTGGTTGTGCTCAGGTTAGTCTGAGTTGCAGGGGGATTTGAGCTGGTGAGCTGCCTTGCTGTTGTTTGGCTTCGTGTTCGTGTTTGTACCACATTTTCCTGATGGGTGTCAGTATGCTTCATGTATGGATTGGAGGGGTTTAAAGTGGCTAATGATGCAGCTGCGGTCTGGCTTCTGGTCCGTGGTCGTCCTCATCATCAGTGTGGATTTGAGTCTGCTTTCTGCATGGATGTGTGGTGGTGACATCCTGTGTGGCCCTCGTGAGTGTGGATCTGGTGTCATTCCTTGTGTTAGGGACTCATTTGTCAATAAGGGCGAGGAATGACAGGCCCTCCCTGTTGGAATGCACCGGGCGATGGGATGCTGTTGCTAGTTGCAGATGGTCTGCCAAGTATCCTGGGCCTAAGCCATGTAGAGCTTTATAGGTCATTACCAGCACCTTGAATCTCACCCGGAGGGCAACTGGCAACCAATGCAAGCCGCACAGGAGAGGTGTTACATGGGAGTATTGGGATTCTCCTATCACAACCCACCCGACTGCATTCTGTACCAGCTGAAGCCTCCGAGTGGTCTTCAAGGGCAGCCCCATGTAGAGAGCATTACAGTAGTCAATACGGGAGGTGACTAGCTCATGAGTAACTGTGCGTAGGGCATCTCAGTCCAAATAGTGGCACAACTGGTGCACCAGACAAATCTGGGCATATGCCCCTCTGGTCACGGTTGTTATCTGATCTTCTAGACTCAAACGCAAATCCAGGAGGACACCCAAGTTGCGTGCCCTGTCTACGGGGGGTAAGACTTCACCCCCTATAGCCAATGATGAAACCTCTCCTTTGAACCGAGATGCCAGTATCCACAGCCACTCAGTCTTGGTAGGGTTGAGCCGAAGCCTGTTCCCCCCCATCCAGATCCACACCACTTCCAGGCACTGGGACATCATGTCGAGGGCATCACTGGGTTGATTCGGGGTGGATATAAAAAGCTGAGTATCATCAGCATCAGCCCCGAGAGGTAGGAGAACCACTGTAAAATGGTGCCTCCCACTTCCAACCCCTCAAATGGTTGGAAGCAAGATACCATGGTCAAAAGCCGCCAAAAGATCCAACAGGACCAGAACAGACGAATAGCCTCTGTCCCAAGCTCTCCAGAGATCATCCACCAGAATGACCAATGCCGTCTCTGTGCTGTACCCGGGCCTGAAACCCGATTGGTATGGATCAAGGTAAACCACTTCATCCAGGGCCATCAGGAGCTGACGTGCCACCACTCTTTCAACAACTTTCGCAAGGAAGTGAAGGTTGGAAACCGAACAGAAATTACTCAAGACATCTGGATCCAAGGTCAGCTTCTTGAGGAGGGGCCTCACCACTACCTCCTTCAAGGCGGCAGGAAAGCTTCCCTCCTTCAAGGAAGCAATTATCACTGCCTGGATCCAGCCGTGTGTCACCTCCCTCGCTGAATAAACCAGCCAGGAGGGGCATGGGTCCAGTAAACATGTGGTCGCACTCAGCTTCCCCATGACCCTGTCCACTTCCTCTGGGGTAACAGGATCGAACTCTTCCCAAAGCCCAAGACCTGCTGTCTCCTCACTGCCTGACTCTGTCCAGAGTCCAAGCCATCCCAAATCTGAGCGACCTTGTCCAGCAGGTGCTGACTAAACTCCTTGGCTCACCCTCTCAGAGGGTCTTCCCTCACCCTCTGATTCAAGAGGGAGCGGGACACCCTAAACAGGGCAGCCAGGCGATTCTCTGCAGATGCGATGACATCAGAGAAATAGCGACTTTTACCATTTCCAACTCTACCAGGTAGGCCCGTGTGTCCAACCTTAGCTGTGACTGGTCAGATTCGGAACGACTGGCTCTCCAATGACTCTCTAGGCCTCTCCTCTCCTCCTATTATATATATAATATAATATAAAATATTATATTGTTATAGTTATAGGCTATTATATGGTTATAGTTGGGGTGTCTAATGTAAGGTCCAAGTGCACATGAATCAAAGTTTTTGGTTATGGATCCCAAAGTAATTCCAACAATTGTTGCTGAATTATAATTTTTAGCAGGTTGGAAATAGAAAGCTATGAAATATATGCATTATGTTTAATTATGTTTAATTTCATTAACTAAATCAAATATAGGTTTCATCACTCATTCATTTTAGCTAATATAAAAATACACCTTCAATTTTAAAAAAATGCCCTCCTGAGTTAAAAAATTACTAGAAGTTCATGCAAAAGGTTCTTGGAAATATGACTCCTTTAAAAGGCACGGTACATTGATTACAAGTTGAAATCCTCACTCAGCTTTCCTGTGTGACATTGATTCAGTCATTATTTCTTAGCTTAACCACAAGGTTTATATTAATAAAAATGGGTGAGGCCATGCTGTAATAAACTGAAGGAAAATTGAGAGAGACATATAATGAACAAAATATTTTGACTATATAGTATTTTCATAATGCATTTTTTTGCAGGCAGTCCTGCCAGCATTAGAAATATTTTAAGACGTTTCCATATCATATTCTTCCATTATTTGACATTTAGATAAGTCAATCTTTGGTAAAGTCTCCTAAGATGAGGGTATTTGTGCTGGAATGAAACAGGCTTGGCTCACTTGTAAATTATATTCAGAGATGGCCAGTGAAAACGTGGCTTTTAGGTTGAAGATTTTCATAGAAGACAACTATAGTAGCTGTTATTTTTATGGCCTTTGTTTTTACATATTTTTTCTCTGATTCTGCTGTACGTCATTATATTTTTCTGTTGTTGGTTTTGCATGGAACAAAAACATTTGGAATAACTAGAATATCTGAAACTGAAACTGATTTCATGCTATCTTGTCAAAATAAAATATGTTTTGTAGGAAATGATACACAAGATGAGGCAAAGATAGATAGACAGATTTTCCAATAAGATTATATAGGCTTAACCCAGGGCTCAAAAGGCCAGGGATACAGCTCCAAACGTTACAAAAATTGTAATGTTAATATTTCAGAAAAAGGGAAAATATTCAATATGGTGTATTAATCATTCTTAGCATAATGTTTCTATTAATGTTATTATTGAATTATATTTTATGGGGATTGTCTATTTTTGATTTGGTTTTGGTCCACTTTTGGGCTAATATGGCCTCCTGCCATATCAATTAATGCTCGAGGACATCCTTGGTCTCAAAATGGTTCAATCCTGCCTTAAAAGTAAATATTAAACAGATTGTTTTGATTTTTTGAGAAAGGACAACTAAGAAGAAAATATGGCATGCAGGACAAGAACTTCAGAATTAGCATCTACATCATGAACATGGCCTGGTGCACCTAATATGATAATGAATTGCTTAATTCTAGTTAAATCTTAATTCTATAATGCTGAATTTGAAAAAAGTTCATATTTTTCTAACTTTTCTAAATTCATGCAATTGGAGCTCAATGGGTTTTTCCAATTTTATGATTTTTGCCCTTAGCATCTGGAATTTCCAAATTCATTTCCCGAAGGGTTTAAGGAACCATTCTACCAATAAGCTATGTTCTGGTTTCCCATCCGTTTTAAAAACCATGTTTGCTAACTGATAAACTAGATTCATTTTTATACCGATTTCAAAATGTCATCATGTAATTTCAATCAACCTAGATAGTAAAGTGTGCAAGTTGCAATGAATGCCAAGGCATCCAGAGGACAAGAAGTTGGGAAAGAATGATTTAAAGCCTTTTGGAGTCAAGACCACATATTTGAGAGTTTGCCTTGTTCTATACAGACTTAACCATGATGGAATGAATCTTCAGAGGCCTTTTTCTATCTTCTCAGGGTTGTCAGAAATAAACTAACTTGGAACCAGGGACAGTTGCCATTGGAATTTCCTCCTAGTAGAATTATTGCCTTGCTCTATGAGTTAATGGCTTTGATAAGTTTCTAAAAAAAATAGAAAATTGTTTTAGGAAAGGGGCCGGTATTATAAATAGTTATTTTTAAAAAACTGGTTTTAACTGCACCTGAGTTTTACATGGTATTTATGCTATTTGCTAAAGTTTTAATATTAAATTGTGAAATAATGCTTTAAATAGTTGGTTTTATGGTTGTCCATTGAGCTAATCTGAACAAAGGAAGGATGCATATTTTAAAAATGGCTATCCATTTATCTATCTACCTATTTTATATAATTACTGGTACAATGCTAAGAATATCTTTTCAGAACAGATGTTGATTTTGACTGCAAATCTGTTATGTTGCTTTGGTGTTGTGTTATAATCATTTGAAAGCCTGTTTTGTATTTTATTGATAGAACCTTTATTATTTACTGCATATTTTTTGTGTATTATCATTAGCTACTCAGGATTATATGTAGGATGTCTAGCAGCATACATTTTCTAAATGGGCAAAATATGTCCAATATCCATTTATTTCCAGATAAGTGGGTATAGAAAATGTAAACTGAAGTCAATAGGTTTTGATTGAGAAAAAAATTGCTCATACACTGTTTTAATTATAATGATGTTAACTTTATCTTATTATTATATTTTTAATGATTTTTCATTGCTTTTTACATGATTATCTCAATTATATATCTGAGACATATTTTTAAAAACAGCCACATATCATAATTATTATCAGTTCACCATCATTATGGAAATCAAAGATGGACAATCTTTCACTTGCCAAGATTTTCAGTCAATATATTTTGGTAACTAGACTAGGCTTTGTTGAGAGATTGATAAGGTTTCAAAATATACATAAATATATTATGCTTGTTTGAGGAATCACAGTACAGTTTTCAGATATTTTCCCCACATTGAACTGAAATACAGATTCATATCAGGGGTGAAATGCTCCCAGTTTGGACCAGCTCGGGCGAGTCAGTAGTGATGGTGGCGGGCAGTTCGGAGAACTGGTAGCAAAAATTCCTGCCCCCGCCCCTCATGCCCAGCTGAGCAGTGCGATCATCAAAGCCTTTTTTTCTTTTAAATGGCTCTGACAAGCCAAGCTCTGACACGACCCCAGCTGAGTTGCCTGCTAATCAGGCAATTGGATCGCCAGAGCCATTTAAAAGAAAAAAACTTTTTTTCCTCTTAAATAGCTCTGACGATCCAAGCTCTGACGATCACAGCTGAGTTGCCTGCCGATCAGGCAACTCAGCTGGGATCGTCAGAGCCTTTTGAAAGCATTTTTACATGATTTGACATGTAAAAAATGGTTTAAAAAAAATTGGCCATGCCCACCCAGTCACATTACCCACCACCACACCAAGTCACGGCCACAGAACCGGTAGTAACAAATTTTAGATTCCACCCCTGATTCATATTGAGTTTTCTTTAACAAGATTTATTAAATGGAAAAGAAGTGAAGTTACAGAATTGTTAGCAAGTGGGTTGCTTTCCACTTCTAGCTGGTTAGGGTTAGTGTGGTTCCTTAATCTTGATCAAGGTGTGAACAGATAATTATGAAATGGTGGGAAACCCATCTCCTCACACTTATGACTGTATAACTGTAACCTTGTTGCTTGTATCCTTACAATTTATATTGACTGTTTCCTAATATGATTTGATTGCTTATTTGTACCCTATGCCTATCATTAAGTGTTGTACCTTGATTCTTGACAAGTGTATCTTGTCTTTTTATGTACACTGAGAGGATATGCACCAAAGACAAATTCCTTGTGTGTCCAATCACACTTGGCCAATAAAGAATTCTATTCTATTCTATTCTATTCTATTCTATTCTATTCTATTCTATTCTATTCTATTCTATTCTATTCTATTCTATTCTATTCTATTCTATTCTATTCTATTCTAAACTGCTCCATTAATTTTCAGCAGTTACAATCATAGAATTTGAGGTGATTTGAGGAGAATCCTCAAAAAAGGATTGCATGCTCTGTCACTGACTCATTATGTAAATATTCACAAAAAGCTTAGGATTCTATATTCTCAGAGATAATGTAGTCTTAAAGATCTTAATGCAGAATATAGAGAAAGAGCCTACAGTTTCATGGAAATTATAGTAATTCCTCATCCCAAAGCTGTTTTGTTTAGTATCTCAAAATGAACACAATTTCCAATAGGCAGCGGTGATCATTAATTAAAAAAGAAATCCTTTCAAATAAAATCAAATATATTAGCATTATGTAACCAGAGCATCCTTTGCCCATAAAATCTTGAGAACTTGAATGGTTTCCAGTTGTAATTTTAACAGTAAAATGCAGAAGCACCCTGTGAGCTGGGTGCTTCTGCATTTTACAAGCCATTCTTTTTATCAGTATGCCTCACAGACCCCTGAAAAGTTTAAATAACTTACCAATGGACAAATGGAACAACATTACTCATTAACTAATTCAGTTTTAGGATTACATTGGGACCTTGAGTTCATTTTTTCCCCCTGACTTTGGGTACTTGCATTTACCTCATAATGTGTACAGTACAAACAGTTTTATTTGTATTGGTGGATATGATAAATGAATGTAAAATTTCCAGTTATATAAGACTGCTTTTGCTTATGATTTCATCACTTTTACCTGTAAAATAGTAGTTTTCTACTTAACTTGGTTTCATAATGAAATTAAAAATAAAAACAATTTTAATTAAAGTTTATGTAACAACCTAATTTAAACATTGAATTTAAAGTGAAAATTAGAAAGATATAACATTAAAATGTTAGAAAGATGTCTCCAATGGATTTGGCTAAACTGGCTGGAAGGCAGTACTGTGTATAATAATTCATATTTGCCATTCCTTTATAGACTGATCTCTACACTTTCAGGTTTTTCAGAATTTTTCATAAGTATCTTTCCTGCAAATAGTCAACACAAAAGAAAAACAGGACCATGCAAACTGGACCTGTTGAATGCACTCCCAGGTTTGGGTTATGGTCACGGATTCACAGGCTGTTGAGGTACTCAGATCTTATAGCCCCCTTTTTTCTACCTAGATTTCCAGATAAGTGTGGCTAGAGGAAATGAGACATACAACTCTGGTCAATAATCAGGAAATAATTAGGAAAACACATAAATCAAACACTGAGGCATATCAAGTTTTTTAAAATATACTGAGACCCAAAGAATTTAAATTAAGAGTAAAATTTACTAGTTACAGTTAATTTATTTTTTCTCACTCAGACTTTCATCTCCACTTACCCATGTTCTTCTCAACTAAACTGCCATGCCCAAATTACCAGACTCAAGTCTGGATCTTGGATAATTCAAGGAATAAGCAAATTTCAAGACTCATTCTACTTCGTTGATTCACAAGTCTGACAGCTACTTTTGCCTTGATGAGGACAAGAAAGAATGAAGCTACTTTTGCTGTTAAAGAGATTTGGGAAGGAGGCAAAGAAGGCTGGGCCTGAGCACATGGAAACACACCTCCTCCCGTTTTTCCATGTGCTGAGGCCCAGCCTTCTTTACCTGCTTCAGGTGACATTTCTCCTTTGATTCCTTAACCACTTATTTCCTTCATATCTACCTCCATAAAGGGGTCATTTTGACAGGATTCCTGGCTTTTGTTTTCCTTGTTTAGCCACCTGCTGCATTTTTTGGTTATGGCAGTTTCAACCTATGTCTTAGTATTGTCATGTTCCACTTAATGCCATTCTTGCAAAATAAACCTGCTAGTTTGCTGCACTTAGAAGTATTCTTGCCTATTGTGGTGACTGGAGCCATAGATGATACACTCCAAATGATACCCACTAAATATTATTTGCAACCGAATTGATACTACATGAAGGGAAAAGATGGGTGGGTGAAAATCTGCATTGATTTTGCTTCTTCCCATTCAATTTGTTCCCAGAGAAACAATTTCTTTTATAAGGAAAGTAGAAAACAACTAGGTAAAATCTACTTCCATGAATAGCAGCTAATGGCAGAAATTTTTCCTCTTGATTTCTGAAAATTGTGTGTCTAAGCCTAGTAAGATCAGCCTTCAGTTCAAATTGTGTTGCCTATACCTCTAATATTGAATCCATAGGATCAATAAGGTATTTTCTGTTGCAGTTCTAAGGATATGGAATGGATTCCCAAGGGAAATTTAATCTCTCCCCACTTTTCATCTAGCTCCAAAAAAGCATTTCATCTTCTTTGATTTCTAACCAGAGACTGTATTCTTCCAAAGTGAAGAAAGTTTCAGAACATATTATTTGGTCTTTCTATCTTCAGTTGTGATTGTCCTTCTAGCCTCAATTGTGAGGAATCAGTGCTACTCCCTCCAAGCTCCAGAGCAGATCTGAAAATCAAGCCCAGGACACTGGAAGCTCTTGAGCTAGACTGCCAAAGCTTCCCTAGCTGGAGACCCTCAGGTTGACACTGAGACTGCACTTCCTCTTCCAAGAACTACGTAATCCACAGAACTGGTAGATCAATGCTCAGAATGAACCTGGCTACTGCAAGCAAGCTTTAGCACAAGGCTTTTCTCTCTAAGGCAGTGTTTCCCAACCTTGGCTATTTGTGGTGGGTTTATGGATTTCAAACCCCAGAATTCCACTGCCAGCATGGCTATTGACAAGAATTTTGGCAGTTGAAATCCATACATCTGGAAATAGCCAAGACTGGAAACACTGCTTTAAGGGCTCCCATTTTGCAGGATAGGGGTGGAGTGTGAGAGAGACTCTGCAGTCAGAGTGCCATCTAATCTCAGCCCATGTTGTAAGAAGTTGTTTACAGGGAGCTATCCGTGGTTCTGCAACTGGCCACCAATCAGCCTTGCTATACTGCCTGATGTGCTGTATTCTGCAGGACTATGAGTAGAGAATAATAGAGGTGCTGTATTATATTGCTTAACATTATATTATTTAGTTTTTAAAATTTATTTGTGTTTTAGTAGCATTTTGATAAGAATAATTGGAATAGAAATTCTTGAAATAAGTACACAATGATATTGATCGCTTTTGTTCCGTCATGATTTCACACTTTCCTTGCAGAAATGCTAGAAGCATAGAACATTTCATTTTTGCACTTAACTGGAGCTACCTTCAAGTCATAAAACTAAGTTGAATTATTTTCTTTTAGGAGAGGGGGGGAGGGAGGGAGGGAAGAAGGAACGAAGGAAGGAAGGATTTCTGATGCTTCTTATTAAGAAGCAGAAGTCATTCCTGCCTCTACTAATTTTTTTCCCACCTATGTTTCACTGTTTTGGTAAGGAAATATCTCTGAACTGTTGAGCAACAGGGCATGGATTATGCAGTTGAAATCAAAATTAAAACAAGCCCTTACAGTAGTTGCTTTAAAACTTGGCGAAAGGATGCTGTTCTTACCATCTAAATACTGGGATTATGGAAGCTTAATAGGCCTCTTTAGGGCATGCATGTATAGCTTGCCACAGAAGATAAGACTCTTTCCCCTCTACTGACAGACAAACTTCTAATCACAAAGGCATCTTTAAAAAGACTTACTACTATCAGACTGAAACAACAGTGGTGGTCCCACAAATAATCTGGCCATTCAAAGCTGTCATGATCAATATCAACTTGTTAAATTGTCCCTGGTAGGGTGACCAGTGCAAATCTTTAAAGCCAGATAGCATATGAACATTGTATCCTGACAAGCAACCTGGCCACTGAATTTCTGCACCAATTGTTTTTTTGGGCTTTTCTCAAAGATAAGTTCATGTATTGTAAAGCATATTGCAGTAGTCAAGATGAGTCCAAAGCAAGGCAGGAATGATTGTTGCCAAGTCTGAATGGCTCATATACGTTGAGTGCAAATGCACTTGTTACTATAGTTCCTATCTACAAATACATGATCACTGGGGCTCAAGTGGCAATCCCTGTGGACTTGCTCTTTTTGGGGAATGCGACTCCATCCACAACAAGCTTTACCTCAGACCCAGTTTTGCCTCACTAAAAACACTTCTGTTTTGTCTGGATTTAATTTCAGCTTCTTCTCCCTCATCCAGCCCATTATCATAATTGGGCAGCAACTACTCTAAGGGCTGGTTTTAATTTTGGTTTCAACTGGACAACCTATGCCCCATTTGGACATTGATTCAGAGACATTTTCTTACCTAAGCAGAGAAATATAAAAAATTAGTGGAGGTAGGAGTGACCTTCACTTCCTAGTATAAAGCATCAGAAATCTCCCTCCCTCCCTCCCTCCCTCCCTTCCTCCCTCCCTCCCCTAAAAGAAAATCATACAATGCAGTTTCAAGGGTACTGGTAGCTTCCTTGGAGTTAACTATTAAGAACCATAACATGAGAGATTGTGAAGATACTAGAGAGAAATGGGAGGAGCTCTGTACATAATCAACAGATGGCTGAGTTTATTAATGGCTTATCTAATTAATGGGATCTTAGTCCGGGTTGTAAAAAATCTGGAAAGAGCAGCTTCAAAATCTTCAAAGAGATTCTGCCACTATTAAGGAAGGGCTGCAGGTATATGTAGTAAAGGTAAATGCCTTATCTTTAATTTTTACATTAACACTTCTTGTTGAACCTTGGGTGAGACTGACCACGTTATATTGGAATTCAATATAATGCAAACACAAGCAATAGAATATAATCCAACCAGTGCCTTAAACTTTAAAAGAGCTGATTTTAACAAACTCAGAGATAGCCTAAGAAAAATTCCATGGATGAAAATCTTAAAGGGGAAAACAACCCAAGAAACATGGGAAACTGTGAAAAACATAATAATAAAAGCCCAGTCCAACACTGAAGAGAGAAAAAAAAATCCAAGAAGAAACCAGCATGGTTGCACAAAGATCTCTCTGATAAACTGAAAGACAAAAAGGATAAATACAAAAAATGGAAAGAGGGACACATAACTAAGGCAGAATATTAGCAGATAGCCCAAAGATGAAGTCAGGAAAGCAAAGGCTCAGAATGACAAAGACTTGCAACAAAAGTCAAAGTTAAATGAAAAAAGTTTCTTTCAACATATAAATAACAAGAAAAAAGTAAAGGAAACAGTTTGTCCACTAAAGAGAGAAGATGGTAAGGAAGTAACAGGCAATAGAGAGAAAGCAGAGCTGCTTAACTCATTCTTTGCATCAGTCTTCACACAAAGACCAATCAGCCTAACATCAATACCTGGGAAGATACTTGAAAAAATAATTAAAAAACAGATCTGTGAACATCTAGAAACAGAGTTATAACTAGAAGCCAGCACAGGTTTGTTAAAAACAGATCATGCCAAACTAATCTTATTTCATTCTTTAACAAAGTGACTAAATTAGTAGATCAGCAAAATGCTGTGGACATAGTATACTTAGATTTCAGCAAGGCGTTTGACAAAATAGACCACAACCTACTTCTTGGTAAACTAGAAAAATGTGGGATAGACAGCATTACCACCATACAGATTTGTAACTGGCTGACAAGCCAGCCAGTTGTGTACTACTTACTTCCCTCCATGTAGGGCCAGTACTCTTCAATATCTTTACAAATGTCTTACATGAGGGAATAGAAGGAGAACTCATCAAATTTGCAAATGACACCAAACTGGCAGGAATAACCTCCCCACACCCCCAGAAGACAAGTGCAGGATACAAAAAGATCTTGACAGACTTGAACAGTGGACCCTATCCAAAATTTAATGTAGAGAAATGCAAGGTTTTATACCTAGGCAGGAAAAACCAAAGATACAAATACAGCTTAGGTGAAACCTGGCTCAAAAACAGTAACTGTGAGAGGGATCTTGAAGTCCTAGTGGACGATCACAAAGTGTGCAGCGGCAGCCAAAAAACTAATACAATCCTTGGTTGTATAAACAGAGGCATAGAAACAACATCATGTGAAGCATTAGTACTGCTTTATAAAGCCTTACTAAGACCACATCTGAAATACTGCATCCAGTTTTGGTTATTGCATTACAAGAAAGAGGTTGAGACTATGGAAAAAGTGCAAAGAGCAACTAAGATGATTTAAGGCCTGGAGGCAAAAACATAGTTAGTGTGCAGCAGTGGTGGGTTGCCACAGGTTTGCCCCGGATCAGGCGAACTGGTAGTAGCGGCAGCGGGAGGCTCCACCCACCTGCCTGGATGCTTCTGCACATGCACAGAAGTGTTGCACACGCACGTGAGTGCCCATGAGTGAACCAGTAGCAACAGGATTTGAAACCCATTATTGGTGTGCAGGGACATATAGCCATGGAATCCATTCCATCCTGATCAATTTAACTAGCTATTGAGGGCAGAGATTGAGCAAGCAATGGGGCCTTCATCTCTGAGTATAGTTTTTACATCATGCGAATCCTGAAAAGAATCTGGATTAAATTCCTCTTACATATTTTGATTCATCTAATCTTGTCAGTCTATCTAAATTTAGTTGAAGAAACCAGAAAGGGATTCTCTACCCACAGAAGCAGTTTCAATGGGCAGCTGAACCTTCATTCACAAGCTAGCAGGCACACACACCAAGAGATGAAATCACATTCTTTGGTGTAATGCCAGGCTGGGTTCTTACGCTCAGACAGACCTGCATGCAACTAAACTAACAGATTTTTAAAAAATCTTCGAACATTCATTAGAGGTAAAAGCCCATTAAACGAACTTTCGAGCATAAATGCAAATTGGGTTTGAAGAAATAGATTTGTGCAATAGTTCATTCCAGTTTTTTTCATGTGTCCTCTGCCTATTCTTAGATAGTCGTGTAAAGGACAGCTTTGGATTGTAGGATTATAAAGGATTTGATTCTTCTTACTCTTGATTCAGTTCTGCTTTAATCACTGGAAATTCAGGTGCAATGTGAATGATCAAGTTACCCATAATGTATATGGCAAAACCTCTTTCTTTCTTTCTCATATTGAACTGTCAAATGATGTGTGGGTAGTTCTTAAGGTAGAGTGGTGTGTTAGAAGAAAGCTCCATAAAAGCTGAACCTTCCTGCAAGAAGCATCCCATCACCTAAGAAGAAGATCACTATTTAATGGGATTTCAAAGATTCCTGACTTCCCATAGGTCAGCAAGAAGAATGTGAGACACAGTTCATATAGGATAGTCCAAGCAGGAAACAGCTAGGTACAAACTTCTCACACAAATAATTTTCCATTTTTGCATAAAGCCTCTAAGTTTCATTCACCTGCCTTCAAAAGTTGTTTTGTACTGCAACATACTGCCTCCACCTTAAAAGCAAAAAACAGTTATATTGCTTAAGTTAACTTGAAGTGTCAAATGTCAATTCCATTAGCCAACTAGAAGATAATTGTAATAAAAGCATATATGTTTTTATCTTCAATTGCTACTTTTTGAATTAAAAAAAACATATTTGAAAACATTCTATTTCTCACGATTCATAGAGGACATTGCATCACCTCAAATCAAGTTTTGCTATTTTGCTATGGTCCGAAGTTCTCCTATTGACAATATGTTATGCACAAGATTAATGGACTGAGTACAATGATGTTTGCATTTTAAGGCTGTTTTTCTGGAGGCAAGAGTGCATTATTTTTAAATGACATAAAATTCACTACAGGGACATATTATCAGCACTGGAGACATTTGCCTGAGTATCTTGCAACTAAAGACTGTTAGTGAACAGGCTATGAAGATGGTACAGCATTTACTAGAGTCATTCAAATATTTTTATACTAATGGAATAGCAGTGGGGATATGATTTTTATCACCTCAGTGATGGCTGGCTAATGCTAGAAGATACTACAGATGACTATTTGGAGATCTGCTATAAGTAGTTGTCCATTTTTTGTTTTTTGCCATTGAATCCAGTGCTCAAAGCCCATTTAAGTGAGATGGGCAAAGATTTGACTAAAGACAATTATTGTGATTATTAAATCATAGGCAAAGCCAACTCTTGAGTTTAGGAAGTTTTGAGTCTAGGCACTGCAAAAGGAAATAAATGTTGTTTCTGCTTTAGATGCAGCAGTTCTGCTGCTTTTAAAATGTTCATAGGTACTGAGAACTACTAAGCATGTCTAAGAGAATTTATTCCAAGAGGCAGGCTCAGGACACTCCTTTGGAGATTCTCACTTCCGCAAAGTTGCTATTATTAAATAGTTTTAAAAGAGGAATAAGTTGATAGACAGAATAAGTTGTCTTTGATCACCTCTTCTTCCATTTTAAACACTTATCTGATGTTTATTTTAATATGATTTTACTATAGCAGTTTAGGACAGTTTAGGAAATGTCTCTTAAATAAAAATAAATTAATTAAATATATAAACTATATTGAATATGGTGATGGAGAGAAAGAGAAGTACTAGAGGACATTCCAAATACGTGCCTAACCCTTTTCCTGTTCTTTTTTTTCAAATTTTTATTGAAATTTATTATAATACAATACAATCAGTCAGTGTTATTTTTCTACACAAGTTAAATTGATTCTTCCTTTACATTTCATCATTCTAAATTCCTATATGCATCTTAAAATCTGTATTAACTTTTATCTATTCTTTATTCATTTATCAATCCACCTGTACCAATTATCCCACACCGTATAATATTCTGAGTCTTCTTTGTCATTTAATTCTAATCCTTTTCCTGTTCTATTCTTTATTTCATTTCTAATACTCTTATTTCTGAGCCCGAGTCCTGCCAGTGTAGTTAAGAAAGAGAATATTCTTCCTTTATACCTCCTTTGATTTCAACAGAGTCCAGTCGCCTCAATGGGCAGTAAAGGATCTCATTCAAGGATTTGATGACCAGATGAATCCACAGGTTCGGAGACAAAAATGCAAAAAGAGATGATTTTTCTTCCCCGGATCTTGGGCATCCCCAAATACTTGAAAAGTTGAATCTAGGGTCACATACAATCAGAATAGGGCTGGAAGGGACCTTAGAAGTTGAGGTTAGGGTTAGGGTCTTCTCTGATGCTTTGGAGAATAGGTTGATCCCCTCATCTCTGTAGGAACCCCTCCAATGTTGGAATAAAGGTACTCCTCGATTTATGACCACAGTTGAGCTCAAAATTTCTGTTAAGTGAGGAATTTGTTAAGTGAGTTTTGCCCCATTTTACGACCTCTCTTGCCACAGTTGTTAAGTGAATCACTGCAGTTGATTAGTTAGTAACCCAGCTGTTAAATAATTCTGGCTTCTCCATTGACTTTGCTGGTCAGAAGGCTGCAAAAGGGGATCATAGGATCCAGGGACAGTGAAACCATTTAGCAACCATCTGAATTTTGATCAGGTAACCAGGGGGATGCTGTAAAGGTTGTAACTCTGAAAAACGGTCAGAAATCCCTTTTTTTCAGTACCACTGTAACATTGAACAGTCACTAAATTTACAGTTGTAAATCGAGGACTACCTGTACCTTGGAGTTCGACCAACCCGGTTAGCTCAGATCATGCTGTGATTTAGGACTTTCCCCCAAGTGGTCGCAGTACCCCAGATCCCTCCCCCGCACCACAGTCAAAGGTCTCCTCACCTAGCCTTCTGAGCCGCGCTAGGGCGGGCAATGAACGCTAGCCCCGCTTGACTGCTCAAGGCCTGGAGCCAGCCTCTTTGCCCCCGCCCCCACCCTCCGCTCGCCTCCTGCCCGACCCGGGCGAGGGGGCGCGAGTGACGCTCCTCCAGCGGCCGCGGAGATTGGAGGTGACCGGAGGGGCGGGCCCAGCCGGCCTTAATCTTCCCCTTCATTGGGGAATATTGGCAGGGCGCTGTAATCCGCGAGCTGAGCAAGCGAACGAGCGAGCAGGGCAGCCGCCGAGTCGAGTCGAGTCGAGGCTTCGCGAGGGACCCGCCAAGTTTTGCCCGGGCGCGCGTCGTCGAGAAACCCCAGGAACGTAAGTCAGCGCCCCGCGAGGAGCCCGCTGCCGTGGACGCTTCGCCTTTCCTTGCTCATTCAACGAGCGCCAATTTGCCGTGGTGGGTGAGGCGGCAGGGATGCCTTTGTCCCACGCTTTGGGCGAAACCTTGCGACTTTCCAAGCGACTGTCGGGTCCCGCTGTGGTGCCGCCCTCTCTTCTCTCTCTCCTCCGCCCGAACCCCTCTTCCACCCCTGACGGCTATTCCTAACTAGCGTCGCTTTTAGTTTCCGACCGCGGCTCCGGGTTGCGCGCACTTCAGGTGGAGAAGCGCTTGGAGCCCGCGCGGCACCCCAAACGCCGCTGAGCGTCTCTCTCTTGACCGGAGATTTGGTCAGCAGCGACATGTGGCCTCTCGGTTCGGGAAAACGAGGGGTTAATCCTTGGGGTCTCGTGCGTGGAATTTTACTCCGTGGAGCAAATGCCCGGGATTTGACGCCGCTGCCTCCGAACCAGCATCCCTCTCGTCCTCGCGCGCTCTCTCCCAAAACTTTTCCCCTACGAAATGCGCCTTACCGCGTACCTTAGCTTTCCTATTCGGATTTTAGCCAGACAATGGTGGTGATAACGGGATTAGTTTGTGCTACCACGTCATCTGAGCCATCAAAAGAGGGACGGAAATAGAACTGGGCTTATTGAATTTCTAGCCTTGCGATTTGATCGCTTGAGTCGAAATGAGGACTCCGGAAAGGACTGAAGAGCCCCCGTCCGCTTCATCCTTTATGGGGAGGGTCTCCTGCACAAGGAAATATTTTTCTTGGTTCAAAAGCATGAATGGACGGTCATCTTGAGACATCCCTGCACTGACCCAGGCAGAGTGACCCTCTCCACCACCGGTGGCCACAGCATTTATTGCATGTCCTCTGATGTGTAGGGTTACTTGTTACTTCCTACCATAGTTCATCTCACCCTGTTGGTAGAGAGGAATATGTTTCTCCCTTTCTATGTTCTGTCTAAGAACGATAAAAAAGAACTTTGCCTGCTCTGTAGAGATGCAAAGCAGAAAAACTACCAGTGAATTTGGGAATACTTTTGGAACAACCCTGGGTTATGATATTTATGAACAGGAGTGACATAGGGTCTGTTCCTGGCCTCAGATTGCACGGTGGTTGGAAGAGAAAAGGATGTCTTTTTGTGGCAGTCTCCTTAGTTATTGTTTTAGAAGACTACAAGGATTTGGTAGAATAAAGCCAGCTTGTCAGTTTCTCCCAAACTTATTTTTGAACACTAGTCATTTCTACATGACAGCTGCCTTCCTGACCCCTGAGCCTATAATCCCAAATGTATAGTGGATCAAAGCAAAACAATACACTGCCTAAAGCTCAGAGCGGTCAATGCTTCCAGACAAGGCTTTAAACACTATTTTACTCACAGAGTTGTATGGACTGGGAACAAGCAACATTTTTATTCTAAATGTTATTGTTTTCTCTTAACATCACAAAAACCAATTGAGGAGGAAAAAATAGAATACCACAGTGTAGTTTGTATTCCAGAGCCTTTGGTCAGGAAGCATCCACAGATTAAATAATTGAAGGAGAGCTAAAGTATTTATTTATTTGTCATATGTAGAAACCTCCCATTTCTCTCATAGAGTTCAAAATAGAAAGAAAATATTCTAGGATCAACCAGAATAATCCAACCCAGAGCTTCAAAATTTTCAGTAATAATGTAACTGTTTTACATCATGACACAGAACCAGAAGTTGGGACATGGGAATTCCCAGGGTTTTCTTCCAGTTCTATATCTTTGCCGTGGATTGAACAATGCCAGAGAAATTCTCACTTAAAACCTCACTTTGGCACCATCCATATGCAAAGCCCTCATAGATTTAATCAATATGGAATAAAGCCTACTATATATAGTTGTTGTAAAGTTTGCTAAAATGAAGTCTGAATACTTCACTTACTTGGTACGCACCACGTAAAGTGATGTCTCTGTGTGTGAATGTTTGGGTGGCACCTCCTGCTCCAACCTGTTTGCAGATGAAAGATCCATGCCAGATTAGTTCGTTTCTCTAAAAGTTATCTAAAGCGGTACAAAATGGGATGAATGATATACTAATCTAATTGCTAAGACAGTTTCAGCCGTACTTAAATATAATGCACTGTTATGGTAAAACCTTGGAAAATGTTGTCTGCTAAGCGGGTTATCTGAGAAGATAATGGGTGTATCTGGTATTTGCCAACTTTTATTGACAAAAAGCGTCCACGAAAGAGACCTAAGACAAGATGGGATGACGACATCAACAAGTATTGCAGGCCCAATTGAGCCGTGGTGGCACAGTGGTTAGAGTGCAGTACTGCAGGCTACTTCTGCTGATCACTGACTGCCAACAGTTTGGCAGATCGAATCTCACCAGGCTCAAGGTTGATTCAGCCTTCCGTCCTTCTGAGGTGGGTAAAATGAGGACCCAGATTGTTGGGGACAATATGCTGACTCTGTAAACCGCTTAGAGAGGGCTGTAAAGCAGTAGGAAGTGGTATATAAGTCTAAGTGCTACTGCTAATTGGCGAAAGAAAGCTCAGGACCATCAAGATTGGAAACATACGGAAGAGGCCTTCATCCTGCAGTGGATAGACAATGGCTAAAATGATGAAGATAATAGATTAAAAATAACTCACATTTACCAATTTAATTTTTATTTGGGCAAGAAAGTGACTTTTAATTCCTACTTCTGGCAACTCTTGCAGAACAGATCAAATATCAAGAGTTTGTAATATAGAGTTGAGGCTGAACAAAGCCAAAAAGTACCCTGTTTCCCCGAAAATAAGACATCCTCTGATAATAAGCCCAATTGGGCTTTTGAGCACATACGCTAAAATAAGCCCCTGCTGAAAATAAGCCCTCCCCAAAAACATTTAAATGCACGCGCAGCTGGTCTCTGCCATTTCCTCTGGTTTCTTCCACGTGGCCCAAAATAATAAGACCTCCCCAAAAATAAGGCCAAGTGCTTATTTTGGGGTTCAGAAAAATATAAGACAGTTCAGAAAAATATAAGACTTATATTTTTCTTATATAAGAAAAATATAAGACCTCCCCAAAAATAAGGCCAAGTGCTTATTTTGGGGTTCAGAAAAATATAAGACAGGGTCTCATTTTCAGGGAAACATGGGTATGAAGAGTTGGATATTCTGCAACCCCACCTGGGTTGTCAGTTTGGGAGACAAGAGATCAGGACTCTTCTGTTGTAGACTATGGAAAGTCTCACATTTCACATCCTTATTGCTTCAGCAGTAATAGTCCACTGCTGGACTACGAGACATTGCTAATACTCTGGCTGCACACTTTGCTATACTCTATTCCTGGGAAGGGAAGACAGAGTCCTACCAGAGGGTAGACAGGGTAGGAAGACAGTGGTAAAGGACATAACCCGGGTGAATATAGAGAGAGCTTGCCTTAGTGGTGCTGTTTTTGTGTCATGGAGGAAACACACAGTTAGCTGAAATGGCTAAATTGACTGCTTTGATCAAAGAAAAAAAATACAAATACTTTAATTTCTACTTGGAAACCACTTCTGGGCTTTGTGCTTGAGGTGGAAAAACCCAAAACTTTGATTTTGGGTTTTACTGATTAGATAGATTTGTTGTTATAGAAATGGCTAATTTCTATTATTATGAAAAAGTAAAAAGTTGAGGGTAGGTCTTAATGCCTTATTTTACTGCACCAAAGGAGTCGGAAGTAAATGCCTTTTTTTTTCTTTTTCCCTTGCTTCCCCCCACTAGCCACCTCCCTTTTTCTTGTCCTAATTTACCTAATATTTGCTTTTGTATTCTTTTTGTATGCATTATAAATTACGGTACTAAGACTATGAAAACATGGAGGAAACACATAGCCTTCTCTGGTAGGCTCCCCCACCCGCCCGGCACTGTCAGATAACTTTTTTCCATTTACTTACCAGTGTAAAGGTATCTCTTTGGTTACAGAGGGTATAGAGTAAACAGAAGAAAAAAAATCTTACAAAGTGAAATCTATGATAGCTATGCAGGTAGTCCTCCATTTACAATCACAAGTATGCTAAAATTTCTGTTGCTAAGCAAGGCAATTGTTCAATGAGTTGTGACTGATTTTATGACCATTTTAGCCACGGTTGTTAAGTGAACCACTACAGTTGTTAAATGAATCACTTGGTTGTTAAGTGAACCCAGGTTCCCCCACTGACTTTGCTTATTAATAGTTGGCTGGGAAGGTTGCAGATGATGACCGCATGACTCAGACACTGCAACCATCATAAATACATGCTGTTTGCCAAGCAACTGAATTTCCATCAGACAACCATGGGGATGCTGTGATGGTCGTAAATGCAAGGACCAATCATAATAAGTCACTTTTTTCAGTGCTGTTGTAACTTCAAAGGGTTGGTACCTGTATTTTCAAAAGAGACATATACACAATAGAAATCATGTTGTCTTGCCTCCTAATCTTGAAGAGTAAGAAATCAGTTTTATAAATCTCTTTTTTGCACATATGTATGCATATAGCTACTGTCAGTGCTACAGTAGCAGGAATACAGGAGCTTATGCTATTTTGACAAATCTGAGCCTAAGGTAAAAACTGTTGATTCTAGAAGGATAATTTTATAACTACTTTCAATTAGCAATTGATTTATCCCAAGAAAGTAGCTTCCAGGTGACTTCCTGATTGTGGTATAGATTCTTAATTTAACAGAAGCACTACATTGGCTTTTTAAATGGGAAGACAAGTTGCTTCTTTTGCACACACAAAAAAGGGGGGGGGCAATATTACGCTTACCCTAGATATTTTCCGGCCTAGTAACAAAGCAAAATAAATTTGTTTTCTTATAGAAACAATCAAAGATTATTCTTGGAGGATAGGATGCTTGTCACTAATTTCAAATGACTCTTCCTGTGGCTCTTGTCATCTGATTCATTCATTCATTCATTCATTCATTCATTCATTCATTCATTCATTCATTCATTCTCTTGTCGTCACTGCCAACACATTATTCCACATGTTCATTTCTCAGGCAGATACAGACAGATGGTGTGGTAGAACAAGCCAGGCAATGGTACGGCAGGAGGAGACTCTAGGCCAGTGATGGTTAACCTTTTTGGCACCGAATGCTGAAACTGGAGCACCAGAACCCGGAATAGAGCAGCTGGCCGGTGTGCTTGAGCATGGCAGCCAGCTGCTCTTCTGGGTTCTGTTGTGTGCATGCACTGGACACATGGTCCACTGCTCATGCGCACCGGCCAGCTGCTCTCTTCCAGGTTCTGGTGCGCACATGTGCACTGGCCAGTATGCCGGAACCTGGAAGAGAGTAGCTGTCCAGTGAGCATATGCACAATGGAACCCGGAAGAGCAGAAGGCGACGGTGCGCGTGCCCACAGAGAGGGTCTGTGTGCCACCTCTGGCACGCGTGCCATAGGTTCGCCATCATGGCCCTAGGCCTTCTCACAATTTAAATGATGGTTTTCTTCTCTAATTACAAGAAAACATTTGACATGGACTCTTTCTCACATTTATGGTGTCATACAATACTGTATCAACACTGTTTCTCACCCACGTGAATGGATTGTGCAGTTTCCTTCAAAAATTAGCATGTTTTGAAGAGAATATGCTAGGGTGGCAATCCCAGGCTGTTTCCGGGATCAGGGATCAGTTTTAAGAGTGCCAGCCCTCTGTCTACTACTCTTAAATATTTTCTTTTTAAGATGTCATGCTAAGAAAATATAAATAGATTGCTCCTGTACTAATAATGAGTCAAGGTAGGAACTAAACTTGTTCTATGAGAATAACAAAACTGGAAAACCAGTTTAGAAGAAAAAAAAAAACAATCCTGGAAGGTTGTAAATGTTTTTCAGGGAACTGGCATGATAGAAAGGGAACCTAGCAGTAGCATCCCAACAAATGCAGCTAGAGGCACATAAATTCTGAAGAAAACAAACCTACTCCAGTCTGGGCTGTTTTCTTTGGTACATGCTGAAGAAAACAATGTATTAATTCAGAGTTTTGACCTGTTCATCCAGGGTATTGTTTTTAAAGCTGTGTTGTACCTGGCAAGACAATGAAACGAGGGATGCTGTGCATTGGATAGGAATGGTTCCAGTTGCTATACAGTACAGTAATGTGTTCCCTACTGCCACCTGTTGATTCTTACGCAGCTATTTCCCAGTAACTCCTCAGTTTTCACTTCCTGTCTCTTATCAAATCTTTGCAGGCAATATCATTCAACCACACTGATTAAAGATTAAGATCAAAGATTAAAACTTTTTTTAAAAAAACTTTTTAAAGCACCTATTTAAATAATAATTTCAGTTTGTTTACTTTTTTCAGGCAATCAGTAAACCCTTTTCTCCAAATTTTCTTTTTTCATCCAAGTTCTGTTCCCATAGTGAAATTCAGAAGTTAAAAGGGAAGCTGGCACACAGTGAAGTGACCAAGATTGGGGCAAAAGATTATTTCCTCATTTGAGGAAATGTTGATTGATTATGAAGAGAAACTTCAGGAAATTGTGTTCGATCCATTCAATCCAGGGTGAAATTCATCCAGTTCTATCTGGCTCAGGAGAACTGGTAGCGGCGGCTGCGGGAGGCTCCACCCATCCGCGCAGACATCATGACGTCGCTTTTTTGCAACAATTTTAAGCCTCTGCACATGCGCAGTACGCACACATTTGCGAACTGGTAGGGAAGGTAAGTGAATTTCACCCCTGATTCAATTCCATATTTATTTCCCAGATTAATCACCACACAAAGACCTGTGATGAGATAAAGTTATCTGGTTTGATTTCATGAGGCTGAAGATAGCCAGCTTCCCTGATGATGAAGTACCATTTGGCATTTGTTTTTATGGTACCTTAAAGGAGGAGAGTTCCTCAGGCATTTTTTTACAGGCTGAGCATTATGGAAATTGTAGTTGAATACAACTGGATGGCACTAGACTGGAAAAGGCTGTGGCTGACAATCAAATTTCAGCCATGTGGTTGGACATCTATATAGCTGTTTTCTGTGGATTGCCCCTCCTTTTTTGCTAGCTCTTGACTGACAGTATTCTGAGAGTGCCCTATAGAGCTCCTGTTTTTCATACCATGGAAAATCTTACTTTTAGAGAAAGATTAGAAGAGATACTTTTCTCTTTTTCCAGTGCTTTCAGACAAAAAGTTACTGCACTTCTATTATTCTTTATTATTCTCCTTATTTGGGGGGTGGGGGTGGGGTAAGAAATAAGATTGAAGAGCTGATATAAAAATGCTCCAAAGCATGATTATGATATTCATGCTCTCTGAAAAAAAATTTCAAATTAGGCAAGGCAACCAAAGAACAAATATTTCATCTACAAACATCTTCTTGGTTGTTGTTTAAAGATTTTGGCATTGACTAGATGGGTGAACATGCTGCTACGTATTTATAACAAGCCTTGCAGTATGTTCACTACTGGCACCATTTTAGTACATTTTTTTCCTAATCCAACTCTAGAACTAGATTTATTTAGTGCAACTTTTGATGCTAGCACAGCTTTGGCTGTAAATGCCAGAAGAATTGGGATACCTGGACTCTGCATGCATTTGTCATCATTATTTTACAGATTCTTGTGATATGGAGTACAATAACTATACCCTTCTCTGCATAAAACCTTGATTTCTAGGCATTGCATAGAAGAACTCATGTTCCTTCCCAAAGGGCAGTTGGGGACGTGAGGACTGATGTCACATTTCCAATCTCCATGGCTTTCTTGGCACCTGGAAGCAGCTCCAGGGTGGGAAGTAGAACAATGGCCCAGAGCAAAACAGAAGTTCTTCATCTGACCTATTATTTTGGTGCAGTGGCATCTGAAGTCAATAGCATCAGAAGAGCTGGGAATCAGCAAGACAGGCCAAGACCTAATTGACGATCTGAAGGGAGTATTGTTTTCACTGTCAGCTGAACACGCACGAGAATGTGAGT
This sequence comes from Masticophis lateralis, assembly GCA_030761175.1. NCBI lineage: Eukaryota > Metazoa > Chordata > Lepidosauria > Squamata > Colubridae > Masticophis > Masticophis lateralis. Next base: position 74,097,657 of record JAUDYJ010000002.1, read on the forward strand.
GGTAGAGGAAAAAAGAATAAGCAGCATGCCTCCTAATATCAGTTGTTATCAGAGAGGCAGTTTTTGCCTGATGTCCTACTACCCAGAGATGTCTGGTGGGCTTCCTTGGAGTCAGGATGCTGCTCTAGAGAGTTTATTGGCCTGACTGGACACAACTCTTCTGTTCTCATCTATGCAGTCCAATACATACTGTCTTTGCATTTTTACAAACTAATGATTGTACAGTCACTGTAGTATGCCTTCACTTCAGCACATATTGGAAGTTCATGGCAAAAAGTTTAGCAGAGGCACACTGCCTCTTTAATTTTAGCAATGCCAATTACATTTCAGGCTTTTCTTTTCCAGTCTTCTGCTTCAGGGAAATGTAAGCAATTGGCAGTCTCCTGATATACTATATTATATTGTTCATTCAGAGTCAGCATGCCATACTTCTAACCAATAAAGCTCTGACAACAGCTTTACATATACTGTATGTGCGCCTTGTATTTGATCTGCTCCAAACCATCCTCTCAGGTTGCTTCCTCTTTTACAACCCCACTCTATCAATATCTAAATGAAGTATCTGAGATTCTGAACAAACATTTTGAAAGTTGGGGAAGGGGCAGGATGGGGGGCAGAGATCACTAAGTGAAGAATGGGTTAAGCACTCTCTCCTTCTGTTACTGTTTGCTATGTTATCTCCTCTTGAATCATATCCAGATACTTATGCATGAATTGTGTTATTCATCCTGGAAAATGGAGATCTGAGAAGATGCATGTTTTCTTTCTTCATACTTCTCAGTGGCTGCAAGCTGAGATTAATCATTATGGCCACAGCAGGCTAAGTGACCTCTGCTTTGAGATCAGGTGGATGCCCTTAAGTTTGTCAATTATGGACTGAATAAATCAAGGAAGCAAGAAACATTGCCTTAATAATATATCTATTTCAGAGTAGGTTCATGCACTGGGGGTCTCTGACTCTCACCTGATTTTTCATGAAAAGTCTTTAAAAAGCACCACATTTCCGTTTTTCCCTGTGTTTTGTTTCTTGTTGCCTGTTGCCATCCAGTAATGTTTGATGAACAGTTGAGAAGCAAAACCCCTGTTCCCAAGATCATGTTAACTTGTAACACAGTAAAGAACGATATATATCAAAGGTGTTGCAGGCCAAGTTAGGAAACTGTACAAAAATTAAAATAATTTAATAATTTAAAATAATGTATTTAATTAGGATGTGAAAAACTTTCTTGCTCAATGGCTGCATTAAGAACTTCTCATTTTCACGTTTTTCTAACAAAGGCATGTTTTTGTATGAATGACTAAGTAATGAGAGAATGTGTTTGTTCAAACCGTGTCTCCAAGAATTAGTTCGGAGATGAGCAAATTGTGGCACTCCAGGTATGGCTGGGCTTTCAATCCCAGCAGATTTAGCCAGCATGTGGCATGATCAAAGAAAGATCAATACTACCTGTAGAGCAGAAGTGCCTTTATTGCCAAATATCTGTGTGGTGTGGACTGATATAGAACTGGTGAACCAATGGCACGGGTGCCACAGGTGGCACATGGAGCCATATCAGTGGGCACATGAGGGTTGCCATAGCTCAGTTCCAGCACGTATCTGTGTGCCAGCCAACTGATTTTTGGGCCTTTCGGTCCCACCGGAAGTTGGGAAACGGGCTGTTTCCGGCCTCCGGAGGGCTTCCAATGCGGTGGGGAAGGCCATTTTCCCTCTCCCCAAGCTCCTAGAAAGCCTCTGGAGCCTGGGGAGGGTGAAAAACAGGCCCACCGGGCCATCATGTGCTAAAAGTGGGATGGGGGGACACACGCACATGCGCAGGGGTGGGATGCATTGAATTCACACGAGGGTGATCTCCCCGCGCTCCCTCAGCTTTTGGCATGTGACGGCAAAAAGGTTAGCCATCCCATCACTGATATAGAACAATATTTAAAACATGGCTTAGATTTTGGGACACAGAAGGTTCCACCTACATGTATGGATATATGTTGCTCATCTTCTATATTGAGAATAGGGGTGTTAGCTCGTATAAGAATGAGAGACAATTGGGAATGCAATGGAACAGGTACTGCTGAGGAATAAATGTTTAAGATAAACATTAAAATTCGGAGGATTTTTATCCCCTCTATTTTAACCTCCTTTTATTGGAAGAGAGAGTATTGTTCAGCCACCTGGCTCTTTTGTCTACTTTATTGCACACAGTTCTGGCTTAACACTCTGCAGTGATAAAATTATTAGAGGGTACAGCAAGCAGAAAAAAAGACAGGAAAGCCAGTGAATATTGCAATGGAGAGGCTTTTGGCTATGGCAAATCAGTTGGGAAGGCTCAAGGAATCAGGCTATTGACGACACACTACGTCAATTATAGCCAAAATAACCTCCTGATGCATTATAGCATAAGACTAGAGACAAGATTCCACATCATGTTTTTAGTGTTCAAGAGCCCCATTAGTTTTACGGGAGCTAAAACATACAGTAAGAGTCTTCCATTCATTCATGAATCTCTTGTATTTCCTTATGTCTCTTTTTGCCTCTTTCATAGAAAATCCATTAAGAGGGGAGAGACAAGGTAACTGCCCAATATCTTTTGACCACAAGTGCTAAAAGTTATCTGAAAGCACACAAAGATGACTAAAGTGTAACAGAAAATGTAGGAATGAAGTTGGGTTTCATGGGTTGATTGGAGGAAAGTCTTCAGTTAGCTGCTCAGGGCAGACGTTTGGGCAAATTCTCTCTGTCTTTTTAAGTGAACTGCATTTCGAGCACAGGAGGAGAGGATGGCAAGGCAGTGTCTTCTCTTCCCACAGAGAAAATGTTTATGTTATCCTAGCAATATTTTCTAATGGAGTTTAAATTCCATTGAAGTATCTGAATAAATACGACCCTTTGGGAGAGGATAAGAAATCTCCACAACGGATTATCTAAATACTGTAGCTTTCCATTGTTTTATGTTGTGAAGCCAGCTACCTGGAGTTGGGAATGACATAAGAAAAGAAGAAGAAAAAAGATTTCCACTGGATGAAAATGGTTTCTGAAGCACCAAGGGAACAACTGGGGAGGGGGGGGGAGGGACAGATTAGAAAGAGTGTCTAGCCTAAGCAGAACGCTGGGTCACAGCATTGGGAGGGGTAAATTTAAACTGAGACTCCAGCGTGAGCTTGATATATCTCTTGACTTCATCTCCTCATCAGCACAAAGGGAATATTGCTAGTCTCTGCCTTTCAGCACTGTTTATTTTGTGCACTGCAACAGAATCTTGCAACCTCAGCATTATGGGCACTCTACCCTACTTGTAGATGTATTGGTTTCTTTACATTACTGGAGTAGCATGACTGAGCCAATAAGGTAAAATGCTGGAGGTTTCAAAGTTGCCACTCCAGAGACCCACTGAGATTCACTCAGCCTGGTCCTCTTGTTGGAGCTGTATGGTGGTTACTGTGCTACCTCCTATCCCCAGATAGTTTTATCAGGCAACTTCTTCTCAACTGCACTCTGTGAAAGATAGAAGGCTCTCATGACCCATGCTGCCCTCCTGGCAAATGAAGGGTAGGCATGGGGGTGGGGGAAATAATTATTGTTTATCTTGCAACCTTAGCCTTGTAGCATAAAAAAGTGTGATTAACAGGTTCAGCCCTTCCTCCCCACTGTGGAGATCTCAGTCTTTCAAGATATAAATAAAACATAGTTTTATTTTCAAAGCAGCACTGTAACTTGAAATATGGGGTTTTTGCACCCCCAATTTCAAAAAAAACCCCACCATGCAATGCTCTCAGCAGACCACAGGATGGTGTTGGACTGGTGTAATAATTAGTAGCTCAGACTGGAGGCATCCCAAGAAATTAACAAAGAGAAAGTAAACCTTGAACTCAATCTGAAATTACTTTGTTGAGAGAAATAAGAGCAACAGGGAATAAGGTAAAATGAAAACTAATGCAACATCGAAGGACAGTTATCTATTCCTTAGAGATAACCTGAGTTCTGAATTGCGCAACTTTTGGGGAAATTTCAGCCATTCATTTTTGCTGTTGGAAAGATACCAAACCGCATTTTTTCCCAATCCAGGCACAGAAATTTATTTTTCCATGGCCTCTAGATCTCTGGTTGTTGCCTTTAAGAAGAGCCACACCTTTTTCAGAAGAGAAGAGGTTGAGAGAATCTCCTCAGCAGAAGTGCTGAAACCGATGCCTGCAAGAAGGTGTGTATTCAAACTCAACCGTGGTCTAGCTATTTAGACTGGCAAGGAGGCTGCAGTATTTTGGGCGCTGGTTGGCTCTTCACAATAATTATCCAGATATTCAATTTCCAATAATCAGAAGGAGATTAAAAAAAATCAGAAGAAGGCATTGAAGCCCACAGTCTCATACTAACAGCAATCCCTAGTGTAACTGCTATGGGACCTTGAACTTTTGAGGTAACAAGTAGAGGAATGGAAGAAAAAGTCTGCCAAGACTAGAAAAGTAAGTTTTAAAGAGTACAAAGCCAAGATTTTCCACAAGAATAACTCAAACATAGGGATAATTATTATTAAATAATTTTTAAAGATGCCACCTATTCCGATGCTCCTATGCATCGGAGTAGGTGGCATCTTTCTGGAATAAATGAGAAAGTAAATCTCTCTGAAAGAGAGAGTTGTTAGGTTTTAACTCAAGAAAAGTGTTAGCGGTTTAAATTTCCTGATGCCTCAGCAGAAGAGGTGGCTCTGGTTCTCCCCCTTTCTCCAGGCCTCCTGCCATTCACTGATTATCTGTCTTTACAAGTGGATGGATGATTTTGAGACTGTCTTTAGCCTAGCTGAAACTGGGCAACTTTAAGACTTCAACTCTCAGAACGCTGGCTGGGGAGCTCTAGGAATAAAGCCTATTTATCTTAAAGTTGCCCAGTTTGAAAAATGTATAAGTTTTGTAAATAAACAATGAATAATAAATACATCGTATTTATCATTCATTATCCTGCTCTGACACTGGGTAGCCCTCAGAAGCTGGAGTTCAAAGGAAAGTTTGAATCAAATATCTAGTAGGCAGCTACGGTATATTGGAATATTTTTCTTCCTGCATATGGCTCCCCAAATATTCTTGATGCAGCCTAAAGTAAAGATGAAAGTCTTCCTTACAATAAGGTTGCCAAGCTATAAATTATAGTACAGAATCTCCAGATATCTGGCTCTTCAAAAGGAGAGGGTCACACAGGTAAAGCTCTAAAACTGGTGTCCTCCTTAGACTTTTCAAGGAAGTTAAAAGTTCCTCTCCTCCCACCCAGTTTCCTTTCCTTTCCATTCTTCCATACTATTATTCCTTTCATCTGGTTCTTCCAATGTTCTGTGGCTTCTTGTCTTGCCCTCACACATTTCTTCATGCCTCCTTATTGCCTTCCCTGGATTATTATTCTTCTTCTTCTTCTTCTTCTTCTTCTTCTTCTTCTTCTTCTTCTTCTTCTTCTTCTTCTTCTTCTTCTTCTTCTTCTTCTTCTTCTTCTTCTTCTTCTTCTTCTTCTTCTCCTTCTCCTTCTCCTTCTCCTTCTCCTTCTCCTTCTCCTTCTCCTTCTCCAAGAAAAGCAAAAAAAAGAAGAATTTATGTGTCAAAGTGTACTATAATAAAAGGCCCTTTTAGTGTAAACAATGTAAATAAATATAAATAAATATCAGCAGACTAATGCATTGTGCGTTGTGATTAACTCCAGCTGTCTGCAATTACTGTAAGTTCGAATCTCACCAGGCTCAAGGTTGACTCAGCCTTCCATCCTTTCTAAGGTAGGTAAATTGAGGACCCAGTTTGTGGGGGCAATAAGCTGACTTCGTATAAAATATACAAAAGTATGAAGACTATTGCTTAACGCATTGTAAGCCACCCTGAGTCTCCGGAGAAGGGTGGCATATAAATCAAATTTTAAAAAAAAGAAGAAGAAGGCGGCAATCCTTTTCTGAAAGCTGTCAGTCTCCTAAAAACCTCTTGTGCCTTCTCCAGCATCTTCAGCTTTCAGCAGTACTATTTCCCACATGCCTCTCCCACTGTCTACTTGACACAACCCTATAGGAAAGAAAGCAAATCTATCTGTCAATCGTCTAGTCAATACAGGCTTGCTTAAATCTCTAACAAACAGACTGTTAAAACACCATGAGAGAGGCTTCCTAGACTCTTGAGAGATGCAGGCACATCAAATAGGGAAAAGGAAAGTAGATTTGTCACATGGTAGTGATTTCTTTTTGTGTGTGTCACCTTTAAGGTTGTTATGAGAGAGACTGTAAGAAGAATCAGCCCAAAAAAACCTGATGTGTGAGTTGATCACACAGCAGGTGTCAAGCCCAGAAATATCACAGTAAAAGTCTAGAGTGTTGTGTTTTTATTCCAAGATTATTAGGTTTGTGTTAATTATTTATTTCTGAAACGGTAAAAAAAAATCCTCAGGAAAATGGACACCCAAAGAGATCCCAAGGCTTTTGTTCAGCTTTTATCTCAACTATTCTCTTAATGAATGGCAAGGAGATTTCCTACATTTACTAAGCCAAAAAAACCTCCACATAGGCAAGGGACGAGTGTCAGCCAGAACCTCATTTCTCTAGGATATGTAGATGGCTATTGGGATGTTCGGCTATCAGCATATGGCTAGTATATCTCACTAAAGCTGATGTACCATGGCTAGAAATATTTCTTTGTGGGCTTCTGAACTGAACACCATGTAGTGTTTTTGACAACTTGTTACCCCATTTCAAGTGCATTCATTCCTATCTATAGCATTTGATGAAGGGTGGGATTCAATCAAGCACAGATTTTTTTTGTGCGCTTTTACAAAAGATGTAATCATCATGTTCTAGGCATTCCTTTATGTTTTTTCTCCCCCTGCATTTTCCCTGTTTTAGATTTCCTTCCTTCCTTCCTTCCTTCCTTCCTTCCTTCCTTCCTTCCTTCCTTCCTTCCTTCCTTCCTTCCTTCTTCTGTGGCCCAACAATGCAATTCATCCATAAGTCTGGAATGAATGCCATGTAACATATTCATTCATCTTTCTTTTCACTCTTTTTACCCTTTACTAACTAACCCTAAACATAACAGAAAGAATAATAGGTGCCAAAATCGGGTAGTAAAGTGTATTGCCATAACTGAATTACAGTAGCGAATAAAGAGAAGGATTCTGGATGTGTTTTGGAAAGCTCCAGGCTAAGGGTGGCCACTCTCCACGTGTATGGACTTCAAGTCCCAGAATTCCCCAACCAGCATAACCATTTCTGAGAATCTATGAAATTGGCTGAATTGGAGAAGCCTACCCAAGGGGATCCAGGCCTTTATGGGCAGGCTTTGCAATAAATAAAGATTCTTTGCTACTGTTGTTTATTATCTTCAGACCCTGCAGAACATTGAACACATTTTAAACCATTCTATTAGAGTCGGGTCTACCTTTATGATAATGGAGGATTACTGCTAGGAAATATATGACTCAAGGCAGACTCTCAGCTATCAGCAATTCATATCCCCTTCACTTTTTTGTCTTGAAATTTGTCACCTTCAACCACAGGGATGAGCCGAAAGGTCCAAAGATTGTATTGGCCTGTCTCCCAAGCCACATGCGAGAGCAACTGATTATATCTTAGCAGAACCCCTGGGGCTTTGTTTCTTTGCAGACTTGTTTTTGCTAGACCATAATGCAGGACAGTTTGGATGTGGTCCACATGAAGGTTGTTATTTCCTTTTGTAGCTTTGAGTTCCCATTTCTATGCCAGGCCTCTGGAGAGTGAAGGGGAATAATCCACAGGGCTTCTATCTGGAACTCTTTGTGATTTCAGCTGCCGGGGGAACCCCTGGAATGAGAATTGCATGATGAGAACCTGGCTGTGTAGCAGGAAATGAATTAATTTTGATTACTGAATTAATTCGTCTTGAAATAGCCATCTAGATCATTAATAGCATATCCTGAAAGGTCAAGCAATATTTATTTCTCCTTGAAAATATTTGAACAATTCTTCTGGTCTAGTTGCTTTGTAAAATTTGAATTTTTGGTCTTGTTTAGCTAAGCCTTTTCAGTTTGAATTAAGGGACAGTTGGTGTTAACTATTATATTTTAACCATTTGTGTTGGTAATTGTGTGATTGTCAAAAGCAAAAGGATTTTGTTTGTTTCAAATCAAATCATTTGGTAAATAAAAATTCACTGGACAGTTCTCTGAAGAATTCTGATCATAAAATATGGGGAGGGCTGCATTTTCTCCCGTCGTTTCAGCTGAATAGAGATACAGAACAACTTCGTTGTGTATTAGATGTTCCCAGGCTGAGTTATTCAAAAGCATTTGTCCTCAATCAGACAAAAAACAAGCAATTCAGCAACTGCACTACTGGAGTGTATAAATGTAATCATATTCTGACGATACCTGACTGAAGGTTAGCATTCCAAGAAGAGGTTTTACAGATATAATGGATTCCTTCCATAATGTCTGCTTTCCTTCGAAAAAGTTTGGTTCTTTCTGGAAAAAAATTACATCATCTACCCCATCATCTTTTGTAGTGGTATTACAGAACATGTGAAGCTACCTGGGCTGATGGTACCCACTCAAATATCACTGTTCCAGTTGGGAAGTTTTAATTACAAGTTTAAGAACTTTTTTTATATAATCAGCAAAAGAGTGATTAAAACTTTGGTTTTAGAAAATTACACACAAACTAAGGATACGAATAATTTTGAAATAAGATTTTGGAAAGAATTATAAAGAATACTTCCTATGGAAAAAATGCTGTTTTTAAGACTTAAAAATTCTACAGTAGAGGGAATTAGATGGAACTAATTTTTTTAATTAAAGGAAAAGAACATTCAAATTTGGCTTACAGTTACAAAATGAAGCAAATGTTTAAATATTAGACATAGTGAAGGATATTTTGGAACAACAAACCCAGAAGCTAATAATAATAATATCTATACATTATTATAATGTATAAATATAAATAGACTGCATTTAAAATATGTTATGAAAGGAAAACAAGTTCTGACAAAATTGTGAGTGATTTGAAAGTGAATTTTAAAATAATGATTATAAGAATGGTATTGGAAAAGAAGTTATACCGGTCATATAAATGACTTGGCATATGTCTTCATAATTTGAAGGGATATACAAATAACAAATTAAAAGAGTGACCTGGATAAATTTCCTATACTGAATTTCAAAAGAGGCTTGTTAAATTCAGGAGACATTTCTGAGAAGGGACAAGGAAAAAGAGAAAAGAAAGTTCTATGACATAATTCAAAGGACCTGAAGATCAAGATTGTTAGAAATAAAAGTAAGGAATATAAAGTTGGGTTCTTTGATCAAGATTAAAATAGATATGTTGTTATCCCTGGTAGATGGACTTTTGTTGACATCAGAACTAAAGTGGGTAGGCTTTGTGCATTTGTTTATAGATAAGAGATGAGAAGAAGAGTTCATTTCTATTTTAAGAGAAGGTGATAAGTTACTAAAACTTTATACGTGTGATGAACGGACAAATTATTTCTTTATATATTTCTATTTTTTCTTTTTTATATTTTTCTTTTTTCTTTTCTATTACTTTTTTTTTAAACCTTTTTTATTTCTTTAGTTTTTTAATTTGCATTAGTTTTTACCATTGTAATTGTAATCTTTAATACAATTTATATTTTAAAAAGGGGGGAAATGGCACTGGAGTGGTAGTTGTAGAAATGCCTATCTGTGATTCTTCATAGACAAGGTACTAAAAATTGCCATCAACATTTGGATTGGTTCATTGCAGTGTCTGGGTTCTTCTCCCTGCTGCAATCTACCAAATAGACTGAATTTTGAGGAACGTTCTCTATTTCTTACTTCATCTCTGTTTTACATACATTAATTGTCTCTTTCCTTTCTGTTTTGCTTGTGATGTCTCCCAGTGTTTATGCCATTTGTGGCAAGCTTGCATTTCATCATAAGGACATTCCCATATTAATTTTAGTATGATGCCACAGCACTTATAGGAATCTTTGTCAAAAAGGAGGGTTTAGATTACAATAAATTAGTAGTTAGTAGCTTTTTTTGAACAGAATTTCATAGAAGTGTTAGGTCTATCTGTGTCTCAATGTGTTATCTTCCCTAAAGAATGGCAATTTGTGGCCTCAGGTTTTTTTTTTTTTAAGTGAGGTTGTGTACTCAGAATGACAATGCTGTGGCAAAGTCATGTACTACCCTGTCTTCAAATGGCATAAAAATAGAGGACTGCAGCTGGTATTTTAGAATAAATGAGGCAGTTAAATATCTCTGCTCTACTTTAATTGCAGGGGTGGCTGGCCTCTGTTATTACTCATAGATCACAGATGGAGAAATAAGAATTACAGAGGTTTGTGTAGAACTGTTGAGATTTACATCTGGGTGAAACTGAAGCAAAGACCTTGACACTAATAAGAGTTACATTTACTGGTCAGATTTTTTTTTAAAGTAAGTACTAAGTATAAGTATGAATTAGGGAGGATTCTAGAATGTCTAAGTGTTTGATGCACTGTTGGAGAATAAAGTTCAGCTTTGTAGCAGTTTTCCTGAATGCCACATGTACAAAAAACTCACACCAAATTGCAATACTTTTCCAAAAGCAATCTGCAAGAAAAAAAAATGCAAAATGCAGAAAAAGTTTAAATGACCCTGGCCATCTATACTAGTGAGGTGACCTTAAAGAGGAAAGTCTGGCGTTTTGCTCTAAAATCTCTGTTCCAGGACAAAAATGTATTTGAGCTGTTTGTTAGGATTCAGCTTTTTCTAATTTCACACCTTTGGTTTAAAGCCAGGTTTAGATATCTAGAGGTTGGACCATACTAATTATTATTTAGTGTATGGTGATGTTACATTAACCAGGAATCTGCAGTGTAATGCAACGAAGTTGTTTGGCTGCTGCCAATTGGCCATACCAATGAATGTCTGTTTTCTGTGGCATAAAATCAACTTTTCCCCCAAATGTCAATGAATCTCTACTAGACCAACCTATGTGTCTTTCCCTTTGTCTCCATTAAATATGTCTATTCCATGTGTGTGTGAGAGAGTGATGCTGGCTTGGCCTCTTATTTTCAGTTTCTGGAATGCTAGTAGGGCTAATCTATTGCAACAAAACAGAAGAGGTATTTTAACAGAAGGCATTTTAAAAGCTAATGGATTTATTATGGCATATGATTTCATGGGTCTCAATGGCACAAAAGCTTCTGTCACATTAAATTGATTAGTCTTTAAGATGCCAGAAGATTCTTTGTTTTTGCAGTTTCCCTTTTGCTTCAAATGGTTTCAGGGAATGTGCTTCTGTTTTCTCTCTCTCTCTTTCCTTTTCTCTTTCTCTCTTTCTCTCTCTCTTCTTCTCCCTCTCCCTCTCTTCCGCCCCTCTTGTCTTCAGTAATAAGAAATCTGAAAGAATCTGATAACAACTTTTTCAACAAAACTGATTTAAAAAGCATAGGTCCTAAGACTGTTCCAACTATTTTTTTAAAAAGGCAATAGTTGTGTTCATGCAATATATTTATCAATAATTTTCAGTACACAGAATTAACCAAATTTCTTGACTTTGCATAGCAGCCATAAACTAATCAACTGGACAAGGTTTTGACAATACATCAGGCTAAAATGAGGTTGACTGATTTGTGTTTGACAATAGGGTAGCAAAATAAAGAGAAGTTAAGAATCATGTATTGTGTAAATGTTACAAGTGAAAATACCTAACTATCTATGTGTACATATATGAGACTATGTAAGGGTTAAATCTTTATACATCTAATGTCCCTCCCACTGACTCCTCCTTACCTTTTGCTCCGCCTCCTGTGTATAAATTCTGATGCATTGAGCAGAGGGCTGGCTTGTCTGATAATCTTCTGTAATAGAAAATATGTAAATAAATAGTGTTGAACTTCTATACCTTGTCTCCTGATTATTGGGCCCATATATATGTTTATATATATATATATATATATATAAAGTAAAAAAGAAAAAGAATCAACAATAAACACTGAATTTAAAAGTCAAGGCACAGAATGAAAAATAAGTTATGGGAAGAAAGATATAGAGAACTGTAAATTGGCATTTATATCCAATTTGTTCTCCACTGATCTTAAGATATTGAGGTTCTTTCTTTAATAACATTGGTGAGCCTTAATTATCTGGCTGATGATTGACATTGAAATACCTTGTCCTCTAGTCCATCTCCCTTGGATTTCATTGAAACTGTTGCAGAATGTATTTATAGTTCACAGTAATGAGGATCATATAGTAAAATTTACACCATTGTATAAGCATTATTATGAAACAGTTGGGTAACCAATTCATAAACAACTACTGGCATCATCTTGTATCTCATGAGAAGAACAGCAGCTAATGAAGGCCACAACCAATTAATGTTCAGATTAATTGGGGAACTGGAATCTATTCAATAAATGTGAGGGAAGTGGGGAGGAATGTTCCGCTTGAAATAACAAATGTTCTTTTACAATAAACAGTACAATGGCAACAATCAGCAAAGGTCCTGGATGCTTGGATTAATAAGAATTTAAACAGCAGGCAATTGGGGATTACTGCCTTGCTATACATAGCGACAAACTGTGTTCCACATCTCATTGGAGGTAGAGGTGAAGGGGAGGGAAGAGAGAGAGAGAGAAATACCCAGGACAGCTACTGTAGATGGGCCAAGCTTGTTCCTCTGGAGTAGTTGATACAAGTCCTGGGATAAGATTTAAAAAGGTAAAGGTTCCCCTCGCATATATGTGCTAGTTGTTCTCAACTCTAGGGGGTGATGGTCATCTCCATTTCAAAGCCAAAGAGCCAGCGCTATCCAAAGATGTCTCTGTGGTCATGTGGCTGGCATGACTAAATGCCAAAGGTGCATGGAATGCTGTTACCTTCCCACCATAAGTGGTCCCTATTTTTCTACTTGCCTTTTATACGTACTTTCGAACTGCTAGGTTGGCAGAAGCTGGGACAAGTAACGGGACCTCACCCCATTAAGCAGCACTAGGGATTTGAACTGCTGAACTGCAGACCTTTCGATCGACAAGCTCAGTGTCTTACCACTGAGCCACCATGTCCCTTGGGATAAGATTAGATGATTGCATATTAGAAGTTTGACTTGGCATCAGGTTTTTGTTGTTTTTTAATGCTTTAATGAGCTTAATTTTATAATTTTAATATGGTTTTGCATGTTAGTTTAACTGTTGATTGGGAGCCTCCCAGAGGTGGTTATAAGATGAATGGCTATATACTGTAAATGTTTTAAATTAAATAAGTTGAATTAGAATTTCCTGGGAGAACCAGATTCATATTCACCCTCGGCCATGGAACTTCCCGATAACTTTAAGACAGTCACCATTTTCAGACCGAACTATGTATATGGCTGTGGTAGGAAACATGAGAAGAAGTACTATATTTGCTCGTCTTGAGGAGTATCAAGATAAAAAAGAAACAAAACAAAAAAAAGTGTCATTTGTGACTTCACTTTTCTCAGTGTATTCTGAACTTCTCCCAATCCAAGTGATTACTGTGTCTGCTTTTTTGAATAAGGATAATATTCGGTGTTTCTAAATATTCTTCACAGAGAGTGGGAAGGCCACAGGTAATAATATTCTACAAATTTTAGTGCTTTGAGAGTAACCAGATGGTAACTATTGCGACAGTTTAGAGATTTGGGAGTCCTATAAATATTTATTTATTTATTTATTTTATTTTATTTTTAATTTGATTTATATGCTGCCCTTCTCCGGAGACTCAGGGCGGCTTACAATGTGTTAAGCAATAGCCTTCATACTTTTGTATATTTATACAAAGTCAGCTTATTGCCCCCACAAACTGGGTCCTCAATTTACCCACCTTAGAAAGGATGGAAGGCTGAGTCGATCTTGAGCCTGGCTAGGATTGAACTCAGAGAAATTACAGGCAGCTGGTGTTAATTGCTGCCTTTAGTAGGAGGCATTAGCCCCCTACGCTACACAGGTTCCTAAATATGCTTCCTAATGGGTGAAATTCTGTTGAACAGGGCTATATAATGTTCTGATTCAGAAGAGATGCTTTAGAAAACACAGGAGCACAAATCACATCTTCTGTGTCTTAAAGCAGCTGCATTTGTTTCCAAGACTGTGAGGCTGCAAGGGACTTCTGTGAACAAACCTTGCAAATGTGGCTATTTTAATTAGTTACGTATACAGGTGGCCCATTTATAGTCCTCCACATTCCAAACCATCCTCCTTTCCAAATTAGAATGAAAATGTTCCATAGCCCTATTACTTGAATTCTAGCACATCGGAAGACTATCCCAGTGATTGCTTCTTTTTTGCCTTGTGGGCTTTGAGAAAAGAGGACAAGTAAGCTTCTTTATAACAATATATTTTCCCATAATTTAACTGAAAAAATTTACCAGATCTCCATAAAAAATATCTTGTTTTTAGTTCCCATTTATATGTACCAGAATTATGCAACTTTTTTTTCCATGTTAAGGACTGCAGTTGACCTTTGAAAGACATGTCACGGGCAATATGTAAATCAGAAAAAAACCCCCACTAAAGTCTATAAAACTATGTTTCATGCATGATTCCTTAGACTCCATTCACATATTCAATTATATCTCCTACTGTCAGATGAAAAATGACAATTTGTTAATTTCTGGAGGATTTGGGGCACGTCACACCTGGAGTTTCTGTAGATATGGGTTTCAGATGGGGAATCAATTGGTTCAGCTAATAGAAAAGAGGCCTGCAATTTAAAGGAAAAATAAGGGATGATTTTGAATAAATGGCTTTCTTAAAATGTATAAAAAACAAGGAAGGATGAAAAACTCTGAAGTAGAGGGAAATATAAAGAAATAGAGATCTGAGGGAGAATGGGTGGAATATTAAAAAATTAAGGGAAAGATTCATACCACATAGGTCAGTGATCGCTAACCTTTTTGCTGTCGTGTGCCAAAAGTGGGGGGAATGCAGGGGGGGTCATGCACGTGCATGCCCACACCCATAATTCAATGCATCCCACCCGCACCCCCCGTGCATGCGTGCGCAATCCATCCCACGCTCCCCATGCTTTTGGCACGGTGGGTCTGGTAGGCTTTCTAGGAGCCTGGGGAGGGTGAAAATGGCCTGCCCCACTCTCCTGGAGGCCCTCTGGAGGCCGGAAACAGCTTGTTTCCCAACTTCCAGTGGGCCCAGAAGGCCCGAAAATCAGCTGGCTGGCACGTGCATGCGTGCTGGAGCTGAGCTAGGGCAACACTTGCATGCCCACTGATATGGCTCTGCGTATCACCTGTGGCATGCGTGCCATAGGTTCGCCAACAGGGACATAGGTTGTCCTGCATAGTTTTCTTTAGCTTTCTTAATTTGCTATAAAAAACAGAAGGTACAGAAAGAAATACTGCATATACAAAGGAAAATAGAGCTTTTCTTTAATTACTAGGGAGCTGTTCTGCATTTAGAAAGGAACAAAGGATGACTGATAAAGAATCTCTGTATTTAACACCATTTAGGGGTTGGCTTTCAATCAGCAATTGGGAGAAGAAAACCATTGCAAGAATTTAAACTACTAAGAAGCCCATCTGTGAAAGCATATTTATATGGGTGGGTATCCCTTGAATTTTGAATGATGGTAATTTATATTACAAGAAATCATCTGGGGCTTCTTCTCCAAAATATACGTTTGAAGTGAGAATAAGGTTGTAAGAAGTGTGTGGATAACGATTGACCAAAACCTCCACTCTAGTGAAATTTCATATGGAACAAAAAGTCCACTGTAATCAGAGTGGAGTTGAAGCCATTTAACTTCAGGTGTATTCTCTGACCTGCTGTAGTACAGTGATAGGTCAGAACCTATCACTGTACTACAGCAGGTCAGAGAATACATTCCACACCCTCTTTGGGGCAGGCCATGCAGGAATGTACCTATCCTTTGTCCCATGCTCCCTCCCCTAATAACAATCTTGCTTTGAAGATTGGGGGACAGGGAAGGGTTAGGTTTTCCATAGCCAGCTTCATTGCATAGAACCGTAAGTGAATGATGGTAGTTAGCATGTTATTTGGCATTGCCTGAGCAATTAGAGCAAATAACTTCCATAATGAATCAGCTGCAGAAAAATTATTAAATATTAAGCTTTGTCGATGAAATTCAGTAATTTATTGTGATTTATAGGCTGCCTGACCCCCTCCCATCTCCCCCCCAAAATTTCTAAATCTGTATTTTGATTAATTGTTTTGACTTTTTTTTTAAAAAAGTATTTTAAAATTGGAATTTTCTATCTTAATTTAAAATGCATTAATATTCCTTGAGATATTATAAATGATCTTTGCAATTTCCAGTTCCATCTATAGTGTACTGTATTAATAGTTTAAATTACTCATTCATCAGCATTATAAGTGAGAGACACTGAGCTATTTCCTAATCAGCCAGAAGGAAGTTGCTTATCACTTGTTGAGAATAAGCAGCTTTCAAGATTTATTTTATCTTCTGTAATTGTCCATAATCAGAGTGTGTGTGTGTGTGTGTGTGTGTGTGTGTGTCTTGGCAAAGCATGCAAGACTTTTTTCCTTAGATAATAAATCTCTATAGAGTGATTCGTGACAAAAATGTTCATATATGTGACTTCAAAATAGGTCTGCCTGCTCATTTATGAAATTGATTCACAGGAAAAAAAAGATGTTAAAGTGGAAAGAAAAACCAGTTAGGTTCACTGACTCAATTATGGTTGTCCATAAATGGAATGCAACAGTGGTAAAAGAAGTAGGGTGACACTGACTGTTGAATTATTGGAACAGAGCCTGGCTGCCATTTGACAATTTTAGAATATATGCCTATCCTGATGATTCAAAATTAAGCTGGAAAAACTTCAGATAAATTTGAAGGGACTTTGGTTGAAAATGTGGAAACATAGGAAGCTTCCTTCTACAGTGTCAGAACGTGGATCCATTCAGCGCACACTGATTGGCAATAGCTGGATTGGATTTTAGGCAAGATTCTTTTAGGCCTAGCTGTAAATGTCAGGATTGCATTTGGAAGTTTTTTCTAGCAACGTTGGCACTTACTTCTTCAATATCTCTTCCTTGAAGAACACTAAAGACTGAGGTGAACTCAGTGGAATTGCTGAGGAGCGAAATCCCTCCCTCCCCCCCTCTCCACATACACATATGTGTTTTGGAGCAGGGGGGGCATTGATGGTAGAATAGGAGTGCTACTGGCTGGATATTACAACCACCCACCCAGTAAGAATTTGAATCTATTCTACATATAGGCTGCTGCAGAGTTTTTATTTATCTGGTGTGGCTCTCAGTTTCTCCTGCCCTTTGATACATGAAAACGGCTTAGCCATAGTATACGGAATATATTGCTTGATGATTCATTTCATTCGCTGTGACACTTCCTAGGGTGGGCATGCAAAGACAATTTTAGTATGGTTCCAATAATATGTGGGTGAAAGGGAAGGAAGGGAAAAGTGTGAAGTACATTTCACATAATAACACATAATATTCACACGTGCCCTTTACATGCACTGTATTCATTGCTCATAGCATGCACACAGAGAGATTTCTTTTCCTGTACTGTCATATGTTTTACCTCCTAACACAAATAACTTTTTATGAGGACAGATATAGACTCCAAAGTACAAGGAAAGGGCACATAGCAGTGTTTTCTCCCAGAAATTCCAAGGTTAAACATCAGTGCTGATATGTTGTGCAGATTTTAAAATTCAGATGTGTGAGGATATTTGTGGGCTTAGATACATGCCCCTTTTCATTAGATTTATTGGCTGTTCTGCAACATCTTACTGCACAGTGAAAGAAAGGTAAGGAAAGCGAAGGAAACCAAATCATACACTATTAGGAAAGATTTGCTGCTCATCTTTCTATGTGTAAAATGCTCCCTGTTTTCCCACTGCTGCTTTGTTAAAATAATTTTCAAATAAGTGTTTAAAAAAATAATTAGTACTATGCACGACTCCTTCATTTCCACATTAATATTGCTAATCAGGTGCCCAACTGAACTGCATTCTGGGAAGCATGCCAGCTATGGAACAAATGCTGTTGCTGCCAGATCCTGCCAGCTGTCAGCAGAGGCCCACTCGCTCTGGGAATTTCATCGAGTCAGGCTAGGAGCCGGAAATCTTTTCTTGTACATTAAATTAACCAAAGAGTAGTGGAAATGTGACTTAGCAATGGCACGGTATTCATTACTCAAGTAACTGAAATGTTCTGTGTTACATAGGGTTAAAAATGGGTATTTAATTAAAGGGTAACAAGATTTTTGAGCAAAAAAGCTAAAAGAAGAGCTTTCTAGTCTCAGATTTAAAAAAAAACACACACATACAGGGCTTCTTGTACTAACTGATGGGACTTGCTGTCCAAATCTTGCATGAAGTTTGGAACTGCTTTTGCTTCCCAACAGAGAAGTCATTATGCATCTGCTAAGGAAACGAAAGGTAGGAAATCAAATTCTTGATGTTACGGGTCCATGTCTCAAATGATACGTTGCAGTTATATCCAGTATTGCAAGTATTTTTGGGAGGATTTCTCCCCTCCCCCTCCTCAAATCCATATTTAAAAGAGGCAAAACCAACACTTACTCAGTTTTGCTAAATAAGACTTCCTTGTCGCAACTTCCTGTGGCGTTCCATTAGAGCCTTGAGTGCTGTTGATCGAATTAAGGATGTGGGCCTTGCATCTTCCAAACCAATTTGAAAAAAATCCTGATTTATATCTCACTGTCCTCTCCTTCTGGTGGCGGTGGATTCGTTTCTGACTTGATTATCCGTAGATCATTAGGTTTGGCATCTCATGGCAATTTCCTTGCAGGAAAGTAAATAGACACTTATCTCTCCCTGGGTGGTAGACTTGCTATTACTTGCTTTCTTAAAATGGCAAGTTTATCATCTTTTCAAGAAAAATCTTTTAATCCACTCAGGTACTGTGGAATCAACAAATCGCAATTTTTTAAATAAGAAAATATAATGGAAGTAAATTGATACCTTTTGAGTGTTACTAAATTGAAGCAGAAGGTGTTCCAGCTAATTTGGGCCTAAGCTATATAAACTTCTGTACATAAGAGTAAGCACATTAATTGGGTTTTGGAAAGCAACTGGCAAGCAGCACAGCTGTTTCCAAACTGTACCTGGACTCCTTTATTTTGGGCCAGTTGCAGTACAAATACTTCTTGTTTAGCAACAGTTAGCAACTATTCACAATACAACAGTTATGAATGGTAATACAGGTTTCTTTTTCCAATCAATGTGTGCATTTATGAACAAATTGCCTGACAATCATACATGTCAGAGTGAGGGGAATGCTGGCATAGCTGTATGCAAGGACTTTTATCACACTGAGATGGCAGCAATGGGTGATCTTTTCAACATCTATCTTGTTCATTTAGCAACCATTTGGCTTAATGATCAGATGGTTGGATTAGAACTCAGTCACTGAGTTGGCTTTCAGTCCAGATACAGTTGCTGTATCTGGACTAAAAGCCACCCCCCAGAAATACAAAGGGGCAGGCAAACCAAATATATCTGATGACCCAGGGGACTTAATCAAGGCTTAAGTGCTTCCTATGTGTGTTTGAACCATACACAATTGAGTGGTATGTAGTGACCCATCATTGAATAGCTGAAATAGATTCTCAATAAATTGTTTTTATGCTTTCTGTTGTCTAATCATTTACCTAATAATTCATGTTCATGTTTGACAATTATAAGCGGACAACCTGTGATAACATCACCTTTTCTCCCACATCATAAAATATTATTGTGACAGGCAGCTTTAAATATTCCTGAAGCAGTTAAAGCCATTATTCCCCAAACCTAATATTTCTGTAGTAGAAATCTCTACAACTTTCCCTCATTTTCCTGGAGGCTTGCCATTTAAGAAGTACACAGTGAATTTATGACTTTAACACCTTCCATTTTATGATCCCTGCAAGCTTCAATTTCCATTTTTATCACCTGATAGAAGATAGCACCAGAAGCCAGCTAACAGAATGTATGTTTTCCATCAGATTAGCTGTCAGTTTTCTCCCAGAAGCCCTTTCTGGATTTTAGTTAACTGGTATTGCCAAATACTTTTTATTTGGACATTGTCTGTTATTTCATACATGAGTATTTTCATCACATTAATCTCTGCAGGAGGTGTTTCTTCTTCACAGAATGGAACTACTGCAACTGTTGTTACCCCAATTCCCACCCTTGGCTCCTCCTCGACTCCAGAAGGATAAACTGGTATCAAAGAGTGGTGAAATCAAAAAATTTTTACTACCGGTTCTGTGAGTAGTAAACCCCCAGTGTTGGAGCACCCACAATTTCTGGAGGCAAGCTGTTTCACTGATAATTGTTCTTACTGTCAGGAAATTTCTCCATAGTTCTAGGTTGGATTTCTCCTTGATATTTTCCATCCGTTACTTCTTGTCCTGCTGTCAGGTGCCTTGGAAAATAGGCACTCTTCTATGTGACAACCCATCAAATATTGGAGGAGACAACCAGGTTGACCTGAGGGTGGGGTCAAACATGTCATCAGTTTGGTGGCCCTTCATGCCTACAAGAGATCTACATCCTTGAATTCCATTGACCCTATCTATTGCCAACTTGTCTTGACTGTTAATAGTTCACATTCTTGTAGAGAGCTAGCATGGAGTAAACTTGTATCTATTTCAACAACCTTGGTTCTGGTTTCTTGCACTTGACAAGACTACTATCATGTCCTCTCTAGTTCTTCTCTTCATTAAACTAGACATACCCAGTTCCTCACAAAGAGCCAGTAGCAATGCAGTCTGGATGAAACTATATAATAGTCCATTACATCCAGACTTGGATTTATTGGAAGGAAGAAAGTAATATCATGAAAATGTTGTGAACTATGTAATTTGCACTATGATGCCATAGTGTGTGCAACCTCATCATGGCTTATAGCAAATGCCAAAGAACTTGATGACCTGGAGCTTTAGAAGAGATAGTTAATTCAATCTTAGGTTAGCAGTAAATTTACAGCAGATGCTATAATTTTTTGTGACATGTACTGTGGGTTTCTAAAGACTTGATTGAAAAAAAAAGAAAGAAAATCTGTGCAAATGAGGGGGCTTAAGTTAAAGCAGTTCTGATTCAAATACAGTAAAGTCTTGGATTTCAATAAAGAACAGTTTTTAGAGCTACCTAAATCCCATTCAGCTTCTGTGGTCTCACATGTGGCCACCACCCCTGAGAATGCAATTATGGTATCAGCTAAGTCATTTTAGACATTGACCCAGGATTTCAAAACTGCAATTTATGTTACTTTTATCAAATCTGTTGTTGTGGGAATAAAAAAGAAAAAAGGTAGATACAGTTTGAAAATATTTCGGCAAACTAATAGTTTTATCCTTTTACCTCCCAAATGAAGTGAAGAAGACTTAAAGCTGTTCTCTTGGTTGAAATAAAATCAATCAAACTGTCATTTTGATCAAATCATTGGTTTTTGGTCATTTTGGTTAATAAACATTCACATATTTTTCTATTTATTTTTATTAAATTTCTACACGTCTCACAGACGTGTAGTATACACTGCGCGTGCATATAAACTAATTATACTATTCCTTATTACAAAGTCACAATAAACAATGTTAAGAAAGTACAGAAAAGGAGGAAGAAAAAGAAATTAAAGGCAGGAGATAACAAAAAAAAAGAAAAGGAAATATTAACACAATTTGCTTAGATTTGGTTTACATTGGTATCATTACCTAATCTATACCTCTCTAAACCTATCTATCCTTGCACATCATCTTCTTTTAATTTAATTCTTCATTTCTTATTCTTCATTTGCTTAAACTGATCAACAATCATTACTTTTTGTAGGGTAAGGGAAGTACCAATAGGCTATGTAGCTCAAGATTGAGCTGTGACATCCTTAGCGTTCTCTGATCTTTTTTTCTTCTGGACATTTCATTACCAGACTAGATAACAACATCTCTCTTGGCAGGGAGTGTGATGCCGTGCCAGTGCTTGGCAGGGTGTGTTTTCTCCTTAGCATCTCCTTGATTAAGTTGCTTGAATTTTTGTCTGAGTTGGTAGTTGTTTGATTAGGGCATTTTTTACTGCTTGTTTGTTAGTGTTGCTCTTGCTGTTGATCCCTGCTTATCTGAGTATTGATCGCTGGTGAGTGGGTGTTCTAGTCTTTTTGTTTCCCTTTTAGCTTTTATATTGTCTCTTTTGAATGATGTGTAAATGTCATTTATGTACCTGGTGATGACTGATTTGTCTGAGTGTTGTGCTTCTAGGAATTCCCTATCATTTTTGGATTTAGCTTGGTTTATTAATGCTCACAGCTCCCCAATTGAAATTATGGTTAAGTCTTTCCATGTGTTAAGGAGTTTTCATTGTGTCTTCTAATTCCTTAGTTTGTGTTTGTTGTGTTGTAGTGGGTTGAATGATCAAGCATTTTTTTGATAAAGTTGTGTAGGTGTCCTTTTTGCTAGAAGAGATGTGGTCTGTTTCCTTGTTCTAGTCTTCTAGGTTGCACCAGTGCTTTTGTGCTTGTCTGAATAATGTTCTTTTTTACACAGCTTCTCTTGTGGAATGTTGGGTTGTTGTTTGATAGTGAAGCACTTGGTTAGTGCGAATGGTTTAGCAATAGATTTGTGTTTCTCATTTGCCACCATTTCCTCTGGTGACGAGAATAACTAGAAAGCATAGCGTGTTGTTGTTTTTCTTCCCTTGTGATTTTATTCCTATGAAGATGTTATTGATTATTTCATGTGTCTTCTCCAGTTGTTCCATTTTTGTCTACAGATGTTGTCTACATACCAGATGCAGGCTTTTGGTTGTATCCATGAAAGTGCTATAGTTTCTACATGCTAAAATCTACATTACAATCTCTGCTATGAGTCTTACGTGTTTCTTATACACTCTTTGTTACATCCTTTATTCTGAGAACTATAAGGAAGGTGCTTTTTGGGGCAAGTGGTAAAAACTGGTTCATGCTGAATGTCTCCAGTTGTACTTCTGGGTTTTTGAGGTGGCTTTCAGTCTTTGGAAGATTTGCCAGATATCATGTAACTGGATATTTTACTGACTTGCTAAAGACAGAGCTTTTCTGAAACACTTTGGTGACAATCCAAAGCACTTCTTTTGAGGCCTGAAAGCACTTGTGTAATCATAGCCACTGCCACCCTGGGTGGGGGAGGAAGATTTGCCATTGGATATTTGTTATATTTCCTACTATTTGAGTTTTATTTTTAAATAATAGCAAGTTTAATAACAGGAATTTTCAAAGTGTTGTGAACATGATTTATAGGAATAGATTTGTTTATACCTGGGGCTTTTTCTTGGTGTCTTGTTAAATTAAAAATGTGTGACTTCACATAAAAAAAGCAGCTCCCAGGTCATAGCGACTGTAAATGTATGCAGATGAAGAGATGAAGCAACTACTGATAAGGAAAATTCACTATGAGAGAAGATGAGTTCACAAAAATGTGGACCATCTCAGGAAATTTATTTATGATACAAATGCGTTCATTACAAAAAAGTAGGGTCAGGGTCCCGACGGCGAGCCAATGTCATCTAGCGGTGTAGGGCATCCTCTGTGGGTGCTCCCACCCTCTGGAATGAATTACCTACCAAGCTCCGGACGGCTCCTGATCTCCGCTCCTTTCGTCGGGAGCTGAAGACTTGGCTGTTCAAGCAAATAGGCTGACTCTGATTCTGGGTTTATTATTTATCATTAATTAGTTATTTGATTTAAAATGCGATTTTATTGTACATGTTTCTTAACTTGTGTTCGCCGCCCCGAGTCCTTCGGGAGAAGGGCGGCATATAAATACATGTAATAAATAAATAAATAATAAATTCTCATTTTGATGAGGAACAATTTTTGATTAACTCTTTGCTTCAGCTTGACAAATGGAACCTCTGCAGAGAAAACTTATTTTTCTTAATTCGGATTAAATGCCAAAAGACAAGTAAGGGCTGCAACTGGTGGATTGTTGAGAGTAGAGGCAGAACATGCCCCTTTTAACAAAAAATGATCTCTAAGCATAAAGCCTCAAGCTATGAGATACTCTGCATAAAACCTTCTGTTCTCTGCCATTCGTTTTTCATATTTTTTTCATATAAGAAAAATAATAATAAATTATGCTTGAAGAAAAATTGTAAAAATTCTTTTGCCGAGAATCACCTCACATTTGTGTGGCTGTGATATGTCTCTGTGCCTTTTCTGCTGGGTCCACCTGTGCGACTCAACTCCGATCAAAATTGATAGAGTTGCAAAAAAAAAAAAAAAAGTTGTGCGGGTGGCATATATATCCATGAAAGACCACAAGATTGATAATGGGAAGAAAAATTTAGTTCTCATATTTTACAGAATGACCAGAGGCCTTGTTCATAGTCATTCCCATCTTAGTCACTTAACAATTGGACTGAAGGCACACTGCACGGGGCTATCCTTGAAGAAGACCAGCCAGAAGCTACAACTGGTTTAGAGCATGCTGTGGTTTGTTACATGTTATACTGTTGTTGTTACACAAACTCCACTGGCTTTCAGTTGCTTTCTGGGAGCGCTGGTTCAAAGTGCTGGTTTTCACTCCTCTCAAAGCTCTACACAACACAGCAATAGGTTATTTGTTTGAGGGTATCTGTCCATCTCACTGGGTTAGATAGGGTAAGGGCACCCCCTTCCTTCAAATTCGTTACCTATTGAGATCTGGAAGGCATTCCTTCTCAACTCTGACCTTTTGGTATAGTTTTCCACCTGAGATTTTGCTACTTAGGTTTGCTATGAGCCACATAGGGACCAGTGTTTGTTTTAAGCAGCAATATGAGTCCTTTAGATAAATAAAGAAGAGTAAGAATGGTAAAGCAATTGTATGGTGAGCCACGGTGCTGCAGTGGTTACAGTGCAGTACTGCAGGCTACTTCTGCTGACAGCCGGCTGCCTGCAATTTGGCAGTTCGAATCTCACCAGGCTCAAAGTTGACTCAGGCTTCCATCCTTCCGAGGTGGGTAAAAGGAGGACCCAGATTGTTGGGGGCAATTTGCTAGCTCTTAAACTGCTTAGAGAGGGCTGTTAAGGACTGCGAAGTGGTATAGAAGTCTAAGTACTATTGCTATTGCTATGGAGAAAGGAGTTTTCCCAGGTGAGCACTGAGATGCATATAAAATATGGAGAGGAAGACTGGAAATAGAATAAATTATTGGATTTCATCATATCAACTGCAGCTTATGGAATACTAACATATTCTTTTAGAAACAACAGCACAACACACTTTCCTGAGCTAGCCGGGGAAAGACAGTCAAAAGGAGCTGGTGGCACAGAGAAGCTGGGATGTAGTCCTTCTCATTCCTTGGGGCGCCAACTGCCTCTAAAGTTGCTCTGTTTTGGAAACCACTTTCCAACTGTCCACTAAGTAGAACCAGGAAGCCCAACAGAAGGTGCTTTGTGTCGCCTGCCAGCATGTCTGAGGCTGAGGGTTTTCCAAATCTGGCAAAGTAGCCTGCCAGAGATTTGCCTCCAGTCCCTCTGTCGCTTCTCTCAGACTTCAGTCCTTTCATAAGCTGACGGCCAGCCCCAGGTGGGCTAAACCTTTGTTCCTGTGAGAATATGAGAACTCTTGGAGCAGTATTTGTGGATGTTAAGAAGAGACACTCACTTTGCTTACTGATGAAGTGAGATGATTAATTTCCTTTCTAGTTAAAGCCGTGTGGCCTTAAAAAAAAATACTGGCCTAGAAAAATTCAGCAACTGAATAAATGAGAAGAACCACACTCCCCCTGCCAAGTACCTAATTGTTTTTCCCTCAATATTTTTCTTGTCAATGCAGCACAGTTGGTATTATCGACTCTCTGCTCTTAGCAGCAGGTCAGATATTTTTTTTCTGGAGGTTAAGTTTTAGAATTTATGAAGAATTGGTAAACTGTAAAAAAAAATGAATGCTGGGTTATTCCAGTAAGCAAAATAAAATACAGAATCTTGTCTGAACTAGCAGTGCTTACAGTTTTCCTGCAAAAAAGTAGATGATGCCATTTTCCATCCATAATTGGAATCTTCCAAATTTGTGCCCAATAGTCTGCTTATTAGGAAAGAGAAGACGAGATTCCTTTTGTACAGATACAAACTTACGACCACAATTGAGCCCAAATTTTTTGTTGCTAAGTGAAATATTTGTTAAGTGAATTTTACCCCATTTCACGACCTTTCTTGCCACAGTTGTTAAATGAATCACTGCAGTTGTTAAATTAGTAACACGGTTGCTTAAGTGAATCTGGTTTTCCCATTGACTTTACTAGTCAGAAGGTCGCAAAAAGTGAACCCATGACCCCGGCACACTGCAAGGGTCATAAATGTGAGTCTGTTGCCAGATATCTGAATTTTGATCACATGACCATGGGGGATGCTACAACAGTTGTAAGTGTAAAAAAAGTCACTTTTTTCATTCCTGTTGTAACTTGGTCACTAAATGAACTGTTGTAAATTGAGGACTACCTGTTATTGCTTTCCTTTTTTTTCCAGATTTAATTATGGGCCTTCTGTGCCCCACTGCATTAAATTTAGCCCATTCCCCAGCAGCCTTCTTCTCTTCCTGCTGCAGCCGCCTTTGCTGTTGCTCTTCCCACTTTCTTCTGCTCATGCAAAGGAGCAGGGATACTGTCTGTACAGCATGCCAAGTACTTTTCTCAATTCTGGTCCAAATGCAACTGTGTGCTTGAAAGGGACAGAGGCAGCCCTGCTTACAGCCAGAGATTTAAAGCAATCATCCGGTTTAGCGTCTAAAAAGAGACTTAAGGAGTAACTTGGTCATGGTGAGCAAAGCAAAAGGGCTGTTTATGGGAAATGACAATAGCGATACCAAAGGGCTTGGAAATTAAAGCTACCCCAATGTACCTAAGAAATAAGACGCATTCTTTTACTATGAGAGTAACTAAACATTAGCATAGCTTGGAAGAAACTGGGAAGTGGTTGTCTTTTAATTAGTAGTTGATGTAAGCTCAAAGGCTGTCTAGATTTGGCCTGCTGTGACTTTAGATTAACTCATGTCCAAGGTAGATGTAGTTACTTGACATTAGACTGATGCTAATGTCATCTTCCAACTGCTGATTTCAAGCTGGAGTTTTCTCTCTTTATTCAGGATCCTATTGTCCACTGAAGATATGCAAAGCAACATATTTACAGTCTCTCTCTCTCTCTCTCTCTCTCCCTCTCCCTCTCC
Organism: Masticophis lateralis; assembly: GCA_030761175.1. NCBI lineage: Eukaryota > Metazoa > Chordata > Lepidosauria > Squamata > Colubridae > Masticophis > Masticophis lateralis. Next base: position 74,124,763 of record JAUDYJ010000002.1, read on the forward strand.
CTTCCCGCGCTCTCTCCCTCCCTCCCTCCCTCTGTTTAGTTTGGGGGTGAGGTGGGGGAATGGCACATACTGAAAACGTCAGTATTAACTACTTTGCTTAGTAGCTAAGCAAAGCCCAGAAAATGTGCAACCTGTCCCTATTCATCAACATTGATTGTCTATGTTGGGAAGGAGGGTGCTCGAATCTCTGGAGCAGGAAATCAGTAATCCAAACAGCTAGACACTTTGTTTTATTGCCATGGTAGTGCTGCTGCCTGATAGTTAGGCACAGAAAATGTGAAGCACTGCTTGAATTTATAACCCTTTTCTCAAAAAAGATAATAAAATAATGGAATTCTGTAGTAATCGGAAAAAGCTTGCCTTAGATTTCCACCTGCAAAATCTAAGATAAGATATTAATTGCTCTGCTTTCTTACAGGGAATCAAATATAGATAATCCCCGATTTGCAACAGTTCATTTAGTGACCATTCAAAGTTGCAACGGCACTGAAAAATGTGACTTATGACTATCTTTCACAGTTACAACCTTTGCAGCATCCCTGTGGTCATGTGATCAAAAATTCAGATGCTTGGCAAACTGATTCACATTTATGGCCGTTGCTGTGTCCCAGGGTCCTGCGATCCCCTTTTGCGACCTTTTGACAAGCAAAGTCAATGGGAAAGCTCAATTCACTTAACAGCCAGGTTACTAACTTAACTTCAGTGATTCACTAAACAACTGTGGCAAGAACAGTCGTAAAATGGGGCAAAACTCGCTTAACAAATGTCTCACTTAACAACAGAAATTTTGGGCTCAATTATGGTCGTAAGTTGAGAACTACCTGTATATGCATGTGAATTCACAGTGAAATTTTTATTTATTTATTATTGGGCAAATTTCCCCAGTTGTAATCTTTCTAGTGGATTCCAATCCTATGAATGTCTACTTAGAAATACCTTCAATGACATTTGTTGGAATTTATCCATCAGTAGAAGAATTGAATTGCTGCTCAAATTTTCTAAAGAAAATGTCTAAATGTGATACCAGTGTTCCATAATCATTTTCTGTGCTTGTCTGTTCCTTTTCTCTTTGCCACAGTCTTTTTTTTACCAGTGGGTCCTGTGACCTGAAATGCCATAGAAAAGGATATGCCTGGAAACAATAACTTGTCACTTTGCTGAATTTCCAAAATAGTGAACTAAATCATGAACTTGGCTTCATGAAAAATATAGAGTAGTATCTTGCGTATTGTTAGTAGCTTTTTGATATGTTAAATATAAAAGGATGATATTGAGGATTGTAAGTGAACAATCGACAGTGCTGAATAAACAAATAAGGTTTATCTTCTGTTCCACTAAAAAAAACTAAAAAACATTTGTACTTCCTTTAATCTACAGTGTAGTGGAAGAGCACTGATCACATTATCTATTCATGCTATCAATCACAATAGAGTTGGAAGGGACCTTGGAGGTCTTCTAGTCCAACCCCGTGGTCAAGCAGATGACCCTGTACCATTTCAGATAGGTGGCTGTCCAGCCTTTTCTTAAAAACCTCCAGTGATGAAGGCCCTACAACTTCTGGAGGCAAGCTGTTCCACTGTTTAATTGTCCTCGCTGTTAGGAAGTTTCTCCTTGATTGCTTCTCTCCTTGATTAGTTTCCATCCATTGTTTCTTGTCTTGCCTCCTGGTGTTTTGGAAATTAGGCTGACCCCCTCTTTTTTGTAGTATCTTTCTTTCTCGCACTTTCTAATAATACTCTTAATGAAGTGAATAGTGATTTCTAGATTTGTTAATTAAAAAGGGTTGAATATGGGATAGAAGGAAACTACGTAAAGTAATTTTACAGAGGGAGGAAGGGTATTGACTGTGTTTCTAACTGCTACAAAGAAGATTCAAGGTCTCTTTTTGATTTTCTTTTTCTGTGTATATTGCTTTCCATACTTTTTATCTTCTCCCTTTTTCTTAACTTTTCTTTATATAATGCCATGTCTTATTTCTCTAAAAATCTCTAATAAAATTCATATTTAAAGAGATACACCAGCAAGTACATAAATGGAATACTGACTGGTGCAATATACCAGAGTTGTGACGTTCAGCAAAGTCATCTGGGAATAGTTGAACATTGCTGAGTAGTTTAGGACTTATCAGATAGAAACTCATCTATCACGTCTCACTTTATGGTGCTCTCAATTTAGCAGAAACGTTGGAGAAAAGGTCCAGCAGAGGATTGTAGGTGATATAGTTCTCATTATAGAATAATTGTAGTTCATATTCCTTTAGCTAAGAGAGATGAAATATTATATGCAAGTCCATCATACCAAAATATATTAACCAGTCTTACTCTATTGAATACCTTTCAGGTAGACATGTCCAACCCTGGCAAGAAATTCTAGGATGATGTCCCAACAGAGTAAGGACATGCCAAAATGATAGAATAGAATAGAACAGAATTTTTTAATGGCCAAGTGTGATTGGACACACGAGGAATTTGTCTTGGTGCATAAGCTCTCAGTGTACATTAAAGAAAAGATACGTTCATCAAGAATCATAAGGTACAACGCTTTAATGATAGTCATCATTAAGTGTTAATGATCATTGATGAGGGCTGTTGTATGGCACTATCTGTATATCTTCCCCAAACTGATCTCTCTCTCTCTCTCTCTCTCTCTTTTTTTTCCCCCCTCTCTCTTTGCTGATACAGGACCTCTCAGTAGCCCAGCATCTGCTGCCTGTTTGAAAACTGTTTACCAGAGAAGGGAAGCTACTGACTTCAAAAGGAAGAAATGAATTCTACGGAAATCCCCATCCAGACAGAGATGATAGACTTGGTGCCAAATGGAAAACATTCGGTATTAAATACCTCTTCCATGGGAAATGACAGGTGAGGTGACTTGCAAGGCCTGGCTTATCTGACTGACTCAGGATTGAGTTAATGCACTTGTACTGGATATAAGATTATCTTTTGTAGTAGATGGGATTACTGTCATTTCACTCTCTGATCCACAAATGTTTGCCCATTAGCACCCACTCACTCTTGTGCTGCTGATTCCACTTCCGGTCTTTTAATCTGCCTTCTTCTCATGACTACGGAACATTGCTGGGTTGTCCTGATTAATGCTGCCATCTAATTAGTGACCTGCAGATACTCTGAACATTTTTTTTTCTTCCGTTCAATCGAGTCTGATTCTTGAAGATGGCCTGAACAAGTCCCTGCCATTTTCTTGGCAAGGATTTTCAGGAATGGCTTGCCTTCTGCGGCTGAGATAAAACCCAGCTGGCTTTGTGCCTAAAGTGGGATTAGAATTGATGGTTTCTAACCTGATGCCTAAACCATTGCCCAAATCTGGCTCTTAACCCCAAACATGCGAGTAAACAAAACTTCCAAGTAAGTACAGAATTATATATTCATTATTTAATGCAAGATCAATTGAAGGTAGGGAACTGAACTAAAATGAAGTCCAGTTGATCTTAACATTTCAACTCCGTGGCCTACTTTGTACTACTAGCTTAGTATCGGTAGTTCTCGTCTTATGACCACAAAATTTCTGTTGCTAACCTTTCTTCACCATTTGAGAAGACAAACCGACTCATCAGAGATAAATAAAATCAAATTTTATTAAAAGAAAAGAAAAACTATACATATCCTCTCTTTTTTTTAACTTTGGAAATCCAAAATACCAGCATTCAGCAGCGAAAGAGATCAACTACACAGCTATTCAAAATATGGGGAAGAAAAGCTTGATTAAAACATTAAAATTTACAATAGATGTAATGGTGCTGGTAAACCACAAAATGTCATTCTTCTGCTACAAATGAGTGTTTCTGCCTAAATTTATAAAAAGATATTGGAAAATCGAGGTGAAATGGGCAGCAAACAAATCTAAAAAATAAGTAAGTAAATAAATAAAACTTTACACTGATTATTACCTATCAGACAAGATTCTGAAGAGAAGCTCTTCCTCTTGTTCAGTCTGAGGATATGTTTAAAGTACTGAAGTACACACAATGTAGTGTGTATATTATAAAATATGAAATATTTGTACAGTGTGCTAAATAAAGATTCAATTTAACTCAATACTCTTAGCTAAACCTTTTACCTACATTATGAGAGACAGCCATTCCAGGAAACAGTTCTGTTTTGTTTTACGTACCTCTCTCTGTCTATGTGACAAAAGGACTTGACTCCTCATTGGCTATGCATCTCAGTGTGCACTCTGCATGAGGGGAACATTATGGGGAATGTCTGAGTTCTGCTGACTGTCAAAGAAAAAACATTCATAACAGTAATAAAACCTGATTTACCTAATCAATAGATGGATATAATGGAAGCTTCGGGGCTTTCTATTTAGCCAGCTAATAAATGCAAATTTGTTTCCTATTGATTCTATGGTACTTTCAAATTTGCAATCAGATACACAACTGACAGGAATGCTGCAGTATCCAACACATGAAATGTATTACATTGTCTTTGTGAAAATGAATAGGAAGTATACCTATAAGCACAAGAAGCTGAGTTTATTATATCCAATATGTTCTTGGTAAATACAGTGTTGAAAAAGTCAGCATGGAATTCTAGATCTAGCTATATTTTTTGAAAAGCAAAAAATGAATTTGGAAACACAGGTTTTTAAGGCTTATTCATTCTATTATTTCATTATATTTGAAGCTATTTTCATAAATGATATTGCCCTCTGGAAAATAAGAAGGAACGTTAGGAATACATAGCAAAAGTTAGAATAGAAATGGTGTTAGGACTCTGTATGAAAAGATTCCTGAATAAGATTATTTCTTTTCAGTATGTCTAAGAAGCAGATCCTAAGGGGAAAGAAGAGATAATTCTACAGCACTATTACCACTGATACTAATCCTTTGAGCCAGAATTGGGAAAGGGGGAATTTCTAAGAGATGACTGCTTAAATGAAGGTTTTTCCCCACCCCCTATTATCTTGTGGCAGATTTGATGAGAACCAGGCGAATGTAACGGAGATGGAGGAGTTTCTTACACACGGTACTGAAAAGAAACAGACCCATTTCACAGATGTAAGTTTTGGTGCATTGTTCTGGGTTGATGGTTGCAATTTTAATATATTCATTGATAACTAAGTCATACATCTCCAGGGAAACTATTAACAGAAAAGATGGAAGACCAGTGCATATTTTGCAGGTGGTCTGGACAACAGCCATACAAATCCACCCCCCCCCCCAAAAGGATGCAATCTTTGGTTGTTTCCTTCTCGTCTACAACAAATAGCCTCTGAACCCAAACCAGACTTTCATGGTCTTTCATCCTTGCTCTGCCTACCCAGAAGATGTCAAGTCAGAGGCAAGTGAATCAGAATGGAAGGACATGTATCTACGATAACTCTATTATGAGAAAGATTGCTCTCAAGCCGTGGGATGAGAGAGGGGATAGGTAAAACAGAGTTCACCTTTCTCAGGAACGGGTAGAAAAAAGAATTGCAGTACAATTTTAGGGGGTATAGGAAACTTATCTGGATTTTATAGTCCAGAGGGAACAGGATTTCAAAGCATATGTTGCATAGGGATGCCCTCTTTTTAAAGCTCATGATAAGAAACACAGGCAGCAAAAGATGAAAGATGGCTAGCATAGACCATAGCCTACTCCTTTTTGACTGGGGGTGAGGACAATGCATAGACACAGGGCAGAGAAGTGTTATGCTGGCATACAACTCTCTCTCAGACGCACACTCTTGTTTTTGTTTCAGTTTGAAGGGAAGACTTCTTTTGGGATGTCTGTTTTCAATCTCAGCAATGCCATCATGGGCAGTGGGATCCTTGGGCTGGCATATGCTATGGCCAACACTGGCATCCTCCTCTTTCTGTAAGTGCTGTGCTCATCATCAGAAGAGCTAGAGAGGAATCCACCCTCTCCTTTCTCAGCCAGATACTCTCCACAAATTTGGGGATTCCCAATATGGTGAAAGGTTATGGTGATCGTGGGAATTCTGGACACTCTGATCCTAAATCCCTGGAGGATCTGTTCCTTTCTGGTACCTATGGTTAGCGTGTGCAGTTCTCTGTTGGTTTGCTCTATATACAATACTCATTTTCTAGGGAATTTATACTGCCTGACAAAACAGATCGTCATGTTATTGATCTGGTAGCTTTTCCTTGCCTTGTCATGATTACTTGGGATATAATGGATTTGTCCATTACATTGGGAAATGCCAGAATGGATTTCCCCCCCTGCTTTATCCAAAGTCTGTTAAATCTAAGTCTGAGCCTCAGATAGCTCAACCGGCTGAATAGCCTGTTATTAATATCCAGCTGTCTGCAATTACACCAGTTCGAGGCTCAAGGTCGACTCAGCCTTCCATCCTTTCTAAGGTAGGTAAATTGAGGACCCAGTTTGTGGGGGCAATAAGCTGACTTTGTATAAAAAATATACAAAAGTATGAAGGCTATTGCTTAACGCCTTGTAAGCCTCCCTGAGTCTCCGGAGAAGGGCGGCATATAAATCTAATAAAAAAAATAAAAAAATAAAAGTCTGTTAGACCAATACCTTACTCTAATGCAAGGGTGTGAAACTCGTGTTGTCATGTTGTTGTTGTCACATGACATATCGTGACTCCCCCCCTTTGCTAAACTGGGGTGGGCGTGGCCAGCGTGTGACGCATCTAGCCTGCAGGCCGTGAGTTCGACACCCCTGTTCTAATGAAATGGGATTCCGATTATTGTCCTGTTCTTGTCATAGTCTCAGAAACATAGCTACTAAACCAACACAGCCAGAATGGGATACACACAATTGCAATTGCAGACCACAGCTAAGAGAACTTATGATCCAGTGGTGAATATACAAGCTGGCCATCCCAAAGGTGCTTTTTCAAGAGGCAATTGGACTTCCTTGGTTTTTCTTTGAAGATGTTTCGCTTCTCATCCAAGAAGTTTCTTTAGCTCAGAGCTCCAAGAAGCTTTTGGATGAGAAGTGAAACATCTTCAAAGAAAAACCAGAAAGTCCAGTTGCCTCTTGAAAAAGCATCTTTGGGACAACCATGACCTGGATGACTGAGAATTTCCATAGACATGCATGCTGGCCAAATATAAATGCATCACGTTATGTTTCTTGCCTTTATAAGAAACTGTTTAGCTTAAGGACAGGCATGATGTTGGATCATTTATTTATACATTAATGAATGGAAAAGTTGGCAGAATTTGACCCTAAGCTAAGGTTATTGGCAAATGGAATTCCCATAGTCAGAAAATCAGCTGGGCTGAGTGCACAGAAGGCTTGGGAAGGAAAAGACAAAAGAGGTTTGTTAGGTTCCCACGTTGTGGGAAATTAAGGTGGGCTGGAGCAGGTTAGTCTGGGGACAAACAGAACTGTAGTCTATTGATGGTTTGGAGCGGGAGTTGATGCTAGAGAACACAAAGGATGCTCCTTTGCAATGAAGGGAGGGACAAAGTCAGCAAGCCTCTGGTCAGAGAATAAAGCCTCCAGGAGCTCTCTGCCTTCTATGTGACACTTAGCATGATCTTGAGTGAAATCAAAGCCTTATTAGAATGGCATAAATGGGGAGGAACAAGAAGGCACCTATGAACTGGAGGCAGAAAAGAACAGTGGGGGAGGGTGATCATTGCAAAAGAACTTTGAGGGATGACTCTCATCTTGATATATTTTTTTAGATGTGCTCTACTTCTGTTACTTCATAGAATCCCTGCAGACAGGGAAGGATCCTTCCCGAACTGCAAGGTAGCCAACAGCAACACAGCCACCTACTTTGCTTTGCCTCTACTAGTCATTTCCCTCTAGCATCTGCATGAAGTAGAGACACAGTGTTGCTATTTTACCCTGAACAGTTAATGGGATGGAAGACAGCGCCAGCTCCTCTTTCTATGTAAATGTAACACTCGTCCTTCTGTTTTTTGGCAGTGTTAAGTCATCAGCCTTAACAGATTTCTTCTGGCTTGTATCAATTCCTTTCTCTACAATAATTTTAACCTGGGTTGTAACCATCCTTGTTGACCATGCAAACCAAAGTGCAGGCCAAAATGTCTGCAACCAACATGGGGGTCAGGGCCTGTGTGCAGAGCTGGTGCATCTACTCTCTGAATCATTCACTACTCAGTTCAACTCAGAGCCCTGGATTCATTAATGCTTCATGCATGCTTTTTCCCCTAAGACTTCCTATACTTCCATTTGTCTGCACCCTGTACCTGTAGACATCTGTATCATTTGCATCTTGATAGGGATGGGAATGACTGCATGTTGGGAGGAATGAAATGCTTTCAGTGAAGCGATCCGTTCTCTGCTTCCGAGGCTCCCTGGGGCTGATTTCTCATTTGGTTTGAGATTCTTGTTGGGAAGAGCAAAACATGGGCTCACAAGCCCTCCCAAGTTCTGGGAAGCAATTCAGCATCATGCGGCTACCCTGCAGAGAGCTTGCTTTTGTTCTTTGGTTGCGTTCAGTCACAAAGTTCAGCTAGGGATAGTGCTGGCATGCCTGTCCTCAATCTGCCAAGCCACATTTCTTTCACCAGGAAAATTTCATGTCACTTTCAAAGCAAAAATGATCAAGCCCCCAGTTTTTCTAGAAGGACTTCTCCTGGAGAGCAGACATATTCATTCGCTGTCCTTCCTGCTACTCCTATTTTTAGTAGCTGATCATAATTTTGGACTGTGAGCATCCCATAGAGTTGACTATCCTTTCTTCAGAACATCCCTGGGGTGTATTTGTCTGGAAACCTCCTGTGTTCTCACTTGGTGGCCCACAAGAGGACCATACTGTGAATCCTGCCATGCAGATTGCTCAGCCTGCACTTGTCCCACTTCTACCCTTTCTATATAGGCAACTCATGGAGAAATTCAAGAATTTAATATTCCTGTGTTTGGGCTGAGTTATATTTCATAGGGGGATGTGACTTTTCATACCAAAGGTTGCTTACCCTTCTTCCAAGCCCTTGAGGCTTAGTAGGTCCATCTGCTTCTCAACTATTATACATGGACTGGCTGAGAAAGAATAGCCCCAGAGATTCAGTTAAATAAAAACTAATCCAGAAACACTTTTCTCTGCCTTTGTAACATGCCAGTGTCTGGAAGGAAGGCTCTGCCATTTCAGTGGGGGCTGAAATTAGAACTTTTTGCCTTGTGGCAATTCAAACTTGGGATCATGAACATTCTTGTACTACAGTTCTCATCACTCCGCCATCAGCAATGATGGCTGGGATAATAGACATTATACTCCAATAACACTAAAGGCTCAAGGATAGGAAACTCCAGGAATTATTTTAGCCAAGAGCTGGCAATTATGTGTCATTCCTGTCCAGTCTGGATTTGTGGCTCAGCAGGTGAAATGACATATACAGAAGATTGTGGAAATTCTCTGGAGCTCTTTATGTCAAAGTTTTTAGAAATGCAAATAAATTAGATTAAATCCATAGTGAAGATTGATTCAGAGAGTAGGACAAAAATAAAACCAGCTGTGACTCATCATGGCCAAGATTCAGAAGAAGCACTTGGGAAACTGGGAAGGGACAGGTATTAATAGGCTGTGGGGCTGTGCTGGCCCCACCTTTACAAAATTGGATTGGAAAAACGAACTTTGAAAGAGGGGCAGATGGAGCTCACTCCACACCTAGTCAGGTAATTTAGTTTGAAGTGCTTCCAGCAAGTATGTTTTACATAAGGAGTTACTGGCAGGAGGCATCAAAAATGTCCAGATGGTTCCTACGACAATGTAAAGCCCATAAAATAAGGGTGGGGCTTTGATTTAATGGATGTGGCTGCCACCTTGATTTTTCTGACCTCCACTTGTGGATTTTCCTTTTTGGAACAAGACTCTTGTTAAAGTTGCACTATAATTGGAAAAATTCATTGTAGGTATGTTGAGTAATCATACCCATCATTTCTAGCCTACTTCATGTCAGGATGGGGATGACTGATACAAAGTTAAGGGCATATCAAGAAGTTCAAGTAGCCATGGTGGCAATGTTTCTTTTTCTTTTACTGTGTTTCTAATTACTTCCAAATCTGAATGAAAATCCTGATGTTTCAGATCTGAAACATCAGGATTTATGACAATATATATTGTCATAAATTCATTTTTTTCTTTGTCTGCCTCTTTGGGCAACAATTTCATCCCTTTCATCTTTATGTATGGTGATAGCAATATGCTGGGTGGAGAGGAAGGAAGTGAAACTTAATACACAGTAAACAATTTCAAAGCTCATCACAGAGTTTTCAAAACAGCCTTGCTTCTTTCAATATGGTCATTTTATATTCCAATCATGCGATTACACTATAGAATCTGAATATAGCATTATCTTCTGGAGTTCTTTTTATTTTTTTCTCTTTTTGATAATGGCAACATGTACTTAACTAGAGTAGTATTATTTGCATGTCATTTATTCGTGGCGGTAAATAATAAATAATTAGTACAGAGGTAGCTCTTGAAGTAATGGATTTAAAGATTGAAACAATAGTTCAGTCTTGAATGAACAAAACCTCTATCCAGATGTAGGATAACTAATGCTTCCCAGCTGTTTGTGTGTGTATGCATATGTGGGTGTGGATTTTGCCCTGTATTCTCCTGGCTTCCATCCCAATATATTATCCTCTGGGTAGAAATAATTCACCTTTTACAAATTAAAGGGTTACATAACACACTCGTATTAGGACAGTTCAAAATATACCACTGTTGTTTCTTTGTGTGCACATCTTCAGGGGACCCAGTACTTAATAGTTCTCATATCAAGTTAATGCTCTACAGAAACTGGAGCTTCCTCTCCATGCCCTGCCTTTCATCATCCTCAGTCTGTGAGTTTATCAAATAGGACAGAGTAAATAAAATAATCAGATGGTAAAGCTATACTAAATCATATTTCTGGGCAATAAGTATGCATTTGTTTCTCAATCTTTGGGTTTCTGTTTAAAGAATTGCACCATTTGCTGATCGTGGAAATAAGTACTGTATATTTTGTTTCCTTTTGTTTTTTCTCTTGAACCTTATGCAGCTTCACGTAATCCAAATCTATGGAATTCTAATGATATTGAAATTGGTTAGGGTTGTTGTGGATTGTGGAGTTGTAGTCCAGCATAGTTACAAACCCAGGACAGGAGTTTGAATTTGAAGAAAGCCACCTGGGTACTTCATAGATGGTTGCTGAGTTAGTGCTTCCCTTCTGTGATGTCTAACTTAAAAGCTCCAAATACACCTTTCAGAAATTAGAGGACTACTTTTGGAATCGGATAAAATTTGGGAAGTATTTCACAAAAAAGACAAAGTAATTGAGATGTGCTCCAGTTGTGGCTTCAGAAAACTGTTAGAAGACCACACCCTCTCCTCCTGGAGTTGTCCACTATGCTGTAAAAGAAGTTGAGATTCCCTCTTGAATTTTTTTTTGTCCAATATTATCCCAGTTCTTTAATCATATAAATATCTTCTTTTTCCCCTAGATTCCTCTTGACTACTGTAGCTCTCTTGTCCAGCTATTCTATACACTTGCTGCTTAAATCATCAGGGATTGTTGGTAAGTGTGATAAACCTGCTGAGAAACACACAGGAGGTTCAGTTCAGCCAGTCCTATGCTATATGATATGGCACCTGGCTGTGACTAAATTAATGTACTCAGCTAGAAGATCAACTGAGACTACATTTACTCTGTCATGAATTCTGGAATAACTGCTAAATAAATGAGTAGACTATGGAGCAATTGCATTGATGCCCTCTCAGTAAACCCAGATCTGAGTGTCTTTTCTATCTTCAGTCAGGTGTATCTCTACATGCTGTTATCTGGTACGTCTGTTTCCAAAGCTAGGGAACAAACCTCCCAGAGGCACACTGTAGGGGAGATGGATGGCATAAAAAATTAATTAATTAAAATAATTAAAATAAACAAAAGGAGGTTGTTAGGGTATAATTGCCCTAATAGTAGAGCTGGTTCAACTTCCTTAAATCTAACTCTTGGTGGCTTCATTTAATCTCATCCCAAAGGTTACATTTAGTCTTCAGCTGAACTACTAGTACTTTTGCTAAATGCCTTGATTGTTTCTCCACTTAAGCAGTGGAGAAGAAATCTTCACCATAATAAAAACCGATCAGGACAGAGATTAAAATAAATCTCTGTCAATTTTGTATGTTTTATTTTAGAAATGTAATTTGCGGTGCTTGCCATGTATGCAAGAACGGCTGCTGTTTTTATTCCAGTTACTTCTGTTATGAGCAAAGGGCCCAGTCCAAAACATGGTTCATTATGTCACTGACATGGTGTGTGTTCGTTCATATGTCATTTTTCTTTTGTTAATTTTTTGATATCACACAGGAATCCGAGCCTATGAGCAACTGGGTTACAGAGCCTTTGGGACACCAGGGAAATTGGCAGCTGCCATTGCTATAACACTACAAAACATTGGAGGTAGGAAGAAACTGGTCATATTCACATCATCCTTTGTAAATATTGTAAAAGCCTTTTTTATCTAGATTTCCTAGAAAGCATTGTAGAAGAAGGAATCATGCAGGCAAAAATTATTCCTAAATAACTTTCCCTCTGGATCTTAAGTAGCCTCTGTCCTCTGGTAACTTCTGTCTCTTTCTTCAGCGATGTCAAGTTACTTATACATTGTGAAGTCTGAACTGCCTCTAGTTATCCAGACATTCCTCGCCCTGGAAGAGAAAACAATGTAAGTATCCCCACCTGGGTCTTCTGTTTGTCTTTTACTTTTCTACATTTTCTATATCTATATGCCATGTTTACATTGTTCTGCCTAAGATGTCAGCAATGGAGAGAGTGCGTATCTGTAGTACATTGAAAAAAAATGTAATTGGCTGGATTCATATATATATTTAGCTTTGAACACACACACACACACACACACACACTGTGGCTTATTGTTGCATGGATTGCATTTATTTCTGTACCGTCATTTATTTCTGTCCCGTCAGTTACATCAGGGAGAATTTTTTTTAATATCTCCGCTCTGCCCTGCGTGCCTATTTTGTTTATGTCTTTCCAATTTAAGTGCAAATTGTCTCCATGGTGAGTGCCAATTATGTTTATAATTTGATCCTGATCCCCAGTTCTTAGTCTTTTACATGGTCAATGGAGATAAGGTGGTGGCTGTAAGCTGGCTAGCCAGCCAGAGGGAAGCAGCAAAGGAAAGAGGACAGCTGGTTCATTACAAAACTACTTTTGGATTATTAGCCCAGGGAGAAATGGAATGTGGGGAGAAATGCCATTGCAAAAATGTCTGAATCTTACCATACTTTAAACATTTGGGTGCATTTCCTCCCTTCTGGACTCTCAGACATCCATTTCTTCTCCCCTCTTTATTTGCGAGCTCTCTGCTTTCCCCACCTTCTCCTTCCCTGTGACTCAGCTCCATTTAACATCTCTTTAGCAGTACAGAGATTTATCTCCTCTGGACAATCTGTTACAGGGATTTCACAGCATTAAGCCACTACTATTTTTGATTGACGCCAATGTCAAATAAACCCTCTGCACAGGATTAAACCAAAGTGAACTTCCAATCTGTGCATGATGCTCCACTTCCTTCTACCCAGGATGTATTAGTCAGATATGTGTTTCTGCTCATGGGCTGGCTGGGCTTCAGCACACCTACCACCATCCTAGCAAACCCAAGGAAATCTTTCCTCCTGGTGGAAGGGTTGGCTAGGGAAATTAGTACAACAGTAGGTAAAGAGAGATCCTCTCCCTTGGATGTATGAATCACTCCTCTTTAGGCCTATCTGAGACATGACAAGGGAAAAGCCACCAGCATATTTGCTTCTGTCCTTCAGTGTGAGATACATCCAAGACATTCTTATAGATGTTTTGTGTTATCAGTGGTCTGTTTATCTGGCATGAGTCCCAAAACTGGACACTCTGAAAATGTACATGGCCAGCATGACAGCAGAATAGAATATTTCACTATCATTGGGAAATCTTATTTAAAGAAATTAAAGAAGCACATGTTGACTGCAAAGAAGAAACATGAAAATGGTGACAAGGTTCTTGTATTGCACTAAACAATGATATGGTCTGCTTGGTTTTGGCTTAGACCATGGTATGAACCCAGCTACTGTGTTTTCCCAAAAATAAGACCCTTTCTTATATATTTTTGAATCCTGAAATAAGTGCTTGGCTCTATTTTCAGGGAGGTCTTATTATTTTGGAGCGCATGGAGCAAAATGGGGCTCCTTTTGCCATCTTACCTGATTTCCAGCTCTGTGTTTAAATATTTTCAAGGAGAGCTTATTTTTGGGGGAGGCTTATTTTAGTGCATGCGTTCCAAAGCCCAATTGGATTTATTATCAGGGGATGTCTTATTTTCGGGGAAACAGGGTATTGTAGGATTGGATTGTGATTTATGAGGTAGTGCAGAGGTCTTCAAACTTGGCAGCTTTAAGACTTGTGGACTTCCACTCCCAGAATTCTCCAGCCAGCTAAGTCCACAAGTCTTAAAGCTGCCAAGTTTGAAGACCTCTGAGGTAGTGCAACATGTGCACTCAGTTACTGTAATGCACAGTGTGTGTACCCAACAACTCTGAAAATATTTGATATTTTAGGAGCACTATTGCATAAGGGGTGTAATTTTGAAACAGGTATATCTTTGGCTGGATTTGGACTGTCCCTAGTTGCAGAGCCAAATACCACAAGATCATCAGAGGTATCGGCATGTACTTGGAGAAAAGTTGTGCTGGGTGATCTTTAATTACAGCCAATCTAAAAAGCAGGCTAAACATCAAACTAGGACTTTTAGAATGGAAGAACAGCCAGAGTTTAACTTCTGAGGAAATGGGTAAAATAGGTGGTGATTCAGCTTTTGAGGTCTGATATGATCAGTTTCTGAAACTCAGCCTGAACTGGCTGTAAGAGTAAGCTGGGGACAAGATCAACCTCCTTTTAGAGCCTGCCTTGGTTCCTCTTGGACTGCTTCTTGTTATGAGAGGTCTTTGCATGGCCCAAGACTGAAGGAGCTGCAGTTCTGCCTTCTAACCTGCATCTTACAATGCCATTCAAGACTAAAGACCTGGGCTTATTTTAACTGACAGATTTCGGAGTCTGTCATATCCTGATTCAGGGCAAGGATTTCTTTACACTCTGAAATTCTTATAACCAGTCCCCTCTCCCACTTCTTAAATATTTGTCCCTGCTTGCTTGAAATGCCTCTCATTTCTTTATGAATTTCCACACCCACTCTTTTTAATCCCAAAGCTTTTCCCATAAAATAAAATAGTTAATATAAAATTGCCTTCCAAAAATAGTGTTCTTTGTTGGATTATGAAAATTAAGCCTGTTCATATCCAGATGTACAGTATCTGACTTTAAATATTACATGAGTCATGCTTAATTCTGGTTTCCTGGTTTATAATGTTTCCTTTTCTTTTTAGCGTCATGGAAAAATATGTGAGGTACTGAAATGCTAAACAGCCTTTCCTCGTGTGCTTTTAGACTAGGCCTTGCCGTAGATCTCTCTTTGGAAGGAAACTTGGTAAGGTTTCCTTAGATTTGGATTAAAATTTCAAGTGCTCAGGTTAGAGACAAATGGGAAGAGAGAGAGAGAGAGGTGAATGGATGGATGGACAAACGGACTGATGAACAGAACTCTCTCAAAAATATAGGAAGTACCATGATTCAGTGGCTGACTTCCATTTAGTGTGCTAAAGATTCAAGATTCAGTCTTGTTTCTCCAAGCTATGCTGGCAAAACTCAGCCTAAATTTAAGGAGCTGATGTTGGTAATTTTGTTCTAATTAAGAGTGGTCTGACTGATTAGATCCATATAGGAAGACTAATATCTCAAAGTATTTGCAGCTATTGTCTACTAGTTACAGAGAGATTTAATCCTGTTGTATGATTCTACAAAAGAGCCTACAGCACAAGGGAATCATGTGACCACACCCCAAGAACTTCAGTCTCTCCCCCCTCCCAAGATGCTACATAAGTGTTTTAATGTGACAGTGAGGATACATTCTGTGTATCCATACATATTAGTTGTGTTTAATGCATTAGTAGGATTTAATTGTATTAACTATTCTATCTGTACGCTTTTTTGCTTTGGCTGCATTTAGTTTGGAGAGATATCTCATGGTATTCAAAAGATCAAGTGGCTACAAATGATGTAACTTTGACTGTGTCATTTCAGGGATTGGTATATGAATGGAAATTACCTAGTAATCCTGGTCAGTGTCACCATTATCCTTCCTCTGGCTCTCATGAAACAACTTGGTAAGGTTTACTTAAGTTCCTTAACTCTTATTTATGAGGATTTCTAAAAAGCATGAGAATTACCCCAATACCACATCCATTGAAATGCTACTCTTCATGCTATTTACTACTGAAAATTAAGTATTACTGTACTTTTCAATCTATAAGATGCACTCCTCCCCAAAAGTGGATGGAAATGTTTGTGCATCTTATAGAGTGAATATTGCCAAAGCCCCACCCACCCACCGGCCCCCACCCTTCAGCCTCTGCTTCCCAGCAATTTGCCTTCTTGCAGCAAATAGCAAACTACCTGGTCAGCTTCAGCACAGCCTGATTTAGCATGAACAGCTGATTGGTGGTTGGCTCTGCATCCCGGAATACCGCCAATCAGCTGTTCCAGGCTGAGGGATCGCTGCTACCGCCTAAGACTTCCTCCACGCACCCGATTTTTGGCCTCCACGCACCCCATTTTTGGCCTCTGCACGCCCCATTTTCAGCCCATTCCAGACAATGGGGATAGGTGGTGGCAGCAATCCCTGTCATCTGGAATGGGCTGAAAATGGAACATGTGGAGGCCAAAAATGGGCGCTTGGAGACAAAAAACGGGACATATGGAATCCGAAAATGGGGTGCGTGGAGGCAGCAAAAGGCAGCAGTGGCGATGGGTGGCGGTGATCCCCGCAGCCTAGAACAGCAGATAGGCGGTATTCCAGGAGGCAGATCCAACCGCCAGTCAGCTGCTCATGCTAAATCAGGCTGTGCTGTGAAGCTGACTAGGCTGTTTGCTGTTTGCTGCAAGGAGGCAAATTGCTGGGAGACAGAGGCAGATTTTTTTTTTCTTGTTTTCCTCCCCAAAAGCTAGGTGCGTCTTATAGTCCGGAGTGTTTTATAGTCCCAAAATATGCTATTTAGAACTGGACAATCTTGGACTTTGCAAAGTGGAAAACCAAAGCACTTTTCCTTACTTTCAGGAACACGTGCTTCAAAACTTTTTGATAGCTAGACCTCCTTATAAATAGTAATAATGAAAGAATGACAGAAAGAGAGATAGAAATTTAGTACAACAGGGAAACCTACAAATTACATTACAGATCCCTTGCAATGTTTTGTTTTCTCTTGTTCCAGGTTATCTTGGCTATGCCAGTGGGTTTTCTCTTAGCTGCATGGTCTTCTTCCTTATTTCGGTGAGTTTGAATGATGATGGTTTATAAGGAATTTTTTTAAAATTCTATGTAAGATGTATTTATGATACAGAGCTGTTCATGTCTATTCAGAAATTTGATCCATTAAGTTCAACATGATCTACTTGCAAAAAAATGAGCGTAAAACTGAAATTTTAATTAGCAACTATAGGTAGTTCTCACTTAACAACAGGAATTGTAAGGTTATAAAGCACAACTTTAGATGACTGTGCTGCTTAGCAACAGCAGTTCCAGCACTTCTGGTTGCTGTTATTAAGTGAATCCTATATTGTCATTAAGCATAATGTCATATGGTCAGCACTGGTGACCACCAGCCAGCTTCTCCATTGACTTTGTTTGTCAAAAGCTGGTGGCGAAGTTTGCATTTGGTGATCATGTGAACATGGGATACTGCAAAATCATAATTGTGAGTTGGTTGCGACCTGGATTACAATCATTTGAATATAGGGGCATTGCCACAGCTATGAGATCAGAGATCAGTCATGAGTACTATTAGTTCAGCACTATCATAAGTCGTAATGGTTGCTGAACAAGTAGTTGTTAAGCAAGGATTACCTGTACATATATTTCTATCTTGTCCATCTTTTAAGAGTGGCAAATACATTTCCCTTTGTCTTTTATTCACATAGCAACTTGATGGGAAGGGTTAGATTAAGAGAAAGTTATTGTGAGGTTGAGAGCTCCATTGAAATTTTAATGCAAGTCTTTTCAATACAACAGTGTTGATGTTTTGGATTACAACTTTTAATCAGCCCCAACCTATGGCTAGAGATAATAAGAGCTGTAGCTAAGACATCACAAAGACTGAGGAAATTTGATAGCTCTGTTACCATGACTTGTCTAAGATATATTACCTGAAAATCTTAATGAAAGATCTTTAATGGTTGGATATTTTCAAGGATTTATTTGGGGTCTTTCCTTTTTCCTAGTTTAAAAAAAATATTTAAGAGCTTTGCTTATTCAATTGTTCGTTTACAAAAAATTCTAGTACATCTCAGCTTAATCTGTTTTACAAGGATATCGTAAAGATAAAATAGAGAGTCAGGCAAGGAAAAGTATGTTCGGTGCCAACTAGTATGTTCGGTGCATCTAGAAGAAGATCCAGATAAAATAAACAGAATCAAATTTTAAAAGAGGATTCTTAGGAGAGGTATTTTATCCTTGCTTCTAAGGGATCAATACTTCAGGGGTATTGATTTTCTATGAAAGCATCTTTACTTGTATGTAATTATTTCTGCTAGATTCTAACTCCATCAAACCAAATGTATCGAGTCTCTGAATCTAGTCCTAAATCTTTTTCCTTTTGGGTCATCGGGCCATGGAGGAGGATTTTGTATTTCCTGACATTGCTAAAATTGGACAGTGCTACTTTCTCAAGTGCGGACTGTCACAGTAAATAGCTCGCAAGCAATTTGCCTCCAGCCTTTGCAATGATGCATCGCTACATTCTCACTCCCTTGTCAGAAACACTGATCTATTTCTGGGAGAAGAAGCTTTGTATCATTGTGAGGGACAACACAAGAAGACAGGAAGTAGTGCCAGAGCCCTCATATGGATGTTAGCATGCATGTGAATAAAATACAATTTCAAAGTGCCTACCAATCTTGGAGAAGGGAGTATTTTTTTACTCTTCTTCAAGCTATCGTACATTTTCAAGTGAGAAGTGGTTCTTAGTTTAAATCAGGGGTCCTTGGTGTTCTCTGAACTTGGTTGTTTTTTTTTTGCAAATGTTTCATTACCCAAATGAGGAAACATCATGATGTTGACTAGTTTGGGTAATGAAATGTCAGGAAGAAAACGATCCAGCTCAGAGAGCACCAAGAACACTTCATTTCAACCCTGAGCTACAATTATTCTCCTTTATCAGTAGCTTAAATCAGCTAGTTGCTCCTACACAAACTGCTGCATTGAAGATATCCATACCCAATCAAATTGTAAATTTTGCCCTGGATTATAATAAGGACGATCCCAAAGGGCTTGCTAGCTTGATTTTTTTTTTTCTAACACTCCAGTCCTATAAATAACCGTAGCTGTGATCTCCGGCAAAAAATAGTGGTAGTGCGATTATCACTGGAGCATTTGTGCTACTTACTTCTTATTTTAAAAAGTTGCAATCTGATGGCATTATGGTAAAATGTATTTAGGAAGCTATATAAGTAAATCTCTTTTATGATATACATTGGTGACATATCATGCTGCCTAAGCTTAGCGTGTTTTACAAGCTTCATGCTGGTGCTGGGTATGAAGTTCCACTGTGATACCTCCTACATGGAGACATTTAATTTACTTTTTGCCTAATGCCTCAGGCAAGCTACTTAGTGGGGTTTGACGTGGTTAATGTTCTGTCTCCCTGATTTTAATTTGTATTATTTTACCCTGTTTTTTTTTAATAAAAGTCAATGAATTCAGCAACTGTTTCTCAACATGGAATTTGAATAGTTTTGTTGTGTTTCATTGGCTTTTCTAGGATCTGTTTTAAGTTTATTTTATAAAGAAAAACAGTATATCTTTTAAAACAATAATATTTACCAGAACATACAAACTTAAGGCTGTATATTTGTGCTGCTATCTTTGTATTAAAGTCAAATCATTCAAATCAAATCATAAAGTGAGTTTCAAAATCACAAGTTTTGAGAGATATGAATTAGGAAAGTATGTACAATGTTTAGATCTCAGTTATTAAGTTTTACTAATACAAAGATGGGTGACTATGAGTTTGTTTGTTTGTTTGTTTGTTTGTTTATTTATTTATTTATTTATTTATTTATTTATTTATTTATTTATTTATCTTTAATCTGCTGCGCCACCAAGGCTCTTGGTGAATGTGGGTATTTCAGTGGAAAGTGTAATTCTCAGAATTCTTAAATAAAATTATAGCAGCAATAGGCAAATGGATCCCTTCCAGGTTTCTTTTTAACTCCTATCAACTCTAGTTAGTAAGCCTGTGACAAGGGAATGTGAGATTCGAATACGTAAGATAGGAAGGCATCGTGTTTCCAGTATTAACATATTATCACTCTGATATGTGCACTTTTGTACTGGACTTCTCTGACTGGCCGACGTGACCTGCTGCAGTCATCCCCAAAATAGCTAAATAGAATTGTAAGAGGTGGCCAAGAAGCTTCTTCAGGTTCTTCCTAAAGCAAAATGTTTTCAAGAACAAAACCAAGAAAGACCAGTTGCCTTTTTGGAAAAGCACCTTTGGGACAAGCATGACTTGGATGATTGAGGCTCTCCATAGACATCATTTCTAGTTCTATTCCATCTCTGTTCAACCAATCAGAAATATGCTCACCTTTTTATATTAATAATAATGTAACCTGAATACAATGCTACCTAGTGCCTGTCATCTTCCTACCTTGGATTGGTTTGGGCACCATTTGGGGGATTTTGCAGAAACTTGAAAACACAGAATTAAAATTGGGGTAACAAAGTATAATAAATGTTCAGAACAGGATAAAAACAAAAATGGGACAATGGGATAACAGAAATAACAATAAGAACAAAATTATCAAAGACCAACTCTCACGTATCTCAATCAAGAACTTTAGTTTTGTATGGGTTCTTCCCATGTTCTGGGCTAAAACTCAGAGGAAGAACCAGGTTCTACAGAAGAACAAACAGGTCATTATTTTGGGGCGCATGGAGCAAAATGGGGTCCTCTTGCCATCTTACCTGATTTCCAGCTCTGTGTTTAAATATTTTCAGGGAGGGCTTATTTTTGGGGGGAGGCTTATTTTAGTGCATGCTTTCCAAAGCCCAATTGGACTTATTATCAGGGGATGTCTTATTTTCGGGGAAACAGGGTATTTGTAGGATTGAATCGTGATTTATGAGGTAGTGCAGAGGTCTTCAAACTTGGCAGCTTTAAGACTTGTGGACTTCAACTCCGAGCCATCCAAACCTTGTTTCCCAGAGCAGGTGCTGTGACAGAGAAGGCAGACTTCCTCGGTCCCACCAGAAGACACTGTTTCATAATAGGAACCCAAAGCATGCTGCTGTGCCATAAACCATGGGACAAACAGAAATCATTGAAGACAGGCAGTTTTGCAGATCAACTGACCCCATGCCATGAAGTACATTGATACTTAAGGCCACCAATCAAAAACTTGTACATAGACATTAGCCATTCTTTCCTCAGATAACCCGGAGTTATCCAACATAGCTGATTTTTTTGCCTAATGTTGAGGTCATCCAATGAAAATATGATTAAAATATGTGAAGCAGGCAAATGAACGTCCTTGTATTGGGACCTAGGAAGTTTTATTTCCTCCTCAGATGAGAACTTACGAGGTTTTTTTTCCTCCTCAGGTCATTTACAAAAAGTTCCAGATTCCTTGTCCACTTCCTGACCAGATCAACGGCACAGGCAACCTAAATTACACCTTGGTTAGCACAAGCAGCTATCAAAATGAACACACTACTGTGCAGGCCATAGAGGAAGACATTTGCTCTTCAAGTTTGTTCACGCTCAAGTCTCAGGTCAGATGAGTGTATTTGTGAGGATACCAGCAGTAATTAATGATATATATTGATCTCCAACCTAGGTACCATCCAAATGTGGGAAAATTCAGCAATGGTAATGCTGATTGTCGATAGGAGTTTTGGCCTAAATTTCAGGAAGTGTCCAAATTAGAGAATAATTATCATACCCTGTTAATTGTGTCAGATGTTTACTGTATTGCTGGCCTTTTATTATTAAATGTTAATGGTTGTTCTAGAGCAGAGGTGTCAAACTCAATTTCATTGAGGGCTGCATCAGGGTTTGACCTCGGGGGGAGGGGGGCGTGGCCAGTCCGACATCACTCCATCAAGGCTCCATTTTGGGCTGCAATGGCCTCCTGCAGCCCTCTGCCAGTGAAACCAGAGTTTGGGAGGGCCACATGTGGACCACCCAAGCTCCGTTTTCACTGGCAGAGGGCTGCAGGCTGCTGTGGCCAAAAATGGAGCCTGGGAGGGCCGTGCATGGTCCTTCTGAGCTCTGTTTTTGCTGGCAGAGACACTGCAGGCTGGTCCTTTGCTGTTTGCAGAGCAGACCCGCGGGCCAGATCTCAGCATCCTGCGGGCCCACAGGCCTTGAATCTGACACCCCTGTTCTAGAGCCAACATGATACAAATAATTTAAACCAATCTTCTCCAGATGACCACGCTAACTGCTGGGGGGGAGGTACGTTGATCTAAACTATAGAGGAACAGTGGTAAAAGGAGAAAGAAAGAAATCAATAGATAGGTGGAAAGAGTAGGAATAAATGTAAACGTGATTGTTGATGAAAGAGTGAAAAAATGGTTTTGGGACAGAAGAGTTAAAAAAGAAGAGGAAAGCAAAGAGGAAGCTTACAAAAGTAGAGAAACAGTTTTGAGGATAAAAACCAAGGTAACACTGAGGAATGAAAGAGGTGGAATATAAAATAGGTAAAGATCTAAAGGGAAACCTGAAAAAAGCTCAGGACCGAAGTGGCATAATCATCCTTTAGTGCAGTGTTCTCCAATCTTTCCGGCTTTGTGGACTGGTGACAGAGGTGGAAGAGAGGTTGGTTCTACATGAATGGTTGGCGAACACACATGTGCGTGCAGCTCCATTTGCACAAGCAGCAGGCACGTGCACTCACTGTTTGCACAAGTGGATCTGTGTGCACATGTGTGCTCACCCACTGCTTCTGTGACTCAGTTCTGAATGGGCCACAGCCCTATAGTGGGCCACTGCTTTAGTGGTTACTCCTGTCTGATGCAGTGAATGGAAGAATGGCCACAATAACATATCTAGATTGGGGTTTGGGGACCTGAGTTTCTGGGAATCACAATTCTGTTAAGAATTTGTCTCCACTTCATTTAAAACAGCATCACTCTTGCAGGCAGAAGCTTCTCTGATATTTCCCCAACATCTCTTTACTCTTTTAACTTTGCAGACAGCCTACACCATCCCTATCATGGCATTTGCTTTTGTGTGTCATCCTGAAGTCCTTCCTATCTACACTGAGTTGAAAAAGTAAGTATGTACATATGTTAATAATACCTCACTGTTGACATCACCGAAGTAGTGTTGCAAGTTGAAGAAACAGCATAGGCATCAGATGACTGCATTTAGAGGATGAATATAAAGATGATGTTTTAGGACATTTGTTCTTTTTCTTTCTCATGCATACACACATTTACTGCACATTGCCTGTAGCAAATTCTGAAGAGCTTCCTTCCATTTCATAGAAAAGACATGCAGCTCTAAGTACAAAAGGCTGAACTGGCTGGTTCTGTTGAGCAAATGTGTCTTTTCTGCCATTCCAGAACATTGATTCTCAGTAGGCAGGTGGACAAATATCTGTTCACAAATGCATAAGAGACCTGATTAGTCAAGAGGGGAGCTTGTATTTTGTGGAGTTGTACAATTCCCAATTGATTGGGAATCAGGGCTATAGTTTTCCACTAGAATTTCATAGCATAGGTTGTGCAACTGAGGTTCATATTAATTTAAAAACCATTAAATCTTAGGATTTTCATCAAATGTTGTCCTCCCTCTCCCCATAATGGACAAGTGATATACATGCCATCTAAACTCCTGTCACTTAACATGTTATATGAACTCACAGGAAGAATGTTCAGGGTTCTTTTAAAAAAAAATACAAAATTGAGTTTCATCAAGCATTTGTATTTTTAAATAATAGCAAGGTGAAAAAGAAATTCAAATGATAACAGTGCACTGCTTTTAATAAATTAAAACCATTTCATGATTAGCCTAAGTCAAATCCTTCTCATTGAGCTTTTGTATGTCTTTTAGCCCAACCAAGAAGAAGATGCAGTGTATCTCCAACATTTCCATCACAGTCATGTATGTTATGTATTTCCTGGCTGCCCTATTTGGTTATCTCACATTTTATGGTAAGTTCCTTTCTATTGCCCTAGGAGTTCATGTATGGCCTGAGGACCACATTCAGCCCATCACTATCCCTTTTGTGACTCCCAGAATTTGGATCTTTTTTAATTTTGAGGGGAGGAGGGTTGTGAGGATATATATTAAGCTTGGTAGAGATTTCAGGCATCCATTTGATCTCTTAAATACCTCTCCAAATACCAGTTTTGGAGTATGTCTTACAAAGACTTGGAGAGCCTTCAAGCCAACAGAAAGTTTGCAATTTATCCCATGTTCTGTGCTTCCTAATTAAATGAAGGAAAGGCAGAAACTGAGGGCAGAAAGTACTGTCTTTTTAAAGCTATAGCCTTCTTCCCTCAAAAACTAACCATTGGAATGCAGTTGCAGGCAGCTACATGTTCTTTGGATGCTCAATTCACTAATGAACTATAAAGTACCAACAGTAGCGATCTTTTCACATTTTGCAAAGCTTGTGTTCTCAGCTGTGCTTTGGACTGGCCTGTCTCATGCATTTCATTAGAGAACCTCCAAAGAAGAATGCTGAATCCTTGCATTGTATCCTGTACAAAGACATAATAGTACATCAATTTTTCCTTGTTGTGCAATATAATGACTTACATGTTCATTTGAGAAAACTGTAATTAGCGTTTTACAAAGTTGCCCATGCCACCAGCCATATGATTGCAGCCTCCAGGAACAAAAAACACCTCTACAGTCTTCAATTATATTTTTTTTTAAAAAAAAAATTTGGGCGGGCTGTACAAAGAAAGTCCTTGTTATATATTTAGCCTGATCAATGCTGCTATTCTGTTCTTGGCTGTCTCCTACAGGGCAGGTAGAATCAGAGCTGCTTCACACCTACAGCCGAGTAGACTCACTTGATGTGCTGATCTTGTGTGTGCGAGTAGCTGTGTTGATTGCTGTGACACTCACAGTGCCCATTGTTCTCTTCCCGGTGAGTTACACTGTCAGAAAACTGTCAGAAGGAAACTAAATGTGATTTTGTGTTGTGTGCGTCTATGTTTTTTAAACTGGAATCTCGATCTAAATTTTAATCCCTATCTTGCATGAATTCTTGATGTCTATTTTTTGTAACTGAAAGAAGAATAAAAAATCAAGACCGCCTAGGCTGTAAACCATTAAAATCATTGTGGTTTACAGTGGTGCCTTGGTTAATTTTAATTGGTTCTGGCAGGCGCAATGTATACCAAAAACGAAGAGTACCAAACAAAATTTTCCCATAAGGAGTAACGTAGTAAATCACAAGGCAGCCAACACCAACAAGTTCTAGCTTGTGAGTTCAGTACCAAATAAATGATGAATGTCGGGATAAATTTTTCATATGCCAAATTCAATGAGTTTCAAAGCTGCTGTTGTTCAAAACTATAACACCCCTGCGATAGATACAAACGGGAGAATATACAAGATCTAAGCACGGGTAGATGATTAAGATGGAGTTATAGTCATAGCTGTTATAGTCCACCAAATTAGAAATTGGGACTGAAGTAAAAAATTAAGCCATTAGATCAGAAGTCCATTCAATTGGGCAAAAGGATAAATTCAAGTAGCTGTGATAAAGTGGTACAGGAGTCAAGACAGACCTAAAATATGTGCAGTGAAGAACTCTGCCATGTTTCTAAAAGGTGAACCTGACTCAGGGGTGAAATCCAGCAGGTTCTGACAGGTTCTGGAGAACCAGCAGCAGAAAACTTGAGTTGTTCAGAGAACCAGCAAATACTACCTCTGCCTGGCCCCAGAATGGGGTGGGAATGGAGATTTTGCAATATTGTTCTCCCAGGAGTGGGGAGGGAATAGGGATTTTGCAGTATCCTTCCCCTGGAGCGGGAATGGAGATTTTGCAATATCTTTCCCCTGCCACACCCACCAAGCCACACCCACAGAACTGGTAGTAAAAAAAATGGGATTTCATCACTGACCTGACTACTTTTTTTTTCTTCAGGTGCGCCGTGCAATCCAGCAGATGCTTTTTCCAGACAAGGATTTCAGCTGGATTCGACACATTATCATTGCTTTTCTGCTACTGACATCTATTAATTTGCTGGTTATTTTTGCTCCCTCCATCTTGGGAATCTTTGGCTTAATTGGTAAGTCTTTCATTCTAGGAATGTTTTCCTAGATTTGTTTAAAGATTTTAAACAGATACTTTTTATTAAGGATTTTAACAATATTAAAAGATAATGTAAACTAATACCAAAAAGAAAAAAGTAAAGAAAGGCAAAAAAGCAAAAGAAAGTGAGAGTGACAAGAAATATAATAAAATAAAATAAAATATAAAATAAAAAGGAAGGGAGGGAGGAAGGGAGGGAAGGGAAGATATGTAAGAAATTACTGATGTCAAACTATTACCACTACGTGACATGGATTCTGCATTTTGGCAAAATATCTACTATGGGTATTGGTTATGGATATGGATAAAACCATTTATATTTTGAAAAATGTTTTTGAAAAGTATTTCTAATACACAAGGGAGAGTCAAAGTTTTTCCCTAAATAAACAAATTCCTAATAATAGAAATTGCATTAGGACAATAATTATTCCATACTTCTTTGAGAGCGTCCATGGGACTCCTTGAGCTGGTGCCTCAGTGTTCTGTTTTTCCAGGATCAAGGCCATCTTATTAAACCTCTTTGTTTCCCATGTAATTCCAAAGGGTTCTTCTTTGTTGTTTTTACTCCTAGCCACTCATCAGTTGCTTTTTTCCCTTGCTGATTTTTAACTCAAACAGTATCCTTGGAGGAAAATCAATAGTTGGTCTGGACTCTGCCAGGGGTGAGGGGCAAGGCTGGAGATCCTGTTGTCAGAGCTTGTCATGTTTTCCCAAAAATATATTAGTGAAGAAAAGTGAAGCCCAGGGTGTTTCATTTTCTGAAGATCCTAAACCTGTTCTCTGTTGGACTCTCCCAGGTGCCACCTCAGCTCCTTGCCTGATATTCATCTTCCCAGCAATATTCTACATCCGGATCATGCCCAAGGACAAGGAACCTATGACATCCCTTCCCAAGATCCTGGTATGTAACAGTCCACAGTCCACAGTCTAACAGTCCACTTTGGCTACTTCAGTTATTCATGAAGAGTCCAAAGGGATGGATTACTGGATGAGAAAAAATGGTTTTCTGCTTTAGAGAATCCATCTGATAGTGAAACAGTATTTCCAAGCAGTATTTATTTGGCAAGGGGTAAGGAGAACGTGCCCAGCATGTCCTGCATGTTATCTATGGAAGTTATCATAGTTTTTGGAATTCAAACTGAATGCATGGTTTATAATTTATCATTATAAATATCAGTGTCATCATCATTTGTGCCATATGGGGATGTGCAATATATCTTTATTCAAAAGGTGCTATTAAGAAGAGAGCTGGTCTGGAGCAGAACCACAATTTTCAAGGAAGGCACGAGTCTTTCCTCCCTAGTTGCAGTGCTACTCAGCCATAAAGGTTGCGTGATTCATTTTTGGAGGGTGGGAATTTATGTGAAGTATAGAAATACACAGTTGTAGGAGCATGCTTTGTTATGAATCAGTTGCCAGCCCATTTCTATTGCACTACAACTGGCACAATTTAAAACCAGCTCTCGACTTTAGATGTCTAGATTCTTCTCCTTGCTCCAGTTGTTGGGAGAGGAGAACGACACACATTCATATGCTTCTGCTTCCAGATTTGGGGGTTCCTTTCTGCGAGTGACACTCTCCTTCCCTCCTATCTCTTCTCCCTGCAGGCATCCCTCTTTGCGTGCCTCGGTGTGCTCTTCATGATCATGAGCCTCAGCTTCATCATCATCGACTGGATGTCAGGTGGCCTAAAGAGTGGAGGCAGCCACTAGGCGACATTTGGAGCCCTGTGATGCACAACAAAGCCTTGGGAAACTCAACTGGCTTGGATCCATTTCCTGCCCCTGCCCTGTGTTAGTACTGTATCATTTTTTCATCCCTGGTTACATTCTGAGCCACGGGTGCTATTCCAGTATGAAATCCTCACATTCACACTGAGCCAGAAGTGCTGCAGGCTGGACTAGACCAGAAGTCAATCTCTTACTTTCTCTGGGCATTTGATTTTCTCTCAAAGTCTGGGATTGGCCAGGCTAACAGTAGTCTAAATGAGCACATAAACTGGAAAAATAAGCCCATTTCAAGGGAAAGGGAGGGGAGGCTGCTATGATACACAGTATATCTTCAGTTCTATATGTCCAGTCCAGCTGGCCCACACTGAGGGGACTCAAAAGTCAGCAGGACCAGAAGAAAATGGAGCAACTGTGCTAAATAACTTGGATGTAGGGCTCTCACTTGATGTTCACTACTGAATGGTTGACTTGGGCCAAGCTTTATATTATACGAATATTACACTGAGGCTACAGAATGAAAAGTGAAGGCTTTTTAAAGCTTGAAAGGGTTTAAGAAAGAAAAAATATTATTTTCTTTTTAAAAGAATCTTATTGGTCACAATCCCAGCTCCAACTACAGATCCTCGATCCTCCTCAAATGTCACTTGGCAGGCCTGACTTTTCTCTCTCTCCCTGACACTGGTTCAGTTTCCTTGTCTGCCCTCTGCAATGAACTCCTTGCCACTTTTTAGGTAGCTGTAAGACTTAGAGTGGGAGGCAGGTTAATGGGGACATATTGGGAAACTACAAGCCCTCTGAATTACCAGTTGTGATGGGGTGAGATTTGCACTGGTTTCCAAGGATCCATTTACATGTTCTGAATTATCCTGAGGTATTTGAAGCAGAGAAAGATGGTGGCACTGGAAATTGGGCAATGTAGCTCTCTCTTCTTATATGGAACTGAGCTTTAGTTGGTTCTGTTGTTCATATCTTCAAAACCTAACTTCTGTTTGTTTGTTCCACTGGGAAGCAATAATCACAGTTTTAAGATTCTATGTTAATTGGACTCTTATCTTAAAAAATTATTGATCCCTTGATGCTACATAAATGGACCACGCTGCCTGGGGAATTCTGGGAGATGCAATCCTAAAACTTTTAGATGACATCGTATATGGGAAGGCTAGCTTTCAGGATTCATCTGTGGTTTAAAACATGAAATTATAAGGCCTTGAACAGAAAAATATATGTCATCTGAATAATGGATGACATATAGCAAGCAGGATTTTATGAAGCTAAGATGATTTTAGAATGTTTAAACTCTGGAAAACTTCAATGAAAAACATGGTAATCAAAACTGATATGACATTCCAAGACTGGAAAATTCAATTTTTCCTCCCTGTTATTAATAACTGTTTTACATTGTAACTAGAGCCTAGTCCTTGCAACAGGGGAACAAAAATGCAATAGGTTCTTTCTAAGAAGATTTGAACGACGATCATGAGGCTAGTTGTAGTGCTGCATCGGTAACTTGTGAAAATATTTTGAAGCTTTAGGGATACTCTGATAGTTCCCAGGTATAAACAGTCATCTCTAGTTTGAATGTATATTATATTTAGTACTTAGCCCTAATATATAATCCTTATTATGCAACAAGAAGCAGATAACATTTGCAAAATTGTCCTACCCTTCTGTCATAATCCTGAAGAACATTTTTCATACCTTTCAACATTAATCAGATAATATTAGCTCCTCAGGAAGCAATGAACTACTCATTAACAATACTAAGCAAATGAAATGGAATACATTTCTTCCCTGTTGCCCTATAGCTAGCAGTACAAATCAAACTCTGGACGAAGTTTTAAAGATGCACTTTCTGCCCTGGATTACCAAAACATGCTTTTTGTGTTGTACAAATCTGATCACACCATGCAGAACATTTCAGAATTTAGTCAGTAGCAGCACTTTTCCTCCCAATATTGATCTATATTGGATCAAGAAACTCAGCATTCCCGCATCGTATTTTCAAACTATAAGCGCTCTCCCATAGTGTACCAATTCATTGTGTTTATAAAGGTACCACAATGATGGAATAGGTATCTCAGAGCAGGTGCCTCAGCTTTCCATTCCATGTTGGATGTTCGGATATGCAGCTAAGGTTAATCAGATAGCTGTGTTTCTGGGAATACAATCTCAGACTGAAATAAGGTGCTTGAAGGAATGCCTGAGATGGAAAACACTGGACCTCTTGTGTTAGAACACTTTGGCACTGAAAGCTTTCTTCTGCTATTACCTATGCACAGCAGCACTTCATGTAGGCCCTGTATGGGGTACAGTACCAAAATCCCTTACTTTCTATGCACATCCACTTTCTGCGCACTTTCAGCAATAATGTTTCTGCCATCCCTGGAGTAACTGGAACAGGATTGCAGGGTGGGGGATAACCACGTGTCACAAAACTATGTTAGATTATAGCATTCACTCAGTTAATGTGACATATTGAAGTGGCTTGTCAGTTCTAACGTCACAGTACATAAAAGGCACGAGTTGAAGCTTTACTGCCCTCTGCCGTAGCTTGTGACTCTTGCAGCTTCCAATAATTTGCTCCTTGGAAAGCTAGTGACTTTATTCTTCTTTTAATTTTCTCAATGACTGATTCATACACAAAAATGTTCCAAAATGGGATACATTGCAAACTGAACTTGAGGGGTATAACTAAGCAAGTCAAATCTTCAGAATAAATGAATGTTGCATCAGGAACAAGCTATTTTCACTCTAAAATCCTGGTCTAAGTCCAGCTGAGGACATGGACAACAATTCTTCCCTGCTCCTGCCCTCGCATTAGCAAATTCCCAAAGTCCAATTGTTCTTGGTGACATTTGAATAGTGGAGTAATTATTTCTACACTGAAGTTGGTGCAGCAAGACCTGCACTAAACACTAAACCTCTTCTGCATTATTTCCATGTAACAACAACAACAACAACAACAAAAAGAGCAGGTGAATCACACCTGTGATCCTAAACAAATACATTTCCTTCAAATAGCTGAAACTCATTTCCAAGTGACTGTCTAAGAATGTGGTCTGAAGAGAAGAACAAAAAATAATCCCCATATTCATCCAGACTGTATGTGGAGTTCTGAATCATTTAGTTCAATCTCAGTCATATTTTATGTTTTCCCTCTATGTTTATCATCTTCAACCTTCCGCCCAACCTTACAAAAATCATTTTTAAAAAGCCTCATTCGTTTATATATTGTATCCTATGAATTTTATGGTTGGATTGTTGTTTAAACTAATTTTTAAATCAATCAGTAATTATTTCTAGGGATTAATAACTATAATGCACATAATAAGAAACATGTATTTTTGTATTGGGGTGGTGGCTGGTCAATTTGCTTTTTATAAATAATGTATATAAGAGTAGATCTTTTTTAATGTATTTGTTGTTGCGTTCACTAACTATGTATAGTGTACATATGTTATGTCCTCATTAAAGAGGGTTTGGATCCCAGAAGTCTTGTCTGAGCTACAGAGAAAACTTACTACCAGTGTGAAACTCAGGGTAGCAGGAGCTGTTTCTAAAGCTTGGTGTCCAGTTACAAGAGCCATGATGAGAACATGATACAGACTACATCTGCAGTTACAAACATTTGGCTTAAGTTGTTTTATATGATCTGCTTCTTAAGCCCAAACAGGATGGAAGTCAGCTTGAAACTTCTGGCTGATTTCTGATATTGATGGAGAATAACAGAAAATCGATAATTTAGCTGCATTGCCTTAAGTAACTGCTGTCTCACAGAAGCATCGTGTGATGGATGCTTCTCAAACCAGAAGAGGGGGTGGAATGGGGAAACATGAGATAGTGACACAGCATAAATTCCACCTTAATTATGCTAGTTGTTAATTGAACCAGGGAATTGTTTTAATGGTCTTTTAAGATTAATGTCAAGCCCTGCGAGGTAGGCAAACTATGAACAGCTTGGGTTTCTGGAAAAATCTTTATTGTTAGTAGGATAAAGTAAAGAATCTTGAAAATCTGAAAATTGCAAGGAAGGAGCAAAAGAAATGTGGCAGCCCAATGGCTTAATTTCCAAGAGACCATTCTTGTGGCATGCTAGGTACTCCGAAAAGGTTACTAGTTACTTATTAGTCCCTGTTGCCAATTGACCATTTGTTTAACCTCTTCAGGTCATTCTCAATGTTAGGCAACATTAACTGTCTTTTATGTATTTTAATATTTATTTATTTTCTTTAACTTAGACTCGAGCTAGAGATAAGGTTCCAATGTTAGTTTGCAACCAGACAAAGATTGGTTGTTGGGGATGTCTGCACCAATTGAGGACTAAAAGACCTACTGTTATCAGCAAAATGACTGGATAGAAATGGAAGAGAAAAAATAAAATAAAGAGGTGCATTGACTGATGCAAGCAATCATGCGGAATCTCAAGGGCTCTTTCTCCTTTCTTTTCATTTCCAAACCCACAGACGTTTCGGAAGGGGTAGCCTACATCTGCCCTTCTAGTGTGCAAACAGTAAGCAAATTGTGCTGCCTCACTCAACGTAGGTTAAACATCAGTATCTCAGTCTCTGTGTACATTGTACAACATGCTTAAGCAGATAAATTAAGGATTTAAAGGCATAGCATAGCTTGGTTAGCATTAACCTTGGGCTTTTGGTTTTTGTGACTTGAGTGTTATGCAAACCCAGTCAACTGGTTCAATTACGGTGTGATGTGTGCAAAACCCTGAAAACTAGTTAATTCAATAACCAGGTTCAGCATGTTGTATGAGCATGACTTATGTGTCATAAGATATACAACACAGAAATTTACTTCTGAAGAAAAAGGACAAAACCTTTATCCAAAGAACACTGGGTGTGTCTGCTTTCCCCCAAAGATGGTGCAGGCATGACATCAGTCCTAACCTCTCTCTGTATCCCTGTTCCTTTTGTCTCTGTGTTCCAAGTTACAAAGCAATAGGAGAACTTGTCTGAAAGAGCCTATTTCTAGAACAGTTTTAAATTACATGTAGAAATTAGATCTATATTTGGAAATGAAACAAATCTTTTAAAACAATAATAAAGAAAACATGAAACCTTTTCCTGTATATGGATCTTTGTGTCTGTGATTGAAAATCCAACATTTGAGAGCCAGATTAGGGGTCTCTACTTAGAAAAAGAATGTAGGCAAATTAAAACCAAAGTATACATATAACAAAAGGCACAGGCATCTCAAATTACTTAATTCAGTAGGACTTCCATTTTTGGAAGCAACTGCTGAAGATTGAAACCAAAATGTCATTTCTGGATCCTCTTTGTGCTCTGATTAATTCCTACCATTATTAAATTGCATCGGACTATACAAAGATACAGTCTATCTTGTCTAGAATTCTATCCTAAAGATTCAAAATTGCTGGACATCAGTCCAAGAACACTTTTATTTCTATTTTACTGGTCTTGAGTGCTTTAGATTCTATGATATATACAGGCACTGCGGGGTCAATATGACTTGGCATATTATTTAGCAGCAATCATTAAATAAAGATGATTTCTCACAAGTTTTTATGTTTTTTCCTCTTTCTGCCACAGAAAGTCTATTTTAGAGAATGATAGTCAGTGTGAACAAATTCATAACTTAGGTTAAATCCCCAAAGTTGAAGTATTAACAAAAGCTAGTAAGCTTTCCTAGGGTCCACATGAGATGAGTGACATTTAGTGTGCAATTTGAAAAAATTTATACCGCCATTGGCTACTACATGATCATAATGCTGCATCTTTACCCAATATTGGGTAAAGGCCAGAGATATTAACTTAAAAAACAGATCATGAGATGACTGCTAAGACCAGTGCAAAACAAAACAAAACCAAGCATCTCTGAAGTGTTATTTTACCTATATTTTTGTGTCAAGGGTGTTTGGCTCCGTAAAAGCACTTTGCAGCTTGATAGCACTTTATTCTCTTGATGTAGCTGGTACAACTTTGAAAGTACAATGCAAATGGCTTTGTTTGAGGGTGTGTGTGTGTGTCTATGAGTGGGTGTGTTTTGTTTTGCCCTGGACCTCTCAAAATGAGGATGATCTACCAAAATGAAGACAAATAATGATAGGGGAAGATGTGATTTAACAGAGGCTGAAAGTTGGCCAGACAAATGTAGCAGTTGAATTAAGAAGCTTTAAACTAGTCTCATCTTTATTCTCCCCAATGAACAAAAATCAATGGGTGGAGATTGCTTAAAATTAGGAGATACCACCAAATTGCGAGAGTGACTTAGCAAGTGAGCCCTCTATGTCAAGAGATGATTGGTGCTTTCACCTGAAGGTTATTATGGGAGGATGTAACAATAAATCCTGCTTTGCAGAACCAAAGCTTAATCTCTGTGAGGGCTGCATTAAAAAAAAATCTTTAAAAATGCTTTACCTTCCAGTTACCATGAGCTGCCTGGAAATATGCACAAACAAAATCAAAGGAAACAGTTCATCCTGGACTTTTCACAAGACACAATGAAACTCTGGTTCATAAACAGTTAACCTGTTTAACTAGTCTAGGGTGAAAATTTCATATAACTGATAATTTAAGAAGAATTAGATAAATGTCAGTCTTGCATTGTACTGTAGTATTCTTAGGAATAAAATGACACTTCATGTCCAGTGTTCCAGTGTCCTCTCTGGTCTGCTCCCTTATAGGGTGCCGAAGAAGCAGAGGCGCATTCTGATTGGCTGACCATCTGACAGCTCAGTATAAAAGAGTTGTCAGACGGGACCACCGCAGCTGCTGTTGTCAGCTGTTGTTAGCTGAGCAGCCACCGGTTAACTATCTCTGTTAGCCTTTGAATTAAGTCTCACCTCAGTCTGTCCACTACTGTTCACAGTACTGAACAACTAGCGACAAAGGTCGGATTCTGGGACTGAGGCACTAG
The DNA here is from genome assembly GCA_030761175.1 of Masticophis lateralis. Taxonomy (NCBI): domain Eukaryota; kingdom Metazoa; phylum Chordata; class Lepidosauria; order Squamata; family Colubridae; genus Masticophis; species Masticophis lateralis. The sequence continues at coordinate 74,159,719 of JAUDYJ010000002.1, forward strand.
ACACAAGCTGGTCCCTTAAAAAAGCTGTCACAAAACCGAGCTGAAGTTGAGCACGATGAGAGGTCGTGCTACCTCACAAACTGCCAAGAAGCCACCGTCTGAGGCGCCCTGGCCAGAAGATGGCTGTGCTACAAGTTTTTGCTGCCTTTAACCCACTTTCCAAAACGTGGGACACATACATAGACAAATTTGAGTGTTTCTTGTTAGCCAACGATTATGCTAGCATCTCAAGTGACAGGAAAGAGGCATATTTTTTATCGTTTTGCGGCACTGAGCTGTTTGAGATGGCAAGGAACTTGATGGCACCTCAAAAGGTACATTCCGTACCATGGGAGATATTAATGGCCAAATTAAGGGGCTATTATTCACCAATGCCCTCAAGAATTGCCCACAGGAATGCCTTTTACCATAAAAATCAGAAAGAAGGCAAATCCATCAATCAGTACTTATTGGTGCTTAGAGCTGCAGCACTCTATTTTGAATTTATAAACCTTGATAATTACTTGCTGGATAGACTAGTCTCGGGAATACGAGACCTCCGCCTACAGTGCCACTTACTGGCCAAGACGGAGATTACATTACAAACAGCACTTGATGAAGCCCGTGCTTCAGAGCTGTCAAATAAATCAGACAGACTGAGGCGAGACTTAATTCAAAGGGTAACAGGTTTATTTAAGGCTAACAGAGATAGCTAACTGGTGGCTGCTCAGCTAACAACAACAGCTGAGATGCTCCCATCTGACAGCTCTTTTATACTGAGCTGTCAGTCAGCCAATCAGAATGTGTATCCGCTTCTTCAGCACCTGATAGGGGAGCGAACCAGAGAGGAGACTGGAACACAGCACTCCTTTCCATCTAGTCTTGAAGGTAGGCAGGGTGGTGCTGGGTCTGCCCAGATCTGTGCAGTTCTGCCCTGGCTGGCGAAGGGAGAGGTTGGTTAACGGTAGCTTCCGGAACTACCAGAGACTGCAAAGTTCCTTCAATTGGAGTCGATGGTGCTGGAACAACTGAACATCTATTAAGTCTGTAACTATGTTCCACAACCCCATGTTATGGTGCTGATTTATGATACAGGTACAATATATACCTACACTGAAATAACCAGGTATGCTTTCTGATGCAAATGAAAATGAAGATTTTCATTTCAATTTTCAAGGCCACTTTTGTAAAAAGTGTGTTTGGAAATCAAAACATAGGAAGCTGCCTTCCCCTGTAATCAAGATAATTTATTTTTCAGTCAAAACTGACTGGCAGAAGTTCCCTGAAAAAGACAATCAGGAGTTTCTCCAGTCCCATTTTCCAACCTGGGATTGTTCTTGGATTCTGAGGCTGAGCTATGACATTCAAATGAGAAAATATTTGAAATTTCTTCTCATCACAGCTTTTGTTTCTTGCCTGTTCCAGTGTATATCCCCATCTCCCGACCTTAGCTTGCAATTATTATGAACACACTTCCATGTATCAAGTTTCAAGCAGTCTTTCATGACCCACTTGGCTCATGCAAAAGGTTACAGATGGAGGCAACATCTATACTTGTCCTAAGTAATAGACCTCGGATTTATAAAATGGTATTTCAATGCTTAAAAGAGAATACATAAAACATCAAACAAGCAAGGAGAAATGGAGGAGGAGCAGGAGGAGGAGGAGGAAAAAAGTATCTACAGTCATAAGGATCTTTCTGTTACTCTTATGCACAGTTTCTTAAATGCAATGAACGGCTCAAATTTTCTATAACCATAATCTGAGCTCATGCACTACACATGCACCAAGAACTTCCATTTGGCTGTTAATTTTATTTAAAGTAACTGAATAAAATTAAATAGTCATACAGCAAAGTAGTGTAAAGAAGGCACCATCTGAGCAGTCTTTCTTCTCCAAAATTAATTGTAAGAAGCTATGTAGGGCCCCATAAACTTCCTTTAAAAAAAGCATCTGTACCAGAGGTGGGTTGCTCCTGGTTCCCACCGGATCACAAGAACTTGTAGTAAAAAAATTTAATAGTTCGGAGAACCGGTAATAAGACTGGCTGGCCACACCCCCGAACTGGTTCCCGGCCCGGTCGCCATTCGTTTACCCCGCCCACTCCCAATCTATTGCTGCTTCCTGGGTCCCAGCTGATGGCTAGCGGGAAAAAAACTGTTTAAACTCTTGCCAAGGGGCTTCAAAGGCCCGCCTTACAGCTGATCAGTGTGAAAGAAAACAAATGAGTAGACAGGTGCCTGCAAAAATAGAAAAAAACAGTCCCTTTCAGCTTCAGGTTAATTACCACAAGTTGATTAGATCAGCGTCCTGACTCTCAGCTGATTGGCTCTCAGCTGTTTTGCTCAGGCTCTGTAGCTGCAAAGAGAGCTGGACCAGTTTTTTTTCCCCTAGCTATGCTTAAAAGCAAAACTGAAAATAAAGCAAGGTCTTTGCTGCAACGTGACAAAATGAGGCAGAGAGATTTCTTTTTCTTTTTCCTCACCAAAAAAGGTAGCTGCAAAACTGCAAACATACAGGGCAAAAGAGGAGAGTTCAAGATTTTAAAACATAAAAGAAAAAAAGCTCTATTTAACTAGGGAATTGTAATACTTGAGGTACTATTAATTGTATATTGTGTTGAAAGCAGAAATGGTTAAGTTGTGGTTTGGAGGAATATATGGGGGAAATTATTTGGTTTATTATTATTGATAAATATTGTTAGGGTCAGCCTGAGCTTACTCCTAACTGTTGGTCAGGCAATATATCTGTTACTTTAAGAAACAACTGAGCCAAGTAATCAGGGTTTGCTGAACCCTGTAATTAGGCTACAGTGCATAAATAAGCAGGGCAGAGAAGCGTTCTTTCCTTCTTGTTCCTGATTGTTGCTTCCTGCGTCTTCCTGCTGCTGGTGTTTGACTGGATCATTATATGGTACTGTATACCAAGAATTTACTAAAGTCTGTTTGCTTTGGTAAGGGAGGATTCCTACTGGACTGATATTACTGTTTATGACCTTGGACTGTTTTACCTACACCGAGACTGCATCTTATCTTGTATATAAAGTATTTTTTTCTCACACGAGCTGTACGTTTATCTCCTTCCCTGTGTGTTTATGCTCTGCTAGTTGCACAAGCAACAAATACTTTTTACACACACCCTAACATTGGTTATGGGCCCAGAACGTTCCAGGACTCTTTAATTTGTTTTTGTGGAAGTGAGAAGTGCAGGCAGTGGGTGTAGTAATCAAGATGATGGCTTTTGAGCAAGGTACAAGTTATTCTACCATAACCCGGTTGGATGGTACAAACTATGTTACCTGGTCCACAAAATGCTGTCTACTTTTGCGAAAAGAAGGACTGTGGGACATGGTTAATAATCCACCGGACATAACTGCATTGAATGCTGCTGACGAAGAAGATGCCAAAAAGATAGCGAAGTTTCACAGGGACAACGAGCGTGCTTTATGCATCATTGGCCTGACACTGGGAGACCAGCAACTCGTCCATTTCTGGGGCGAAGAGTCTGCTGCGAGGTGTTGGACAAAGCTAAAGAAGCTCTACGTTCGGAGGAATTAATTGATTTGTAAGAAATTGGATTGCATGGAAATAATTGGAATATCCATGTTCATATTGATTAATATACAAAAAAGATAGTTATATAACTAATTGATTTATATTAAAATGGTGAATTTGTATTAAACAACTGTAATATTACATAATTAACCAATGTGAGGATGGATATAAAAATAGATGACAATCGGAAGGGGTATAATATAGAATAGAAGGGAAAAATTGAATTTGACTAAGATTAGAGATGAGGATGAAGGGTAATATTGTTTTTTTAAAAACAGACGAGGAATAAATATGGCAAAAAGGAAATATAGAAATTGTAAATTTAATTGAAATGACTAAACACTGTTTAAATTTGTGAACCGGCCAAATACTCTTTTCTAAGAAAACACATTGTATGTTTGTATGTATGTTTCTAATTATTGCTATTTATTCATATTTGTTCTCTTTTATTCTTTAAAGTTTAACAATTCATTCTGTATCTTAATATCTTTATATTTGTTTGGGATTGGCTTTCTTCCCTTTCATCTTTTTTATTGTACAGCAATTTTTCTCCTCAAATCTACCATCTTTCTTTTCTTTCCTTCTTACTTTCTCTCCCCCCCTCTTCTTCTCCTCCCTACTTCCTTTCTCCTTCTCCTCCTCTCTTCCTCCCTATCTTACCCTCACTCCTACTCTAATTTCCCTTCCCTTCCTTCATCCCTCTCTATTGCTGTATCCTTTTATGCATATGGACTACTCAGAGGGCTGAAAAAGTTATTTTTGACTGGTCCTCAAACTTAAGACTGTCCTCACATTTTACGTTTTTGCCCTATCTTGTCACCATAGTGAAGAGAAGCAGTTGTGAAATGAGTGACATGGTTGTTAAGAATGCTGCAATGGGCATAAATGATGACCAGTCATAAGTGCGAAGACTGGTCAAAAGTGCAAGGACCTGACAGAAATCACTTTTTTCAGCCCTCTGAATAGTCCTTTTGAGCATATGGACTACTCAGAGGGCTGAAAAAGTTATTTTTGACTGGTCCTCGCACTTTTGACCAGTCTTCAAACTTACGATTGTCCTCACATTTTTTGTTTTTTGCCCTATCTTATCACCATGGTGAAGAGAAGCAGTTGTGAAATGAATGACATGGTTGTTAAGAATGCTGCATAGGCATAAATGTGAGGATGGTCGTAAGTGTGAGGACCAGTCATAAGTGCGAGGACCTGTCAGAAATGACTTTTTTCAGCCCTCTGAGTAGTCCCTATACACATAGCCATGCCCACCCTGTCACATGACCTCCAAGCCACACCACAAAATAAGCCACGCCCACAGAACCGGTAGTAAAAAATTTTAGAAGCCACCCCTGATCTGTACCCCAATATTTTTTTAGAAAGTGGGTCAATTTCCTGAAGAAAAAAAAGAATGAAGATACATTGTGTGAGAAGGAACATTTGGTCAAGCTTAGAAGACAATGGTGAGTAAATGGTAAATGGGTATTTTCTGACTGGTTTTGCCTCCCATAGCAACACTTTTGTGAATTAGCCCTTCTACTGCAGTTACTTCTGGGAAAATGCCCACAATCACTTCTCAAAATTGCAGAGATATGCACCTGCCTAAAGATATCCCTGAAACCTGCCTAAAGTAGCTGAGTTCCTGTTGTAAGCATCAAAGAAAATAAAGTTTTTCAAAAGAGCTGACAATCAGCAACTATTTGCTAACTCTGTCTCTGCAGGAACAAGCTCAGTAAACTTGGCATCTTCTTCTCTTTAGAAATCCGGCCCTAAAAATAGATTGATGAAATATTCATTTATCTGACATGTAGGTGGCACCAATGCTCCATTTCAGTTCCAGCAGAAATGCTTTGTTGTTTCTTTCATTAATCACTTCACATACAATGTTACAAGAAGTCTCTTCTGAGGAATGATTGTATAGATTGTTATAGGAAGGTATGCTTCATCAGGCATTTTGAAGGGTTGGATTATTTTTATTTTATTTTATTTTGCAGTTGGGAGCATCCTTTAAATACTGTGCTTGATGGTTCAAGAGTGTAGGAAAGCAAGGCATTAACACCTTGCAAAATGCAAATGGACAATTTTGTAGAGTTTCACCATTTTCTGAGGGAAATTGGTTTTGGATGATGATGATGATGTTCTGTTTTAGGTAAGTTTTGACCTATTCAAAAGCTTAATGCATCCTCCCCTCATTTTGTTTCTCACCAAATTTCCAGTAGGAAATTGTGTCACCACTGATTTTTCTATGGCTTGTTGCCAAATTTCATTGACAAAAATGGGGAAGGTGGTACAATGCCAAACAAGTTTTCTACCTCTGCTTTTAAGGTAAGCATCAACACTTTGAATGGGAGACAATTGCAAATAAGCAACCAAATTACTTTGCTTAGAACCTGGGTGTCAAACTGGTAGCCCATGGGCCAGATGCATCATGAGCAGGCCACCCCAACTCCAGCTCCACAAAGGCAAAAAAGTTGTGATGTGTCACATGACGTCATGAGATGCGATCAAGTTTGACACCCGTGGCTTAGAAAAAAGCGAATATATATATCATGCAGTGTTGGACTGGAAGGACCAGGTCGAAGTCATCACTGAGCCACAGATTTCAGTGAATAGCAGCCCAGAAATTTTTTCAACCTAATCCTTTTTTGACTGACCTGAGCCTGAGATCGCGGGCTGAGAGAGGGGGACTGGTCCAAAGTCACCCAGCCAGTATTCATGTCTAAGGCAGGACTACAACTCAAAGTCTCCTGGTTTCTAGTCTGTTGCTTTTACCACTAGACCAAACTGGTTCTCACAAGCTAACTTACTGACTACTGTGGGGAAAAAAATGAAGGGAAACCCTTCTCATATACAACTCCGACTGCAAAGGAAAAAGACAAGATATCATTTACCTGTTCCATGTGAATAACAGTAAAAAGGAGTTTTGTTTCTATTTCATGCTTGTGAGCGTTTGGCCATTGTGAAGAACAAAATGCTGGATTAAGATGGGCCTTGACATGATATATAGTAGGGCTTATGTTTATAAATGTAATAATAATATGTTTATTTATGTTTATAAATATAATAAGTAAAAGCAAAATGTCATTTTATTTATAAATCAGCGCATACTTCTAATTGACAATTATAATACAGGAAACTGTTTGCATGTCCATTTAACCAGACAGACCAATCCATCCAATGGTGTGGAGTGTTTACCAGAGCAGGTGTATCATAAACAGGCATCCTTCTCAGGAAAACCATGAGTGAAAAATCAGCTAAAGCTTATAAAAGATGTTCTAAGAAGATCTAAAGGATGATCTAACACTATCCACAGTGCCTTTGAACTTCACGATTCAATTTCACAGTATGGATTGTCATCCAGCTTATTTCAAAGTTTAGTCAGAGGTTTGGGTGCCAAAAAGAAATAGAACTATGTGTCATTCTGATACTGAGGACATCTTTTTCAAGGCACTTAGCTAATTTCTCTCAATAGATTTTAAAAAGGAGAAGGGTGAAAGATTGCGGAGCTCACATGCCATCAGGCTGAGCAGAAATAACCTGCAATACAAGCGGAATTGCTACATCTCTGAATCTTCAGCTTCATCTCACAAAGAAGGTCCAGCAAGATTAACAGTATCAAAAGTTGTGAATGGTGAAATCAAACATACTACCTCCTTATTTCAACCAACAAAAATCAAGAGTTAACCCAGCTTGTTATTGTGTCAAACCTTAGGCTAAATCCACAATGAATGGATCTAGATAATTTATTTCTTCTAATGAAGCTTGGAGTCGACTCATCATCCTCCATGTATAAATTGGTCTTGAACATGGACATAGTCTTCCTTCCTTCCTTTTAATATAAGAAGCTGAAAACGCTGAAGACTGCATACATAAATTTTCCTCTTCCAATGTTTCCTCACAATAACAATCCTGTAGGTTGGGTTGAGAATAGAGCTTGGCCAAAAGCACTTAGTGAATGTTGGCTGAAAGTATGCTTAAACCTGGGTCTTTCTTGTTCTAGTCCTGCACACCTTTATTATTACAATCACTTGGCTTGTGCTAATAGTTCCTCAGACAATATGTAACCCAACGAGGCCACGTTTTCCATGCAAATGACTCATGTCTAATTGGTGTAGGCCAATTGCCTAGATCCTCTTCCAGGAGAGAGAAAGCCAAGCATTTTATCACCGACTGGAGGGAAGAACAAGACATTGCTAATTTATACCAGATTCAAAGCCAGTATAATTCTTTATAATTGCTTGATTCAATGTACCAATTAATCATTCGGAGTCATTACTTAAAACTCTTTTTAAGGGAAGGCAACATTATTTCCAGAATAGAAATAAGAGAAAGAGAGAGGGAGGCAGGAGGAGGCGAGGTGGGGGCGGAGGCAGCTTTTGCAGTCACAGAGGGACCCTTGTGTCTTCCTGAGGAACAGAGCATCCTTCTACAGATGGCCTGGGCTGACCCTGCTCATGAGCGGAAGAAGAAGAGGCATCAAACTGCAGATAGAAGGAGCAGCAGCTGGTCTGAAAAACACAGAGCACTGGTGCGGGCCAGAGAAAGCCAACCTGGGAGGATTTCAAGCAGGGAGAAGACAAACTCTCCCTGCTACTTCATTCTTTCTTCTCTATCCTGCCCACCCTAGCTTGCTTTTCGGTTCCTCTGTGGCTTTGCCTCTCTTTTCCACTCTCCCCAGCTGCTCTAGTGTTCTTTGCTCCTTTTCTGCCAAACAAATTACTGCTTTATTTCTCATTATGTACAAACAGCTCAATCAGTCAATCGATATATTGGTCAACGGGCTGATTACAAGCAATTTCGCATCTTTGATTAAATCTGCAACTGCCTCAGCATCTTCTCAGCAGGATTCCTGTTAGCCCAAGAGATCAATAGATCTACAGAACAGGAGAGACAATATTTGGATCTAACCCATTGCCAACTACTCAATTCAAGGTGTTGGTTACCATCTTCAAAGCGCTCCATGGCTTAGGATCCGGATATTTACAAGATTGCCTTTTGCCACCGATAGCTTCCCACCGACCAACACGCTCCCACAGAAAGGGACTCCTCAGGGTGCCGTCGGTCAAACAATGGTGACCCCCAGGGAGACAGCCTTCTCTGTGGGGGCACCCGCCCTCTGGAACAAACTGACCCCGGGGATACGTATGATTCCTGACCTATGTACCTTTCATCATGCCCTTAAGACCTTACTATTCCAACAGGCTGGGCTGGTTAGATAAGGAATTTTAGGGATGTTTTAATCTGGAGTTTTAAATTTGGGACCAAATTATTTAATACATTTTAAATTGTTTTTAAATTTTGTATTATATGTTGTTTTTACTATGGCTGTACACCTCCCTGAGTCCCTTGGGAGAAAGGCGGTATAAACATTTAAATAATAAAATAATAAAATAAATAAATAAGCTACTTGGCATTTTTATCATCGCATATTCAAAAGCTTTACCCACCAAGAGCCCCAACCCCAGTTGCTAGTTAAAGCTCGGCCATGAAATTCAGCAAAGAATGCCTTTTCTTTCCCCGGATGTGTGAATGCTTGTTATTTTATCAGCAATCTGATGTTTTAGAGCAGAGCTCTCCAACTGTGCCAACTTTAAGACTTGTGGACTTCAACTCCCAGAATTCCTCAGCCAACAAAGCTGGCTGAGGAATTCTGGGAGTTGAAGTCCACAAATCTTAAAGTTGCTAAGGTTGGAGACCCGTTTTAGAAGAAAGATTTGCAAAGGGGATTTACCAGTCGGTGAAAAAAAGAAGGCCAGGTATCAGCACCACGTACAGAAATGACTCTGACTCTGCCCTTGTTCTTCCCTTCACCTGGAACGAATCTAACTTTCTTCCCCTCTAGGCTGGCTTTTCTGCCCCTCTGCTCTGTCAATCACAAAGGCTACACAGCTCTAATTCTGAACACTCTCAGCCCTCATTTGCAACTGGGAGGCTCTTTTTCAACCATTAATGAGCCCTTGCGGGTGATGCCAGCAAGGGCCTCCTGAAGACACAAATTATGAAGATTGATAGCCTGATTAAGATGCAGACCTAATCTTTGGGTTCTGCACCAGGCAAGATTGCCATCAAAGATTGCTGCCCGGTTTCATCTCTAGTCAGATGACGCTGTGGAAAATTCAGCAGGAGAAGCTGTTCCTGTCAGGGATGGGAAGCTTCACCATTTGAATTTCCCAAGTTCACCATTTTTCCTGTTTTTGTTTTTGTTTTTTAATCAGAAACAATGCTAAAAAAAAAAAAAGTGAAGCTGCAAGAGATAAAAGGCCCTTGTTCTGATGCATGGGGAAAAAAAAAAAGCTAAGACGTGAATTTATCTCTAAAGCCTATCTGGGCCTGAGAAAGAAGAAGTGGTTTTTCATTATGTATCTGTTCTGGAAAAGTCAATACTGCTTTTGAAAGAATTTAGGTCACTTGCTGTTCAGTGACAATAGCTAACTGGTTGCATACATCTCCCCATCATCCAGCCTTGAGCAATGGAAAGCAGCTTGTAAAAGGGCTGAGATCAATAATCTGGGGTCAACCAGCAATTACATTTCTATTCGAGATTTGAGTTCTGGGCCAGCTGGTGGAGAATTATTCATTAGCAGAATTAAGCAGTAGGTTTTCAGAAAACCATTGGCTACAAAATGGCCTTAAGTGGGTCTTCTGTGATAGCTGCCTAGCCTAATTATCCAACTCTATGTAGCTGTTCAACACTGACAGCTGGAAAAAGTGAGAGTTTCTATCATAACATACTACTTCACACATGCTTTGTTCTTGGTATGGCAAGAGAACTTACTAACATTCACAGAGTAGTCCTCAGAATAACAGATTGGAAGGGACCTTGGAGGTCTTCTAGTCCATCTCTCTGTTCAGGCAGGAAACCATATAACAGTGATGGCTAACCTTTTTGCCGTCGCGTGCCAAAAGCGGGAGGAGCGTGGGAGGTCGCGGGTGCCTGTGCCCACATCCGTAATTCAATGCACCCTGCCCTCCCGCGCATGTGCGCATGACCCCCCCACACTTCCCCCTGCTTTTGGCACATGATGGCATGGTGGGCCCAGTAGGCCCATTTTTCCCCCTCTCCAGGCTCCAGAGGCTTTCTAGAGCCCGGGGAGGGCAAAAACAGCCTTCCCCATTCCCCCTGGAGGCCTTCCGGAGGCCGGAAACAGCCAGTTTCCTGACTTCTGGTGGGACCAGAAGGCCTGAAAATCAGTTGGCTGGTGTGCGCATGCATGCTGGAGTTGAGCTAGGGCAATACTCCTGTGCCCACCAATGGCCTTAGGTTCGCCATCACAGCCCTATACCATTTCAGACAAATGGTTGTCCAATCTCTTCTTAAAAGCCTCCAGTGATGGAGCACCCACAACGTTTGAAGGCAAGCCTTTCTACTGGTTAATTGTTCTCGTTAGGAAATTTCTCCTTAGTTCCAGGTTGCTTCTCTCCTTGATTAGTTTCCATCCACTGCTTCTTGTCCTGCCTTCAGGTGCTTTGGAGAATAGCTTGACTCCCTCTTCTTTTTGGCAACTCCTTAGATATTGGAACACTGTTATCATGTCTCCCCTAGTCCTTCGTTTCATTAAACTAGATGTACCCAATTTCAACAACTGTTTTTATATGTTTTAGCCTCGTCCCCTAATCATCTTTGTTGCTCTTCTCTGTACTCTTACTAGAGTCTCAACATCTTTTTTACATCGTGTTCACCAAATTGGATGCAGTACTCCAAGTGTGGTCTTACCAAAGTATTAAGTGTGGTCTTATAGAGTGGTATTAACCTTGATTGATTCTATCCCTCTCTTAAGGCAGCCTAGGACTGTGTTGGCTTTTTTGGCAGCTGCAGCACACTGCTGATTCATAGAATAACAATAGCAATTAGCTTTATATACAGCTTCATAGTGCTTTACAGCCCTTTCTAAGTTGTTTACCAAGTCAGCATATTGTCCTCAACAATCTGGGTCCTCATTTTAACCACCTCAGAAGGATGGAGGGCGGAGTCAATCTTGAGCCGGTCAGAATCGAAATCCTGACAATGAGCAGTCAGTTAGCCTGCAATACTGCACTCTAACCACTGCGCCACCATGGCTCATATTTAATAATTGTCCACTAGGACACTAAGATCCCTCTTGCAATTACTACCTTCCATGTATAACAAGGCTATACATTCAGATTATGTTTAAGGAGGTCAGTGATGTCAGATTGGTGGACACAATGGGGCAATTGAAGTCCTTCCTCATTTTGCATTTGCACAATGCATGGGATGCATGTTTAAAAAGGGGGCAGGCCCTCAAATTGCACCCATTTTGATGTTGTTGATGTCACCAATGGAGCCCTTATATATGTAGCTGCAGATTCAATTCCAAAAAGGTGCTTTGGAATTTGCAAAGGCAGCTGTAAAGTCCCAGGAAAAGATATAACTCCTTTAAAGAACTTCAGCGATGGGCTGTCTTCATAGTCCTGTATGATCTGCAGTCCTTTTTTTTAATAACTCCTGAAGTTCTGCACATCTTCATGTATACAAATTGTGCTTCTTCAAGGATAAAAACCATTTTTATACACATATGAACCTACATTAGACCATATTCCTAAATTTATACAGGAGGCAAGATTGTCAATAATGGTATTCTAGTAATATATGCATATATTTGTGCATGTGTATGGACAGGCAAAACTATACATACACATAGGACTTTCCATCAACTGCTAATACTAAGGATGGCAATAATTAAGTCTTAGTTTGGTTCCAGATACTAAAATATATAAACTTCCTTAAACATTAATCCTTTTCCAAATCATTTTAAAAGTATATTCTGTTGAGATCATAAAAACCAGAAGAATTTTGCTAGATGAGACCAAATACCTAATTAGCTCAGTCTTTTTTTCACACAATAAGCAGTCAATAAGGGCATGAAGCCAACAACATGTCCCCACCCCTAAATAAATATTTAGAAGTTTTCAGTTCCAGTAAAAGTAGCCCTTGATTTACAACGGGCTGTTTAGTGACCATTCAAAGTTCTAACCAATCCAGAAAGGGGATTTATGACCTGGATTTAAAATTCTGGTGATTGGGCTGTCTCCTTTGTCATATAACCAAACTTTGGGTGCTCAGCAAAGAAGGCCACCTTGGCAGCTGTTTGCAGCATCCCATGGTCCTCTGGTTGCTTTTGTAGAAAACCAGCACTTCTACCTCTTGGCAAAACCTCACCCATAGCAAATATTTGATTCACTTTATGACATCAGTTGCTGCTTTATGACCACCACATTCGCTTAATGATTCCGGCAAAAAAAAAAAAGGTTATAAAATCAGTTGGTCGTGGGCCTGACCCATTTTGTGACATACGAGGGTAGTATGCGGGCTTCACATATTGTTGTATGTTGATGACTGCCTCTGTTGCATATGCACTCATCGCAACTGAACTATGAAAGTTTACGAAAACATGCCTAATACTGTAATTGATGAAAGAAATGCTCATCTTGTCTTCAAGATCTGATTTTTCAGATAAAGCAGCGGTTACTGCATGTGGCTCCTGAAGACCAACTCAAGGCTTTGAATTATTCTATTAAAAAAACAGAACAAATAGTTCAAAAGCTCATTAGTTCTAAAACAAATGACTTTAAAAATAATTTTCAACATAGGTATTATGAGCAAAAGATTTCTTGGTTAATAGTCTTCAGAGAATAGCTATAATGTAAGAATAATAGAAGCAATTATATGCAGCATTCTACATGAATTTGCTTCTTATATTCAGAGAAGCACTTCATTTTACAGCAAGAAAATCTGAAAATAGAAACGTATTCCTTGCTTGTTATTCATTGATGCCAATGCCTCAAATTTGCAGGATTAATAGGAAAAGTTTCCAAAGTATGACAAGCTATTAAAGCTTCTTAAATTGTTAATATTAATTTGGATTAGGCTCTCTGTCTTATAAAATATTTCATGCATTCAAGAAGCCCTTTGGTTTTCTTAATATATTTCAAGAATCAGTGTTAAACGGCTGTGCTCAGGCAGAAGACTTAAACCCGTTTACTGAATTTATCTTTTTTGACTTCACAGTGCATTGACCTATAAACTTAATTACATATGTTGGAATCACACAATGTTAAGCTAGTAAAAACAAGCTGATCATAATTAACATTTACCAAGTTGGTATTGTATCATTATAGCCATTGTTGACATTCACAACCTTTATGACTATCAATTGCAATATACAGCAAAGTATAAAATATGTAAAAGGCAACATATTAAATAATGCCTGACAAGGGATCAAACAAACAGAAATATGTTTATTTAAACCATTTATACAACTTCCCATCCTATAACAAGAAAATTGAGGTACAGTATAATGATGACGGTTTCTTCTTCTGTTCAGTCATGACCAATTTGGAAACTGCCAGGGCAACTCCCTGAAGTCTTCTTGGTAAGGTTTTCCAGAATTAGTTTGCTATTTACCTTCTTCTAGGGCTGAGAGAAAGTGATGGCCCAAGATCACCCAGCTGTATTAGTGCCTAAGGCAGGACTAGAACTCACAGTCTTCTGTTTTCTAGCCTGATGCCTTCACCACCATACCAAACTGGATCTCAATAATGAAAAAACAGATATCTAACCAGATATCATAATCATTCTAGCCATTGTCCATTGCAGGATGAAGGCCTCTTCTTCATATTTCCAACCAATACGGTCTTGAGCTTTCTTTTGCCAGTTGGGCCTGCAATACTTGCTGATGTTGTCTGGCTGATGTTGTCTTGCTGATGTTGTCAATGCTGAAGTTGTTTTAGGTCTTTTTCATGGATGCTTTTTATCAAGTGGGATCCATTCTATGACTACTTTGGTCCACCTGCCATCAGTTCTTGCTATGTGACCAGCTCATTTCCATTTCAATTCTTTTACACTCTTGATGGCATTGTATATTGTCATTTGTTCTCTAATCCATATGCAGGTTTTTCTAACTTGTCTTGTGATGCTGAGTATGTATCTTTCCATGGCTCTTTGCACTACTTGTAGCTTTTGTATTGATTATGAAGCTAGTGTCCATGTTTCGCTGGCATATCTAGCCAGATATAGTTAGATTCAATTTGTATCTTTTGTTGCAGAATAACATATGCATGTTTAGAGTATGATTAGCCAGATATACCATCCAGAGTATTCTTCTTACCTTGCCACATGTGAACGGTATCTTGCAGGGATAATAAGGGGGAAAGATTGGCTTTTTTCAAACTAGCTCAAACATAATCTACTGTCACTGGCAGTAGCTGGGCAGCCTCAAATGGGAATCTTTCTTAATTCTACCTCAAGATACTGAAGATTAAAATTGGAAGCATTTACACCAGCAAATGAGTTGCCATTGGGGCCTTCTGTTGCCAGCTTCAGCTGGATGGTCAAGCTGCTACTTTTATCTACCTCTCAGCCTTTCAAAATAATAATAATAATAATAATAATAATAATAATAATAATAATAATAAAAACCAGTTCTATGGCAACCTCACTTCTGTGTCAATTTGTCCAACTCAAAAGCTGAGAACAGGCAGAGAAAACTAGGAGCCAATCAATCCTCCCATCAGATGCTGGATAAAAGAGTTGAAACAATGACATTCAATCAGCATCTTGCCCTAAGGTGCTCTCCATCTGGAGTCACAAAAATCCTCTCATTTCTATTCCACTCTAAAGTTGAAAGAAAAAGAAAAAAAAATCATGCTATGTATGTTTGCCTGATGGTTTGCAACAAAATTGGAGCCATTACTGAGGGAAAGCTTTCTTCATATAAACCTGGCTTTCCATGCTTGTCTGCCTACTGTACTGTTGCTTTTTGGAATAAGCAAAACAGAAAAATTGTAAGTAGTAGTAAGCCAAAAAATAAAAAAATAAAAAGCACTGGATGAATAAATGTTAGTATCTTTCCATTCCTCTCCATATCTTTCCATTCTTATAATGCATCCTTGTTTCTACCATGTCATACATATCCACTGCTTCATACATTACCTTTTGTTTTGTAAACATTTTGCCTCTGTGAGTTTTGTTTTGTTTTTTTCATGATCGCATCCAATCTGTCCAATCATGATGTTCTGGGTCCTGCACTAACTCTTGACCCATTCCTCTTCTTTCATGTGATTTGAACCCTCATTCCTTCTCTCTATAAGATCCAGCCACTTAAAAACACTTTTTTCACACTGGTCACACAGATTTGATTTCTATCCATATTCATTCCTCATGTGTTTATTCCAGTGGGGAAATGTAAAATTTGTTGCTACCGGGTCTGTGGGCGTGGCTTGGTTGGCGGTGGGGTCATGTGACTGGGTGGACATGGCCAACTTTAAAAAAAACTTTTTTAAAGCATTTTTTTTTAACTATCAGTTCAGGCAAATAGGTAGTAGTAAAACAATGCTTTAAAAAAATTAAAAAAAGGTTCCGACGACCACAGCAGTGCTGTGCTATCGTTGGAACCATTTTTTACCCTTTTAAAACGGTTTTTTTACTACCGGTTTGCCCAAACAGTAGCATTTCACCCCGGTTTATTCCAAATGCTGTTTTTAAATGTTTACCACACACACACACTACTTAAGTACTCCAATCCATTTCATTCAACCAATGGCTTTTTACATTTTACATTTCTACCTTGCCATTATACACAACCCTTTTTTTTCCTCCTTTCTTTTTCTTTTTTGCAATAAACTCCATATTCCCCACTCTTTTTCTCTTGAATTTAAAAGCCTTTTGCAAGTTGTGCTGGTGAAACGATCACATGCTGGCAGTTTCGCAACTAAGTCCTTCCCCCAGAAGCTGTAACCATGGCTGCATCGTTCTGAAAGAGCTGGAGTGCGGGAGGAAAGATATGTGGCTAGCAATTGCTAGGAACAGGATGCTGAAGCTCTTCGGGAGAGTGGGAAGCAGAATACTTTCTTTCATTCAGGACCCCAGAGGTAGGTGAGACATAAGTTACTTCCCATAGGGTAATAGGTGTTCCACAAACAAAGCAGAGCTGCCATATTGTAACAATAACAATAACAATGACAAAAGAAGATCAAAAGCAAACCCCTTCCAGCCTTGCTCCAGTTGCAAATAGTTTAGAGAATTATTCTGTAAAGCAGGATCCTATTCTACTATATATCTGTAGCATTCTATCCTATACATTCTGTGGAAATGGAATAATCACATCAACACAACAGGAATATTCTGCAGTTGCACAGATGCAGAGCTGGTCCTGAACTGACACAAAGCCAGATGAATGGAGATGTGGAGCCTGGTGGGCAGGGAGAGGCAGACCAAGCGCAGGCCAGTACAGGCTCTGGCTACCAACTCATACATAATAAGACAGCTGGAAATTGCTTTCAAAGCATTGGAAGCTGAGTAGGCTAAGAGGGTGACACGGGGAAGGCAGCTCCTTGGCTTTCTCTTAGACATTTTATGCAACTTTCTCATCCTCTTTTGGGCCCATTTTTACAGTAGCTAATAGCTAACAGCAACTAGTGGAATTTTTGTATCTGAAGATCCAACCTGGGTTAGATCTTTTCTGTTGGACCGGCGCAGCAAACCTCAGGTTTGCTGTGCAAACCTCAATCTCAGAACAGTCTGAGCATAATTTAAAATTGTATTACAAAACTTCTGACATTGCTGCTGGTAAGTAGAAATTCCTGGGGTTGGAAAGATCACCATCCTTATATCCCTTGAATTCAAAATTTTGAATCTTTCTTGAATATAATAAAAACAAAAGCATGAAAGGAAAGCATCAGCCAGTCTGGGGTTACGCCAAAGGATTGCAGGGGTACTTGAAATTATTTTTTTGAAAATTCTATTTAGGGGAGGCTGCAAAATACTACAATGATACCTCAAAAGCACATAAGCACTGCTCAGCTCAGCATTAACTCTAGGGGTCTCTAAATATTCCAGTCTAAATGTGTTATTGTAAACATACTGAAAATGCTTTTATTCAAATTCAGAAGAAATAAACAGGGAAACCAGGCCAATAGGACTTGAGTCCTCCTGCCACCTGACCCCCCCTTTTTTTGTTAGAAGAGATATATTCCAGGGACAAAGAACACAACTCCCATTCAGCCGTGTTTTCATAGTCCCTGCAATCTAAAGCCAGTAGTTCTGCCTTCAGATGGCATTTCTCCTCTCCTCTGTGAGAACCTGCTCTCCCGCACATGATTTATGATCTCATATTTATGATATTTGCTTTAATGTGTTACTTATTCCATCTGCTTCATACTGTTTGCTAGATGACCTCCTCCTATCTTTTCGCATTTTGCTGCATGAGGTAGTCTGATTCAAGTATTTTTAAGGAAACCTATTTCTAACAAAGGGCCCAGTTATTGCAAAAGACAAGCTAAATAGGAGACCTATCACAAGCTAATATCATTTCTTCTAAAGGAATTGTCTTTCTACCATGCAAGATTCATTTTCACTCCCAATAAAGCCGTAATGAATTCTGAAAACAAGAGGTGTATCACAGCTCAGATCCATTGGGAATGACAATATATTAAAATGAATTTATCTAATGTTCAAGTACTAGAATTCAGATTACAAGTAATCGGGAAAAAGAGACTACAACTGAACAGAAAAGAAAAAAACAAGTGGATGACAGATCAGTGAAGCTGACTTACAGCTTAATATGTCAAAAGGAAAAATTCATTTCATACATGGCATAGAACTGCTTGATTTTATTATCTTGCATTTTTTGTGTGACAGAGACTGGATTGGGTCAGGAAAATGTATCTTGGCTAATGAAAAGGTATTGTGCAATGAATAAACATTATATAGATCAAGCAAACAGATAAATACGCTGTGTCAATTTCAATCCCAGTTTGGTTAAACAAGGTAGTGATCACAGAATGACGACTGAACTTAATTTCACAGAAATACTGGCACTGTAATAGTTGAAAGCAATAGAGCACCATATATCAATGAAATGCTGAAAAAGATTCTGCACTTACACCCGCTACAGAATCCCCCGTCATGTGATCAAAATTCAGATGCTTGGCAATTGATATATATATATATATATTTACAATGGTTTCAATATCCCAGGGTCATTTGCCACTTCCCAGTCAGCTTCTGACAGCAAGATCAATGGAGGTAGCTGGATTTGCTTAACAGCCACGCAATTTGCCTAACAACTGCAGTGATTTGCTTAACAACAGTGGCAAAAAAGGTTGTAACATTGCACATGACTCACTTAACAACTATCTTGCTTATCCACAGAATTTCTGCTCCTAATTGTGGTCATAAGTCGGAGATTATTTGTATTTAGGTTTTGGAACACAGTACTTTCACAATGCAAAGAAACATGTGGCAAGGGGTGAGGGGACTTTTAGACAATGTTTCTAGGGAGTTTCTAAAAGCTTTTTACAAAGTTCTTCACTTTTGATGTGGTCAGTTAATTAATCAATGTGATGTCACTTGGTTGCATCTGTAAGCGATAAGGTTTCTTCTGGAATAGTTCAGCAATAGGAAGTAAAAAAATAATCACTGTTTCCTGAAACCCAGGATGGCTAAGCAACTTTTGTTGGCTTGAGGGCCAAACCAGGCTTTGAGCGGCAGGTCCAGGGCTGCACTCTAAAACCAGGTGGTACCAGCAAACTGTTTTTGAAAACAAGTTTTAAGAGAGGAATCCTTGCATTTCCTCAAGGCTCCTTAACAGACCCAAAATCAATTCTGGGGGAAAAAAATGCAGACAGCTTGAACCAATCCTGAATGGGGCTCTGGTGACTGCAAAGGGCATGCCAGGGAGTTGTAAGAGTCCTCCAGTCTGCACTCGTTGCATCTGTAAATAGTGGAATATAAACTATAAAGTCCACAAAATATCTATTCTAATTGTTCATACGGGATCTGTATCTTGTGAGCAGAGAGGAAGTCAATCTGGCAGGAAGCCACTGAATGATCAGGGTGTGAATTTTAGCATAGAAGCAAAGAATGAGTGGAAAGCTTCTGGAAACCTTAAGAGCATCTGCTAAACTCATCCTGTGAGCTCTATAAAATGCAAAAGGAGCCTGGATTTAAAACCCCACCTCCTCTGATGGCAGCAGAAATATAACTCCTGCCTCCTTCAAACCTCAAATGAACAAAGATAAAAACGGGCAAAGCAACTGGCTGGGATAAAAATTGCCCATTGCTGGAACAAGCTTAGCTAATGGTAATTTAAATGGCAAAATAGGTTCCATGTAGACCAATACAGTAGACTGGTTCACATTTGGGCAAAAATCTTATTTTTCTACACATGGATAAGGCACGAGTTTGTAGTGGTGAAAGAAAAAAGATCACAAGTTGTGATGGACAATACAGCAAAAATGTAAATTTAGCATAAGGCTTTTGTGGAAAAGAAGACTACTTCCCTGCTAGCAATCATTAAGATGTGAAATAGAAAACCAACAGCACCGTAGAACTTAGAATACTATTTACTGTTCTAATAAACATGCCTTTTAAAAGGACGGTGAAAGGCTATAAAAAAAAGAAAGGAAGGCGGGAAAGGGCAAAGTACCAAGATGCTAAAGCAAATGCCTCTTGAGAGGGGGAAAAAAATGACAATATTCGGAGCTCTTCATTTTTGAAAAAGGTCAAATAAGAAGGAATGAGCTGGATAGCGGTATATTGGAGCAAGCAGGAGCAGTAAAGTTCAGATCAACTGTGCCTCTCTTCTTGGGATCATGCAGCTGCTGTGCAATCTCAGGAAACAGCAATAGAGCCATTGCTTCACACCCATGCATGCTCCAAAGTGCCTTTTGGCTTTCAAATCTGAAATGCTGCATCACCCTGCTGGATACATCTGAAAACCGGCCAATCCTGAGGAGAGAAATCTTCTTTCTTATAACACCTGAATCTGAAATTAGGTTTGCTAACTAGGGATGCTCCAGATTTTTGGAGCCTGGGGCTACATTAGTCCTTTGGTAGGTCAGGCAAGGAGTCTGAATGCTGAGAAATTCTGGACAAATAAAGAAACAAAATGCTTTACATAACATCTAGAAGAACTGTGATGGCCAGAAGGACTTCAAATGATCAGCCTCCTATAGGATACAGGCTACCAATAATCAGTTGAAATGCTGGCTGAATATTATCTTCATTGTCTGAAGCCATTCATGGTTATAGAACGTGAAGAAAAGGAGGCGGGCTGCATTCTGTGGGCAACTTTGAGCCAGTCATTTTTACCTAATGGGGTTGTTGTTATGAGAAACAATGGGAGAAATCAGCATTGTGTTGGCCACTTTGATCTTCTGAATAAAAGGTGGGATGTAAGTTTAACAAGCATGCAAAATAACTTACAGCCTGAACTTACAAATGTCTCCTTGGAGGTAAATAACACTGAGTGCAAAGGGACTTGCTTTTCAAATTGCAGCTTTAGAGAGTGACTTACATTTCATCCATTTTCCTGCTGTGATGCTCAGTAGCTGATTTTACAGGGACGGCCTACCGAGTCTGCCGTAATCACTTGTAAATTGGACTGTAGACAGCTATGCACATTTTGAATAGTACCATTTCCTGTGACAAGGGAAAAGCTTCTGATCAGGGAACTAGTTATTACCTTGGGGAAATATATAATTGCCGCTATTTCAGCTAGCAAGCATATGAATCTTAATTAATTACCCATAGGAAAAACAAAGCAGTCAAGAAGCGAAATATATGTTTCAGTTACAGCATCTGTAAAATTGTGTATACTATAAAACACACCTGATACAAAAACGTAAAACCAGTAACAAAACTCTATATCTGGTTCCCCATTTCAGTTAATAAATGCCTTGATTTTCATAAAAACAGGCTAACAAAATCTGTTTTCTTCTATCTTTGTAAGGAGGAAAGCCCAGTTAATCTTAGGGAAGCATTTATAGGTAGTCCTTGATTTATGACCAAAGTAAAGTGCTACAAATCTAGAGACTCCTGTGTAAAGCAGATGAATTACAACTGGTCAAAAATCATATTCATATCATGTATATCTTAACTGGGATAATATATTTTTAATGAAATTTCACTGGTTTGCCAACACAAGGTCACAGGGTTATGATTGACGTTGCTTTTAAATAGCTGCAGTTAGTAGCAAAGTTCTTGATTATGTCTGTATTTTTTATATCACTTTCCTCTGGCCTCATAATTCACAAATCTTCCTCCTATTCGAATATGCAGTTAAGAATTGTGTGTTTATCCATCTAATATGCACTGTAGTCCCCCCCTCCAAAAAAGCTTATTCTGAAATAAACGCAAAAACCATAAAGGAGTTGCAAGGTTTCTCTTGTTGAGATCTCCGTCTTAAATTACTTCTCCTTTCTTGGAACTTTCATGAAGGGATTATCGACTCTGTGTCATCAGTGGGCTAAAACATACCCATTTCTATGGGAGATTATAGCTTTTGTCTTGGCACTACTTTGCAAAGATTGCTAATGGTGCCAAACACGGAAAAACACAGACCTCCGAAACTTTGTGACTTAGAACTATCTACTAGACACACAGCTGTTTGTGTGTCTAGTAGATATTTCCTATTTATTGCTTACATGTTTAATTGTAGTAATAATAGCAGCAGCAGCAAAGAACTGGCCTTTTCTGGAACTATGACAAACAGAATTAAATTCTGGCTTCCTTCTTCCATTTGCTTATATGCAAAGGAAATGAAGAAGCTGTGTAACTTAAACATGAATCTTGAGTTACAGTCAACTTTTCCTGCATCTAAATTCATCCGGCTAAGCTAAACGGTCAGTCTCACTCATTCTTCAGGAGGTGAATCTTGGATGTAAGCCTTCTGGTCAGCAAGGCTGGCTTGTCATCCAAATGTCTCATCCAAAATCTCCCCAGAATGGCAGATAAGATGGAGCAAGAGCATTACTTTCTGTACAGTAAAATTAAAAGGGAGGAATTATTTATGCCAGCTTTCAGTGGGGGCCTGGAAGGACTTTGGCTCAAACAGTACATGATTCTGCCAGCAAGATGAGCCTTTTATGTGTCTTCCAGCACTGTAACTCTTGTGTCAAAAGAGGATTGGGAGTGGAGTAACAAATAGTGGAGTAGCTGTTATAGGAGGGTTGAATAATTGCAACAGTGGAGGTTACTATTCATCAGATCCAATGAGTGGTTAGATTTGCACAAGGAGAGGGGCATAATGACAAAATTAGGTACAAAAACTTAGTTTAAAAATAACATATTCAGATACAGCAATGAAACATATGAACAGAGATAGAAGTGCTGAGCATTTAATGCAAAGCAACACTACTTGTTAGCAGATTGTTTACATGGAGGCTAATGTGCTGATCAAAATAATTTCATGGAGTGGTAATTAGAAAAAAAGGTCTCCTGGGGCATACTAGCATATGATTGTTACGCAAATCCTAGTCTTTATTTAAATGAATGAGACTATACTCTTCCCTTCAGCTATGCTTTAATGAGGGATTATACTTAAATTAAATCTTGAATGATGCTGTTTCTCATCACATGCTTGCATTTCATCTGTTAACTCTGTCACCATATGAAGATGTCACATAGGGATATTGCTAGAACATCATAAAAAAATTAATTGGGCAAATCAAAAAGGATTATTTTTAAAATTAAGAAACTTGGGAAGATTTCTAAACCCAGTTTTTAGGCGAAATCTTTTTTCTAAAACCCAGAAGTCTGTAGAGATTCTCAGTCATCCAGGTCATGGTTGTCCCAAAGGTATTTTTCTGGAGGCAACTGGACTAAAAATCAGAAGTTTAATTCTTTTCGGTAGAACCACAATAAAACATATTATCAAGACCCAGCTGGGGCATGAAGGGGATGGTTACTGTTTCTGAAATCTTCAGGCTGAGTTTCAAGTGAGATGTCAATCAAGACTTTGGGACAGGGGTTGGGTGTATTGTGATTGTCAGCAGGGAATTTCCTATGGTTTTGTGGGGACCTAGCTGTGAACCTGTTTCTTAAGTTGGGCTCTACAGATCAGTTGGGATTCTTGCTATTGTACCAACTTCCCTGCTGCATAACAAACTTCTCGCCTGAGCTTCTTGAGGTGAGGCTCCTTTTCTGTCTGGGCAGTGGAGTTGCCCAAGCTTCTGGTTTAGGGGGACTTTGATTTATCTCCCCTGGGAATGTGGTGGCTTGAGAGTTCATAGCCCACTCAGGATAGTTTCTGAAATTCAGATTCTGAATTTGATGCTCCTATTGGAGCAGTGGCAAATGATCTAAAACTGGAGCTTGTGTTCCCCTTATTGTGGTCATATTCATGGGCATTAAAAGCTTTGCTATTATTGAAAGACATTGGGGAATCTGGTAAGGAAATAACTTTGAAACAATGACTCAAGGGGTCACAGATTGTCTGGTATTACTTTAATAATGTATAGATAGTCCTCAGCTTACGACAATTGAGCCCAGAATTTATGTTGCTAAATGAGAAATTTGCTAAGTGAATTTTGTCCCATTTTACGATTTTTCTTGCCACATTTGTTAATGAAAACACTGCAGTTGTTAAATTAGTAACACGATTGTCAAGTGACTTGGCTTGTCAGAAGGTCGCAAAAGGTGATCAAATGATCCTGGGACACTGCAACTGTCATAAATATGAGTCAGTTGCCAAGCCCCTGAATGTAAATCACATGACCATGGGGATGCTGTAATGGTCATAAGTGTGAAAAATGGTCATAAGTCACTTTTTTCAGTGCCCTTGTAACTTCGAACCAGGGGTGAAATGCTCCCAGTTCGGACCAGATTGCCTGATCCAGTAGCAATGGAGGCGGGTGGTTCGGAGAACCGATAGCAAAAATCCCTGCCCCCCCCCATTGCCCAGCTGAGCTGCACAATCATCAGAGGCTTTTTTTTTTAATTTTTAAAAGCATTTTTTCTACAACCTCTGGCCGAAAAAATGCTTTTAAAAGTAAAAAAAAAAGCCTCTGATGATCGCGCGGCTCAGCTGGGATCATCAAAGGCTTTTTTTAAAAAAAGAAAGCCTCTGCCAATCAGGCAAGTCAGCTGGGATCATCAGAGGCTTTAAAAGCTTTTTTTTACAACCTCTTCAGCTGAAGAGGTTGTAGAAAAAATGGTTTTAAAAGTAAAAAAAAAAAAAGTTGGCCACGCCCACTCAGTCATTTTACCCCTCCCCACCCCACCAAGCCATGCCCACAGAACCGGCAGTAACAAATTTTACATTTCACCACTGCTTTGAATGGTCACTAAACGAACTGTTAAAAGTCGAGAACTTCCTGTATAGCATTATATGGTATTTTATATATAATATTAATACATTTAATTCATATTCCTAACATTCTTTGCAGTTCTTTTTGGCTTATCATCAAATCCACTCTGTGCAAAAGTAATGATATGCTCATGCTCCCCGGGCAACATACTTTTAATCTTTAAACAAGCAAGGGAGATCACACTTTGTTATTCTTTGCTTAAAGTTGAACCATTGTCTAAACATTCTATTTATTCTCATTCATGCTTTATTTCCACTTAGGTCCTCAGGGCATTCAGCTTCAACTCAATTCCACAAGCATAAAAATTGTTAGCAAATTCTATATTTGCACTAACACAATTCTATGTGTTCAGCTTTTTTTTTAAATTAATAAAAATACAGTAAATTTCTTTCTCACATTCGTAGTTCTCAATCAGCTGCTGGAGATCAAAAATCTGATCTCTGGTTTTCAAAATTTGGTGGTCATTTCTCACTGCCTTTTGAGCAGAATTCTACCACAATTCTACCACACAATTACTGCGCTCAAGAGACTAGTAGTACTAGTAGTACATTGAGGTAGTCCTCAATGTACGACCACAACTGAGCCCAAAATTTATGTTGTTAAGTGAGAAATTTGATAGGTGAGTTTTGCCTCATTTCATTACCCTTCTTGCCACATTTGTTAAGTGAAGTCACTGCAGTTGTTAAATTAGTAACATGGTTGTTAAGTGGATCTGGCTTCCCGCATTGACTCTGCTTGTCAGAAGATTGCAAAAGGAGATCATGCAACCCTTGGACATTGCAACCGTCATAAAGATGAGTCAGTTGCCAAGCATCCGAACATAAATCACGTGACCAAGGGGATGCTGCAATGGTCATAAGTGTGAAAAATCGTCAAGTCACAGTGCCATTGTTACTTCGAATGATCACTAAGCGAACTGTTGTAAGTCAAGTACTACCTGTAGTCACTTAGAATAGAATAGAATAACAGAGTTGGAAGGGACCTTGGGGGTCTTCTAGTCCAACCCCCTGCCCAGGCAGGAAACACTACACCACTTCAGACAAATGGTTGTCCAACATTTTTAAGAAGATGTTGACATCTTCTTAAAAATTTCCAATGTTGGAGCATTCACAACTTCTGCAGGCAAGTTGTTCCACTTATTAATTGTTCTAACTATCAGGAAATTTCTCCTTAGTTCTAAATTGCTTCTCTCCTTGCTTAGTTTCCACCCATTGCGTCTTGTTCTACCCTCAGGTGCTTTTTTTTAGTATTTTTGCATATCTTCTCATACCTTTCTATCTGTATAATTTTTCCAAGCACAATGCAGGCTTCATCCACGCATTAAACAAGTCACATAGCCACTTTGTAAGGAAACCACATCTATATTTTAGCAGTTCTCTAATTACATCATTTATACCTGTGGCTTCACTATTTGTCATAAAGCATTTGTGACTTCCTTTTCATCATCTGACTATTAAAACATCAATAACACAAAATTCCATTCTTTAATATACTTTTATTTTTAAAATTAAAATTCTAAGGCAGAAATAAATAAAAAAGAAGAAGCTTTATCTATATAATTATTCAGTATTATTAAGGGATTAGGGATCACTGTGTTAAGGAAAGTTAGGGCTAGAATTCAGCAATGTCCAGGAAGGTATAATTCCTTTGATCCAAAAGAAGAGATTGTGTATAGAAGATATCAGAATGACTTGAGTATTTTATCAGTTAAGGGGAACTAAGACAGATTCTATCTGTAAAAAATAAAACCATACAATAAACCATAGGTAATAGATTCTATGGTTCCTGTATCACATGAAAATAGTCAAGGATTATATGGATTTTGTTTCTCTTTCTTTCTTTCTTTTTTGGTATCTGTCCTCCAAAATAATTAAAGGAAGGAAGAGCACCAAATTGAGCCAATGTTAAGGGTCTTCTTAATTTAGGTACTATAATGTAATTTAACTATTTCACTGGTCTAAAATTATAAGACTGACTGATTAAAAAACATTCCTGGGCAGTAGAGACTTATCTTGACATCTTTCCGTGTCCAGATCATGTTGAGTCAAAGTTCTCTTGGCTTGTTAATATCCCAAAGGAAGACAAGGGTCTTGCAGAAAGCCATAAAAATGCAATTTCTCTAGGAAATATCTCTTCTATCAAGCACTTTACAACATACCTTTCAATTCCAGTCACTAACATACCTCTATTATCCTCATGCAATTTTTAAAAAAAGAATCTAACATACCAGCATTTCTTCAAATTCACTTCAAATTAATCCATATCTTTGTTGATGAATAGTACTTCTTGGATGTGTTATCACCAACCAATGCACATAAGCCAAAATGACTGCAAAAGGCCTTCTGAACTTTCCTCCCTGAAATCAAATTCCATGAAACTTGAAATTTAAATTTGTTTAAACTGACATCCATCCAGCTGCTTATTCAAAAAACTGCCTGTTACATGTCTGCTTCAGATATAAAAGAGAGTCAGCTTGGCTAGCCCAGAGCAGAAAATTTGCATCTTTTTCTCTCTCCTCACAGTGGGAAATTTTGCGGCTCACTGACCCTAAGATGAGAGTGGAGATGCAAGAGTTTTATTTATGTTACCAAGGTGCCTAGATACACAGTTTTAGACTTTCCTGTTCCCTCCTTAGGAAATCACTTTGTTGCTAAGCTTTGGGGTTGAATGAAGAAATCACCCACTTCTTGTCCAAACCAAAATGTAGCCAAGTGGGTTACAGAAAATAAATAAATGCAATGTTATAGGTTGGGAGAAAATATTATTCCTGAAGGGCCTAAACTCTATAAACTCTCACAGGTTCAAGGAATGACCAGAGATTATTGAAGTATAGGTTTTCCTGGCTTTTGCACTGAATATGAATATTCACATAATTGGCTCTTCTCCTATAAGTTTGCTAGATATGTTGGAGAAGAATGACGAAGGCGCCAGGTTTTGGTTTTACTGTTTTTAATTATGTTTTGGGTTTTTATTATTGCTGTGAGTCGCCAAGCTTTGTGTTTTAAGATGGGTGGCCATCAGAGTCTTTTAAATAAATAAACTGGTCCTGATTAAACTATAATCCCTGGTAATAGCAAATATTTTTGGTTGAATTGGGTTCAAAGATATTGCATTTGCATGGAAAAGAATTCCAGCTTGATATCTAGCACATACATTCTGCCCATGTTTGGTTGAGCCCATCCTGCTTTACCAATCCTTAAGGTATCAAGAAACATACTTTGGGAGACTCATGTGCTACAGTAAGAAAGATTTTCCAAGGAAACCTCACTAAACAAGCAAAGTGAATCAACAATAATCCCTGATTATGTTTGAATATCCCTTTTCTTTTCTGCTTTATTTGAAGACTTAGTTTAGATGCAAGTTTCTCAGGGCAGAGGCTGTAATTTCCTCGATAAGACTACGCAAGACGACTATTACCCTTTACAGTAATAGTATTTGAAAATAGTAACAGGGATTTTTTAAAAAAAAAACTTATTCACACATTCCTTCTATGTATAAATCTTCCAAGCTGTTATATGATAAGTACAATATGAAGTCAACTATAGTTTAGACCTTCTGCCTGGTTTTTATTTTAAAATTTAATTCCCTGTCCTCTCTCCTTAAACTCTAGATGGCTTACAACACAAAAGAAACAACATAATGTTAATCATCAGAAAGCAATGAAAAAAACCACCACCATAATAAAATTATAGCAGTCATAAAACAAAGCAACCATCAGAGCATAAAATCACAGCAGCTAGTGCCAAACATTTCAAAGAAATATTTACTGGAATAAAGGCCCTTTCTGCTTACAAGGTACACATACATCACAGCAAGGTGCTCGTACTCTCTGTTTTCTATTTATTACCCATGTTTATCCTAACTTTTTAAAGGTGTTCAGAGTGCACAAGAGATTTGTCTTGTGGATCAGGCTGAGAAATAGAAATATGCCTGAGATCACTCTGGCAATTGCTGTGAAGATTTTGTTGGAACCTATATTAGCTTTTCTCAGTTGTTGCGAGAACTATGAGTAGAATTTTTCAGTGGTTCTGAAACTGAACACGAGAGAACAAAACCTTAATTTAAATAGGGAGACTTTGTTTAAACTTTAGGAGGCACTTTAAGATATCTGGGCAGAGTAATTCAAGTGCCACTCGGAGAATATTGTATATTAGATCATTCCAAATTATCCAAACCAGTGATAACATGGAAGTAACGGGAGAAGCAGGTTTCACTTAAAAAGGAAAAAGAAAAAAAACTTTCATACCCTTCCAAGATTGATCTGAATTTTCTTGTATCCAAGAAACAGACCCATCTTACATTCCCTTATGGGTTTTCCTGAAGTCAAAAAGCATCACCTATAGAAATTGATGAGAAGGTGAGGGGGAAAATCTAACTTCTTCCTCCCAAGATTAAAGCCATGACTGTGACCTTAAGGCAGAAATCCTAGAGATCTGGTTGTCCTGCTGAGGTGTCTTAGAAGCATTACAGAACTCCAGATTTTGTGGCCTTTGACCATGTTGCCTGTCCTCCTTTCTTGTCCCTTGTTCAACAAATTGCTCACTTTAGTATTTTAATTACAAATCTCTTGTTTGTTTAAACGGAACTTTAGAATCTACTACATGTTCACACTGGATTCTGCATAGTCACATTACAGATTCTGAAAAGAATAGGGAAAATATTAGGAGTTCAAAAACAAATATTGCTGAATTTTAATGCAGTATTACTAGAGTTTCAGGAAAGAAAATCTGGTGCCCTGTTCTTACCTCATTACATCTAAATAGTAATAGAACAAAACAATACTTGTAAGCATGTATATGTTATGTATGCAAGCAAGCAACCATGCATACCTATAATGAAATCTTTTTAACATGTGACTCTTAGCAATTTCTATTGCCTTCACAACTGAATGTATATAATGGGCTGTAAGAATAAATTAGGAGATAGGAGGAAGAGCCTCAGCCTAGACAATGGTCTGATAAGAGAAATGTGAGTCAAAGGAGGACTGGGGGGTGGAGAAAGGATCTCAGGAGAGACCCTCTTTAGTTTTCTGGATGTAACGGTAGGAAGGGGGGTACTGACTTGTGAGATTCTGTCACTGTAATTTTACAATAAAAGTAGCATTATTACTCATGGTTTTGATTTCTTGTCTGGCCTACCTCGAAGGGCTGAGAATGTAATTATGGCTTAATTTATTTATACAATTAATTTGGACACACATCTGATCAGTGTGACTCTTTAATTTGCTATTGTAGATACTTTTCTTAATCTTCAAAAACAAAGGTTAAACAAAAATCAGGTTAATTTATTATTAATGCATCTATAATAAAATAATAGATTAAGTAAGTATTAGTAGAAAAGACAATTAATTATTGAAATATATTTTAAGAAAAAGTACACACAGCAATGTCTAAAAAATTCAGTGTTTTGTTCCATAGACTCATTTGTTAAATGTTCTAAGGGAAGCTTCCCTGAAACTCATATATAGCCATTTTATTTCCATTGTTCACCATATTAAGAAAAGTAGACAAAGCTAGGATATTGTTTGCTTAATCATAATTTGTTGATTAAGGAATAAT
The DNA here is from genome assembly GCA_030761175.1 of Masticophis lateralis. Classification (NCBI taxonomy): domain Eukaryota; kingdom Metazoa; phylum Chordata; class Lepidosauria; order Squamata; family Colubridae; genus Masticophis; species Masticophis lateralis. The sequence goes on from JAUDYJ010000002.1 coordinate 74,189,909, forward strand.
TGGTTTGGCTCAAACAAGATACTAAATTGTAAATTGTGGTATATAATACACAATATCTGGATTTACACATATTCTGTATGGGGAAGCCCTCATTCTCCCATATCTCACCTATCAGCCTTCATATTTTCTCAAGCTTTCAAGTGTATCCATCGGCAAAACAAGTTTCCTGTTTCAGTGTCTTAGGTATGTTTGCTCAGTAGTCCAAAAGGGTATCTTTGCAATTTTGAATATTCTGATAGTCCTTGAATTATAACCATTCATTTAGTGACTGTTTGAAGTTTTGGCACTGAAAAAAGCAACAACAAATCTTCGTACTTTCAATCATTGTCATGTGACTGTCATGTGATCAAAATACGACTGCTTGGCATTGTATTGGCATGTATTTATGACAAATTTTCTGGGGTCATGTGATTGCTATTTGTGACCTTCCTGGCTCCCAATCAGCAAACTCAATGAAGAAACATGGATTCACTTAACAACCACATGGTTTATTTTACTGCAATGAAGTGCTTAACAACCAAGACAAAAAAGACCATACAATTGGGCATGACTCTCTTAACTGCTTTGCTTAGCAACAGAAATTCTGGTCCTAGTTGTGGTCCTACATCAAGGACTACCTGGACTGGTAGAGTTTTACCACTCAATTCTTCTAGGGTAGGCCTTGAGATTTGCAAACAAAAGGGATTCTTGGCTGAGAAGGAATAACTCTCATTGGGGTACAAAGAATTCCCTTTTTGGAACTCCAGTTCTCTTTGCAGGAAAATAATACTCTTTTGCATTAGCTGTTTGTTCAGGATTTTTTTTTCCTTGTGAAAAGTTCAGGAGAAAGAATGGAACAGCTGAGGACTACTCTCAGGAGTTGCCTTCTAATGTAATTGCTAATGTGAAGTTAAGCCAAACAGGTCATTTTAGGTCATTTTAAAAGCTTATTTTTATTTATTGATCAAATGTATATGGCCAGTTTTCTTGTGGAAGGTTTTGAGGGAAGGATAGCCATGATCAAAGATACAGCACCTGAATCATTTTTTTATTAAGGCCATTGTTTAAAAGGAAAACTACAATCTCTCCTAAATTCTGGCAAGTTACATTTTGATTGGATTGTCATACTCAGACCTACAGGACCGATAAAACAGTATTTCTTTCGCTAAATTCCTTAATTCTGATCTGACAGATCATCATAACTTGTAACTCAGTGTACCTCACATTGTTTTTCCAGATTTTTACATGGTTGAAGAGAAGGAATTACTGTATAAATATTGCAAAAGAGGAAGATGATTGCATATAATGTTTGACCTAAACTTTATTCACACATCCTTATATCACATAAATCACACTGTTCAGGAAAGCAAGCGATCTGGATCAGAGACTCTATTTAGTAAACTCATGGTGGTTGAGAATTCTGTGAGTCCAAACTATCTCAAAGAAAATTAGTACATTTGATGCAGTAAATTCTTCGATAGAGAATGTCACTGATAGTAATTTTAATCCAAGAAATTTACTATACTTTATGAATACTAATGGATGCCTGACGGTTAGGAAATTCACCGTGAGGACATTTAATCACCACAGCGATCATTACAACTCGGCTACCTCACCGTCAGGTTGCCAACACGTGATACGCAGCGCAACAAAGGATGGAACTACCATCGCGGTCGTTATGCTCATGCTCTCAGCATCCCGTCCTGAAACGAAGCAATATCCCCGCCGTCTACTCATCTGTGGAGGGACTCGTCTCAATATTCCCCGTTTACATTCCTGGCAGATGTGCGCAATCCAGTGCAGAGAAATAAAGCAATGGACATCTACGGCCAGCCCTTGTACTTCTGACGGATAACCCCCCCCCCCCCCCCACTCCTCCGAGGAGATGGGGGAGCTGCTTTCAGCGGCAGGCCCATCTCGTCTCTTGTGTTTCGGTCACAGCTTAAACGTAGCCAAAATCCGTCGGGTATTTGACTTAAGAGCCTTACAGGGTTTGTCCGCCCCGTCCGAGACGTTCCGGCCGGTTCTCAGACCGCTCCGCAGCGCTAGTTCGCTTTGCTTTAGAGCCAGGCGCCGAGTCCTCCCCCGCCCCTCAGCTTCTCCCTCCACGTCGCTAGTCTTGCAGGGCGTCCCCCTTCCTTCGCCTCTCTCTCCATTCACCCCCCGCCCCATCGTTGCGTATTTGGGGCCGCCTCTTCTTTCTCCACTTGCTGACGACAAGCCCGCCCAAACTGCCCTCCGTCTTCCTCCCCCTCCTTCTTTCCTCCCTTCCTCGGAGAGAGAGAGAGAGAGAGAGAGAGAGGAGCAGAGCCGGGGCTGAGCGGAACGGTCCCGCCTCCGGGTCCCCGCCCTTCCCACATCCGAGCCAGCGGCCGCTCAGACCAGCCGCGCCGGCACCGAAGGGGACGAGGGAAGAAGCAGCCTAGCCGCCCGTGTGGGGGCCGCGACGACCCCGCCCCACTCCTTCGGCTAGCTCCGCTCGAGTGGTGGTGCCGAAGCAGCCCGGGGTCGCGTCCCTTTAGCTCGCCCCTCGGTTTCTCGGCCGGCCGGCAGGAACCAAGCGGCGCCATGGGCTGCACGGTGAGCGCCGAAGACAAAGCGGCCGCCGAGCGTTCCAAGATGATCGATAAGAACCTGCGGGAGGACGGCGAGAAGGCGGCGCGGGAGGTGAAGCTGCTTCTCCTCGGTGAGGTCTCCTTCCCCAACCCCCACCCTACCCGCCCGCCCAGCCCCAGCGCTGGGTCTTCGGGGCTCGCCTCTCCGAGGTCCGTTTCCTCGGGAGGAAAGGCAGGTCGGGCTTGCTGCCCAACAAACGGACCGGGAGGACAAGCGCGCCCACGCCCTGACCACTTGGTTTCCGTGCCCGACGTCTGCTTTCCGCCACCTCCCTGACTGCGCCCCCTACCTTCCTCTGCACTCGAGGGACTTTCCGCCTCTCCGATCGGATCCATCTCGGGCTGCTGAATCGTTGCTTCGGGCTTTTCGGCGGCCGCCATATCCATACCCCAGGCTCGGGCGCAGCGGGTGGAAGGAAGGATCCCCGTGGCGTCCCGTCCCCCCCGCCCCGCAAGACTCCCTTAATAAGGCAGCCGGGGCTGTTTAGTTTTATACGGCGTCCAAAGAGTTACAAACCCGCGGGGGGGGGGGGAGGCAAACCCGCCCTATCCGAGCATCCCATTTTGTTTTCCCAAGCTAAACAACTCGGCTCCTCAGGACCACAGTTTGGTTCCCCCCCCCCCTTTCGTCGCGGGCTCTTTTGCTTCTCAGGAGAGCTGACATGGCCATGCTCCCAAATCAGTCTGTAAAATACATCCCCACGGAGACGTGTTTTTTTTTCTTCCCCTCTTTAGCCTACTCGGTTTCTAAATTTGGCTTGGCACGTCCAGTCCTCAGCTGCTTTTCCTTTATAGTGGGTGATCCTTCTGAAAACTTACCAAGGCCACAACCTAAAATATGCCTGAACCCCTCCCCTCCCCTGCCCCGTATGTTTGTCATTCCTCCCACAGGCCTCACAGTTTTTGTTTCCGTTATCAGTGGATAACCGTTAATGGTGGCTCCGCATTTGCTACTTTCTGCCACCTGTGGTAATCTTGGGGAAGAATAATTTCAACTGCAAGTAAGCCACAATTGTTCTTGAAAGCAAACCCTTCTGGTCTCCAAAGGATTATTGCTGTATCATTCCCACCTATCCTATTCACCCAGTGTCTCTCTGCAGAGGATGGGAGTTGTAGTTAAAGCACAGCTAGGAGATGGCGCATTGGAAAGAAGTTTTCCCAGCAAAAAACAAACAAAAAACAACTGAATATTTTGATCGAAGCCTCCCACCCATTCTTGTGCTCATATATACATGGGCATATATACATGGATAGCACCAGGTTGCTTATTAATAATGTTAAACACATTTCTATTTTCCCCAACACAGCATATTAAGGAATATTTCTTTCTGAAAACTGTAATTCTTGCTTGTGATTTTGCTTCCCTGTATCAAATTTCAAACATGTTCTGTGTTTGGTTAAAATAATTTAAACTTTTCTGACTTTTAGCTCTCAGTAGGGTTTGGTGCTGTTGCTTTTATAAAAGTTTGCTGTTTTATATTTCCTTCCTTTTTTTTGAAAAAAAAAAAAAGAAACCTGATTGCACAAGCTAAAGGAAGTTTAGCCAAACATCTGTGCTTTCTTTGTACTTTTGAATAGTTCTTCATTTGAATATTGGGTGAATTTCATTTCCATGCATGAAAATAGTTGTCATTGAACAGGATTATGTAGGTTAGAGACAGGAATTCTGGAAAAAGGACAGAAATGAATGAGTGGATTGATTTAATATGTGACACAAGGCTATTTTTTTTCTGTTATGGTAACAGGGAAACATAAAAGAAAGACCTAGCTGTTTCTTGAGTAGGAAGGCATGATTGGCTCATCAGAAACTATGTGGAGTTAACATGCATAATGACAGATTTTTGTGAAGTATTATCAAGTGGAATTCACATTGTTAATAATTAAACTACAAAATGTAGTGGTGATCCCCAGCTTTCAGAGGGACTAAATTAGACAAATATATCGCTGTTGCTAGTCATGGCCCAGCTATCCAAAGCAGGATGTCTTTTAATGCCTTCTTGGAGGGAAGGTTGACTTCTCAAAGGCATCTCTATCCTCCCACGCTTCTACATAATCAAACTGACATTAAAAAAAGTCATGACGAACATGAATAGTGTATCCCATTAGAGACTTGTTGATGGCAAATACATTGTAAAAAGTTAGTTTTGAAGTGAAATCATTGGAACCTAAGTATAAGGAGTCCTTGACTTATGGTGGATAATTGAGTCCGGAATTCTGATCATAAGTCATGGTAATTAAGTGGATCACCATGTGATTGCACCTGTCTTTACAACATTTTTGTGGTGGTTATTAAGCAAATGGTCTGAATGAATCCATGCTACTCAATGAGTATTTTTTGTTGGAAACTGGCAAAAACCACCAAAAATTGCAGTTGCAGACGGCCTTGCTTAAAGATGAGCCGGCTGCCAAGCCTCCAAAATGCGATCACATAATTGCATGGCTATGTGTAGCCATTGTAACTTTGAAATTGTATCATAAGTACTGGGGTGGGGGGTCGTCTGCTTTAAGTTTGAACAATTGCTAAGTGACTTACCTTTAGTAAGTGTAATAACATTCTGTTAGATAAATAATTTTCTGATTAGTGTGCTAATTCTGTGTTTCTTTTAAAAATGTGGTTGGAGTGCTCAGCTTGGAAACATGGAATACAAATAAATTAGCTATTCACATTCTGAAAAGATAAATAATATAACAAAGAGACTGATCTTGAATGATGCAGCCTATAGGAAAACCCAAGAAATAAGTCTATACCCCAATAATACAGTTCTAAAATAGGAAAAATCTTGACTGTAATTAGGTTCAATGTTTTATCATTATGTCTATAACTTTCATCAATAAAAGGTTTGTATATTTTCAGAGATGATCATAATATACCCTCTGAAATTACAAATAGTTCAAATACTTTATAAACTATATTTTTTACTTTTGAATCCTATCTATAGAATTTGCTTTCTTCAATTAGGCATGGCAAGAGTCTCATAAAGATGTGTAACTATATTGAATTGTAATTTCAGGCTAGTTTTTTTCTTAATTGGCATGAATCTATGAAAAAGAAACAGTGCTGATTTTGGTTGTTATGAGCTATATTTTTATTATTTAAACAGATTTAAAATTAAACATGCATTACAGTACACTAGTTAATTCTAGCGGTGCTATATATTAACATCCTCAAACTTTTAATGATATATTATTTGAGCAAAATTCATAGAATCATAGGATTGAAGGGGAGGTTGGGATTTTTTTTAGTTTAGTCCCTTGCCCAGTGCAGGAATTCTCCCACCATTCTTGATAAAGGGCTGATCAGGGGCTATCTGCACTTTTAGTTATTAAAGGTTATCGAAAAACCTTATAAATTTAAAAACATTTCGGTATGAAGTTTGACCTTTCAAAGAAGATGTGCAATAATGTGAAAATTTCCACTTCTGATAAGTGTAAAGAAAGTGGAAATGTGTAAGCGTTAAGCCATATATTTCAGAATTATCACAGCTTTTACTTAGGATTTTTTTTTCAACCACACTATAAATCCCTTCCTACCTAATAAATAAACAGATGTGTGTTTTTATAGAAATTGTCTATGCTGCAAATAGAAATATTTTTGTGAACTTTTTAGTAGAATGTAGAATTTGTTTGTCTTTCAAAAATCTCTGACCTTAAACTTGTAGTTTTTCCCATGGGGCTGTTGCTTTATGTCTTTTAATCTAAAGTGTCCTTTGGGAATGAATTAACAGCTTTTTAAATAATTGGTTTAGCAATTTTTGATGTACACAGATGCTTCTGTCATTGAAATGAGAATGATGAATTCCATTTAGTAGCCTCAACTTAAATAATGAAATGCTGACAATATAAAAAGGAAATGTTTTTGAATCCATTTGTGTTGAATTCATGGACTTTTTTCAGAGACTGAAAAAGGAAGAGTGTTGCAAAACATAATTTGTTTATTTTAGAATACTTACATGTTGCCCCTTCCTTAGGCTAATCAAAAATATAGTTTAAAAGTGAAAGTTTAAACAAATCCTAAAACACTACATTATACCTTATAAAATATACATTAATATTGTTTAGACATTTTAAACATTAAAGGCAGTTTACATGTGGAATTGAAATTCTGTAATCACTGAAGATATAAGAACTTCTGAATTGTATGAGCTTGCTTGCAATGAAAAAATAATCTCCATCATAGTGCTGATAACATCATTTCCCAGTATATTGTCAAAAATGTAAATATTATTCAGGTGAACTTTAACAATGCAAATAGTTAAGAAAACCAATTATTGAATTATAGGTAATTATATGTATAAATACGCATAAATGCATATATTCTGTTTCTTGCATGTTGTGCTTGCATGTAATATAAATACATGGCTTGTTTTTCAAAGCAAAAACAGCAATATCCCTAGGCTTTTATATCCTACTTTGGCTCTCTTTAACATGGCATGAGATGAAATGAAATAATTCTGCTGCTGGTTTTGATTAACTGCATTTTCAGCCTTACATCTTCCCTTAACTGTAATTAATTTTATTTGTGGTTTGTTGAAGCCAGTCAGGTTTGCAAATTATATTTTGAAATTAGCTTGTTTGCCAACAATAGTTGAGACTAGAGCTGATCTTACAACAAGTTGAGGTTAATGTAAAAGGGGAAGAAGTCAGTTGCTTCCACGTTTTCTTTTTGAGTATAGCTGATGGTGGGAACAAGTAGGCTTGAGATTGGATTATTTTCATAAAATTAAACCATTATGTGCAAATGGAACTGTATTCACAAGTCATTTGAAACTGGAGCTTATTTAAACCAGAGAACTTGATGAAATATATTTCTTTTTGAATAGATAATTTCCTTGGTTTCTGTAGAAATATTAGTATCTTACCATCAAATCAATCTATTTAAACATTTGTCAGCTAAAAGACACCATTAGTAAATCTTATAGAAAAAAATTCTTCCTGAAAAACACTTCATAGTCCATAATCTAAAACTGAAAAGTGCTTTCTCTTGGATACATGTTTTCTGATGTAAATTGAATTGAGTAAAAGATATGTTTAATCAAGTAAGACTTTCAGTGTTAAGTACTTTTCCAATGGCTTTGCAAGGGTTAATGAAATGGGGAGTTCTGTTACACTGATTTTAAAAAAAGTTATCCAAAATAATATTAATAAGTACTTACATATCCCCACATATATTTATCTATATTTCAGGCGTGATTAAACCCAGGTGAAAGTAACCATTAGTTACTATTTCTGTGTTTGGTTGTCAATTTGTTAAACTATGAGCCATTAAGGGTTAGAATTGATCATTGGAATGATTTGCCTTCAGAAATTGTGGGTGCTCCAACACTGGAAGTTTTTAAGAAGAGATTGGACAACCACTTGTCTGAAATGGTATGGGGCTTCCTGCTTGAGCAGGGGGTTGAAGACCTCCAAAGTCCCCTCCAACTCTGTTATTCTAAAGATTTGTACAAAACTTTTATTTTTATCATCGTAAATGGCCTTGTAGTAGCCATACACTTTTGTGTTAAGATCTTGCTCATCTAATTTTGCAATTCCTCCTTCAATGAGACAACAGGCTTCAGCTCTTTTGTCAAAAACTTCTTGAGTTCTGTAGTTTTTAAGCCCTAGTCTTCCAGAAATACTCGTTTGCTGCTCTTGTTCCATAAGGTCTTCATTGGTCAGTTCTTTGAACCGTACATCATTTTCACTGTTGTCTAACTGTGGTTTGGTTGATTACCAATATCAACCACAGGAAACCCCTACATGCTTGCATGAATTGGAGCACAATTTATTCCACATCCCTTCATATTTGATTCCTTCACTTCATCACAAGAATCAGCAATATTTTTTTGGTCTGCACCAAAATGGACAGGCTGATGCTAGAAATTAAAAACAAGGGTGAGACAGAATACTTTGAAATATGGAGCAAATTGGAAGACATACAAGACCACTGATAAGCTCCCTCGATCTGGGGCTCCACACAAGATCTCATCCTGTGGGGTCAAAATGATCACAAGAACGGTGAGCAAAAATCCCAGAACTACACAGGGGGACCTAGTGAATGACCTGCAGAGAGCTGGGACCAATGTAACAAAGGCTACCATTAGTAACACACTATGCCACCAGGGACTCAGATCCTGCAGTGCCAGACGTGTCCCCCTGCTTAAGCCAGTACATGTCCGGGCCCATCTGAAGTTTGCTAGAGAGCATTTGGATGATCCAGAAGAGGATTGGGAGAATGTCATATGGTCAGATGAAACCAAAGTAGAACTGTTTGGTAGAAACACAACTCATTGTGTTTGGAGGAGAGAGAATGCGGAGTTGTATCCAAAGAACACCATACCTACTGTGAAGCATGGGAGTGGCAATATCATGCTTTGGGCTGTTTCCCTGAAAGGGACCAGGACGACTGATCCATGTACAGGAAAGAATGAATGGGGCCATGTATCGTGAGATTTTGAGTGCAAACCTCCTTCCATCAGCAAGGGCATTGAAGATGAAACATAGCTGGGTCTTTCAGCATGACAATGATCCCAAACATACCACCCGGGCAACAAAGGAGTGGCTTCGTAAGAAGCATTTCAAGGTCCTGGAGTGGCCTAGCCAGTCTCCAGATTTCAACCCCATAGAAAACCTTTGGAGGGAGTTGAAAGTCCATGTTGCCCAGCGACAGCCCCAAAACATCACTGCTTTAGAGGAGATCTGCATGGAGGAATGGGCCAATATACCAGCAACTGTGTGCTAACCTTGTGAAGACTTACAGAAAATGTTTGACCTCTGTTATTGCCAACAAAGGTTATATAACAAAGTATTGAAATGAACTTTTGATATTGACCAAAAACTTATTTTCCACCATAATTTGCAAATAAATTCTTTCCAAATCAGACAATGTGATTGTCTGGATTTGTTTTCTCATTTTGTCTCTCATAGTTGAGGTCTACCTATGATGACAATTACAGGCCTCTCTCATCTTTTTAAGTGGGAGAACTTGCACAATTGGTGGCTGACTAAATACATTTTGCCCCACAGTATATGCACAGTGTCAGTCAATTAATATACTTGTTGGCATTTTATGTGCAAGATGAATACTCAAAGGGAATATCAGTCAAAAATCCTTGGCAATATTTCTGCATCAACATTTAATATGGAAATCAAATGATAGTTAAAAAGTCAGCAGGATCAGATCACAGTCATACATGCATCCCTGAAGGAGAGTGTAAAAAATTGTTTTAAAAGACATCATAGACCTCCAGTAATATTGAGACAAAGAATTTAATATACTCTTACACCACCTATGATCCAGATAGGGAGATTTTCAATATATGTATTATTTCTTGAAGAGATAAGGATGCGCCTGAAAAGGAAGCTTGATGATTTGTTATTTTAGAAAGTAGGTATATAGAAATTGGTTTATTTCTCGGTTATATTTGATCCATAGTTATACTTCTGAGTATGTTCTTTTAACCTTTTTTCATACTAAAATGATTATTTATTCATAATTATCAATTTGCAAAGTAAATTGTATCACAATTATTTGATTCATAACCAAAATAAATAGTTTTAGAAAACTGTGGAGTTTTCTTAGCAGAATGGAGGCAGGAGTGGATCCACCAGAAAGAGGGATTAAGCATCTCTGGAGGGGGCAGACTATTGAGTCAGAGAGGCATTCACCCTGCCTGAAAGTTGACCAGGAAAGAGACTTGATAAGGTGTAGAAGAAAGAATGGCAGGCCATGTATGAGCTTGGGACTCCCTGGAAGGCTGGTCTACACTCATGTCTCCTCTGAACAGCCTCAGAGAGGCTCATGGCAGGGAAATAGGGCAGCACAAGAATGGTTATCAGGACCTGGAGGTATGAGTCTTTACTGTTGGAAGCCCACACCAAATACATCTCAATTTATCAAGAATTTGGTAGTGGTAGTGGGCTTGCCCACCATTGCTTGTTGGGTCAAGACTAGCATGCACCTCACCCCTCTGCCACAAGTCATGCAGAGTTTCCTTGCAAAAAGCCCTTCTATAATGAGTGTCCCAATGGCCTGGGGGATGACTGGCCTGCCCCTGCCCTGGTACTGAAGCTGTGGCAGATCAACATTGGAGAGATCCTTCAGACTGGGCTCCTCTCACTACCAAGAGGATGTCCCCTCAGCTACCCCTATGATTTTTTTTTTAAAGGAAAAACAACCAGTATTTATTTTGTTTGCAAACAATAACATTTGATCAAATGTGGTGCCACACCAGCAAACAAGGCACATGAAAAACATCTAATGCAAAGTAACCTACTCATATGCCAATGAATAAGCAAGTACTGTACAATTCCATCATTATGAGAAGTAATAGTTTTTACTACGGATCTTTAGGTTTCAAGATTCTCTCAAACTGCTATGAATTTACCTAGGGGTGAAATCCAGCAGGTTTTGACAGATTCTGGAGAACCGGTAGCGGAAATTTTGAGTAGTTCGGAAAACCGGCAAATACCACCTCTGGCTGGCCCCAGAGTGGGGTGGGAATGGAGATTTTGCAGTATCCTTCCCTTGCCACGCCCACCAAGCCACACCCATAAAACCGATAGTAAAAAAATTTGGATTTCACCACTGAATTTACCTTTATACTGTATTTTCCAGAACTTGTTATTTAATATTTTCCTATTAATGTCTATGCCATCTCTAACAGCAAGTGAGTAAAATTGGTGTTATGTATACAGGGGCAGAAATATTAGAATTTGCTTTTGCTAACCTCACATATGTAGTTTTCTTAAATGTGAGATCTACATTGTTATCCCAGGAAATTAATTCAGAACAGCAATGTTTGTCTTGCTTTAAAAAAAAAACCATATACATTTATAGCTTCTTTACATGTATAGGTGGTTGAGTGTTCTCAAAGACATAGCTACACGAGATAGCTGCAGAGTTGGCAGTTTTTGCAGGTTATGGTTAGTGCTTGGCTGCAGTTTCCCCTATGATTGAGGGGTGAAAGGAAGCCAAGGCTGCTGCTTGGAGGGTACAAGAGTTAGGATTAATCTGTGATTGATTGGGTTGAGAGGAAGAAATGTTATTTATGTAAGGTAAGTACTGTACTGTGCATTTTTTAAATACTTAGTTGGATTTATGAACAAAATAGTAGCTGGGACCAGACAGACAATCAATCAAGCAGTAAATAATAATCGGGCTATCAACTGAGACAAATAGTAAATAGCAAACACCACCCCACCAACAGTGACAGGGCAAAGTACTTTATGTAAACAGAAAGCAAATCCCACTTCCTTCTAGCACTGAAGATATTACATAGTGTGGTAGTGAATGGTCTGCAAGCAAACAACCAAGCTCAGCACCAAGGACTCCATGTACCGTAATAACCTATTTGATTTCTTATTTAAAATATGCTTAGCCCATATATTGTTTTTGTCAAACCTAATTTGATTCAAATGGGTTTTTTTAAATTAAAAATGTTCCTAATATAATTCATACACTTGGATGTGATACAATAGAAGCAGAGAGAAAAACCATATATCTGAATGCTCCTATTCATATTGCTGATCTTTTAAAACATTACTTTGTTTTTTTAAATCCTAGGAAGGATTATTTTCCCCCCACAGGTCAACATGATATGACAAGTTCCTCACTTCCTATTAATGATTCAGTTGCATTCATTTTGTAGAAGTGTTTTGAAGATGCTGAATAGCATCTCCTCCCAGGAAATGTAACAGAAAGTAACCTTTTTTATTTGTGTATAGGATTTGGTGTAATTATTAGTATGAACATTTTTGTGCATTATTATACTAAATAATCTGGATTAGGAATTATCAAACTGGGAATCGGCATAACACCTAATACATAAATGTCAAGCATGTTGGTTTCTCTGAGTTGTCACTGATGAACTAATGTTCTGTTTATTTTTTACCCAAGCAAAGATCTAAGCATATTGGCCACTGAGGTACAAAATCTAGTGTTACTTGCCTCATGGTTTGAAAATCAGCATTTGAAATTAACACACACACTCTGCATTCTCTCATATGAAATCACTTTGTGTTTATTGAGTTTTGTAAATTGCATTCCCTTGTAACATTTGTGAGTGCTCCAACTTTAACTGGTTTTAAAATTCTCTGAATTAAAAAATATTAAAGCAACTGTTATCCCTAATAAAGGACTCTTCGATTGGATTCATATATTTCACTAAATCCTTGTTCTTATTTTCCAACCCAATGAAAAATGATAAATTATGTAAAGAGGTTCACATTCTTTATCTGTCAGCAGAATAATTCTCTGAACATTGAACAGCACATGTGCAACCTTCGGTACAGCAAAAGACTAAGAGTCCAAAAATGGGCCAGAACTCTCCAGAGACTGTAGTGTGGGGGAGGACTCCCAAGAAAATTGCCCCTAGAGCATCCTTATGAAAGAGACAGATGGGCAGCTCCTTCAAATGTTCCACTCTGGTCACATGACCCAGAGTGGAGCTATTATTGAATTGTTGGAAAGAGTTTCAGAAGGTAAGCTCTTCATGATTTCCCACAGTTTTTTCCTAAGCAGATGGAATACTTAGCTCCACTAAGTTAGGATGTTTGCTTTTAACCATGGACTGTCTTCAACTTAGTGTCTTATTTAGTGTTTATCAGATTGAATCTAGAAATTTTGTCGATGGAAACTTTTCCTATACGAGCCTCTTTATCATATAAATGGCTGCTGAGGTTATTAACAGAAATCAAATGACTCATTTATTAATGTATTCAGCAGCCATTCTTGTGAAAGTATGTATTGAAGCCTTACAATAATTCTCAAGTGATATTGATCTGTCTTTTGAGTCTGCTTTTTTGTATCTTTGTGTTGCTTGATATTTTTTTGAGAACTTAAAATTATCATTTCCTCTGGACGGATTTTTATTTGAATTTTTCTCTGTACTGGGTTCAAAAGATGTGCTAGTAATGCTGGTATGTTAGGGTTTCATTGTGCATTTATATGATTCAGTAAAAGATAAACTCCCTACTTCCAACTTGTGTGAATATACATAGTAAACACTTATTGCTAGTCTTAAGCATGTGGCGATATGAATTATCAATTACTTTGGTAACTTATTTATTTGATTTAAATAGCCTCCAATTCCATAATAGCCTCCCTTGGGTGACTTTCAACAGTTAAAAGCAATAAAACAACACAATATATAACAGATAACAGCCTTAGAATATTAGATTTACACAATGGATTTTAAGTAACAATTGACCCACATGCCTGGAAATGCATTCATGTCTTAAAAGTCTTTTGAAAAGTTGGTGTGGTTAGGATCTTGGATGGAACAGTTTTCCCAGAGGGCACAGAAAGCAATAAAGAAGTACTGTTTTCTGGTTTCTACAAGATTCCATTGTTTGACTGGACCTACAGCAACCTCTCCTGCTGGATCTAGAAGAACAGGTAGAAAGTTGGAGAGAGAAAGAGGCAGTCCTGCAATTAACCTTATCCTATGCTATTAAGGGCTTTATAAATGACAACAAGCAATTTGTATTACACTTAGAAGTAAACTGAAAGCCAATCCAACTTGCAGACCAAGATGAAAACATACTTGCATCAAGGTCAGTCATAACTACTTGTACTACTGTATGAGCAGGTTAGGTTTATTGGGTTCTGTAGTGGGGTTTCATCCTTTTCAAGGAGGAGATGAGAGTCCAGGAGGACCCCAAACATGCATAGCAATTCTATTTTGGTATAGTACAACTTTATCGCGAAAAAGAGATGGAAACTCATAGTTTCAGAAAGCCTTAAATTCCAAAGCCATTCAACTTTGTTCTGCTTGAACTGAAGTCTTTCCCATTCAGACCCTCACCATCTTGAAATACTGAGACAAAAACTCCACTACATCACTTGGTTAGTCAGGGATGAAATGTAAAACTGGATACCATCAACTTCCTAATGATATTTCACCCGATGTCAGTGAATGGTTTCTTCCAACAGTTTTATGTAGTTAAATAAGAGTGGAGGGAATGTTGAGCCATAAGGCACCTGCAAAGCAGGTGCAATGGGTTAGACCTTTTTCCTCAAAAAAAAAAAAATGGACTACAACTGGCACCAGAAGAAGGAGGAAAACAATATGGCACTGTGATTCTTGCTCCTAATCCCTAAAGTTCATACAGACAAATAGCATGACAGTATGCAAAGCTGTTGAGAGATCAAGAAGAGTGATCATGAACACATCTCTGTTCCTGCCAGAAATCATCCCCGAGTACAATTGATGCAAGTTTGCTTCCTTGCCAAGGCCTGGAACCAGTCTGAAAGGGATCCAGATACCTAACCAAGTTCCTTCAGAGTTCTCTAAAATTGCAGCGTTATTGCCTTCTCAGAAACTTTACCTCCCAAAAGGAATATTGAAGATACAACAAAAATTGTCCTAAAATATTCAATCCAGCAATGGCTTCTTGAGATGGCAAACTACTACCTCCTTCAAACCTGGAGGACCACTCTTCTGACTCAAAAAAGAATTGATCACCACAAGGACCTGACTGTGTGTTACTTCCTAGGAAAACCAGGAGAGAAATGGATGCAATATATTGGTGGCTAAGCATATATTTCAAAAACACTCTTTGATGGCTTGTATCTGTCATCGTTCACCATCTGGATACTCACACATTGCCTGCCTCTACTTTAATTGTGCAGCAACTTTCTCTTCCTAAGCCTCTCTAGGTTACCATGTCTTAGTTTTTCACCTGTTGCCTTGGTTTTCAAGTTTGGTGATTGCTTTCACTACCTGTTTTTCAGCGGAATACTTTTACTTTACATCCTTTCATTCATAATTATTCAAATATATTTGTTTTTAAAGTTCTAATCTAATTTAGCTGAGTAGAAATATTATTATAGGGATACTGAATTTTTTGATCTAATCTCTAGAGTAGTAATCAGACCTGGTTTGTGTTAAGTCTTATAGACTTGAATCTTCTGTTTCTTCATTTCTTCTGTTGCTTGGTTCATTGATTCAATTTGTAGGCACTATTTCTCTCTGAACATACCTGATGCCGAGGAGAATAACATATTGAATTCCCATGCTTCTGCAATGACTTTTAACTTTTGAAAGGAAAAAAAAAATATATACATAGAACCATGCATACATAAACAAGACTGCAAACATACAGGTATTTCTGTCAGACTATAAAACTGGTACTAGAGAGCGGAGCTCTCTTCCTGAATGTTTAGGGCATGGCTTATTGTTTTTATATATTCACTTGTGCAAATCAGTTCATTGAGACGCTCTGTGTCATTTCAGAGATTTAAAACAATTGTTAAATGAACTCATTCAATTTTCTTTTATAGACTTACAGTGATAAATTACTAGTTTCTCTTTTCTAGTGCTCTGCAGAATTAGAGCCGAGCCCATGCTGAATGCTAAGAACAGAGCTTTAAACTACGGACAACCATACTATAGTTTGGTTACATACTATTGTACCAAATCAGTAACTAGCCAGAAAAAGTGATTAGTCCATCAAAGTGTTCAGATCCAACTGCAGTCCTATCTGTAGTACATCATTTACCTATGTAATGCTTCTAGAGATGTGAGGTTGATTTGAGTTTTTCAACATGGACATGAGAAGCACATATAGATTTGCTTTTCATATCATGCTAAGCTAGCGGCTTATTTAATAAATTGAATTGGCACAATTGGCTGTTTTCTCATGCATCATAAACCATACAGATTACATTATCACTAAGTACAGTGTGTAAATCCAGTCACAGTGTGTGTGTTCCAAACTAAGAAGATGCATAGGCTGGCATTATTTTCAACTTGTAGTTTTACCTATCTGGAGTAATTGCAACTTACTGTGTAGATGACCGTTGACCTGCTTGCTTCTAGTAGATTGTTTGGTGTTTTGGCTCAGCCGAAATAAAGCTAGAGAAGGCTACAGATGGCAGACTGGTAACCATAGTGATGTTATCAGAACAATGCAATTAAATAGTACTGCAGGCAATGCCTGCAGATACGGGTATTGCCATAAGCTAAAGTACTTGGTATAATTCTTGTTATTACACTGTAGCATTTTTGTTTAGTAACTTCTTCTAAGTTTGCAATATATGTAAAGATTCTTCCGGTCTCCTTTGTATCTAAAAAAAAAAAATAAAAAAAAAATCAAAGGACTGTACCTGGGAGTAAACCCCAATGCTACTTTCATTGCAGGTAGCCCTCAGTTTACAACAGTTCATTTAGTGATTATTTAGGCATTGGGGTGAAAATAAATTGTTAGGCAGTCAAAAGGGAATGAAAAGCCTTAGAGGGATTTTTAAGAAACAAAACAATCAAGTAATGTGGGGTGCTTGGTGCTTTCTGAGCTTGGTTGTTTTCTTGCAGAGATTTCATTACCCAAACTAGTTAAGGTCATCAGTGCTAATGCATTCAGGTAATGCCAATGTGCATTACTTGAATCTGTTTTGAAAACAGAAACTCTACCATTAACTACTGTTTTTCCTAGAGGAAATGTGCCAGAGACAGGATGATGATGGAGTAGTGAGAAAGAAGGAACGATAAAGGAACGGCCTTGAAGAGGCACACTTCACTAGCACAATTCTTTAAAATCATTTTTATGGAAACTACCATTTACAATACTCATTCCAATTCAGCATATCTTTTATCACTCTTGTATAAAACATTGAAACATTATTCCAATTTCACCTCATTGTAGTTTCATTCCAAACAAGTTCATCACTTTAATTTCATTCACTTTGTTGGGTGCTCCCTGTTCATCCCTCTTTGTACATTTTCTAAATCAGGTTTTTTTTTTGGGGGGGGGGGGTTTGGTCAATCACTTTGCATTTTCTCTGCCTTTTTAAAAAATGTGTACAGTATTATCCCTTGCTATTTATATTCTTTTTTCTCTTTCTAAATGTTACACAGCGCTTTCTTCATATCCTCATTTCATGTAGTAAGCCTTACCTTAAAAGCATTTCCTCATCTGTAACCTTTTCCATTTTACCAAGCATCCCTTTTCATATTTCACTGCTCTGTAGCAGTTTTTTTCGTTCTGCTCCAAATGGTTTCCATATTTTCTGTTTTATATCCCATATCCCTTCATTCAGTTTATTCAGTTTATTCACTTGGGAGATCAATTTGTCTTTGGAAATATTTTATACAATGATTGTACTTTCAGTAACAGTAACAGTAATAATTCAGTCCTAGACAGGCATGGTACTTCCAGTTTTTCTAAATAGAAAATAGAAAAAAAAATTTTTTATTCTTAATTACTATCACTTTTTCCCTTTTTCTTCTATGTCCAGTTTTTCCCTAAAAATTATTCTTGATACTACCTAATCTGTCCCATGTTCAAATTCTCACATTACTTTGTATCCTTCATTGATCATAAACAACTGAATAATATTTGTTTCCTTTGTGAGGTTCACATATGAATAATACTTTTACTTCAATATTTGAAACACAGACACTCAACAGTCACTATCATTATTCATTCTTGGATAATCCAGATGATCCAGTAATTCTTTCTGTACTCTTTTATTGTCTTAAATATGCTTTTCCGAAAGGCAAATGGACTTTCTTGTTTTTTTATCTTTTGAAAACATTTCTCTTCTATACAAGTTAGGATTTCTAATTTAAAGACCACCTTTTAAACCAGCATAATGTTGCCAGATTCTAATGCTGGTCTGTGATCATAATAAAAATTATGTTGCCACATTCCATCGGATAGGAGTTGAGGAGTTACTGACACATATTCAGGATGCTCTAATTCCAGAACTGTTCAGCAAGCAACTAGTTTGGAGAGAGATTTGTTTGAAAAGGACATATTCTGTCTGAGAGAATACATTATAATTATTTGGAAAGCTTATTTAATCTTAAATTAAGTTGTATCTTGTAAATATTACAGAATTAAAGTAGTGTAGCCTCATTGAAGGGTAGTAGGTGTAATACGAGATGTGAGAATATTTTTAGACAGCTGGTGATGCAATTTATAGTCATTCATTCATGAGAGTATTGCTAGTTAAGGTACAGTCTTGTATATTCCAAGTTATAAGAGCAGAAAAACAGCATTCCACCTCCAGTATTTATATTTTATGTTGCAAACCAACATGAAAATGTTAACTTTCTGTAGTGAATGCAGGAAATGGAGAACTATTTCAGTGGCTGCTCATAGTTATGAAACTGCTTTCCATTGGAGTTGTGCTGGATCACAAGACTGGTTTTCAGAAGCATTGTTGAAACCCGTTAATTTGATTTGGCTTATCTTGGAGCTAAATTCTTTTTATATATGGAATATAACTTTGCTTTGTCATAAGTCAGCTTTCCTCGTTTACAGACTCTTTCTATTAACCCCAAAGGAAGATTTAAAACGTTTGCGAACATAGGACAAACATTTTATGATAGAAAAAAGGAAGGACTTGTCTGGTCTGTTGCTGACAGTTAATCTTTATTTTTGATGCAAAGTAGCAAGAAGCAGTTTATGGACTAGCAGTAGTGTGCCAACCACTAACTTTTAAGTATTTACAGATGCCTAGTCATATTTTTGGAAAAGAGTTGTGAAGTTGCTCTGATGGTATTAGCATTGTTGCAAAAATACCTCTAGATTTTAGAGTGCTGTATTCAGAGAAAACGTGTGAAGAGCTATCATGTTCTCTAGGACAATCACTGTATGTACTTAGTTTAACTCCTATAATTTCAAGTTTTTTAGGGAAAAAAATCATTTGAATATTTGTGTATGCGTGTATGTGTGTGTATATCTCTCTCTATTGAAATTATACCATTTTCCTATGGGTGAGAAGCCCAGTCAAATGTTTTGAACTTAATTTGAACCAAGATGCATAGAAATGGGCAATTAATCCTTCTCTTAACCTTTATAAGTATAATATTATAAGAGGAAAACAGTTTTGCTTCTATTTGAGCTTCAGTTTTCCTAATTTTTAGTTGTTGGGATGATTCAAATTCATTAATATGTGATGGTATATATTAGGCATTTTCACAGGCTTGCCACAAAGATGGAAGAATATCTGTAGAAAAAAGCTATTAGGCATGGGTGTTTTTCCACTGATTGCACAGGAAATCATTAATGAAGGAAGGCTGAGTGGGGCCAGTCTTTGTTTTTTTTCTCTCCCTCCCCTCCCCCTTCAGATTAAGCTGTGCCAAGCTTTCTGTTTCTCAGAGAGAAAAAAACTGTAGAAGGATGATTGTAATCCTTGCAGCCTACTGTTTCATTTTGTGGTGCTATTGTTAATTAAACTCTTTCATTTGGTTCTTTATTGAACGTGCTGCTCAGTACTGAGGATGGACAGTTCAGTCCTGCATCGCATGGCACATTTATAAAGGGAACTCTGTTCAATTGTGCTTATCAGACTTTTCCATTAGGAGGTCAATGCTTCTGGTAACATGCTTCAGAGTTTAAGGGCCAAATTTAATACACAGTATAGCTGGGAACAATTGAGGGCAAAAGAAGAACGGGACGACAGAATGAAGTGGCTGGACGGAATCACTGAAGCAGTTGGTTTGAGCTTAAATGGACAACGGGGGATAGTAGAGGACAGGAAGGGCCTGGAGGTCCATGGGTTTGAGATGGGTCAGACACGAATTCAGGACTAAAAACAATAATAGTTTCACAGGAGCCTCGGTCCACTAAAGGATGTATGATGGTAATAAAGAGTAACAAATTTGCTTCTTCAAAATGAACAGTGGCTAAACTGATTTTTTTTAAAGAAGTCAGGAAGTGATGAACAAAGATCTTAAATGCAAACAGGAAATCTTTTAACTGTTCTGCAGACTTAAACTTATAATTTTGCTTAGCTTCTTTTTATAATATTTGTAATTACATACTAAATTTATCCAAAATGAAAATTAAAAAAAAAACAATTATGTATATATAAGGAGGAGGAGGAATCCGTACTGTTTCACTGGGCAATAGAGGAACAAAAAAACTTAATGCTCCCTGCTGGGGTGTGGTCTAACCACAATAAAACTACACTGTTGAAAGAGAATTAATAGATAGAAAGTACAAATGATAAGACAACTTGGCTGTAGATTTAAGAGAGAGGAGAAAATTGCTGCAATTGGTTCAGTGGGAGAGGGGTGAATGTACTAATCCTGCCCTATAGGATGACTATATGCAGTGAAGAGCCTTCTCTATCTATGGTGAATTTTCATTTGATACAAGACTTAGAAAAATCAAGATTCTGATTGCAGCTGCTCACCTATCCATGAAAGAAAATGAGAGAAGAATGAAATTAGTGCATGGGCTGACTACGACCACAATTTATATGTATACATATATTTGTTACATATGTATGTTAGACCTATTGATTCAATGGGATTTAATACAGAGTAAGCATGTGTATGTTTCTTTGTGCTTGCAGCCATTTTGTTTCTTTCTCTACAAAGAAAACAATTCAGTATTTCAATAAAGTCTTCGTTTTTACTGCAGCTTATATAGAGTAAACTAACTACATAGATCCTTCTACATAGAGTAGTAATAGCTGTAGCTTATAAATGTTTATCTGAGTAAATATATTTGGGATTGCAGATATCTATTGAGTTATATAATTGAGTCAATTGATGGATGAAAAACAATGGACATTAGAATAGTAATAGGGAAAGATTGGATGAAGAGACAATTTATTATATCACATTAACAAAAACACAGTTGAATAGGAAAAATTAATCTCAAAGTCATATTGAATATTCAGTACATGAGAGTTCTGCTGTTCTCCAGCTCTACTTCGATATATAGATTGATGAAGATTCTCTTATTTGTAAGCATAAATACAGAAAAACAGTATTCTATACTTGAAGAAAAGATTATTGCTTTTCATTGTCAAGATGGCTTATAATCACTTGGTGTGAAGGATTAGATGCGTAAAGATTTACTCTCTCTTTATAGAGGGCAGGTTTCTTCCGAATAAGAACAAAACAGAAAAGATAAAATAGATAATGATTGCTTTAAGTAATCTTTTGGATTACTTTTTCCATAATTCACAGCTACTAATGCAAAGGATGAAAATTAAAGAGTTATTTGTATTAATATGGAAGTCATTTTCATAGTATAATTAGTCAAGATACTGGTTTGAAACAGATTACATAGGACATAGTATAGATTACATCAGCTTTGATAGGAAAAAGAGAATTTCTGAAAGGGGCAGGGTTTCCTGTAGTAGAAAGGGGAAATATTTGGGACCTATTTTGTTGCCTCCTCTTCATGGTTGAGCAATAGGTCTGTTATGTGCTTTAAGTTTCCTTTAAATTACTTGACTGTTGAATAACAGCTTGTCTTGTGCTGAATGGTTGTGCCTTAGTTTAGAGTAGACATATGTCCTAGCTGTGTATATAGCTTCTATGAAAGTTTTAAGGACAGCATTTTTTTGAATATATCCTTAATCAGGATTTTGCTGTAAATAAAAGTTTAGCAAATACAAAATGCAATAAAATTGGATTGTAATTTATAAAGATAATTTTCAAACATAGGTTTCCTGAAGAGGACTGCATGACCATTGGCTATTGTACAAGTAGTACAATAGCATGTACATTGGCTATTGTACAAGTAGGCAACTAGACTTCCTGGTTTTTCTTTGAATACCTTTTGCTTCTCATCCAAGAAGCTTCTTCAGCTCTGATAGCTGAAGAAGCTTCTTGGATGAGAAGCAAAATGTCTTTAAAAAATCCCCAGGAAGTCCAGTTGCCTCTTGAAAAAGCACCCTACTATATTGATTGATTGATTGATTGTTTGATTGGTTCGATTTATATGCCACCGCCCTTCTCCGGAGACTCAGGGTGGCTTACAATGCATTAAGCAATAGCCTTCATACTTTTGTATATACCTGCTTAGTAGGGCTTTTGGCCCCCCCAAGCGGTGTTCTTTTTTATACAAAGTCACCTTATTGCCCCCACAATCCGGGTCCTCATTTTACCTACCTCGGAAGGATGGAAGGCTGAGTCAACCTTGAGCCTGGTGAGATTTGAACTCGCAGTAATTGCAGGTAGCTGGCAGCTAAGTGCTACTTTAATAGCTCTTTAGTCCGCTGCGCCACCAAGGCTCCTTTCTTCTCCCACTCTGGCAATCATTATAGACTACATTTAAATTTTCTGATACAACTTCTGAATGATGACTCTAAAATTATATACTTTGCATAGATGTAGAATAACACGTTCCATCATTTGCTGCTTATTGCCCTCTTTAAAACTAGGGGTGCCTATAATTACATGAGAAACAAACATGTTGAGTGATATGAACAGCAATGACACTTTGGTTCAGTTAAGTGTTGTGAGTCAAAATTAAGATCCTTTTGGATTCCCTCATTTATTATGGTGCAAAAGATACTTGAAAAAAAATATCAAACAGCCAACCCTTTTTGTCAGTGCTAGGTAACTGCATACTATTTCCTCTTTATAAACAGTATGCTGACAACATAAAAATAATTCGAGAGTGATGATTGCTGTAATATTTTATACTCTGAATTGATTAGCTGGAGTTGCAATATAAATTGGAAGCAACTGTACTGAAGATACATTACCCATTTTTATTCAGAGATCATATAACACATTTTGTATTGTGCAGGTATGTTTTCAATGTGCAACATATCTTCATCTTTTACTGTGAGCTGTGTAGAATCTTTGGAGGAGGCAATTTGTAGGTGTATGTATAAATAAAATAAAGTTGAAAGTATCAAGTTAATGTGCTTTAAGCAATGTAGCATATAGAATATACATATCTGTCTGAACTTAAATAGGTATACAGGTACAGTAACTCTAAAATTGCTATAGCACTGCAGTTCAATTCATTAATATTTAACATTAGCTGAATATAAATACAATATCTTGTTTTGACTCTACACACTTGCATGCCATCATATTTGATTGTCTACTGGAAAAAAATCTTCTTCAACCATCTTCACCATCTAATTATGTTACTATGCTGGAAAGAAAACAGGTAAGCTTATTAAAATAATGCCACCAGGATTGTATATTAATATATGTAGCTACATGTTCTGCCCCACATATACATAGAAGTGGCTTTAGAGTTTGTAGGCCTAATGAGTGTTCAAATGAGATTGAGCACTTCTCCTATACTGAACTCTAAAAATAAAATTGGTGATGACACTTTTATTAGAAGAAAATGGGAACAAGTATTTACATACTTAAACATTCTCTCTATTTCAAGTATCTAGATATTGTAAAAGTTTCTGGGACCAATGACACAGTTTTAGAATACCGTGTGTAAGAAGTGAAGATAGTGCTGTTTTACTGCTGTGTGCATGCTACAGTGATGGGTTGCTGTTATTTTTACATTGGTTGTTATAATTTTAATGTTACCTTTAATATTTACTTTAAAGGATAATTGTTTTAGTTGTGAATAGATGATTTTATATATTAAAAGCTAGCTAGAGACTGTGGATATAAATTTTATAACACATATATAATATGTTGCTGCAGGCCTATGTGTACAATAGAAATGGTAGGATGATAGATTAGGAATGTTTTTTTGACCTTAAAGCTTGCAGTTTGTTTTCAAGTTTCAGGTTATTTTTCTAGCTAGATTTCAGACAGCACTCAATTGCTCTTCCCCTTCCCTTCTTGTTCTTGACATTTTAGACATCAAATCATGTGTCTCATTTCCCCCTGCAAATTTTCACAGGCAGAGATGGTTTATATTGTCCACTTCTGTATTTTTAAAGAAAGAGAGATTGGGGGATCACCAAGCACATAGGACTTTACTGGTATGAATGTACTTGTTGAATTCCACAAGAATAAGATCAAGAGATTAAAAGGTAAGCAGCCAATAAGTACTACATTAAATAATTCCAAGGAGACAGACAGAAGAGAAGGAAAGCTGAATGTGGTTTCATTCCTTTTATTTATTCATTTATATTTCCCATTTTGAACTGTCAATTTCCCTTGGAGAGGGACTCTAGGCAATGTACAACAAAACATTAAAATATTAAAACAATATATAAAAATTAAAAGGAAGCAAGGATAATTGAATGCTGTTAAAATTAATTAAAAGGCGGAGGGTGGACTTTCGGGGAACCAGCCACCTGTGCTTCTTTAGTCACCCAACATTGCTTGTGTGGTTGCATTCTGCACCAGCTGAACCTTCCAATACTATTCTAGGGTAGCCCCATGCAGAATACATGCAGTAATCCAACGGAAGATGACCAGGACACAAATAACCAAGTGGAGAACCTCCCTATTCAGGAAAGGGCATAACTGGTATTCAACATGAAGTTGACCAAAGCCCCTCCTAGCCATGGCTATGCTAGCCATGATGTTTGATCAGGATCCATGAGTCCAAGAAGACCCTCAGGTTACCCATAGACCCCATTCTCTCTGGGGTAGTGCAACTTCATCCAAAACCAAAAAAAGTTACTCCTGGGTACAGAGGAGTGCCCTTGTTCTGGTCAGAACTGTGTCTGAGTTATTTGATAAACAAATTTTCTTCTTCCATGCCCATATTTTTTTTTAACACACTGGGTTATTTGAGTGCATATAATCTTGTAAGAAAGGCAAAACTCTGCTGGAGAAAAATAATCTAAAGCTTGTTAGCTAGTTAAATTCCAGTTTCCTTTTAAATCCAAAGAGGATGATCTTTAGTTCTCTGCTGTTTTTCTCATTTCAGTAAATGGAAACAGATGACTTAAGAAATGATGTATTTTGGTGACCCTAAAATAAAAACCTTATTAGCAATTTATGTGTGAAAGGTAGAGATATTGAAATCAGAAAGAGATAAAATCTGATTTGAAGTTATTTGAGATCTCTAATGTGGAGATTGTGCATTACATTATAAAAATTGATTGTTGATCAAGTTATTTTTCAACTTCCTATCACAGCAATCACTGATATCTCCTTGATTGGTAGAGTGGCATCATGCCAGGGAAAACATGCCTGCAGTCTATAAGGCAGTCCAAAAAATAGTATTTCACATCAGTTAATAGCTGTTGTGCTCCTCCTTTTATCATCATTTTTTGGATAATTCCTGGATAAGTCAACATTGAATCTAGTACATAACAGGTATTGGCAATACTGAATATATTTAGTGGGATGATACTAGGGTGGTATGGGGCAGGCTGCGAAAACATTTTGTAGCTGTGTAACGTATATAGTTTACTTTTTCTCAGCCAATTTTCTATAAAAAATTGCTTTGCTTGCAGCCTTTTTTATTTTTTGGGCAAATACTTTATTGTTTATTTCAGTGCTCAAATAATGTAGCCTTTATTTACATGCTCATATCTTTCATGGCTCAGCTTTCCCCAGTTCCTTTTCTACACTTACCAGTAGCAGGGTTGCTCTTATAATTTTTTGTAAACTCTGTTTATGCCCATTTCATTTCCTCATTTTAAGCTACTTTTATTGATAGAGTTAGTGCACTGTTCTCAGTTCTCCTGCCTGATAGTGTGAGTGTCCAAGAATGGGTTAACTATTGTCCTTCCGCCCAGAGACTTGAGTATCAATTTCTTTGCCATGCCCTGTTGCCTCTCTTTCCGGCTCCAGTTTTTGATTCAGTCTTG
Organism: Masticophis lateralis; assembly: GCA_030761175.1. Classification (NCBI taxonomy): domain Eukaryota; kingdom Metazoa; phylum Chordata; class Lepidosauria; order Squamata; family Colubridae; genus Masticophis; species Masticophis lateralis. The sequence continues at coordinate 74,215,934 of JAUDYJ010000002.1, forward strand.
CCCGAGAAAGACATATCTGGACTGATCGGAGTATTTAATTCATTTTTGGACTTCTTGGACCTCAAAAATCAGATTTTTATGCGGAAATGGCTGTTTGAACAAGCGGAAGCAGCAGGAGCTTGCACTGCATTTCTGCTGGAGCTTGGCTTCGTGCAAGTCGCGCTGGCCAATCCAGGTTCCCTGGCAATGCAGCAGACTCCTAGACCCTAATCTGGTGGTTGTGGAGATTGTTTCATACTGGCACAGCCACCGACCCATGGAACAGAGCGATTGCGCCCATCTGAAGCTCCAGGTCGCATCGGGAGATTCTGACGGCAGGCTAACGTGGCTTTAGTTACAACCGACTTCCCTTCAGCCACTGTCAGCTTTTGCTGACTAATTTGGAGCTCTGCTCAGTTCTCTGGGCATTCTCCTTTCTTCTATCAGAGCGGAGCCCAAAATAATGGCGGAGTGCTCCCTCGTGGACAGACAAGGAGGCAATCACGCTCCAGACCCCCTGGAGTCTCCCTGTAAGGGGGCAGCTAAATCCTGGTCTGCTTCAAAAAGGGCAGTCGATAGAATCAAATCCAAAGCCCTCTGGTCCTCCAGGAACACCAGTGCTGAGGAAAACAATGCTAAAAGGCACCTCAAGGCATTTGAAAAACAAATTGCTAAGGCTGAAAAGAAACGGAGTGAGCAATTTTCTCCCCCATAGCTGTTCCAAGCACTTTGCGCACTTTACAGACAGAGCAGTTGGAGCAGCCCCAAATGGCAGCTGAGCCATTTTCACCACCAGAAAGAGCAAGGGAGCTATCTCCTTCTCCCTCTGCTCAGCTTGCCAGCAATGAGACAAATCTAGGTCCCTTTTCCTGTGTAATAACAGGCAGACAGTCTGCTTCTGCAGGAAGGCAAATTCCAACTCAACCTTTACTCCCACTTCAGCGGGATTCCACTTAGGGGAAGATCAGGAGCCAGAGGTTTCTCAGGATATGAATTCCATCATATCTTGAGCTATTTTTCGGGATTGCTGCAATCCCGCAGCAATCCCCTGACCAAGTCCCTTACCTATGGAAGGTCTGCCTTATTCTTCTGAGTCTCCAGTGCTTTCAGTCAACAGACCCATTCTCTAGGGACCACGATCCCGCAGCCCATCGGTAGGTAGTCAGGAATCCCTGCGTGGAGACGAAGGGCATAGAGATCCTGATCTCTCTGAGGATGAGAGCATGGTTCCGGATCCTCTAGCCTTTACAGGGCTTTTTCCACCAAGCATGTTTAAGCCTTTATTACACAAAGTGAGATCCACGACTAAATTGGATGTGCAAACTGTGCCACCTGAAGTCTCCTTGGACCCTGCTTGGCCTCTTTCAGGAGCCTAAGTCATCGCAGAAAAAGACCTGCCCCTAGACTTTTTCTAGATGTCATCCAAAAGCAATGGGACCATCCCGGGGCCTTCCTTACCCCGAATAGTAATGACAGGTATTTTTACAATGCTGGCCCAGACCTGTCTGGGATTTTACAACTACCCTCAGTGGACAGTCCGGTCGCCAATCTGGCTTCGTCCTCTTCCATTGTGACAGGGGACTTGGCAGACAATCTTAAAGCCAAAGATAAAAAGGTGGATCTTGTTCTTTGTAAGACCTACCAAGCTGCAGTCTGGGCAGTGAAAGTGGCCATGACCGCTTCATTTTTTAACCGCACTTCTCTCCTGTGGCTTAACCAGCTGCAGGAGCAATTACCACCCCAAGAAGTGCGTTTACACCAAGATTTAAACAAATTGATTGCCGCAGCCCAGTTTTCAGCAGATGCAAGGTTAAACGCTGCCAAATTTGCATCCTGCGCTCTTTCTTCCTCTATTACATCAAGAAGGCTGCTACGGCTCAGGAACTGGCCGGTGGATGCCAAGTCCAAGTGGCGCCTTGCCTCTGCCCCCTACAAGGCGACCATGTTATTTGGGGAAGCCATAGATCCAATCCTAACAGAGAATAAGGAAAGGAAAAAGGTTATGCCTGACATGTTTCAAAGGGTGGATCGCAGGCCTTCTCCATATTTAAAGAGACCATCTTTCTGACCTTCAGAAATGGAATTTCCTCCTCAGCAAAGGTTCCTGTATCAACGCCCGGAATGACAGTTGGAGAGATCTGGTTTTTGGGACCGTCCCAGACAAATTCCTCAATCATGGCAGCCCTATCGTGGAGCAGGAGGTCACCCTTACTGGAGAGCCAAATGACTGTCAAACTGATCCTCCCATCGGGGGACGATTGGCACTCTATGCCCCTCAATGGGAGGAGACCACCACAGACAATTGGGTACTCAACACTGTACGGCCTATCCTAGGAATTCCTCTCCACCACCCCCTGGACAACTTTGTGCGGTGCCCTGTCTCCTTAAATGCTGAAAAGCGAGACCTTATGGAATCGGACATTCAACATTTGTTGGAAATATAGGCCATAGAGCCAGTCCCTCTGGACCAAAGGAGACAGGGGTTTTAGTCTGTTCTATTCATCATTCCAAAGTTTTGGGTGGTGGGTGGTGTGGAGGGCAATTCTGGATCTAAAAAAATCTAAATACCCATTTGATCTACAAGAAATTCAGGATGAGCTCACTCCAGTCCATTCTAGAAGGACTGCGGCCAGGTGACTTCCTAGCCTCCATCGATCTTACGGAGGCTTACTTCCATGTGCCAATATTACCAGCACACCGCCATTTCCTGAGGTTCCATTACGACCAGGGTCACTACCAGTACAGGACCTTGTCTTTCGGCCTCGCCTCAGTGCCCAGGTGCTTCACCAAAATACCGGAGGCTTACCTGCAGACCATTCTGGTCAGGTTCCAGTGCTACCTCGACGATATTCTCATTCAAGCTCCATCTCGAGCGATAGAGGACGTAAGTACGACAATTCAAATTTTGCAGAATCACGGGTTTTCCATCCAAAAGTCATCTTGTGCCTATGACCCATAGTTTGTGGACCTAAAAGGCCTGTCGGTGTCTCCACCCTGGAGGACCCCGCCAGATGATTTCCCTCAGCCAGGGGGTCCTAATACATCCGGAGCCTCAGTGGCTCCAGCTACTGTCTGGTACTTGAGAGGAATCTCTTGAGGGACAGCAAGTATTCCTCCAGAGTCATTCAGGCCTCCAGACATCCGTCCACCATCCGCATATACAATTCTACCTGGCAGGCCTTCACGGATTGGTGTTCAAGGAAGACCATTGATCCCATAGCGGCGACAGTGCCTCAAGTCCGGGACTTCCTTCAGGATGGATTGTACAAGGAGCTCTCACATAACACCATCTGCAGGTAAGTGGCATCCCTCTCTACAGTCTTGACCTGTGGTGAGCGGGATTCCCTTTCCCTTCATCTGGTGGTACGACGATTCATCAGTGGGGCAGCAAATTTACCCCTTCTGGGATCTACCTGTGGTGTTGCAGGCGCTCAAGTCGTCCCATTTTGAGCCGCTTAGAACAACTATGTTCCATCATATAAACCTTAAGGTTGTTTTTCTAGTGGCCATCACATCGACCAGACGCATTTCGGAGCTGGCAGCCTTATCACTTAAAAATGACCTCTGCGTTTTCCAAACAGATAGAGTGGTCCTCAGACTTGATCCATCTTTCATAGCAAAAATTAACTCCTGGTTCCATAGGTCTCAGAAGATTGTCCTGCCCAACTTCTGTCCGGGGCCTTCCCATTCATTAGAACGCCAATGACATACCTTAGACATGAGGAGGGCCCTGAAAATCTACATCAAATGGACAGCCAAAGATAGAAAGTCAGAGTCGCTCTTCCTTTCATTTCAGCCAGCCTCCCTGGGATCCCGAGTTAACCCATCAACAATTGGCAGATAGTTGCGTGCATGCATATCGCTAGCATACCAATCCAGGGCCTTACCATTACCAATCCAGATCATGGATACACTCCAAGTATCATGGATATTTGGAGTTTAGCCACAATGGCAGTCTGGGCCACTGAAGCATCCATAGAGGAAATTTGCAGGGCAGGAATCTGGACGTCCCCATCACCTTTCATTGGCACTATAAATTGGAGTCCTTTGCATTTGCTGGTGCCTCCTTCGAGAGGAGGGTCCTACAAAAGGTGCACTCTGGGGAACTCTGGACCATATGCCTCCCAGTCCTTAGGGTGGTAGGCTTTGGCTCATCCCATTCTCGGACATTCACACTATCAGTCAGGAGAAGGAATGTTGTTCCTACCTGAGATATTCCTTCTCTGGTGTGAGTGTCCAACGCCGCTCTAGCGCCAGTGTGGTCCAGGTGGTGGGGATAAGTAATGGCATGTTTAGATTTATTCAGAGCTGAGCCATCGTCGAAAACTGGAAGGAGGGAGCTGGAACTGGAACCGGAAGGAGAGTCAACGGGGCATGGCAAAGAAATTGATACTCAGTCTCTGGGCGGAATGACAATATTTAACCCATTCTTGGACATTCACACCATCTGCAGAGAAGGAACGACTCAGGTAGGACCAACGTTCCTTCTCTTTTCAAAATGTTTTCTAATGCTTACCCGGCTTGTTGAACATGGTTGGAAGCAGAGCACTGAACAAGAGGCTTGACTGACTGACTTTCAAGGTCCTTTCCAAGTCATGTGTTTTGACTGTGAAAAGCATTGTATGCAGAAGAGGAATTAAAAAATGATACTTTATATCCTTATATCTTTAGGTTTTTAATATTATTGGTACTTTAAAAATGTACTTGTATTTCAACTGTGATGGATCAATATGTTTTGACAGAATTCACTTTTTTGATTGAACACGTTAAAATATATAAACAAGTGCAAGAAGGAACTTGAAAAGACATGAAAGAATATTCAAGTAATACAAATGCATAAACCAAGGACTTTAAAATATTGTGAAAGTATAGCTTGTACAGTACCATTAGTTGTAAATAATCGAGTATATTGTATATGCTAAAAAAACTAAGCATTGCTATTAAACTTCAACTAGAATTGACTATCAAGAGCACAATATAAATTGTAAATAAAATAATCTGTTATAATAAATTCAATGTATTTTATCAATATCTCTTCCAATTTAAATATAAATTTGAAATAGATAATCTGGGAATAGATAAGCCTAAATTTTGATGGTGGTATTATACTATGGTCTTAAAATTGTTAGTAAGATTAATACTGTTTAATTATGTGTCAGATTTAATTTTAAGGCATGTAGTTATTTTGAACATTGTTGGCCAGCAGCAGGCAGGGTAGATGAACTCGGTTAACCCCATTGGAACACCAGAAAGACCTAGTTAGGGACAGATTGTCATGGAGAAAAACTGCCTATGTGACTGCTAAGAGTAAATAACAACCTGATGACACATAATTTTTTAAAAAAGTAAAATATGCTCCAACTAGATAATTAATGTTGGTTACAGAGTATATTTGTACTCGGATATTCTGGTAATGGAAATTTCTGTGTTGCTTACTGTAATAGTTAAGTATTAATCTGATAACTGCTACTAAGATGTTTGTATTCACAATTGTGAAATGAGACCCCAATAATGGTATTTCAAATACTGTAAAAATGTTTCTGCAGAATTAGATTGCCCTTTAACTCTCCAGAAATGATTTATTTTGCAAGTTCTGCTTCTTCATTTATATTTCTACTGGATAGAAAGATACATAGTTTTTTCTTTACATAAAAACAATTTGGTAGAGGTATAAATGGCTGCTGCAGGTATAATCTGTGCTGCTGCAAGATTTGCTTGGAATACCCACTTGCCTAATACATCAACCTGTTTTGTAATACATGTAATAATTTCCTTTTAGGCATTTGATGAAAAAAGCCTTGTCACAATAGCCAGTTTGTCTCAAGGTGCTGTCACAGAAGAGCACCTTGAGAACATAAGAAAATCTCACATTAAGATTTTCTTCAATGAAATGGGGTGTCATAGCATCTTGAGTTAGTTTATTTTAACCCCTGTAGAAGACTGTGATGGAATTTTATAATCCTTTTTTAAAAAAGGAGTAAAATGTTGTTTCTTTACAGTAGTGCTTTAGAAGAAAATATATTCATACACAGAAAGAAAATTAATGCAATCTTACCCTTCCAACTGCTTTTAAAGACTTTTAGATTTTCCCCTTTATTTTAAACTACACAAGAGAATCAAAAATCAGGAAGGGCTCTCCCTTCCGTGCTGTATGGCTAGCTTCCAGGTAATTGTTACATTAAAAGAATAGATACTATTTATTACTTTCCAGAGATTTGGACAGTGATCAGCTAGTATTTGTAATTGCTCATTCGTAACACTGGAAAAAATGCAAAAACTTATATTCTGTAGTTAGAAGCAATTTAGTAATGTGAAACACGGATCTGATGATGTAGCACTCAGTAAAACCGTATTTTCCAGCGTATAAGACTGGGCGTATAAGACGACCGCTGACTTTTCCTGTAAAAATATAGGGTTTGGGCTATACTTGCTGTATAAGACGACCCCTCTTCCAACGCACACCAAATAAAAATTAAAAAACATCAACTGGCTCACCCACAATGTAAAAGCAGCTGTGCTAGACCCAAAATGGCCCCTGCAACAAGTAGGAACCTCACACAGCCACAAAAAGCCAAAAACCCAACTTTCACACTTTACACACACAAAATTCCACATATAGCTTTGTGAGATTTTGTGGGTTTGTGTAGTTAGAGTGAAACACTACAGAAACATAAATCTCAGGAAGCTGCACAAATATTATTTTATTTTATTTTTATTTTTATATGAAAGCTAAATTTAAAACTTCCTAGCCTAAAATTTAGACCTAGCCTTTAAATGGCTAGGTCTAAAAAAGAACAACTTAAAAAAACCCCCCAATTAACTATTTTTTTTAAAGCTCCCAAAGGGGAAAAAAACTTACCCAATAGAACAGGGGTCTCCAACCTTGGCAACTTTAAGACTTGTAGACTTCAACTCCCAGAATTCCTCAGCCAGCTTTGCTTTGCTGGCTGAGTAATTCTGGGAGTTGAAATCCACAACTCCCTGCCTGCTTGATTGCAGGCAGGGAGATTCAGTTGCTTGCTGATGCAATGGATTGCAGGCAAGTGAAGCAAGGCAAGCGTTGCGGCTAGCAGCTAAGGTAAGCAAGCTGGGGGGGGGGGCGATTTTTGCTACCAATTAACAGGCAAAAATTAGCAGCTGGGATCGCCAGAGCCATGTAAAAGGAAAGTTTTTTCCTTTTACATGGCGCTGGCCATCTAAGCTCTGGTAATCCCAGCTGAGTTGCCTGCTAATCAGGCAACTCAGCTGGGATCACCAGCGCCGTGTAAAAGGAAAAAACTTTTCCTTTTACATGGCTCTGGTGTGTAACTCAGCCGATTAGCGGCAACTCAGCAGGCACTTCAGCTTGGTTCCTCAGAGCCATTTAAGGCTCAACAGAGCCTTTTGGGTTGGTCTGCCTGGTTACAGGAGAACAACACCTGGCGTTTAAGACGACCCTCGACTTTTGAGAAGATTTTCGTGTGTTAGAAAGTCGTCTTATACGCCGGAAAATACGGTAATTGTCCTAGAATTGGTAGGCATATTTGAATACCATAATCTAATCCAAACAAATGTTGGCAATATATTCATAACAGAATACAACAGTCATGTTGCTGACATACTAGGAATATGTATAGTATTAGGGACAACGTACTGAATTGAATCGTGCAAAGTTAGGTTTAAATATATGTATAGCTATTGTATTCCTGGACAGTTTTGGTTGGTCCATGACATATCCCTTATAAATCTAAATTAATAATGAATGAATGAATAAATTCCTTGCTTTGCAAGCTGCCTGTGAGAAAATAAGCTTACCAAATATATATTGTCTCACGCTTCTTGAAAAATGATGAAATATAGACATGAGGGATAAATAATGTATAATACTTGGCTGTTTAGAACAGAGACCTTGATTAGTTATGCTTGCTTACATTTTTAAATGGCTAATCAAAATGCAATAAATATTGGATGTCAAATAGTTGCTGAATTCTGTTACTTTAACACATTTTTAAGTTACGTTTGTGTCTTTCTATTTACCTTTGCATGTATCATGAACCAATTTGTACAGTTTGCAGTGTCATTCAGCATCCTTTTGTATAGTTCTGTGCTTGCTTTCTCATTCTCCCCTTTTGTAATTGCTCCCCTAGTTTATGACTGATTTGAGGATTCTAATAGCAGCTGCATTTCTGTTATAGATACGACATGCTTGGCAGCTATATTTTAAAACTTCTTTGTAATGTTAATAGACCTAATTCAACCCACAATTGAATTTCTTCTTCACTGTTATTTGCCATTGGACCAGTTGATACTGATTTTAGATACACATTTGAAACCACACAGCCAGTTGCTTAGAAAGAAAATTAAAATGTTAACAAACATTTGAATTCATAAATCAGAAGAAAGCTTTGTTGAACTAAACGGCAAGATATTGCTTATGTCCCATGGCCTTCAAATGGCATTTCATTGGTGGAGATGTGTGGTCTTAGAATTTGGTGTCAGCTAAAGGAAAGAACACATGCTGCTATGGCTATAACTCTCTCCATTTACAATTAGCACACAGAGGATAATTTTAAAAGGAGGAATGGCTAAGGAAAATTTGAATCCGAGTCAAATCAGAGTCTTTTGAGTTCTTAATTGGAATTAAAAATGGCTTTAGAGCTACTTTTTATATCTCATGTCACCAGAATTGTTTCTAATATGATACAGATTTATGAATGTTGCTTTTGCTAAACTATTCAGAGTGAATTCTTAGAATCTGAGTTGTGGAACATCAGCAATCTTGAGCACATGACTGTTAAGCAGTATGTGAGGAGCGCTGTCTTACAGAGGCAGTCTTCTCTGTAATTGCTTTACAAAAAAGAATGCGTTGTACTGTTTTCAGTAGCAAGATGTACCAGATACATTTTATTTTAGTCTTCATGGATGATTAGCATAGATGCTTTATCACAAAGGAAAGAAATAGACCATGCTCATTGAACACACCAAAGGGCAACTATGTGAGTCTCAGTCCTCATGAAATGCGCAGGAATATTCTGCTGGTGCTTTTCTAATCTGCTGATACCTGATTTTAAAAAAATTTCCCTCATCCATTTCAGATTTGTTTTTGTTTTATTTTTCTCCCAAGGGCTCAATGCCCTGATTAGGATGTGACTGACTTAATGGCTTTGGAATGTTGAGCTTCCAACTTTCGAGTTAAATGATCTCAGTTTTTGCATCATGGTGATTCAAAATCGAGGGGAAACAGGCTATGGAAGCTTTCTCCTTATAGAAGAACAATGGATAAAGAATAGAGAGCTGTGTTTCAATATTGAGGAAGGCTGTTTTAACAACTTTTACTCTGATTCTAGATTTAGCAATCTTGTAATGCAGCATCCAGCTGAATTCCAAATGTTTCTGTTTAGAATAAAATATAGGCCATTGGCATTTAATGCAATTCACTGAAAGATAAGCATTGCCCTGTAGAAAATAAAATTAATTTTTTAGACTTTGAAGTGCAGCTGGTCAGATCAGTTTACTTGTTTCTCTGTCAATATTGTAGAATAAACATGAAAACTTTGGCCCAAAATTCTCTCTTTTCCCTCTCTCTCTAACAATAACAAACCTACATTTAACTGATTTTAATATTGCTGACTTGATTTTGTAGAGATACTTCCATGGTCCCTTTTAAATATTTGTCTCTAAGTGTAAGAACTATTTTAAACAATTTAGGATTTGTAGATAAACTTGTGCCTGAGTCACTAGTCCCAGTGAGATCCTTTAACTTCAGGACCTCAAAGTGTGATAAGAATGCAACACATGTATAACCCATTCCTGCTTTGCTCCAACTTCCAGACATTGATGTGGAAAGGATGAAGGGGAGTTGAGTTTCTGATAGCTTGTGAATGTAAGTACATATGTCAGCACAATTAGTAATTGTGATTTAATTGGATGAATGCCTGAAGGGTTAATGTGTTTCAGATACATTACTTTTCTAGGACATGAATATTTGCACATACTATTCCATTTTCTTATAGCTGCCTACTAAATTAGCATTTGTTTTTATAGTTATATATTTAATGCAATAACATTTAATTGAATTTCTTATGCGAACTTTCTTTTTATGACTATGTATAAGTGCTTTAAAAAATGAAAACATAGTAACTCATCTGTATAAAAAAAACCTGGATACAAATTGTTGTCACTTGCTAACTGCCTTTTTTAATGACTATTCAAAGTTATGATGCTGTTACTGTCACATGATTTTCCATTCAGCTATTGCAGTGTTTAGTGATGGAGTTGCTGCTCTCAGTTGTGGTTACTTCTATAATTAGATGGGGTATAAGAAATGTAAACTTGGAATCTGGATAGAACTCCCTTCCTTCCTTCCTTCCTTCCTTCCTTCCTTCCTTCCTTCCTTCCTTCCTTCCTTCCTTCCTTCCCTCCCTCCCTCCCTCCCTCCCTCCCTCCCTCCCTCCCTCCCCTGGTAACTTCACCTGGTTGTACTGTACAACCAGGTGCTATGTAGCTTTCTTTAATTTCAGAAGCATAGCTTTCTGTCTGTTAGTTCCAACACTCTTTTACATCTGAAGCATGTATAGGAAACACGCAGTAGTTCATTTGCATAATTAAGGGTCCTATCTTCTCTATTCTTCTGTTCCATTATCTCCTCCTCCTCCATTCTTTTTTCAAAACTAATCCAGGATTAGCTCCTATCATTCGGCTTTTATATTTGTAAGTATTTAACAAATGTACAAATTTGCATTGATGAACTTTTTTTGTGATAGGTGAACTATCTTCAGTTAGTATTTAGTCTCTGTGGAGCTCTTCCACACTTCTTCAGAACTAGGGAGCTGTGCAAAGAAAGCTCTAGCACTGACATTTGTTCGCTAAGTAAGCACATGACTTAGAGTCCTTTTGCTGTTAATATTATCTCTATGAAGTGTTTTCATTACAGAGATAAACAAGTTTAATCTGTAGAACAGTGGTGATAAGGAAACTAGCATTTGGAAAACAAGTTCACATATTAATGACAAAAATAGATCCTTCTCTTCTGAAGACTGATTTTGCACGTTATTCAATAAAATATAATTAACTATCATGACAGTACAGGATAAAATGTTCTGTAAGAGGTGCATTGATATAATAGTCTTAAAAGTTACAGTGTTGGACAATCCAGAAGAATTTCTGCAATCTGAAGAAAATGCGTTAACATTATTAATACTTTCTGCAACATATGGAAAAAGACTATCATAATAATGTATCAATGAGGTAATATTTAAAGGTACTATGACAATACATTCTGAAAATTACCAATATTTTAAACTCTTACCAAAACTGCATTCTGTTCTGACTGCTAAAAGAAAACAGCTTGGCCTCCTATTTAAAAATCTGAAATAGCCAGAGAACGCCATATATATATATATATATTTTCTTTCACCAGAAAGTTAATATTTTATGTGTAGCTGTATAAAACATTAATCTGTGCCTTTGTATCAGCTAATGATTTGTAATATATCATTGGTTAAAGAAATAATAACCTCTTTTCCTATTTACAATAGGAATTACAAATTTTGTAATTTTCCAATTACAAAACTATGAGTTTTGTAGTAGGGCGGGAGCAATTCTTTGTTTGCTAATGATTAGATGAATAGTCAATGAAATCCTTATGTGTAAAAAACACAATGTCCTTTTGTATTGTGATTTTCTGATCATTCTCTTTAATAATTTCAATGAGTTATTATAGCTTAATTCCTTTGTTCCTGATCATCCTGCACTTTCATATGATTTTTCAGTTAATAGTATATTTAGACTTGGTGCATATACTGATACTCTATTTATTTCCAGCTTTTAAGGATGTAAGGAGGATGTAAAAGCTTTAAAAGTAGTTACAGTAAATGCTTAGAGAAATCTACTGGTTTTTAAAAAAAAAATCAGAATATTTTAAATATAGTATATATTCAAGGCACAAAAAGGAAAGTTCTTTTCTTAAAAATCTCCAGGTCTCGAAAAGCTTTATATATAGTTTCTACTATTGTACAGATCTTGCTGTCAGGGATTTCAATATTAATATAAGTAGTTCTCAACATACAACCAGTTACTTAATGATAATGGATTTGCTTAGTTACCACATCATTGCTTAATGGCCATTGCGAAAAAGGTAATGAAATCAGGCATGGTCATACGGTGACTTGATTAAAGGCTGGCACAATTTATGTCCATAATTGCAGGCTCATTATGGTCTTAAGTCGAGGACTACTTGTAGAATTATATGGCTTACAGTCCAAATGTTTTGTTGGTAGATAGCATTGTAGCTAACAGAAATTTTATTTCACGGGTCTTTTTCGGCCGGCTCTATTCAAATCCCTCCTGCACAAGGCCCGCCAGACTACCAATCTTGGATCGGTTGGGGCTCAGCCTGCCACACCCCAACCAGAGGCGGGGCCACACGATGCCTTGTTCAGACAAGCCAAACAGGAGAAGGACTTTGTCCCTTGTCCTCAACTGTTTCTAGATGTCCTGCAGACCCCTTGGGGCCAGCCTGGTTCGTCAACTGCACCAACGAACTTGTACAAGAAACTTTTCTGCTCGGCTCCAGAATTAAACGCCTTGCTGGACTTGCCGGTTGTTGATGGGCCCGTGGCGAGTCTCACATCTCACTCGGTGGTCTCGTCGGACCCCTTAGATGGCCTGAGGGAGGAGGACAGACGTATGGAGCAGGCTCTTCGCAAATCTCATCTGGCGGAGGCCTGGGCGATCAGGACAGCTACGGCGACTTCCTTCTTCAACCGTGCCTCACTGATTTGGCTGCGACAGTTGTAGGAGCGCCTGCCTCCTGAGGAGACCCGCCTTCACCAAGACGTGAATAAGATCATCGCAGCTACTGAATATTCTGCTGATGCGTCGCTGAATTCGGTGAAGTTTGTTTCACGAGCAATGGCGTCTTCCATCGCGGTGAGACGCCTTTTTTGGCTAAGGCCTTGGAAGGCGGATATTAAAACGAAATGGAGGTTGGCCGCTGCTCAATACAAGGCCCCCAATCTCTTTGGGGCGGCCTTGGACCCATTGCTGGTGGAGGACAAGGACAAGCGGAAAATATTACCATCGGCCTTCCGCAGACAAGAGAGACGTTTCCACCCGTATTCTCATCGCCCTCCTTTCCGTCCTCCTTCGGGACGGGGGTTCCCCATCTTACCGCCAGCCTTTTTCAGCTGCGGAGCGTTTCTCTGACAGGCAGCGGTTCCGAGATCGAAATAGACAGTCCTCGACGGCGAGACGTCCCTTTCGTGGTTCGGGGTCCAGACCCTACAGGAGGGGCAAATGACTTGTGGCCGGCCGGTCCCGTTGGCGGTCGTCTACAAGCCTTCTATCGCCAATGGGCGGCCTCGACGTCGGAAGTGTGGGTGCGTCGCACGGTGGCCGACGGTCTACAAATCGAATTCTCCAGTCACCCTCCAAGCCGCTTCATCCGTTGTCCCGTGCCCCGGTCCCCCGAGAATTTTCGTCTGATGTCAGCGGAGATCGCCCATTTGCTGGACATCAGGGCAATCGAGCCGGTACCTGAAGACCAGCGGGCGACCGGGTTTTACTCGGTCCTCTTTTTGGTTCCCAAGAGTTCCGGGGGAGTCAGGGCCATCCTCAACTTAAAGGAGTTGAACCGGGCGGTGCGTTATCAACAGTTCAAAATGCATTTGCTCCGGTCGATTTTGGCTTCAGTACGAACAGGAGATCTCATGCAGTCGGTGGACTTGCGCGAGGCCTACCTCCACGTTCCGGTTCATCCCAGTCACCGCAAGTTTCTACGTTTCGAGTTTGCGGGCAGGCACTATCAGTATTGTGCCATGCCGTTTGGACTGTCCTCGGCTCCCAGAGCCTTCACCAAACTGGTGGCGGCTGTAGAAGCGACCCAGAGTGGACAGAGTGTTGAGGACGTTCCAGGAGCACGGATTCACCATCAACTGGGACAAGAGTCAGCTTCTACCGTCCCGCTCCATCCTGCATCTGGGAGCGGTGATAGATTCGATCAAGGGGCAAGTGTTCCTGTCCCCCGAGAGGCGGCGGGGCATCAGAGTCTTGCTGAATCAAGTACTGGTCCAGAGGTCGGTTCCTGTCTTGACTCTCACAGCTGCTCGGCAAGATGGTGTCGTGCATTCATATCGTTCCCTGGGCACGCAGATAGTCCCGCCCGCTGCAATGGTTCCTGTTGCCGTTTCAGAGAAGAGGGGAGGCTGTCAATCGGAGGTTTGTTTTTGTTCCCCCGCAGGTCCGGCTGTCCCTGCATTGGTGGAAGTCTTCAGCCCTTCGGCAGGGCTGCTCTTTCCTGGTGCACGAGAGGGTGGTGCTTACCACCGATGCGAGTCTCCACGGCTGGGGGGCCCATCTGGACACTCAGGTGGCCCAAGGTCAGTGGTCCAGTTCAGAGCGACTCCTGAGCATCAACTTCCTCGAACTACGGTTAATTCGTTTGGCCGTACGCCACTTCTCGGCTGCGGTACGAGACAGGCACGTCCTGGTCCTCACGGACAACACTTCGGCGAAAGCCCATGTGAATCGAGAGGGGGGCACGAAATCTCGAGCCCTGATGATGGAGTCGGAGAGACTGTTTCGTTGGGCAAAGAAGCACCTGCCGTCGATAAGAGCGGATCACATCTCCGGGGCGGCCAATGTGCAGGCGGATTGGCTCAGCAGGGAGCAAGTCAACCAGACCGAGTGGCAACTGCATCCAAGGCTGTTTCGGGAACTGTCACTTCGGTTCGGAGATCCGGTGGTCGATCTATTCGCCAGTCCCGCAAATGCCCAGTTATCTCGCTTCGTCTCCAGGTACTCGTCTCCAGGAGCCGAAGACTCGGATGCCCTACGTTGCAGGTGGCCGCCGGGCCTGTTGTACGCTTTCCCCCCGGTCAAGCTGGTCCCTCAAGTGATCCAGAAGTTGGTGGCGGAACGGGCGGAGTTGCTGTTGGTGGCTCCCTATTGGCCTCGCAGACCGTGGTTCGCCGACCTGGTGGAGTTTTCGGTGGCGACGCCATGGGTGATTCCGCCCCATCGATTGGTTCTGCGCCAAGGAGCAATCGTACACCCAGAACCCCAGTGGCTGCAGTTGGCCGTTTGGCGTTTGAACGCGTCATCCTGAAGAAGGGCTGTCTTCCAGATGAGGTGATTGCAGTTATGCAGGCGGCCCGCAGGCCTTCGACAACCAGGATTTATGAGGTGTCCTGGAAGGCCTTCTGCTCTTGGTGTGCGGACCGTCACGTGGACCCTACTTCGGCCGTGATCCAGGACGTCTTGGGGTTCTTACAGTCGGGCCTAGCCAAGGGTCTGGTGCCTACTACGTTGAGGAGACAGGTGGCGGCTCTTTCTACAGTCCTCTCGGTGCCGCCCTATAGGTCCCTATCACACCATCCTTGGGTCCGGGACTTCCTCCACGGGGCCACGAACTTACGACCACCTGTGGTCCATCGATATCCTTCCTGGGATCTGACCCTCGTGTTGCAGGCTCTTACGGAACCGCCCTTCGAGCCTTTGGGTTCAGTTTCGCTGAAGCATTTGTCTTTCAAAGTGGCCTTCCTTCTGGCCATCACTTCGGCCAGTAGGATTTCGGAGCTTGCGGCGCTGTCGGTGAGAAAGGACCTGTGCATTTTTCGTGAGAATACAGTGGTGCTTCGCCTGGATCCTACTTTCACCCCCAAGGTGAACTCATAGTTCCACCGGGCGCAAGAAATCGTGCTACCCGATTTTTGCCCCAACCCTAGGCATCATCGCGAGGTTTTGTGGCACACGTTGGATGTTCGCAGGGCGTTACGGCGTTACATCCGGCAGACAGCTGCATTTCGGAAGACGGAGGCACTGCTCGTCTCGTTTCACCCAGCATCATTGGGGCAGAAAATTTCGTCGGCTACTGTGGGACGTTGGCTCAAGGCCTGCATCTCTTCGGCTTATGAACACAAGGCTAGGACTCCCCCAACACGGATTCTGCCCCATTCTACTCGAAGCGCGGCCACGTCTGCGGCCTGGGCGACTCAAGCTTTGGTGTTGGACATTTGCCGTGCTGCCACGTGGTCGTCTTTGTCACCGTTCATGAGACACTACAAGATTGACGCCTATGCCTCGGCGGAGGCGTCCTTTGGACGGAGGGTGTTGCAGAGTGTGGTTTCTGGTTCTTCTGGTGATAGTCAGATTTCCCCCCCCTTAACGTTGAGCTTGGGTATGTCCCAGCTATGGAGTGTAGTAGCAGCGCTCTGGAAAATGGACGTTGTCTTATCTGAACGTCCGTTTTCTGAGCGCTGCGGATACACTCCATTCCCGCCCATAGTTCTTCTTCCTTCTATCTGTTGGTTGTGGTATGTTGTTGCTTGTTAATAAAAGGTTACTGGTTCCTTTGTGTCCAGCATCTTCATTCAAGACTGGGGAAGTATAAGAGAAGGGGGCGTGGTTAGAGCACAGAGCTAAGAATAATAGATTAAAGTCCTCTCAGTTGCTGTCAGAGAAGAGGATCTAACCCAGCTATGGAGTGTATCCGCAGCGCTCAGAAAATGGACGTTCAGGTAAGACAACGTCCATTTAAGACAAGGCTCCCCCTGGAAACAGATCATGTCTTGTCTGCTCATGGTCAACTACGTGAGAGTCAGGGCAGGAGTGAGCTTGGGGGGGAAAACCTTGCTTGTCATGGCAAGCATAAATTCCCAAATCAGCTTTGATCCCAAGATCGGAAGTTAAACTCGCCTAGTACTAAGAATCTGAGTGAATTCATAGTCACAACTGGCTCAAGGTTGACTCAATCTTCCATCCTTCTGAGGTCAGTAAAATTAGGACCCATGTTGTTGGGGGCAATATGCTGACTCTGTAAACTGCTTAGAGAGGGCTGTAAAGCACTGAAGCGGTATATAAGTCTAAGTGCTATTACTGTAATAGGATTCAGCAGCTGAAAGAGCATTCTGGGGGACATTTCATTAGTCCCCCATCATAGACAGATCACATTCTCAGGATGATGGGCTTAAATAGAGCCTTGATAACTATCTGCAAAGAGGAAGATCTGATTAAGAGGATCCCAGATCCTTTTAGAAAGCTTGAGCTGGAAGAACAAATTAGTATAAGTTATGATTGCCTGGCTAAGCATATTTTGAATAAAATTACTTTTATTTGCTTATAGTCTGAAGTCAAGTGGGCAAAATCTCTTGAAATGATACTGGTTAACATCATGGTATTATTTGGAAGTTTTTGGTACCTTTTGATCTTGAGGAACAAGCCTTGAGAAATAGACCTTGTTTCTCAAGGACCACGCAGAACAGACCTTGTGAACAATGTTTTCTATGACTTTAGCTTTGTCACTTGTGGCCTAGATTCCTACGTTTTTTGCTTGATAAACAACTAGGGAAGATATATAGATATATAACATTTTAACATTACATTTTAAACATTTACATTTTAAATATAAATTGGTGGTATTTATAGAAATATAAATTTTATAAATATAAATTGATGGTATTTTATTATTTTTATTATGATATATGCTGGAAACGTCTTAGAATCTTGATTGTGCAGATGGGTATGTAAAATAAATAATTGTACAGTACAGTTATGTTTTTTTTTCTAACTATCATGTATGAATCTTTTTGCAATATATATGTGTACATATATATGTACATATACATATACATATGTATATAGTACAAACTCTTCTCTGCATGGTAGCGTCACATTCTAGTTACTTATTAATTATTATAGGATTGCAAACAATACATATGTGTAGTCAGTTGTTTAAAAAGTAATATTCAGTATGTCTAAAACTTCACTGTACTTTTCCTTTTTTTCATTTTAAACAACTGCCTGTATTTTGTCAGATTAATATCATTGTATCTTTTCTCCTTTGCAATTCTCTTGGTATATGGCAAGAAGCCCTGCTATTAAACATTTGGAATCTACACTGCTCAAAAAAATAAAGGGAACACAAGCAGAAGACATCCGAGATCTGAATGAATGAAATATTCTTATTAAATATTTTGTTCATTACATACAGTAGTTTTGTGTTCCCTTTAGTAGTTTGAGCAGTGTATAAACTACACTGTATGTAAAGAACAAAGTATTTAATAAGGCTATTTCATTCATTCAGATCTTGGATGTCTTCTGCTTGTGTTCCCTTTATTTTTTTGACCAGTATATTTTAGAGCAATGCAAGTTAATTTTTAAATGCTGAACGTTAACGTTAATATATGGTGGAGTTGGTATTCTGTTTCTACAGACTATAATACACAGTGTTGTGTTCTGTATATACTATATGGTAGCTTTCCTGAAAGATCAAAGAAGGACCTAAGAACTCTCAAATATTTAGTCATAATTTAAGATGCAAAGGCATTTAATCTGCTATGAGACTGATCAGGACTTTTCTTAAAGTTACTTATGTCTGCAGCAAGTTTTTTAGAGAATGAGTTTGAGTCATGCGATATTCTTGTACACAGGCTTTCTGTATAGCCACTCTTTTTATCAGGTTACATCAATATTAGCTTACAGAGTTTGACTAAGTTCAGCCCTAAGTGCTGCTTAGATTTATTTTATTTATTTATTTGATTTGATTTGTATGCCGCCCTATCTCCATAGGACTCGGGGTGGCTCACAACAATTAGAATCAAACCAGATAAAACATGTTAAAATACATATCAAACACATATTAAACTCATTAAAATAATCCAAACCCCATCAGTCCAGGCTGGGCAATTTGAACAACCATGTTTTTAATTCGTGGCGGAAGGTGTGAAGGTCAGGGGCCAACCGGAGTCCCAAGGGGAATTGATTCCAAAGGGCAGGAGCACCCACAGAGAAAGCTCTACTTCTGGGGGTCGCCAGCCGATGGCCCCCTGAGTAGTCCCTCCCTGTGGGAATGCACCAGACAGTGGGGAGCTGTTGCTGGTTGCAGATGGTCCGACAGATATCCTGGGCCTAAGCCATGAAGGGCTTTATAGGTAATCACCAGCACCTTGAATCTCACCCGGAGGGCAACTGGCAACCAATGCAAATCACGCGGGAGAGGTGTAACATGGGAGTATCGAGACCCTCCCATCACAACCTGCGTGACCGCATTCTGCACCAGTTGAAGCCTCCGAGTGGTCTTCAAGGGCAGCCCCAAGTAGAGAGCATTGCAGTAGTCAATATGGAAAGTGACTAGCACATGAGTGACCGTGCATAGGGCATCCTGGTCCAGATAGGGGCGCAACTGGCGCACCAAGCGAACCCGGGCAAACGCCCCCCTGGACATGGTTGTTATATAATCTTCTAAGCTCAGCTGTGAATCCAGGAGGACAACCAAGTTGCGTGCCCTGTCTACAGGGGGTAAAACTTCACCCCCTATAACCAAAGATGGACTGAGATGCCGGTACCCACAGCCACTCGGTCTTGGCAGGGTTGACCCGAAGCCTGTTCCTCCCCATCCAGATCCGTACTGCTTCCAGGCACCGGGACATCACATTGAGGGCATTACTGGGCTGGTTCGGGGTGGATATAAAAAGCTGGGTATCATCAGCATACTGATGATACCTCACCCCGAAACCACGGATGATCTCTCCCAGTGGCTTCATGTAAATGTTGAACAGAAGAGACAAGAGTACTGACCCCTGGGGCACCCCACAATTGGGGCCTTATGGCCGACCTCTGCCGTCCCGCCAACACTGCGTATGTCCCGAGAGGTAAGAGGAGAACCACTGCAAAACAGTGCCACCCACTCCTAACCTCTCGAGGCGCCGCAGCAAGATACCATGGTCGATAGTATCAAATGCCACTGAAAGATCTAATAGGACCAGAACAGAGGAATAACCTCTGTCCCGAGCCCTCCAGAGATCATCCACCAGCGCAACCAATGCCGTCTCCATGCTGTATCCGGGCCTGAAACCCAATTGGTGCTTCATCTAGGACCACCGGGAGCTGACGTGCCACCACGCTCTCAGCAACCTTCGCAAGAAAGCGAAGGTTGGAGACCGGATGAAATTTACCCCAAATAGCTGGATTTAAGGCAGGTTTCTTGAGGAGGGGCCTCACCACCGCCTCCTTCAAGGTGGCAGGAAAGCTTCTCTCAGATGATCTGTCTTTTATTTTTGTCCCATAATATGATTTGCGATGTTTGAAGCTAACCCACAGCCATCTAAGTGAAGCCTACTTCTCTAAGGAAAATATGGCATTTACTGCTGATTGATAGACTTAATTATAGGTGTGATAGCTATTATAGTAAGCTTGTTTCTTCATCGTGGATTATAGGCAACATCATGCTGAACAATTATTTTGCTTTACTAAACCATAGAAGGCTAACAGTAGCAGAACTGATGGAACATAGCACCTTTCAAATGGATCATTCTGAAGCATGTGCTCCAGTAGCCTTCTCTTTTTAACAATATTATTACTGTAAAACAGCAAAAAGCCACATAAGCTGCAAAAAAAGTATGCTAATGCAAATTCCTGTTCCAAGACTCTACTCTAAAATTCATTAATAATGAAGGATCCTCGAGGGAAATTACAAACTTGAAATCATACAATACCAGTAGAGAAAAACAATGCACAATAAATGCTGTGGCCTGATTAACTTTTACTACTAGAGCAGCTGCTACTCTTCAAAATCACTTGTAACCATCACAAACCTCTGTTGCTTGGATCCTACATTTTATTTCAGGAAGTGTTCAGGAATATGTTGCTATCAATCTGTTTCCAGTACATCCCCAGCTCAAATTAATATTACAACACAGTACATTATTAATAAAAGTGTAAAAGTAAAGCACATATTGTTTAGGGTTTAATATTGGATGAAACCATTGAATTGCCCAACAGAAGAGCAGGGCCCACTAGTTCTGTTTTAGGGGCAGCAGGGCAGAACTTGTAGATAAGGAATTGACATAGTTGAGGTCAGTGGTGAAATGTAAAATTTGTTACTACCGGTTCTGTGGGTGTGGCTTGGTGGTGGTGGTAATGCGACTGGGTGGGCGTGGCCAACTTTTTTTTAAAAGCATTTTTTAAAAGAGGATGCAGAAAAAAATGCTTTTAAAAGTCTCTGACGATCCCAGCTGACCTGCGCGATCATCAGAGGCTTTTTTTTTTTACTGTTAAAAACATTTTTTCTACAACCTCTTTGGCTGAAAAAATGCTTTAAAAAGTAAAAAAAAAAAGGCCTTTGATGATCACGCGGCTCAGCTGGGCATGGGGGGCCAGGATTTTTTGCTACCGATTCTCCGAACCACCTGCCGCCATCACTACTAGATTGGGCGATCCGGTCCAAACTGGGAGCATTTCACCCCTGGTTGAGATATGTAAAATCTCTTACCACATTGACCCAAAGGACCTTTTGAGGGTTCTTTATCTTCCAAGGACTGGTCGTGCCATAATGTAGCATAGAAATGTACTAAATACTTTACTGTAACACACACCTTTGTTGTTGCCGAGTTAACATCACCTTCCTAAACTTTGCAAATTGATGTAGTCACATAAATCAGACGTTGGCTTACCTGAATGTCCCTTTTCAGCTCACTGCGAAGACAATCCACGCATGGGTAATCACTTTCTTCTTCGCTAGAGACTGAGTGTAGAAAGTACTTGGTGGCTGCGACCAACTTATTAATATCTCGGTGAAGACGTGCTGCCTCTGGAGGCAAATGGCCTTGCAATTGGCGAAATGTCCTAGGACTGATGCTGAAGGTGTGTCATGGGCCAATTCCACTAACTGGCGCTGACCAATGGTCACCTCACCAGGTGCCAAAGAATCCATTTCAGGCTGCACTGGGAATACATCCACTCTGACTGAGCCCCCCAAGGGAGCAGATACCTGTGTCTGCTGTCTGACTTTATCAAACTGGCGGTCCAACGCCTTGTGATGCCTTTCTGCAACTTTGTCACTGCCAGTGGCCATCTTAGATTTTAAGGTCTTATCCTTATTCAATTTGTGCTGGGATGGAGGCTTAGAAGTTTGAGAAGCCAAATGCTTCGTTTTACCACCTTGGGAGGTGTAGGCTCATATTCAATGTCAGATAACAGGGCAGAGTCTGTCATGACTTTGCCAGGGAACAGTAAAATGGCAGTAATTATCTGAAATTGGTACAATACAAAGTCATTACTCCAGACTAAGGGATCAGAAAGTTGATTTTAAACCCAGACCTTGCTGTAATCCCCTTCAAGGCAGCGCTGCAGAGGCAATAGTCAAATACAAATCAGTAATTCAAACCTGTCATTGATATCAAAATGGCGGTGCAGCAGTCGGGCCGCTAATCTCCTGAGGCAACTCAGACGGGATGATCAGAAATAGCTCAGACGGTCACAGGAACCAGGCACAGGAAGGGACCTATGCCTCCAATCTCCGCCGCTTCACTGGGCTCGGCTTTAATCAGGTTCCAGAGCCTGTCTCTTTTCAGTGAGGCTGGAAGCTTGCAAAGGTCCCAATTTCACCGCCACGATTCCAGACGGACAAAATGGCGGGCACGATTGAAGAATCACCTCAGCGCCGCCGCGGTTTGCCTGGCTGTCAAATTTTGGCACGAAGGCTCCAACTGCACCAGAGTTTGCAACGGCATACCAGGCAGTGACTCCGGAGCGCTGTCAAATGATAGGGCTGGGGGGTGGCAGTGGTTGTGCCGGCAAGCCGGGGAACCAGTACATCACCAGTGGCAATTAAATAGCACGGAGCTGCCTCAAGAAGCAAAACTCCGGCAAGCTGCTCATTTCAAATTTCAGACAAGGGGAAGCGAGCTGGAGCCCCAGGCCCGCTAATCACCCTGCCAGCAGCTAAGGGGAATGCTCCCAATCCCCATCAATCACACATCGTGCAGCCCTACCTGCTAATCCTAATTAAACAAGTCATAGTAATTATAGTCCAAATACTCCAAAGATGAAGACCAACAGAAAAAAAATAACAGTAAGCAAACTGACAGTGTCAGAGCAATCCAACTCAAATCTCTTCAGCAAGACTGAGTGAAAAGATTGGAGAGGGGGCGTGGCCAGACCAACGGAAAAACTTTCTACATTCAGTCCCTAGCAAAGAAGGAAGTGATTACCCATGTGTGGATTGTCGGAGTAGCGAGACTGGAAAAAAATCTTTGATGGTTAGTCTTTATAACAAATAATTTTTTTACAGTTTGTAAAGCAAGCAATCTTCGCCTCTCTCCAGAGGTTCTTTCACTAGTTTTCACTAGTTGGGATTAGGTATTGCTGCATCATGATTGCTCTTCTTCTGGTTGTTACCAGCCAAAGTTCTCAGCCAGGCAGGAATCACACCATGAAGGGCTACTGACTGCTTGCTTATAATAGTCATACATTCCAGATGTTGCTTCCCACTTTCTCTTCTGTTTGTTGTCTTCTTTCTCTTCTATATACCCAAACTTTTGTAGACTAAAGGCCAGGATGGATGAGGCAACCTGTGGAGGTCAGCACCTTTCTAAAAATACCAGTGTGTGGTTCAGGTAGGCAGACACCTTCAACACCAGGGTGATACTTGTGAATAAATTGTGAGACAGGGATAATTAGTGAATGCGTCCATTTCCTCTCAAGTTTCTGGGGCTGTAAATGTTTACTGCCCTTTGAGGGGAGGGATGGGCTGAGCCTATTCTTGGAGAAGTGGGGGTAGGAAGCATTTTTGCCTGGCTGCAGCTGCTTTTCCAAACTACAGACAGCAATCACAACTTTCTTCCTGCACAATCCAGCTGACAGTCTGCCAATTCACCAGTTCTTGCTGATGTGTTTGGATGACCAGGATTGTGTAGGAATACTGTTACTACTGAAAACCATGAGTTAGCTGTGGTAATTTCTAATGTGGCACTGCATTATCCCAGACTTCTTGCCTTGGGGACTCAGTTCCATACCAAAATTGCACAATCGGGAATGGCTGAGGATTGCATACCTGTGGTGCTACGTATAGACTTGTCTCAACTGATATCTGGTACAGGAAGCAGGAAACTTTACATTTGGTATTCTATTTGGCTGGTGCTTGTGATCTTAAGAGGGCAGGAACTTTCTGCAACTTCATTGCCACAAGCAAATCACTGGTCAGGTTTTGACTGGCAGCTTCTGATTCTTCTGTTGATATGATAGATTGATAGAAATGGTCCAATCTAAGTGCCTTATGGAACTGGATAGTCTTCTGAATTTATTGTCCCATTTTATCCCTGTAAAATTTGGAGATCATTGAAATGGTTATACTATTACACCTGAATGCCTCATTCCAGCTAACAGAGTTCAGTACTCATTATTTAGTTTAGCAGAGGATGGGCAATGGGTTAGAGATTTTCATGAAAATTATTTGGAATATAAAATGGGGGCCTTTCAGTTCTTTCTGAGATGGATGCAATGAAGAAATCATTCTTTTCTGCCATTGTATCTTTTTTGAATAGGCTTCTGATGCTGTTTATACTTTCTCCATCAAGATATTGGGATGAGAGACAACCCTGAAAGAAGTCACTGAGAACATTTCTCATCATTCTTTGTCAAATAACTTTGAATTGATTCACTTCAGTGTTATCTTTGATATTGGGACACACCATTGGGAAGCACCATTTGAAAAATCATCTGTCTCATTCCTGTGGATTTTTTTTTAGCTTGTTTGTTTGTTTGTTTGTTTGTTTGTTTAGATTTGTATACCGCCCTTCTCCTTGCGGACTCAGGGCGGTGGACAGCCAGATAAAAACAGTACATAAAAGTTAAAATTTTTTTTAAAAAATCCATATAACTTTGGCTAAAATTAAAACCATTAAATATTTAAAATACACAACCCTACGATACAAGATCTTAAAAATTCAACGGGGGTCAGGCTAGACTAGCGAGCTGAAAGAGATGAGTTTTTAGGGCCCGACGAAAAGTCCGGAGGTCAGCAATTGTTCTCAGTTCTGGAGGAAGATTGTTCCAGAGGGTAGGGGCTGCCACAGAGAAGGCCCTCCCCCTGGGGGTCGCCAGCCGACATTGTCTGGCTGACGGCACCCTGAGGAGACCCTCTCTGTGGGAGCGCACCGGCCGGTGGGAGGCTATTGGTGGCAGAAGGCGGTCCCGTAAGTACCCTGGTCCTAAGCCATGGAGCGCTTTAAAGGTGATCACCAACACCTTGAAATGCACCCGGAAGTCCACCGGCAACCAATGCAGCTCGCGCAGGAGAGGTGTCACATGGGAGCGTCCCGTCGCTCCCATAATCCCCTGCGCGGCCGCATTCTGCACCAGTTGGAGCCTCCGGGTGCACCCCAAGGGGAGCCCCATGTAGAGAGCATTGCAGTAGTCCAGGCGAGAGGTGACGAGTGCCTGAGTAACTGTGTGTAGGGAGTCCTGATCTAGAAAGGGCCGCAACTGGCATATCAGGCGAACCTGATAGAAAGCTCCCCTGGCCACAGCTGTCATGTGATCCTCCAAAGACAGCCGTGGGTCCAGGAGGACGCCCAAGTTGCGCACCCTTTCCGTGGGGGCCAATGATTCGCCCCCAATAACCAGCGATGGTGTCAGCTGGCTATATCGGGACGCCGGCAGCCACAGCCACTCGGTCTTGGAGGGGTTGAGTCGAAGCCTGTTTCTCCCCATCCAGACCCGCACGGCTTCAAGGCACTGGGACATCACTTCCACGGCATCGTTGGGGTGGTCTGGGGTGGAAATGTACAGCTGCGTATCATCAGCGTATTGGTGGAACTCCACCCCAAAACCATGGATGATCTCACCCAACGGCTTTACATAAATGTTGAACAGGAGGGGCGAGAGGACCGATCCCTGCGGCAGCCCACACACTAGGCGCCTCGGGGTCGACCGCTGCCCCCCTGTCAACACAGATTGCGACCGGTCGGAGAGGTAGGAGGAGAACCACCGTAAAACGGTGCCTCCCACCCCCAGTCCCTCCAACCGGCGCAACATGATACCATGGTCGATGGTATCGATAGCTTACTGAGCATGCAGATAAATGAGCTGCTACTTGTTTACTTGACATTTGAAATTTCTGGGATAAAATCAGACTGCGACTGGCCTAGCCCTGTGAACATTTTCTTCTTGAGTGCATGTTTCTAACAGTCCTTAGAAAACAATTATGAAACAAAAGTCCACCACATGGCCCAAAATCCAGTCTCATAGCCAGTTGTAATTGTTCCATTGTTGAGCAGGGCAATTAAGAAGGGGATCAGTCTCAGATATAATAGCACTTAGACTTATATGCTACTTCACAGTGCTTTACAGCCCTCTCTAAGCTGTTTACAGAGTCAGCATATTGCCACCAACAATTTGGGTCCTCATTTTACCGACCTCGGAAGGATGGAAGGCTGAGTCAACCTTGAGCCTGATGAGATTTGAACTGCCAAAATTCAGACAGTCAAATTGCAGTCAGCCAGCAGTCAGCAGTACTGCATTCTAATCACTGCACCACCACGGTTCATTGTATGAAAAAACTAA
The DNA here is from genome assembly GCA_030761175.1 of Masticophis lateralis. NCBI lineage: Eukaryota > Metazoa > Chordata > Lepidosauria > Squamata > Colubridae > Masticophis > Masticophis lateralis. The sequence continues at coordinate 74,242,232 of JAUDYJ010000002.1, forward strand.
TTTTCTGAATTTTTATAAATTGGGTTTTCATCCAGGTTTGATTTCTTTGGTAATCTAAACACTAGATATGAGGAGTATGACTCTACTAGGATTCCAGTATTTCACAGCAGCTTTGGACATTTATGACTTGAGGGGACTATTTTGCTGTGGTTTCAATTTTTCCAGATTTTTTAATGCATAGAAAGTTCAACTGAAGACTATTCCTTAATATAGTGTTCTTCAGGATTCTGTCTTGTCTTCTTAATTTGTAACATGTGAAAAACTGCTAAGGGATGATTAATGTCCGGATGATACAAGGTTTATTGCTTCTTATCTTAAAACTTTGAGGAATGAATTGATATTCTTCGTTGTTGTGTCACCTTGATTATGAACAGGACTGAATTTAATTTTAAGCTAAAATTAAAACAAGAACAGGTATTGGCAAAGAAAGAGTTGAAATCTGGACGGAGATGAAACTTTTTCTGATGAGATTCTGCTCTCAGAAGGAGTAAGTTTGCGGTTTGGGAGCACTGTCATTGGACTTGAAAGTAGCAGCTGTGGTGACTAGAGTTTGTACAGGATTTTGATGGTATTCCATCTTGAGCCAGCTGAACTTAGTGACAGTTATCTATGCTTTGCTTACAACCTACCTTGGTTTCTGCAGTGAGCTCTGTGAGGGCTATCCTTGAAAAATATTTGGGATTTGCAGCTGCTACCCAGTAATGATGACGCTGCTGATCAGTACAGGGTTTGTACTGAAAGTTCTATACTGGATGCCAGTTGCCTGTTAGTCATATTTATGGTGTTGGCAGTAAACAAATCTCTCAGCTCTGCTACTTGGATTAATAGAAGAGATCTTTCTGAATATTTCCTTATTGACAGAAGCTTGTCTATCGTAGCTAACTTTGCTAAGAAGTTGTGGAATACAAAATGTCAAGACAGCATTTGATATTCATGCTGCTGGTAAAATACATATTTTGCACAGGTTTTTTTGTTTAATATTGTATTTTTATCTGATTGTTGTTGTAATTAAATATTTTAAGAACCAGGTTGTAAATCATGTAATAAATACATTTAAGCTTTCTACACTCCCATGTGTATAATACAAAGGCCATGATGATGTACCTGTAACTATTGTACCCGGAGGGTCAGTAGGCATGAAGCTGGATCACTTGCTGTTTGCCAATCAGTAATACAGTGCAACATAATTAGGAGGATGTTAAAAAAAAATCTGCTCTGGATGTGGAATATGCTAAGTAATCCACTGGTTACCTATGTTTTTCAAGAAACTTTATACAGGTAGACGTGACTTTAATTTTTACGTTTACATAACTTTATTGTCATTGCACCTCGTACAACAAAATTAAATGCCATCTTTGACTTAATACCACTCATAGGTTATGACAGATATCTCCAAAAGTTATTTATGACCTGGTTTCAGAGTTATAGGCATTGCAGTGCCCTTGCCATTGTTTACCCTTATGAATGACTGCAGGGATGCTGCAGCGCCACCCCCCAATTTATCACCCCCGCTCATCCCTCTGTCTACCCCCATGCCTCAGGTTGTACCTGTCTGGCCACCTCCTTGGCCTCTTGGAATTTAGGCTCTTGCATATCTGAATAGGCAATTGGGAGCAGGCCATGGCCTGGGGGAATTCTGAAGGTCAGGGGGAGGTCCTTTGGAGGCCGAATAGGAAGTAGGCTTTGGCCTACAGGCGATAATTTCTTCTTTGTGCCAGTCACTTCTGCTGATTGGCTTTAGACTTTCTCACATGGCTACGTAACTGGTTTGGCAGCAGTCAAGGCTTGGGGGTGACCCAAGTGGAGCACCAGATTCCTTGGGTGATGGACAACTTGGGAAGCAGATGCCTTGGGTGATGGACAACTTGGGAAGCAGATGGATCTCCAAGGGCCTCCCCCACCCCGAGACACCCCATGCTCTACTTACAGTCTGCATGTTCGCTTAACAATTATATTGGGAAGAATAGGGATATGGGGGAATTGTTAAATATTTCACTTAACGGCTGTTGCAACATACACCATAATAGGGAAACTCCTTTACAATTGAAAGTTGAGGATTACCTGTACTAACAAAAAAGAATATCCATCTTAACTCTTTCAATTCAAGGAATGATCGTAATATGATTGTAAAATTCCAGTATTGATAATGTTGCTTATTTCGGTTGGGATTGCAGTTAGGCAACAATTAGTTAAACAATTGTTTAATTAATGTTGCAGTTGTTGAAGATCAGATAAATAAAATGCTATTTTCATACTAATGAGCGTAGGCTTTATTGTGTATTGAACAGCTAGGATAACAATTTCTTTCTAGATAGTCATGGGGTGTTTGCTCATTGTCTGTAACCAATTGTTATTATACAGTGAGATGAACAGTTCTTGCTAAAGCAAAAAATATTACCGTAGAAGATTAGATAACCCATGACCCATTGCCCTTATTTCAAAGATATTTCCTTACCAGATTCCTCAATGCCTTCAGCAGTGGCAGAGCTTCTAATACTGTCTTCACTGAAAAAAGTTCTTAAACATTCAGGGAGATATTCAGAGATGTGACTGCCTTGGAAACAACCCATCTTGAACTGAACAACAGTCAAACATGAGGAGTTGATCATAGAAAATAGCTTTTGACATTTGTATTATGTAATAAGCTGTTTTGTGATAATTTTTATTTAATAAAATATTTTATAAAATTTGCAAAATTTCAATTCCATGAGAATCATGGATTCTGTATTTTATATGTATAAAAAGGGCTATAAATTAGCCCTTTGAGGTGGCTTGGTTCAGAAATTCTTGCTTTATGATGTACTATTTCACCCAGTTAAGGGTTACAGACACAAGAGTTTTAATAAAATATAGATTGGCCTGTGTACCCCATTTTTCAAATACTGTCTTATATCTGCTTTTGTTTCTAATTCTGACCCCTAAAGTTTCATGTTTTTTTTCTCTGTTTCCTGTTAATGTAGTAGTGCCAGCTGCAAATGATTGGAAGCCATGAAATTTACAAAAGGAACTGCCAGCTTATCGTCTGTTTAAATCAGTGGTGTAAACTGTAATTGATTTTTTTACATTGCACATTTTTCTGCATAAAAATACTGAAAGAAATATTTTTTCTGATTAAAAATTCTGTGGTTCAATTTATTTAAGTAATTTTTTAATGAGAATTTTTTTTATTTGATTTATATGCCGCCCTTCTCCGGAGACTCAGGCGGCTTACAATGCGTTAAGCAATAACCTTCATACTTTTGTATATTTATACAAAGTCAGCTTATTGCCGCCACAACTGGGTCCTCAATTTACCCATCTTAGAAAGGATGGAAGGCTGAGTCGACCTTGAGCCTGGTGAGTTTCGAACTGGTGTAATTGCAGGCAGCTGGATGTTAATTGCTGCCTTTAGTAGGAGGCATTAGCCTCCTACGCCACTCAGGCTCTGTACATATTCCTAAAACATTACATTCTAACACTACAGTAAATATTATTTAACAAGTATATTTCTGTTTTGGACATACATTTTTATTTATAACTATGCGTAAGTCAAGAGACTTGGAATGCCAGTAGTGGGTAAAGTTAAAAGAGTCTTTATTTTTTTAGTGTTGAGTGTCTCACAACTTCCAAGTCCTTGCCAATACAGGAGAAGAATGAATCAAAGAGTTGGAAGGGACCGGTTAGTTTCTCACATTCAACCCCTTCTCGGGGCAAAAATCCAAATCACTGATCCTTGACAGATAACTGCCTAGCTTTTGCATGAACAAGCCTAGTGTAATTCACTTTTTCTGTGGATAATTAGTTCTACCATCACACTGCTCTTACTATTTTTTCCCAACATTAAGTTAAATTTAATTCATTAGCCTTTATCCAGCTCTTAGGAAAAGAGGGAACAGTTTGGACTTTATATTAAATTTATTTAGGTATTTGAAGAAGTCTATCATATTTCCTCTGTTTTATCTTTTGAAGGTTGAATTGTTAGTACCTTCAGCCTCTCTGCATAGAGATAGTCCTCCTTACTCCCCCACAAAAGGCATGAGAGGATATAGGAAATGAACACAAACACACCAGAGTTCATTAAACTGGTCCAAAAGAACATTGTATCATTTGCGTTTACAGGGCTTTAGCAGATAACACGGATGCATTAAATACTTTAACCCTTTGCATTAAAGATTAAATCTTATTGAGCTGAGTTTGACATCCATATAGTTTTGAGGACAACAATGCTGAAGTGGTTTATGATTGCTTTCTGAGTATTTTTTTTAAACTTCCCGATCTAGCCTTCAGCTCTGAAATTTCCTGGCATTCTCGCATTCAAGTATTAATCCAGTCTTATTTTGTGTGACTTTTTAAAAGACAGATGACATCTGGTAGGTTGTGTGAAGTAATGAACAGTACCACCCATGTGAACTTCTCTTGCGGAAAGTAATTTTTAAAAGCAGAAGTTACTAGGCAAGTTTGCAGTTGCAGTTTAAGTACAGTCTGGCTCTGTACTTAACTGCTGCTTCCTTTTCAGGATTCCATTTCCACATCTTCTCATCCAGATTAAACCATTTGCCAGAAGTGACTATTCTATGTTGGTGTGACATGAGCTGGAATATTAAAAAAAAAAAAAGTAACCCAATCACACACTTCATGATAATAACCCAAGCATAGACTGAAGCCTTGATCTTCGCTGTGCAAGAGGAAGCCATCTGAACTTACGCAATCAAGGCCAGAATTGAAAAATCATCAAATGATTCAAAATATATACAAAGAAACTGAACTATTTACTCAGCTCATGCAAAAAGATTGCACAAACTTGGTTATAAACATCATAATACAGTTGCCAGAATGATTCATTGGAACATCTCTAAAAATGATCATGTGCCAGGAATGAAAAACAGAGAAAATATACCATAGTTGAAAAAGGCACCAAAAATGAACAGATTAAAATATTGTGGAATTTGTAAATACAATCTGATTAAGTCTTATATCATCAGATTTAACTCTGGTTGAAAAGAAGAAGGTGTAGGTCTAGAAAACAAAGAAGATCACAAAGTATCAAGATCTGAAAATTGAAGTTGAAAGATTATAGCTTAAACCAGCCCTGGAAGTCTCAGTAGTTATCAGCACACTGGGTGCTATACCAAAAAATCTTGGGTGACACTTAGAAAATTTACACATCGAGAAAATTTCTATTGGTCAATTGCAAAAGGCCAGACTGCCATAAAGGCCATACAGTATATTACTCTGATACATTACAACATCCCAGGTTTGAAAAGTTCTAAAGTGGCAGCTCTGATTTAAGGACAATATCATCATAATCATCATCTTGTATGCTGCCCCAATCTCAGTGACTTTAGGCAGCTCACAACAATCAAATAAATTACAATAAAATCAATAAACACAAAAAGATAAAAAGATGGCAAGTGTGATAAATAAAATATATTTTGAGGCTGAGTAGTAACTTTCAAGCAAAAAATATAGTTTATAAAATTAGATATTTTTTTGTAGCCAAATATATCCAGATACTTAATGTGCTTTATAGTGAAAGCTATCAGTCCAGAAATTAACATTATGCCTTCTGTAACCATCCATGCCTTTAAAAAAAAAATCCATGATTGTTGGGAGTTAATGCCTCATTAATGCTAATTATATGAGTAATCTCAGTTAGTCTCTTGTGAGGTAATATCTATTTCTTGCAAGTTGCTGATTCAATTACAGTCTTATAGGAGTTACAACTACACAATAGTCTGTAGTTCATGTCATGAATGTTAGAGCAGTTGCATTTTCCCCATTTGTCAAATTGTAGTTAAAAGCTTTACTGAATACAATATAAGGAAGACATTCTCAATAAACTGGAAAACGTGATGGCTTGTGGTTGCAAAAAACAATTTTCAGTAATGACTTGAATTTTTCAAAAAAGCCTGTAAATGTGATACTGTCAGGGTTCCAAGTAATAGACCCATAGCAAGCAAAACTCCCAACGCAGATGAATTCCTCAAAGAATAGCTTTATTGGATACATTGGCACAGATCTGGTGAAAACCGACTCTGAAGGTTCCCATGGTTTTTCACCTAATTAAAAGTAAAAAATTTTCCTCAATCCCAAATAATCAGTCATATGGTCCAATCAAGACACTGTTGGGTTGCCTGATGACCTCACTCCTCCTCCCTCGGGCCAGATGTGAGAATTTCCTTGTTTCCCAAGAGAAAGTTTTGGCTAAAAAACACCAGCTATCTCTCAGCCCCTCTCCCTATCCCTCAGCTCCAGTGTGGCAACACTGAAGCTCCAAGATGGCTTCGGTCAAGTCACCTTCAGGGTTGACAAATATAGCATAAAACTGATTTAATACATTATGGAATTGGAGGGAGCCATTGATTCAGTGCAGGAATCCACTTTGATCATTCCTGACATTGTTGCCTAGCTTTTTTAAAGCATCTATTGAAAAATAGGGAGCCTGGGTGGTGCAGCAGCTTAAGTAGTGCTAAAGTGACACCAGCTGACTAAAGAGCTGTTAAAGTAGCACTTAGCTGCCAGCTGCCCACAACTACTGCAAGTTCGAATCTCACCAGGCTCAAGGTTGACTCAGCCTTCCATTCTTTCAAGGTAGATAAAATGAGGATCCGGACTGTGGGGGCAATAAGCTGACTTTGTATAAAAAAGAACACCGCTGGGGGGGGGGGACCAGAAAGCCCTACTAAGCAGGTATATACAAAAGTATGAAGGCTATTGCTTAACGCATTGTAAGCCGCCCTGAGTCTCCAGAGAAGGGTGGCATATAAATTAATTTTTTTTTTAAAGTATACTTTTCAGTCAACTGTGTATCCACTTCCCACCCCATTCCAAATTCTGCTGTGCTGCCTTGTAGTGTTTTGGGGGGGGGGCAATGATCCTGCGGGTCTAGGACAACTCACGGCCAATTGGCCATGACCAACTCACCACAGGAGAGCTCACCACTGCCAATACATCACAGGACACTTGAATGCTGTATTAATAGTTTCATATTATTCAATAGTTCAACTATTTCATATTATTCAATAATTTCAGTTAACTTTTATTATTGGTGGCCACGTTTTTGTCAAAATTATTGTAAATTATTGGCCACAGTTCCATCAAAATTAATTCAACTTTTGTATTTGTTGAATTGTCCCGTGGCAAATAGGAAGATGTCCGAGGCAGATGATCCCTTTAATAACAACTGCGAGGCATTAATGCATACTGAGCAAGAGAAGGCAATCTCACATATTTTTATGAACAAAATCACATAGAAACTACAAAATGATTGATGATATAGTATATAGTATTCATGACGTGGTTAGATTACGGCCTTTGAAATAGCTATTTGCTCATAGTAGGAAAATAAAATCCAAGGTAGAATTAGTAGGATCATGGGACATAAGAAACATGAACACGGGAAAGCTCAACACAGTGAAAGGTGAAATTAAACAACTACAATTGACACTTGGACATCAGTGAATTGAGATGGATTCTGATTGGACCCTTTCAGTCGGAAGATCCCATTGTTTATTATGAAAAGAAAGCATCAAAAGGAAGACATGACATTGTTTTTATAACTAGGAAGGGCAGAGCAGTAACAGTATTTGACTACAATGCAATCAGTGACTGAATAATTATTGGTTAGACTTTGTGGACACAAAGTCTAACCAATAATTTAATATGGAACTTTAATATGGTGTTCATTCAAATTTATGTCTCAACTATCAATGCAGGAAGAAGATAGATGGGTTTTATGATTAAGTTCAATTTAATATCAATGGAACATGCCAGGAAGATGTGCTGCTTGTGATTGAAGACTGGAATGCTAAAGTTGGAATTATGAAAGTGCACATTGATCTGGCAGTTTCAAAGATGTCTAGCAATTTACAGGGAAAACTTCTGGAATAGGAAGTAGTTCTTAGTGTTCCAGATGTGCCATAATTAGTTGTGAATGAAGAAATGGGTAATTTAAAATTTCTCTGGCAGAACCCTTCTTTGAACGAAGTTGCAGAAAATTATGATAGATTTCTTCTACTTAAAACTAAACTTTACTCCTGCTTTGACCAGGTGGGTAACCTTTCAGCAAAACTCTTTAAAGAAAAGATCTTTTCCCCTAAAGCCTTGAAATACAGAGCTTAACATATTTTGTGCCAATCCAAGAAGCTGTTTTTGCTCTGTCCTACTTTTCATTTATAAATTCAGTTTTAAGTTTGTTAATCACCCAGAATCACTGTTAAGAGATGCATGGATGGCTAAATAAACAAACACATTCTGTACACATAGATTACTTATCAACAATACTAGACTGGAAGGTTTTTTTTAAAAAAAGACTGCAGAAGAAAGTTTTGCATTGTAGGTATGAAAATTACACTTAGAGGACTCAGATTTGCCACAATTGAGACTTTTCATGCAAATGATCTGTCTGTGTTTTTACACAAATATCCTTTGATTTTACATACATGTTAATGCTCTTTAGGTTGTCAGAGGAGAGATTAATTAGTGCTGGTTTGGCATTATTTGCTTAGCTTATACAATCTGTGGCCTCTGCTTATTATAATGTTACGAATGTTATTGGTGCAGTTAAAAAACATACAATCGTGAGTCTGTTTAGAGATAATTTCCAAGATTTCAATCCCAATTATGACCACAACTGGGAATGAAATCTTGGTTGTTGAGGTAAGTGTTAGTTAAATGAAATGCCCATGTGGCTGATTCTGTCAGTGATTGCAATCTAATTGCAGTCCTTAAGCAGACAGAGTGAAAGGACTGCTCTTTGTGAACTGAGATCTCTCAGCTGAGATTCCCTCCTGGCAGATAAGCCTTGGAGAGAGAAAAGTCAGCCTGCCAGGATGAAATCTCAACTCTGCACAGACTTGAGATTCCTTCTTGGTTGGCAGTGTTTCGAGAGCAAAAGGGACAGAAACAGGCAAGGAATGGGTACTGATGCAGTGAGAGAGTGACTTTAGGCTCAGTCTGTGCTTGGATTTTGGCTGCTGAAATTCAGGCAGGCATGGAGCTTTGGGATCCTTCTTTCTCTGCCTCCATGAGAGCTCTGTGAGGATTTTGGTCTCCATGCCTGCTTCCGAGCTTGGGATCTTTCTCCTTAGGAAGATTTAGAATCAGTTGTAAATTGAGGATTATCTGTAGCTAGGCTCTAATACTACAAAGTTATTCAGATTGTTAGAAAGCTGTCTAAAGAATAGTCTGCCAGCTTCTTCAAATGGAAGCATATTAAGATTTTTCTTGGATGATGATTAAACCAAAAACAAAGACAATTCAATTTCTTCTTACCAAACTTTATAAAAAGACGTCTGTCATAGGTAGAGATGGATGGCCTTATATCACATTTACAAAATAATCAGAATGCTATATGTGTTTCAGCCATTTTCAAATGTAAAATATTAATTTGATGGGAGTCATAATAGTCCTTGAGGAAGGCACAAGTGGAAAATGTATATTTTCTTATCACAGTTCATCTGGTAATACTACCTTAGAAAATAATTCTGTTACCAGATGGGTCACACAGCAATGATGAACATGAGCTGAATATGGAAAAGCAAGGACATCAGCTTGGCAACCAAATACAGGCTAGTCCTCTATTGTGTTCCCCATAGCTACCTAAGAAGAAAATGGATTCACTTGAGCTGTGTTGCTGGAGAAGGTTCCTGTGTATTCCTTGGATAGCAAAGTTGACCAACAAGCAAGTTCTGGAACGCATAACACCAGATGTCAAGGAAGGAAAAATTACAAAAATATGTCTCACTTATTTTGGCCATGTCATGCAGGGGAATTCACTGGAGAAAGCAGTTGTGCTGGGAAGAGTTACAGGTAAAAAGAAACTGGGCTGCAAAGAAAATAAGAACACCATCAAAGCTGACACCAGCCAGAGCAAAGAAAAACTCAAAGAAGCAGTGCAAGAGTGGAAGATGTGGAGAGACCTGGAGAGAATCACCAAGAGTCAGACACAACTTGAATGGATAACATCATCATGAGATGATTGCTATGGATAACTAGGAAGAAATCCTTGCAGCTGGCATTAGGCAGAAAGCCTCATCTAACATAACATAGCTACTCTATATGACAGATACAAATTCAGAATTAGATAGTAACATCTGATAATTAGTATTTATTTTGAATCTCTTGTAGAAACCACAGATCTGGCACAGCACTGATTTTGTCTTAATGTTTAAAATTGAGAGACAAGGATGCTATTGAAATACATGCCTGGATGTATTCATATTTTTAAAAATCCTGTTACCTCATTATGGTCTTTAGACATGCCTTTCCACATACACATAACACATTTAGAGTGTTATTTTATACTTTTCAGAAAACTCTAATGTTGGGAAAATAAGAGTTCACTTGAGCAATGTTTTAAAAACAGCCTCCAATGCCATTTTTGTGTAATCCCTCATTTTGTTTCAGTGAACCCAAAGCTAATCTGAATCATAAACTCCCCACTTTTGTTTTCTCTATGTTTTCTAGCTAGACTGCAGCTGCTTAAGTTGCCTGAATGCTTTTCCTTAGGTTTAAGAAGGTCCAACTCTAAGCCTGTTTCAAGGCTCTGTGTTAATTTCCAGAAACAATGAACATAGTATAGTTGTGCACTGATCCTTGTTACTTCGTGTGCTAATGAGTACTGGAACGAATTGTCTTTAATCAACTGTATTGTGTTTTCTTTGGGCTTTAATTAGCAAGTATGACTTACTAAAAAGAAGTAGCTTAACTTGAATTTGGAATTAAATCAATTCCCAATGAAATTGAGAATATTTAAATTCTGCCAACTTGTCATTCTGGTTTACATGAAGGTAAATTTGTGTCAGTTTTGTCCTACTGCATGTGTCAAAGAAGGGGTTGTTAATTCTAGTGGAATAATTGTGGCAATTTGTTGCAAGTCCCCTTGTATAAAATTTCTAATATATTCAGAAGTAATTAAGAGCAACTAGATTAGATTAGCTGGATAATTTCCCTATATGAGAGGAACTGAGTGATATTTTGTGGTGCTTCAAACAGTTGGTCATCTGTAGATAACAGCTTGCGGATCTAAACTTGTTAGTGAATGTGTTAATAAGACACATAGTTAAAAAGAAAAATTCTGAATAGTACCATGTATCTTTGCTATGAAGTCCCTTCTTCTCTCCCAAGGAAGCTGTAATTTCACCAGACATACACATGCATTTCCTGGCTAGAAAAACAGATCTCCTTGAAAATCTTAAAATAGCATAGACCTAATAGAGAGATATCAGTCCAGCTACCTTCTATTTAACAGTCTATCTCAAGACTAGTTAACAGAGCCATATTTCTGGTTGAGAGAAAGGAAGAGTTTAAATTGGATTTTTTGGTGGATGAAGGTTCTGGTTCTTCATAATTCCTGGGTCAAAGGTAACAAAAACAATTTTATTCAAAACTTTTGGATTTCTACTCTCTTTGGGGATCATGTTTTCCTTCATGAACCTTGAAGCAATGTAGGAAATCCTCTCCCTAGTTGACTCTCAACAATTCAATGTGAGGATAGAAAGCCATTCAGGTGCTTTGTGCCATAGTGGTATTTGAAAATCGGTCCTGCAAAGTTTCTTGTTAATTTGTTTAAAAAATGTTTATTTGGCCAATTCTGAGCAGTGTTGTGAGTTGTCAGAGTGCACAATCTACTTTTGGTGATTTTCTAATACTTAACTTAATTCAGAAAAAATAAATTCTAGGAGAGTAGCAGAGACCGGGGAAAGTGAGAGAAGAGACTTACTTATCTGTGGGTTTTTTAAAAAAAATATTAGGGGCTTTAGAGTGGGTATGCATTCATGTTCTTTTCAATGATTATGAACTTCATTGATGAAAGTAATGAGTTTCCTTCGTATACTTTACATCACTTATCGCCATCAGTCAGTTAAAAATATACCGTATTTTCCGGCGTATAAGACGACTTTCTAACACAAAAAAATCTTCTCAAAAGTTGGGGGTCGTCTTATACGCCGGGTGTCGGTCTCCTGTAACCAGGCAGAGCAGCCCGAAAGGCTTTGACGAGCCTTAAATGGCTCTAAGGAGCCAAGCTGAATTGCCTGCTGAGTTGCCGCTAATCAGCTGAGTTACACGCAAGCCCCCTGTAAAAGGGAAAAACTTTTCTTTTACACAACGCTGGCCATCCCAGCTGCTAATTTTTGCCTGCTAATTGCTCCATAGCAAAAATCCCCCCCCCCCATTTCCAGCTTGCTTACCTTAGCTGCTAGCCGGAACGCTTGCCTTGCCTTGCCTGCAATCCATTGCATCAGCAAGCAACTAAATCTCCCTGCCTGCTTGATTGCAGGCAGGGAGATTTAGTTGCTTGCTGATGCAAGCAACTTGTGGACTTCAACTCCCAGAATTACTCAGCCAGCAAAGCAAAGCTGGCTGAGGAATTCTGGGAGTTGAAGTCTACAAGTCTTAAAGTTGCCAAGATTGGAGACCCCTGTTCTATTGGGTAAGTTTTTTTCCCGCTTTGGGAGCTTTAAAAAAAATAGTTAATTGGGGGGTTTTTTAGTTGTTCTTTTTTAGACCTAGCCATTTAAAGGCTAGGTCTAAGTTTTAGGCTAGGAAGTTTTAAATTTAGCTTTCATATAAAAATAAAAATAAAAATAATAAAAATAAAAATAAATAAAAATAAAATGTGTGCAACTTTCTGAGATTTAATGTGTTTCTGTAGTGTTTCACTCTAACTACACAAACACACAAAATCTCACAAAGCTGTATGTGGAATTTTGTGTGTGTAAACCCACAATGTAAAAGTTGTTTTTTTGGGCTTTTTGTGGCTGTGTGAGGTTCCTGCTTATTGCAGGGGCCATTTTGGGTCTAGCACAGCTGCTTTTACATTGTGGGTGAGCCAGTTGATGTTTTTTAATTTTTATTTGGTGTGCGTTGGAAGAGAGGTCATCTTATACAGCAAGTATAGCCCAAACCCTATATTTTTACAGGAAAAGTTGGGGGTCGTCTTATACGCCGGAAAATACGGTAGATATAGGTAATCCTCGATTTACCACTAGAATTGGGCCCCAAATCAGGGTTATTGAGGGGAGCAGTTGTTAAGTGAAACACCATGTGACTTTCATTCAGTGACTGCAATCCCACCTGCAGTTGTTAAGTAGGTTAAGCAGAGTGCCAGGGAGAGGGCATGGGCTTGGTAGGGTGGGGAGAGAGGGTACTGACTTTCCACCATTTCCAAGAGGCTCAGGCCCTCTCCCTACTGCACTTGGGAGAACAATGGCTCTTGCTAGTGTTCTGGAAAGTTCAGAAGCTTTTTTGAGCTTTTCAGGTTGCTAGCAAACGCTTCAATTCTGCCCTCTAGAGCACGGAGGGGAAAGTGCTAGTGAGAGAATGCTACTTCAGTTACTGGAGTTTACTCGCTAGCTATTTCTCCTCCCCTCCAGAGGGATGAAGTTGTTTCTGTTCACTAGCTCAGAAAACCTATTTCTAGCATTCTGAAAAGCTGAGCCACCGAGTTTTAAGTTCAGGCAGAAAAAAAGCTAAAAAAGAGCTAGTGAATGGAGGTGAGTCTGCCCCACTGGTGGAGAGGACAATGATCAGCGAGTGAACACCAGCTTTTCTGCTTTTCAAAAACTGACATTTGATCACTATTGCTTTCTCCTCACCTCAGAGGGGAAAAATCACTAGCACACATTTTTGAAAGGCTGAGAAAGGCTTCCAACTCTCTGCTGGCTCCCCAATTGACTTTCTGGGGAAGTTGGCAGAGAAATTACAAGTGACAATCACATGATCCAGGACACTTTGCAACCAGTTGTAAATGCAAACAGATTTCCAAGTGCCTGAAATGTCATATCTGAAGCACTGCCACGTTTTACAAAGGCCAGAAGTGCCAAAAAATACACATTCTGAGGCCATTGTGACTACAAACATTTGTTAAATGACCTGTCGTAAATTGAGTTTTTTACATATGTAATCTATCTAGCTTTTTTTTCTGTGGGAATAGAGGTTTGATCAGAAATCTATCAGAACTTGAATATTGCTAGCTAAAATTCTTGTGTCGGAAGGAATTTTATTCCTGTGCAATGACTTCTCACATTTCTCCTTTATTTAAGGTTGATTTGGTAAGAATTATTAATGGATATGACAAGACCCAGAACTATTAATTCTCTTTAGACACTTGAACAGACCTGTGAAACTTTCTTTTCTGTGATTTTATTTTGTCTTATCAGTGACATTTATTTCATAATGAGAAATGACAATAAGCCATAATATGGATTTTTCCGATATAATTGAACAGATATTGGCTAAGGGAAAAAAAATCACTGGAAATAAATGAAAGTAATGGCACCAATGTTTGGATCAATTATCAACATATTTTTAGAATTAGATTCAATTTTTTTAAAAAAAATTATGCAGGAATGCAGAACTTATAGACTTACTCAAATAACTTACATTTGCAAAATATACTTACACCTTGAAAATAATCCAAGGTGTTCCCAGTTCAGTTTTCTTTTGGTAGTGGTATTAAATAATCCAAATCTTAGGTTTCTAAAATTTTGCAATGGAAAAACGTTGCTTATTGCAATGAAAAAACAGTTAAATCTTACCCTTGTTCTTATTTTTTAACATCTTAATTTATGTAGCACAACTACTAGTATCAAAATTCATTTCTGACGTTCTCTTTTTATTTATAGGTGCAGGAGAATCTGGGAAGAGCACAATTGTAAAACAGATGAAGTAAGCATTATTTTTTAATTAATAAAAATTACTCTTCTATGCCATGTTACACATATTTTGGTGAAGATTTTTTATTCTTAAACTATGATGAAACTGTATTAAAAACTCATCTGTATAAGAACTAATTGTAATTTTGCACATAATGAATAGGTTTAAACTGTAGGAAAGCTTCTGTAAGATTTGTGTTGCTAAGGAAGTTATTTCATGATCATTTCACCTATAGTGCTGAAGGTATTAGCTCTTCTAACATATGAACTGGATTATTTTTTCATTTTTTTCATTTTATTTTCATTTGATTTGATTTATATACTGCCCTACTCCCAAAGGACTCAGGGCGGTGAACAGCCAAACAATAAAAATACATAAATACAAAATTTAAAAAATAGCATAAAATCAAATTAAACACTTTGGCCCGAACAAATTAAAACACCCCAATAATTTAAAACCAGTTTAAAATTGTACATATTAAAAGAGGGAAAAAGATTAGGCCAGGCCCGCCTGGTGAAATAAAAAAGTCTTAAGAGCGCGGCGGAAGATGCGCAGATCCGGGATCCTCCGTATCTCCGGGGGGAGCTCATTCCAGATAGTAGGTGCCCCCACAGAGAAGTCTCTCCCCCTGGGGGCCGCCAGTCGGCATTGTTTGGCGGATGGCACCTGGAGGAGCCCCTCTCTATAAGAGCGTACCGGCCGGTGGGAGGCTATTGGTGGTAGTAGGCGGTCCCGTAGGTAACCAGGTTCTAAGCCATGAAGCGCTTTAAAGGTTATAACCAAAACCTTGAAGTGCACCCGGAAGACCACCAGGAGCCAGTGCAGCTTGCACAGGAGAGGTGTTACATGGGAACGTCATGTCGCTCCCATTACCACCCATGCGGCCGCACTCTGCACCCGTTGAGGAGCATCTCCGGATGCTCCTCAAGGGGAGTTCCATGTAGAGAGTGTTACAATAGTCCAGGTGGGAGGTGACGAGGGCATGAGTGACTGTGCGTAGAGAGTCCCGATCCAGAAAGGGATGGGATTATCCTAAACAGGATAACGGGATTATCCTAAACAGGGCACTAGTTGTGTCTCTGTGTGACATTCATGGAAAAATCACTATATTTTACTTCCCTTCTCATAATGTAATCTTAAGAAAGCCTTTTCCCTGTGTTTGATATTGGAACTCTTCATTTTCTTTCAGTTGGGCTTTAGAGATCTCCTATGCTGTTTCGTTACTGGAGTTCCACTGGATTTCCACTGAAAATCAGGTGGTCCTCTTAGATCCCTACATCTAGATTGTCAACATTGGCATGATCTTATTTGAGGCCATTGTCACCCTTTTATTTCTAATGGTAACTAACTCCTCAATGGAACCATGTACCAGAATTCCAGAAACAACTCTATTTTCCCTCTGAACCCAATTCATTGGGCATCCACTTGGGATACTTAAAGCTTGCACTTAATGTTCCAGCTGCTTGTCAGTTTAGCTTAGGTTACTACCTTATAAAGATAGAGCATTTACATTGCTAGGAATGGTTACAGTATTTGAGTGCTTTAAGTAAAAGAAAGGATGATTCAATAAAGTTAAATAATGGGAGATCTGGGAAATGGTTTTCCACTTAGGTATTCACTGCCAGAAGATGGCTGCCAACTAGGATGATTTTAGAAAATTAGATAATTTCTCTAAAATTGGGTGCTAGTTATAAGTGCTAGTTATAATTAATTTCTGTTATCCATGATGGCTAGGTAATATCCGCATTAATAATATATCTTGCTATTCTAGTTCCTAGGAAGTTTAAATGGAAGATGTTAATATCCCCATAATTCTTCGTTTAGTATTCTTTGCAAGTAATTGTGCTTTATCAAAGGGAATTAAAATCATAATTTTCCTCTTGCTTTATTTACATCAGCCAGAGGCTTAATACATTTTTTTAAAAAAACACCAAAACTCATTTTGACACTTGAGAACCATTAAGTTGTCCAGTTGTTATACCACGATCTGTAAATGTTCTCAGTTTTCCTTCAGTTTGGCTTTTTTTGTTTTATAAATATGCTAAACATTTTAAAAGTTAAGCTGTTGTACTGTTTTCTATCAGAAACAAAATTATGTTGAAAAATTATGTTGCTGATGTTAGGTAATTTGTTACTGGATTTCACAAACATGATCCTGAGTGCCTCTGGGGACTGCAGAAAATAGAACTGAAGGCTGATATGAACTACAGCAGCTTTAAAGTGGAATATTTGCTGTGCTCTTGTACAATATGGCGGAGTTATCTCCACAGCGAGCTTTGCTTGACTTCAGTTTGTTACTACACCATATTGTTATGATATCATATTACAGAGAAAAGTGATTATCAACACCCATACATTTAGAAACTAAAGTAAAACAGTGTTCTTTTGTGTATGTGTGTGTTTTATTAGTTTTTTATTTTTAAATATACATCAATATCAATACTTGAACAGTGTGGCCCCTGTATAATTCATAATTCATTTTGATACAAATATCAATGATAATCATAATAATTATATTAATCAAACTTACGTTATCCTAGTATTAATATACATGTTTTTTTTTAAAAAGTAGTTATTCAATGTTTCAATATTCCATTTTGATGCCAATGATGTTGTAAACATACATGGTAATACCATCTTTCCCCCTCTAATCTTTTCCATCAAATTACTACTTTTATTTTATTCTATAAAAAGAAAAAAATAGATCTGTTAATATTCCCCCTATTTCTTATTTCTACCTTTATTCTAACTTCTAATCAGATCACTATTGCTAATCCTAATATTAATACACAAGTTTATATAAGGCATAGCCCATCATTATTTGGTAAACATACTTTATAATACCCCTTTTCAACCTCCAATCTTTTCCATCTTAACTATTGCTTCGTATGAAGGTATGTATTCTTATTTCTATCTCTATTCAAATGTCTAATCAGACCATCATTGTATTAGAAAAAAAGAATAAACACACACACATACACACAATTCCTTTCTATCCATCATCTCTTGCCCGTTTTAATACTTCAGTTCTTATTTGTTTTTTGGCTCTCATACTCCTCTCTTGGATCTTTATCTCTATCAACATCTGTATCTTCACCATCAGGCTGAATATTTCTTGCATCTCTATCCTCCTAAACTGCCAGGTCTCCAGAATACCCACCCAAGTTCCTATCTCCCTTTCAAAAGTGTATTCCCGGTTATCCAGTTTCATTTTTAAATCTCTTAAAGTGCTTTTCCCTTGGTTTATTTTATCAGTCATTATTATCTTTATCATCTTCTTCCCATCTTCCTCGTTTTCTGGCTTGTCCGTTCTGTATTTTCTTCCGTTCTTTTCCATAGTACCCCTAATGCTTTGAAACATCAATGCCATATCTCTTGAAATCTCACTCCTTTCCCCCTTAATTTAATAAGTCCTGCTCTTACTTAAGTCCAAAAGCAATATATTCCAGTCCAATGTTAATCCTCAGAAAGTTCAGTAATCATAGTCCTTTACATCTCAGAATTATTAATTCCATTTAAGTAGCCCAGGAAGCTTCCGCAGTTCAAAATCACTTTGCTTTACTTAAAAGTCTTCCTTATTTTCATAAGAGTCTCCAGTAATCATAAACTAACTAGTTATAGAATAGTAAGTGTCACCACAATCCTCCAGATGAATGTTATTTATTTCTCTAATCAAAAAGTTTTTCTAAACTTGTAGAGATCTGGTATATTCCATTCACCAGTAGATAGCGACCTCACCTTAGATTTCAGCATTGTTTCCAGTCTTGTAGATTTATTTAATCCAAATTTAATTCAGTTTATGGAAGCAAAGTCGGCTATTCAAGTAAATTAAAGTAGATAGTCCAGCATTTTTAATGCCTTTCCAAAACAATGCCTGCCCAATTTAAAAGTCCAATTTTCTATGTTTTAAAAGGCCTTTAGCTTTTTTCCCCTTAGTTCCTTTCTTTTGGGTCTAGGATTTTTCTCTCTATGGTAGTTCGTCACTTTAAAAAACAGTTCTAAGAGTCTCTTTTCCTGGATTTTCCTCTTCCATTTTTTTCTTTAAAGTTAGGGTCTAAATAAAAGGGAATCTTCTCACTCAGCTCCAGTCACTGTTCACCTGCACCATTCCTGCATGTTTCTTTGTTGCCTCGGCTACCCCAGCTTCATGGCAGGGGGGAGAGGGAAGACACCCTGAGTCCAGTAGGAGAGTTACTGCTCTCCCCAAACTACAGGGCACCCCTCTTTTCTTCACCACCCCTACAGTGTGGCTTTAGCTCCTTTCGGAGCCCTCCAACAGGGAGAACTCAGCAGGGGAGCGTGGAGACCCACTCCTCACGTCCAATACCATCATGACGTTAGCCGGAGGTCTAAAGTAAAACAGTGTTCTGAAGCAGGTATTTACCATCTTCTGAAACGTGCATTGATTGATTGAATTTATAGAGCCACCCTATTCAAAAAATAGGTTTGTAAAATAAAACAACCCTTTAAATAACCACACAACAACTGAACATGAAGAAAGGAGACTTCACTCAATGAGATCCAAATACCAGGAATAACACCAGATTTAAATGGCTTTTCTAAAGGCAAGCAAAGCTGGGGCCCTATTGTATATTGGGTGCAATGAGCAGTGCTTTGGAGTCAGAGTCGAGGAGTCGGAGTCGGAGGAAATTTTGGGTACCTGGAGTCGGAGTCGGAGTCGGAAGTACAAAAAACTGAGGAGTCGGAACATTTATCTCCCGACTCCACAGTCCTGGCAATGAGTGTGGAGACCATTCCAGAAAACAGTGGCAACCTCCAAAAAGGCATACTCCCTAAGTGCCATGAGATGACAAGGTTTGAAAGAGGGAATCTGGAGCATACTCTTCCCATGGAAGCTGTAGAGCAAGCAGATTCTTTTTGAAAAGGTGGTCCCACAAGTAACCTAGTGTGTCATGTGGAGCTTTAAAGCACATTGTATTGCATTCAGAAACCTATAGGGAGCCAGTGCTGCTAGTTAAGTAGTAGTGTCACGTAAGCATAAAATGTTGTATAACTTCCCACATTATTACAGTCTGGATAACCTGAAACTTCCAAATGATCTTTCAAGGGCAGCCCCATGTATAAATAGTCCTCAACTTACATCCATTCATTTAATGACCATTGGAAATTATGGCCATGGAAAATGTGACTTATAAGTTATACTTAGACTTGCAACTGACAACACCCCCCATGATCATTGGGGAAGTTGGATTCACTTAACAACTATGTTTCACAACCGCCATAATTAGTTATAAAATTGGGTTTGACTTACACCTGCAACAATGTATGACAAAAATACTTGGGCCATACTGTGGTTCCAAGTCGAGGGGTACCTGTAGAAGTTGTTGCAATAGTCCAATCAGGAGGTGACTAAGACCTGCCAATCTAGGAATAGGCACAATTGGTATATAACGTTCAGTTGTGTAAAGGCCCAGCAACCTCAGCTGCCCCCTACTCTTTGAGTAAGAACTATGAATACAAGTGAACCCTCAGATTCTGCACTAAATCTGGTTCAGTCTGAATGGGGAAGTGTCAACATTGTTCAGAACAGTGACAACATTCCAATTCCTGGATATGCGCAACTCAGAACCTGTAACTGCTTAGTGTTGGCAGTGTTGAGTTTCAATTATTAGATTGCTCTTCCCCATCCTAACCCTCACAGTCTCCAGATACTGGGACAGAACCTCAGTAGCTTCACTTGGACAGCTGGCAGAAGTGTTCAGCTGGGTATCATCAGAATATTGTTGATACCTCCTTATTCCTGGTCTCGTGCACATTCTTATCGCAAATTGTGGGTCAGCTCAGGAATGGGCGAACGAAGGCAAATTTATTTCATATTAGTGACATTACATTATAGAAAAGAGTCTTTAATGAAGTATTTTATGTTAAATCCCTTGTAGATACGTGATATGCTGATTTTTAAAATCTTTCCTCTTCTGTTCTTTTCCAGGATTATCCATGAAGATGGATACTCAGAAGAGGAGTGCCGACAATACAAAGCAGTGGTTTACAGCAACACCATCCAATCCATCATGGCTATAATCAAAGCCATGGGTAACCTGCAGATTGACTTTGGTGATCCTTCTAGAGCAGTTAGTTTTCATTTTTACTTCCTTATTGTTTATTAACTTCCTCTGTGGGCATCACATTGTTCTGGTCTAAAATCTTGAGGAGGTTTTTTTTTTTTTTTTTTTTTATAAATTGATTTATATGCCGCCCTTCTCCGGAGACTCAGGGCGGCTATCTATTTATTCATCCAGTTCTGAAAAATGGTGCTTGTTTTCTGTAAACGTTGTTTTCTGGATACATAAGACTTGTAAATAGTTGTAACTTACCTAGTACAACACAAAATGAGAAGAGGAAACTAGTGACACTTGGTATCTTTTAAATGTATATTTTTACATAAATCACTTTTTCAGTTTAGAAACAACGGACTCCAGGCTTTTCCTACAAAATCAACTTGGTATATTTCTTAAGGCCTGATGATATAAATATGATTAAGCTTTTTTTTTGGGGGGGGGGAGGCAAGGAATCATTTATCAATTTTATAACAAGGATGTGTCATGAATCCTAGTCACTCAGTGTCAAAGTGGCAACCACTTAAAGCCTGATCCACTGTTCTTTCTTCGGATGCTTCTGTATATAAGCTCAATCTTTTAAGCCTACAGGAAGTAGCTCAATGAGCGGTACTTTCTCAGCTGGGGTTGCACCAAGTAAAAACCATGTTATGCAAAGTTAGTTGTGCTATTTGCTTGGTGATTGTGAAGCAGCTTTAGGGCAACTATATCAGTGTTTTTCACTCAATTCCATGGATACTGACAATACGAAAATCAGCCAACAATTTTGGACATCTAGTGCAGTATTTGCTCTAGTTTCATGGCAGGGAGATGACCTCTTAAAAGGTAGATTAATAACAGTAATTAGTCATGCAGAAAACTGCTGTTTTTAATTTTTTTTTCCTTTCCCAACACAGTTCTCAAAATGAAACTATATAGAGGAAGGAAGTTCTCCGTGCTGCTCTTTGAGTAAAAAGCTACAATCTAATGATTGGTTTTAAAAGAAACAGTAGGCTCATGTATCACATTGTTGCAAACATTAAAGCCACAGTGGAATGAGTCAATTCAGGACTTTTTGAAAACTTATTTGAGGTGATATTGGTGCCTCTAATTTTACCAATTACCAATTCAAAGTGTTGTGAAATGGTGATTTGAATAACGTTTTGGAAGCTGGATAAAAAGGAAGAAACTACGCATCAAAAGGGTGAAACAATTTTGTTTAGATTCAGTCCTTAGGCTTGTCTTAGTATTGGGGAGAGGAAGAGAAAAACTTGACAGATCTGCCCTTGGATTACAGTCCTGGTCTTTGCAATCAGATTATTATGTAGTTCAGTCTTGATGTCTTCAGAAATGGAAGCTGGAGACAAACTGACATAGTTTAGTTATTTGTTCATTTTAGAGTTTTCCAGTTTTGTCTTCAAAGAATGTAAGACATTTAGTGACTGGCTTCTAGCTGGATGGTTTAAGGACTGGTTACTTTTATAGAATCTTATTTTTCTTCCTTCCCTTATCTTTGACATTTACCTTTAATCCATTCACGAAGAATTTTTATAATTATTTCATCTGCTACCCAACGGCAGTCCTAATGAAACAAGGCAATTGGTTTTTCCATTCCAAAATATACATTTGTTTTGTACCATCAGCTAGGAATGTTCATGGAATGTCCACCTTATGGAACATTCTTTTCCCCAAAATTATATTAGCCCCATTGCTCTTGATGTCTCTCAAGATCTGATTATGTCACCAAATCTGGGAATCACAGGGAACTGAAGATACGTCTAAATGCTCCACTACTGAGGTGGATATTTCTCATTCTCTCTCTGTCTACGGTTTGTATCTTTTGCTTTTAATAATATTTTTTGATACTGATTCTTTTATTTTTATAATGGCTGTTATATATGTCTTGTTTTATCAGGTTGTTGTACATGACCTAGAGTTTGTTTTTGTGAGATAGACAGTCATACGAATTTGATTAATAAGTAATTATATAAATATTTTTTCCTCAGAATTTAGTATCTTTCTTAACTAGGAGTCTGTCTGATTTGCGACCTATCCTGGTGCTCAATTGTAGAAAATTAGCACAAAATAGGATCAATTTTTGCAGCAAATATTATTATCTCAAAACAGTAAGAAGGTTTCCATTTTTACTAAATTATAGTTCATTTTGGACAAATTGGGATATTGCAAAGTATATAGTGCTAATTTCTGAACTGAGGATAAAATTTTCTATCAATTAGGTTCCTGTCATGCAGGCAAATCTATTTGGCTTTCCTCTTACTTTCTCTTTAATTAGTGCCTGCAGCACAAAGTCCAAAATATTAGGCATGGAAAATATATATATATATATATATTTCCCATTATCAATCACAAGATTAGAAGGATCATAGAAAAAGTCAATATGATGGCAGAATGAAAATGAATGACAGAACTTCTCTATAACAAATACAGCATAATTGGGAAACTAAGTCATCACCTCAGAGTTAATTCAGCACAACTCTTCTCAGATGCAAATTTTTTTCAAGTATAAGCTTGCAACCAAAATATATGACAACACATCACCTGTGTTCTGTGGAATTATGATGCAAGGTGGAAGTTGAAAGACAAACAGGGCTTACTGGAAAATCTCAGAGAAGAATGAAAGATCGAAATTGGGAATATAAATATGTTATTTCTTTCACTAATAGATAACGTACTAAAAGCCTTAGATAACTAATAGATAACGTACTAAAAGCATTAGGACAAATCTGGAATAATATGTTGGGAGAGTATTGTCCTTACAAGGTATACACTTGTGATATAGACTTTCATGGCCATTTTCCAGTTATTCTGTTTTCATTTTCCTTTTTTAAAATAGTTCTAATCCTAAATGGGTAAATGTTTTAGAATTAACAATACTACAGAAACCCAAGTACAGTACAGGGATTGCTTCCTAGGAAAGAGATGCATCAGTGTAGTATGCTTGAATTCTATAAGCTCCCTTCATTTTGTGCTAACTTGGGTTTGTTTTTTTAAATATGAATATATTGCCTGTTTTTTTAAAAAAAATGATTGGAACATCTCTTTTATATTGGACAAATTTGATAAAAACAAGGATTATGCACATTTCAAAATGTTTCTAAACACTAATTTCTATAAGCAAAAATGGCATCTGTTTATATAAAATACGTCACATTGTTTTTTTCAAGTAATTCACTGAGAAGGAGCCATTCTGTATAACTTTATACTGCTTAGATCAGACTTACGTTTACTTTGGAGAGTTTGTAGTTTTTGCAGATGATGTCTCCTTTTTTAAATAGTACAGTGCTGGAGTTACAACAACAACTGGGACGATTGGGATTGCCATTGCTAGGCTGTATAGTCATGTGATGTCAGACTTTATAACCGTATCACTTAGTGATGGCACTCATGATCCCATTGCTCCTGCAGAAGATTTTTTTTTGTTGAAAAACTACAATGTAAAGAAGATACTAAAATATAGGCATGTAGGGGTAAGAAAAAATATAAAACAAAGTGCAAGTGAAGTCCTTGCTGTTAGAACCTTCAAATGCATATTTTCAATTTACTTTTATTTCAAATTACTTTTACAGACCCCAAGAAATTCTAAAGAAAGAAAGTATTAACTTCTGGAACATAGCAAGAAGTAGAAATGTAGGCAGCATTTAAACAATCCATTCCATAACTGGTACAGAGGCATGACAATGTGAGACTTAGCACCACCAGAAACCATAAATTAAAATCTTATTGCAGATTTCCAGCTGTATGTTTTACCTGAATCTATAAAAATACAAACTTCCTGGAATAAGTATTCCCAATTTATTTCACTGGATTTTTCCAGCTTCGTAGAGTTTTTAAATTTTAATCAGTCTCTGTGGGGAACAGACACCTTTATTTTAAAAGACTGTGCCTTTTCTGTCTCCCTCAGAGAGTGGTTGAAGTAATTCATGGGAATATGCCTTTTGTATCCCAACTTGCAGTCTGGCCATTCATTCGTTCATTCATTCATTCATTCAGATATAAACCAATGCCTTGATAATGAGAAAGCTGTGCTCACAAGGATAGCAAATCATTATGAGAGAATTCGTTGTACTTCCCCAAAATTGTTTGGAAGTTTATAAGATGCAACAGTGAGGTCTATTGTTTCATAATTAATAAATATTGAGTCATAATTAGTAAAGTAAATGAATGCACCAGCTACCTCTGGACCAAGCATTTCAAGCAACCAAGAATTTCCTTATTTGTAAACAAACACATTCAGATATTTTGTTATCCGTAAGAATATTTGCATTCTTTATCAACTGTAAATTAGCTAATCAGTACCATGGACGTAAATTCGTGTAGGTCCATTTTTCCCCTACTATATAAAGATTATCTGCTCTGCATTGCCTAAATTTAAAAGTTTCCTTCTCCATACTGACATCTTCCCAAAGTGGCATACTATAACTCCCATTTCCTCCAGTTTACGTAGCCAGTGAATTTGGTGATTCCAAATTGGGGAGGCACCCCTGGTATGAAAAGTAACTGCTTCCTTAGTGTGTTCTTTGGTGGTTAGATCCATTAGATTTGCTCCATATTTCAACTAAAATAGTACCCAGAGTATAAAAAGTAAAAAAAAAAAAGTTATAATTGAAATTTAAATCTCAATTAAAAATTCCATGATACTGAAAAAGAACACCTTCTAAATCATAATGTAAAAATCTAACATTTATCTGAACCAGAATGTCTTTCCATAGTTGAAATAAGTGTCATTAGATACATCTAAACTGTCTATCCCCTCCCGCTTCTTAGGGAGTTCCAAAGCCTGGTAGCAACTGCCAAGTAAGCTTTCCATTTGGCATTATGTCAGTATCGAATCGGCCTCTTTCAGAGCAATTCTGTATAATCCCAAACGTGCTTTCCAAAAAGGCCACTTGGACTTTCTTGATTTATCTTGAGAATGTTTCACTTCTCATCCAAGAAGTTTTTCCAGTTCCAACTAACTGGTGGGAAATGAAAAAGATTTAATATATAAATAAATCCTTTCCATTCCTCATCAGTTAGTTAGAACTGAAGAAAGTTCCTGGATGAGAAGTGAAACATCTTCAAGAAAAATCAAGAAAGACCAGTGGCCTTTTTGGAAAGCAGCTCAGGGACATTCAGGACCTGGATGACTATGGAGAACCTCCATAGACAATTCTGTACAATAATGCTTACATTGGGCTTTAGTCTCTTACTACTGGAAGTCTTGACTTATGACCACAATTGAGCCCAAAATTTCTGTTGTTAAGTGACACATTTGTTAAATGAGTTTTGACCCATTTTATGACCTTTCTTGCCACAGTTGTTAAGTGAATCACTGCAGTTGTTAAATTAATCAGTTGTTAAGTGAATCTGGCTTCCCCATTGAGTTTGCTTGTCAGAAGATCACAAAAGGGGATCACATGATCCCGGGACACAGTAACTGTCATAAATACGAACCAGTTGCCAAGCATCTGAATTTTGATCGTATGACCATGGGGATGCTACAAAGGTGGTAACTTTGAAAAATGGTGACAAGTCACTTTATTCAGTGATGTTGTAACCAAATGAACTGTTGCAAGTTGAGGACATATATACAATTTTTCACACTGTTAAATCTGATTGAACTACTAATAAGGTTTCAGATCACTGAAATTCTTTCTGTAACATACTCCCAAATACTATTCAGGACTGACCTTGCTCAATTTCAGGATTCCGCTGTCAACTGTTACCCATATAAATTGTTAAGCACAGACTTCTTCATGATATGCATTTATAAATGGCATCTACTTTGTAACTAGAGGGTATTTTAGTTCCTTTGCAAAATAGGTTTCACTCTGGGAAGAACTTTTTGTGAGTTTAGAGAGAATAAGAGCAAAATGTGAACTTCAGTGTAATGTGATATTTGCTTCCCCCTAAATGTCTCAATTTTACTTTCCCTGCAGGATGATGCTCGCCAGTTGTTTGCACTCTCTTGCACTGCAGAGGAGCAGGGAATCATGCCAGAGGACTTATCCAATGTGATTCGGAGGCTGTGGTCAGACAATGGAGTCCAGGCCTGCTTTAATCGTGCCCGGGAGTATCAGCTGAATGACTCTGCAGCTTAGTGAGTAATTTTTCTTCGAAAACTTTTTGCTTATGGCAATATATTTTGAGCCTTAAATAATATTTGAGTAATGCCAACTGGCTACACATTCAGAAAATTTGCCTGATAAGGTATCAAAAGCTGGCAGGCTTTAGTAACTGAAGTATCAATCAGTCAGCACCAAACTAAAGATGATAGAGCTTTGCATATTCAGTTTTCTCCTGTAGTTAAAAAAAAAGTGTGTATGCTTGGATAGTATGTCTGTACTGGGCTGCTAAACTTTTTTTAAGTATTCTATCCTCAAATAATCTGTTTCTTATAGCAGTTTTTCACTCTGTAAAACTACATTAATTTTGCAGTATACTGCAACACAATTACTATATTCTGGATATGTTGATTATTTCAAGTATTTCTGGCCCCCCATTTTAGGACAACATCTTAAAGAAATGACGCTGTATGTATAAACAGTACAACTAAATAGTATCATTTCATAGTTTAAAAAAACAACCCAAAGCACTTTATAGTATTTATTTATTTATTATTTATTTATTAGTTCAATTTATATGCTGCTCTTTTCCAGAGACTCAGGGCGGCTTACAATGCATTAAGCAATTGCCTTCATACTTTTGTATATATCTGCTTAGTAGGGCTTTCGCCCCCCCCCCCCCCCGAGCGATGTTCTATTTTATACAAAGTCAGCTTTTTGCCCCCACAATCTGGGTCCTCATTTTACCTACCTCAAAAGGATGGAAGGCTGAGTCAACCTTGAGCCTGGTGAGATTTGAACTTGCAGTAATTGCAGGCAGCTGGCAGCTAAGTGCTACCTTAACAGCAGTTTAGTCCGCTGCGCCACCAAGGCTCTTTTATGACATTCTTCATAAAATGCAGAGCAAAAAGACAGAAATGAATTTGGGCTGTTCCATAGTTTCACACAGGACAACAATTTATCTTTGTTTCTTCCTCTACTGTGATCTGTCATACTGTCATTGTCTGAACTATTTTTGGTATAAAAACTTCAAGGGCAGCTTTCTGAGTTTGCTTTTTCTTCCATTGCCTTTCCTTATTCATTTGGTTAAACTGTGTCATATATTTTAGATTATAAGCCCTACGAGCATATGATTGGTCTTTGCAAAGTCATTCTGGGATTCCTTTCAAATAAAGAGGGGGCAAAAATGTTTTAAATAAATAAAATGCTATTTTTGTAACAGCTGTGGTTTTTAAAATTATCTTCAAAAGCATTGCCAGTAAAATGCATTTACAAAAGTTTAGTCTGGATGTGGCTCACTAGTTTAGTTTGGGCTGAATGCTAAACAGAATCAGACATAATTAGAACTTGGATGGGAGACCTAAGGGGAGTTTCAGGGCTGTAGGTTAGAATGGGAAGTAAAAAAAGAAAAAATCCTAGAAGACGACAATGACAAGCCACTTCCATATTGCTGTCAAGAAATTTTTATCACCGGGAGCCAAGAGTGACATGAAGTTTTATTTATTATTAAATGTGTTGGCTGCCTATCTTATCACAGGATAACGGTGGGCGGCTACTGTTACTCTTTAGTCTAGTTGTAATCAATACAAACACAATATCTTATTTCAGGGGGGGGGGTTTCTACTTACCTTTACTACCGGTTTGCAACGGAGCTGCATACGTGCATGCGTAGAAGCGTTCTGATGATGTCGGGGTCGGTGGGTGGAGCCTCCTGCTGGTTTTACTACTGGTTCTATAGAACCGGTGCGAACTGGGGGCAACCCACCACTTCCTTATTTTTAAATGGATTGCAGTTGTTGCACAAATTTAAATTGAGAAGACCCTTGCAGTCTCTACTGCCGCCACTTTTCAATGCAAAATGTAGAAGAACCAATGAATCCTCGACTTACAGCCACAATTAGGACTGGAATTTCCATTGCTAAACAATGTGGTCATTAAGTGACATGACCAGACCTGATTTCATGACCATTTTATTATAGTTGTTAAGTGAACCACAGCAGTTGTTAAACAGATCAGATTGTCTTTAACTGAATCATATGATCATTAAGAGAATCCAATTTACCCCACTTGACTTTGTCGGAAGCTGGCTGGAAAGGTCGCAAATCACAATCATATAATCGCAAGATGCTGCAACTGTAGTAAATGCGAGCTGATGTCCAAGCATCTGGATTGCGAAAATGTAATTGTAGGGAGTAGTGTGATGGTCGTAACTTTGAAGATAAGTCACTTTTCCCAAGGCTGCAGTAACTTTGAAGCTTCCAGCCTTAAATGGTTGGAAATCAAAGGCTCATTGTAATCCTGAACAGAATTGGTGTATTCTTTTCATAATGAGAGTCATTTTTATTTATATATGACTGGGAGGACAAGCCTGTCTTCAGAGAAAGAGATTGAAAGATTAGGTCCTTCTAGGTTCATCCAGCTGAAAATGTGAGCTGGTTGCCAACTGACAAACTGTAAGGTGGGGGAAGCACTGTCAGAACTCTGGAATTGGGTTTTAAGTAGCTTTGGGGCAGAGGGCTGTCCCACAGTAAATTTGAACGGTCACTAAGCAATAGATAGTTAAGTGAGGACTACCTGTAGAGCAAAGAAACATATTGTCAGGGAAATACTTTTAAGAGCTGACCAGCTGCTACAATGATATAAGGCAGGGAAGGAGTCAGCAAGGATTTTGGGATGATATGACTTTAATGATATGGCTGTATATATAAGAAAGTCCCTGTGAGGGCGTCCCTCTCTACGTGTCTGCTTCTGTGTTGTAGTTGATGATTGAATGCCTGACTTTGCCTAGTACATGTATGTATATATTCCTTGTAGATAAACCACTATTTGAAAGACAAATCTGTTTACTCTAGTTTGGTCCTGGGTTATCTCAAAATAGTCACACTGCACACTCTGATACATATAATTGGTAAAACTCATTAATCCGATTTTAGAAGTCACATCTTAATGCAGTATCTTTGGCTTTTAAGATACTTAACTAGCGTGTATGTGTGTGTGTGTATGAAATTTGAAGAATGTGATATAGAATGTTTACAAAGAAATATGCAGAGATTACATACACATGCAAATATATATTTAATGATTGTTCTTTCCTCTGTATTGTTAAAACACATCTATAAATATTCTGAGAGGAAGACACTTTTGGGGGTGGGTTGCAAAGGTTCGATTTTTATAGAGATTGCTTGTAAAAAGTTTTACAGTGCTTGGCCTGGTCTTTCACATTTTCTCTTTTTATTTCACCTGACAAATGACAGAGCATCAGGAGGCCTGTTTGGTTAATGAGATGGTCTAAAAATGGGAAAGCTGCCTAGGTTGAAGTATCCATGCAGCTAAACTGGATTCAGTGATTAGGCAGAATTAGTGTGAACAGGAAATGTCAGACAAGAAGCCAGAACTAATAAACAGACTTGGAAAAATAATGTGGTTCTGTATAATATCACAACTCTGGCTGCAGAAGTGGCAATGCTGGAGAAAAGACAAATGGATAAAAATAAACAGACAAAGATACAGATGAAACTGATATAGATAATGAGTTTCATGTAGGGATTATCCGTATCATCTTTTTAAGTACTATGAATCCCTGATCAGAAACCAATAAACAGAAAGGTAATGTATTGAATAATGTATAAAAAAACTTATCCCATGATACTTGAACCAGTTAATATGCTGAAATCGTATACCTACCTGCTTATTTTTGTACTTACTTAGAAGAAAGAACCATTTAATTCAATGAAACTGGGTTCTGAGTAGTATATTGTATGATTCCAGATTTATTGATATTTATTCTGATTATATTTATATATGTTAAATAAGCAGCATTTTGATTTTCTCTAATATTTGATGTATTAAAATAGGATAAGTATGTAGAATATGAGAAAAAATAAGTTGTGTAATAAGTATTTGCATTCTTCCGCATGTCATTAGGAGGTAGTATTATAATTAGGAGTGGAAAAATCAGATACTTTATAATACACTCATAAAATGTATATTTTTACACAGAAAAAATCCTCACTGAATCTGAAACTGAATCTCTGGCAAGATGCTCTAGCAAAGAAGAGAGGCAGAAAAACTGAGAAGGCATATGAGTTGCATCTTTGTGCAAAGGTTCAGAACCAGTGGTGAAATGCTACTGGTTCACACCAGTTCAGGCGAACTGGTAGTGATAAAAACTGCAGGTTAGGGTGAACCCGTAGTAAAAAAAAAAGGCTACTGGTTCCTCTGAACCGGTATTTCCAACAATCAGCTGTGTTGCGTGATTTAAAATTGCTAGAAAGCAGGAAATCCTGCTTTCTAGTGAATCTAAATCGTGCAGCACAAGTGATCCCCCTCACTGTTCTACTTACAAGCCTCCTTTTGGCACGTATTGCGCATGGGCATGCACAGAGTGTGTGTTTGGTGTGCACTGTGCATGCGCAGACATGCAGCATGTGCTTGGCACGCAGTGCGCACGTGCGGCCAGCAAACTTGTAGCAAGCTGGTTCAGATTTCACCATTGTTCAGAACCTTGTAGAGATTATGTATATTTAGGTAGTCCTCGAGTTACAATCACAAAGTAGATACTCACAAAGAAGATACTCACATCTTGCTTAATAACCATATTTTAGCTCTTCCTATTGTAGTTGGTAAATGACCACACAGTGGTGTCTCAGGGCTAGGGAGGCCCAGCATCCACCAGCATGTGGAAACCTGCCATGAGCTGGAAGGCGCAGCCACATAGGCCCAACGGTACAGGGGCCTCCTCCCTCCTTCCCCTCATTTCCTAAAGATCTCAGCTGGCCAGGCCCACCGGTGAATGGAAGCCTGTTGTGTCCTGGAAGGCCTTGGTCAGCTGCATCCAGCCATGCACAACCTTCCTGCTTCCCCCTATCACTCCCAAGAAGCCTGGCCTTTCCCCACCAATATCATAGAAAGCTTCAGCTGGCTAGGCCCAATGGTACATAGGTTCAGGAGACTCCTAAGGAGGGATACAGAAAAGTACAGGTTTCTCAGGAGAGGGGAGGCAGGAAACCCGCATGCCACAAGGCTTACACAGTTGAAGCCTTCCAGGAGTGGGGAGGGGAGGCAGGAGGCCCACTTTCCCTCCCCTAAAACCTTTACTTACCTTTTTTTTCACTTTTAGAGAAAGAAATAAAGGTAAAGATGTAAAGATGTTTTGCTCTTTCAGTTTTGTTAATTGGATTATTCTCCTTTTCAATTCAGCATTGTTATTTCATCATTTTGTGCATAAGTGTATATAAGTATGTATGTAGTGTGTATATGTGTATATATATAGGGGGGAGGAGGAAATTCAAGGTCAACAGTCTAATTAGAGGAAATCCCATTTTTATTATCTAGTTTTGAGAAAAAAAATAACATTTTAAAAAAATTGGTGCAGTAGACAATATTCATTCAAACTAGATCAAAACCATAAATTTTTAAAAAGGCAATTTGAGTTTTGTTTCATGCTTCAGAACACTATGGCAGTTTCCTAGGAGAGCTTTATTGTGGTAGTGTCATCACTACAAGTCTTAATTTTCCATCTAAACAACCTTTCCTGTTTTGTATGTTTTGAAAAAATGGTTTAATGAATGTAATGGCATGGGCAGCTTTATCAGAGCACTAAAAATGTTCTTAAACTTTTTCTGAAAACATTAATTAGATAACTTGAATGTTTGGATAAAGTCAGGAAGTGTTTCAGTCTTGTTGATTGTCTTTCAAGTTTATTTTCTAATTTTTGAAAAACAGTATGAAAATGTTTAAGAAAATACATCAGTTATTATTGCTGCATTCTGTTAGAGTATCACACTGTTCACCTCCTTTAGGCCAAGCTAGACAAACAATTAGTGTAATTATTATTACATTGGATCCAAGTTTTCTTAGAGAATGTATGATTTGGCTTCCAAAAATTTTTCTTAAGCAGCTATTATAATAGCTTGAAACTGTAATTCATAGCTAATGAAGTTATATGGACCTTGACTTAAGGTTCAAATATTTTTAGTTATGATGATTTATGTCCTTTGAAATAATTACTATTCTAAATATTTCCAATATTGGAAATATTGGATCATTGCACCTGAATTTCGATTTAAAAATGGGACATCTAGCAACAGTTGCAAAGACACGTTTATCTGCCTTTACATTCCTTATTTGGCAGCAGAAATGAATTTTGCCAGAACAACTTCTTGGGAACAATAATTGAATGATCTTTTTATTCTATTGTAAAATTATTACAATATAATTTACTGAACTGAACAGTATATACTACTCATTCTTAAGTCTTTATGGTGGCTTAAAGTGTATATTTTCAGGGTTCCCAAGTATGAACTGGAGATATCATTCCCTGCACAACTTGGATTAAAAAATTCCTATTGAAAAAATACAATATCTTAGGTTGATACTCTGCTGATCATTTTGGTTGTGGCTTTCCAAATCTCCCACTTGCATGACTTGTTTTGTAATCGTAAGAAAATGGTTACAATTTTCCTTCAATAATTGCATCTCTACATATCTCTGCCTATATCCTATGCTTGGGTTATTTTCCTTTTGCCTTCATTCAGATGATGATCAGGTGTTATCTTTTAAAACATAATTCTTAAGCATAAACCTAACTAATACTTTTTTTGGGTCTTGTGTGCTGACATGAGTGTTCAGAGCTTTGTAAACAAATAAAAGATTTCTGCTCTAAGGAGTTTGCACTTTGCAGTATAAGTCAAGTTTCACCACTTTGATTCTCTATAGATGTGCTGGATTACACCCTACAAATATTTTGGATTCCATCACCCTATTCCATCACACTTATCCAACACAGTTGGATATGGTGGGGAAGATGGGATAATCAAATATGCAGAACTGGGAGTGTGTGTGTCCATATAAGCTTAATTATTTATCTTGTACATTTTGGCTATGCTAATGCTGTACCTGTAAAAGATACAGCTAATAAAACCACTGTGCCCCTTTATTATATCTGGACTTATTTGCTTCTAGTTTGAAGAAACTGTTCAGAAATTGCTCAATATCTTTTATCTTTGCCTGACAAACTGGTTTGAAACATTTTATGATTTGGAAAGTAACACAAAGCAATATTTAATACAAGCAGTCTTGTGACTCTTAAGAAATGTTCAGTGTATGCTATTAGTCATGAAGAACTAATAGAATTTAAGCGTTGGAACATGTCTTCTAGTGTTGTCTTGTCTTCATCTAGCCTAATCTCCTACCCTGTTCCTCATGTCTTCTGGCTCCTTATCATTTTGTTTGCTGTAATCTGGATATCTCTGTTTTGTTGATTTTCTTCCTAAAATACCATGCCCAGAATCAGATGCAGTGTTCTAGATGTGGGTCTTATCAATGCAAAATAAAGAAGAATTTGATCTTCACACTGTATGCTGTTGTTGCAGCTTACAAATACATTTGTCATTTTTTTGCAGCTGTAAAACGTTCAGTTTGTGATCCACCAAGGCATCCACTGCTGCTCTGTATGATCCTTCCATAAATCCTACATGCCCTCTCCTTGTTTAGTGGCTGCATTCCGTTCCAATGACAAAGTCATATAGCGAAATGGTCACTAAGTGGATACAACACTGATTTCTCCTACCTCAGTGTAGGACTTTACATTTGACCATTAGGCCAAAATATATATTGCTGGGTTTTGCCCAGTATTACATTTTGTCAAAATCTTTCTGAACCCTTGATATTGTCTGCTAAGCTATTTGCTCTCTCTCTTATCACTTGGTAATCTAAAAAATGGATACTTATATTTTCTTACTGAGATTAAAGTCATAAATACTGTGTACAATGTAAGACCTAGGACCGAGTCTGTGGTATACCTTTTGACATTTCCCTCCATCTCATTGGGTACATAGTTCAACCGGCGATGCATTTATGTAATGCGTTCAATTGACATTTTGTCAGCTTTTCTAGTAGAATCTGATGGGAGACTATCAAAAGCTTTGAGCTAATAGACGTTCCTCTCCTTTCTTTTAATTTCCTTTAATATGAATGGCCATATTAATAATTTTAATTATTATTAAATTGTTAAGTACCCACCATAATAAGCGAATGGAATTTTTCATCCATTGTTTCGTGTCATCTCCATGTTAAATAGCAATATAAGAAAAATGGTATAGTTTCTTCAGGATTATAGCCATGTTGTAACCTGCTTAAAATATAATTGTTAATAATATATCAATTAATGAGCTACAGCATATATTAATAGAATAATATTGACATTGTTCATGCTAAGACTTGTTGATTTCTTTTGCAAGTGATCAGTGCTGTTTTCTTTATAGAGAGTTTTGTTTTGATTGTTAAATCCATTGTTGCCTAGGCTTTTAAAATGAGGGAAAAAGCTAGAACTGAAGAGGTCTCAAAAAGAGAATAGAATGCCAACATTTAATAGAAAGTGGTTACAAGCCAAGAATGTTAGGTTTCTGTACTGCTGTGTATGCAGATGACTCACTGCAGAGTACAACAGTGATCCTGCCAGAGAAAGCCAATTTGGACAGTATGGTGCAGAGTGTACAAACATACAAAGCTTTTAGAGCATGCTGAGGAAAACAGAACATCTGTAATTAGAGAGGATTATTTAATATGGATGGTATAATTGTACTCAATAAATAATAGTTATGAAAGACTATAGCTATAATAAATGCCTGTTACATTTAATAGATTTTATCTATATTCCTGACCCAAAAGCTCTTGATCAAATGCATTAATAAAGTGAAAACATAAAAATTATTATTTTATGTTTTATTAAACTCTTACTTCTGCATTATACAAGATAACCTTCCTCAATGTGGTACCATATGGATGTATTGCAACTTCTAGCTTTCTGCTCTAGCATAGGAGAGGCTAACGTAATAAACACATTTTATATAAATTAGAATAATAGTAACCAAAAATGTAATCAATGTCTCAAAAGTTTTTTTTTTAATTTGACTTATATGCCGCCCTTCTCCGGAGATTCAGGGTGGCTTACAATGCGTTAAGCAATAGCCTTCATACTTTTGTATATTTTACAAGGTCAGCTTATTGCCCCCACAAACTGGGTCCTCAATTTACCACCTAGGATGGAAGGCTGAGTCAACCTTGAGCCTGGTGAGATTCAAACATGCTAATTGTAGACAGCTGGAGTTAAATTACAATGCATTAGTCTGCTGAGCTACCCAGGTTGATCATCGGTATATCTGTGCTGAAGACTGAAAATTTCTGATGGTCAGTCAAGAAAGAATAATAATTAAGTACAAATGTATCATTCAAATATATTGTTATCTGCTTTTTATTGAGAAGAATCTGGAGCACAGACTTGGTAGAGTGTTTCATTTTCCTTCTGTCAAATCTCTTCCATCTTCTTTTAACCATAAATAGCTTGGGACCACATTATCCATCATGTGAACAGAAATCTTCTGTTATAAAATGATGATATATATTAAAATAATTTGGGCAGTAATAGAATGAGGAACTGGAAAGCATTAACATTGTTCAATTTTGAGGCAATAGAAACACATTTTTGGGGGTAATAATATTGAAAACATTTCTATCAATCCATCAGTGGAGACACTGCAGTGAATCAGTTAGCACCTGACAAAGAAAAAAACAGTGCAGTTCTGGGTGCACATATGGAACAATCCAAAGAAATACAATAAGAAGATGGATTAGGATAAAGCAGGTGGATCAGGATAAAAAAGCTGATATGAAAAAATTTGAAACAATTGCAGAAATGATGGGAAAAAGCAAGGAAAACCAAAACTTGAACAGCACCAGGAAAAGATGAACTGCATGGCTTTTGGTTGAAACATCTGACTGGTCTACACCCATTCATTGCCAAGCATTTACTGTAGCCACATGCTACAAAGAGGTGAAAATGAAGATTGATTAACATATGGCAAAACCTACCTGATAATGAAAGAGCCAAGAAAAGGGGCAAATTACCTGCTTACCAACAATTTTCAAATTGCTAACTGGTAGCAGAATAGCAACGATAGCGCATTGGAATATCTGCAAGAAATAGTATCTGCCTGCAAGCAAGAACTGGTGAACAAATCGGACAAAAGTAATAAAAAATGAAGAAAGCTAAAATGCTCCATGACTTTAGAATTCAAACGGACAAGCTTAACACCCCGGAATTAACAGTTGTTGATAAGAAAGACAAAAAAGTCTTGCTAGCGGAGATTGCAGTACTGGAATGGTACTGCAGAAGTGGAGAAAAATCACAAAATACAAAAACCTGCAAATAAAAACAGAATGACTGTAGTGAAAGAAAACAAAGATAGTACTTTGGTGCAATCCCAATCCCCAAACATCTGGAACCTCACTTGAACACCTTTGGATTGACAAAATCACTAGCAATCGATTGCAAAAGTTAGCTTTATGGAACAGTTTACATCCTGCAATGATACCATGAAGCAACATCTGCCTATCCTAATTCTTGGAAAGGCAGTCTTACGCTGGCAAGCCAACCAGCTCTGGATCCCTTCAGCACACGAAAGAGCATCTTTCTCCAAAACAGGTTCAATTAATTTCTCTACTCATTTCAAAAAAGGCTGAATCCCCTCTTCCCTCCAAACATAACCTTCTTTCTCTATTCCCTCGCAAAAAGATTTAATTTCTCTCCTCCCTCCAAGGCAAAAGTCTGTATCTTTTTTAGCTTTATAAAACTTTCAATTATAAATTAATAATAAGCTAAATATGTTCAAAATGCAACCAAATTAAAATGGAATCATTGGAGCAAAATGAAGGAGAGGTGGTGATCTAAATGCCTTTGTGTGTCATACTTTTTCCTTTTTTTATCATTACATTATCAAAGAAGGAGAGGAAGGGAGAATGGACATTTAAATTCTTACAGAATACTGATTGCAGTTATTAGTGACTAATGAGTTTATATTACCATCTTTTTGGTTCTTTGCCACATCCTGCAGTCATGTGATTGTTTTTTGCCAGATTCTAGCATATACTCTCGGTTTTTGGTAAAAAAAAATACCAATTGGGGAAAATGGATTCATTTAACCCTGACGTTCACTTAAGAACTATGAGAAAAGATAGTCAATCACATGATGCCTCGACTTACCCAGCAACAATTTATGGCTCTAATTCCAGGGTCAGTCTCAGT
The DNA here is from genome assembly GCA_030761175.1 of Masticophis lateralis. Taxonomy (NCBI): domain Eukaryota; kingdom Metazoa; phylum Chordata; class Lepidosauria; order Squamata; family Colubridae; genus Masticophis; species Masticophis lateralis. Next base: position 74,280,073 of record JAUDYJ010000002.1, read on the forward strand.
TGTAAGTCAAGGACTGCAATACTGTACATAGAGAGGGTTTTTTTTTGTGTGTGTGTGTGACTGTATACAGATACACACATACACATATATTGGAAACAATATTATTTATAACTAGTTCCTATCTGATTTAATGTATGGATGTATTTAAAAAAGGAATATATAAAGAAGTGTGGTTTTCTAAGTCAATGTGCAGCCCACAGAGGTCCTCATGTATAGTTTAATGGTCCTGTTTCCATTTGAGTGAAACACTGCTGGTTAAAGAAATCGATTTTTTTTCCTGTTTGACAAGGCTCCCTGGTATTATTCTCATGCTGCATTTCATATTTCATACTTGCATTGATTACAATCAATATTTCTATGAAATATAAAGATGAAGCAGCAAAATAAAAGTTTAAAGAATAAGTATATTCAAGGGATTCTGATCTGCTGACTACCTTGTTTTTCTTCCTCCTGCTTTGCAAGTGAAATAATGGACACTGGCAAATTGGATTTTTTTCCTGGTCTTTAAAAAAGGTTTCTCTCTCCCCCCCCCCCGCCCTTTACTCTGATGTTTTCTGTCTGAAACACTCCACTAACTGTCCCCTCTCTTCTCCCCAAAGACTTCCCTTTTGTTATTAGGAAGGAGAGATGTAGTGTTTTGACTTTAAACGGCACGTAGATGTAAATTGTTTCTGCATTTGCACATTTTCCTTGGTTTGTTGCCATAGTGATGAATATTTCCTCTTTCCAGAAAATTCTATTGAATGTATGTTATTATGCAGCCATAATTGACATAAAATGATGATAGTGGGTGAGTGGACTGCAGACCTGGGTATATTTCTCAAGAATGTTAGGCACCTGCTAATTCCAAGTGTTGTACAGCTCAGAACAATGAAATATAACAATGTGCAATGTGCAAAACAGCATCTTTCATTCAGTTTTGCAAAAATTGAACTTCCTTTTTAATGGCTTTTTCTTCCTCTACTGTTTTTATAAAATTACAAAGTCTGAACAATAATATGTGTAATGATAGTGACAAGGGTAGCCATTTTATAATTCAGAAACAACTTTTAAGATTTATATCAACATGGAACCTGTATCAAAATGGTAGCCTGAACATCAATTGACATTTGTCAAACTTCATGTAATAGCTTTCTTGTATTAAAGTAATTACATCTCTTCTACTTGCTTTTGTCTCATTCTAAAAATACTATCAGAGGTTACAAGTGAGAGGCGGGAACTGATTTCTTGTGTAGGTTTGAGGTAGGAACATTTTAGAAGGATTTTGGAGAGAGTGATATATCTTGGCTGGTAACGTAGGATTCTGTTTTCCTCTCTCTTCTTTCAATACTTTCAGTACAAGCTTGACTAGGTGGCTCAGTGGCCAAGGCTGAGTGGCCAAGTTTGTTGATTAGAAAGATCGGCAGTTTGGCGGTTCGAATCCCTAGTACTGGTCTCCTGCGTGAACAGGGGTTTGGACTAGATGACCTCCAAGGTCCCTTCCAACTATGTTACTGTTAAAAAAAAATACTGATAGTCAGTCCAGTCCTGTAAGATTTTAGGTTGTCTATAGCAAACCCCAAAATTAAAAATAGATGACTGTTGTGATTCAGAACTCTTAATTGCCTCAGCTGCCTTATAGAATATTAAAAAACAAAATGGGACCATTCATATCTCCGGGCTTGAGTGGGATGGGGAGAGGAAGAATTCCATAAATTAGGATGGGACAAAGTAATTCTCCTCATTGGAAGGAAACAGCAGTCAGGCATGGGAAAGAACTCTTCTATGCAGCATAGGACCGAGTCTGCAGATTTGCATATCTCCGCCCTCTGCTGGTGATCCCCAGTGTTTCAACTTGGTCTATGCTGGACAGTCGTGTCTTCCTAGACCTGGTCATTTCCTTTACCTTTCACAGCTTTTTGACTGCTTTTTGGATTGGATTTATTGTTTCTCGACTTCTGGATTGTGTTTTGACTTCGATTGACTGGATTCTGGCATGAAGTATCCTTACTCGATCCCATCGAAGGCTGCGGACTGACGGACTGCCAACTGGCAGATCCCTTGGAGGGACGGCTAAATGCCTTATTACGGCTCCCCTCAGCCTCCTCTGTCATCAGGAGAGCTTTTAGCTGTGTTTTAAAGGCTTTTGCCAAGCAGCTCTGCTAGCGCCAAACAGGAGAAAAGTGGGGCGTGATTTCTGCTGCTTTTACTACCAGTGGCTAGCGACTTGTATTGGCAACACGTAATGAGGCACTCTCTCCTTGTTGCTTTGTGTCCTCGCCATCTGTATCAAGATCTGGGCAATTGATGGCCTCTCCGAAGTGGGATTCAACCTCGTCAAAAGCTAAGTGTTACTGGAGGGCTCAATTTACCCCATTGTCAGTTTTGCGCTATCGGTGGCCATTCCAAGATGATGGATGCCATGAGGCAGCACCGCGCAGGGCGGTTGGCCAAGGGAGTGAGGCATAGGCATACCAATGATTCTGGGGAGGGCAGTTCTGGAGTACCACTGCCCTCTAAAAGAGCCTCAAAGAAGGCTCCAGCCTCCATTGTTCCCAAGCCTTCCAGGGAGGAACTCAGATGCCATAGGGTGCTGGAGAAAGCCATTCTCAAGGCCCAGCAGTTACAGGTGGCCATTTTGAATACCCCTTCAGCCTCTCTTTCCCCTCAGGAGTTAGCTCCACAACCCAGAAGGAATCTTTCACTGGATCATCCAACACCTTGTGGCCCCCCTCCTCCCGCACAGAACCACTTTTTCAAACCCTGCTGGATGCCAGTACCTCTGACACCTCTGGTCCTGTGAAGCTTGCGCAGGCTCCACAGGCCTCCTTCCCGCCTCTAACGGTCTACATATGACATGGCTCCATCTGCCTCATTGGAGGCTATCATAGCTAGAGCGATCCAGCAGTACAAGGCCTACAGTAGGGACTTCTCCAACCTCACCTCAGTTCGCTCCTGATCAACCATGCCCTCATCAGTCACGGGAACACGTCTGAGGAGCAACACTGTTCTCCAGAACATTCTGAGCCAGAGTCTATATCTGAGGAGGAAGAGTCCAGGGATCTGGCTCTTTCTGATGACGAAGGTTTGGGACCAGATCAGCCTGTGGCTTCCTTGGAATACTAAGCAGATGCCACATTGAACTCGGCTCGCTTCGCAGCCAAGACTATTGGATCTACCATCACATCCCAGCGTCTCCTCTGGCTCTGCCATTGTCAGGCAGATGCCAGGAGCAAATGGCAGTTGGCTTCATCACCCTACTCTGCTGAACCCTTGTTTGCCCCCCCCCCCCGAATCGCTTTTGGTGAAAACTAGGGATCGTCACAAAGTCTTGTCATCCATTTCTAGGCGCAACGATTCTCGATACTCACCTTATGGTTGGGCGCAGTCCTTTCGTGCTCCGGAATCTGGCTTCTATCAGTCCCACTATCAGCGGCCCTTTCAGTTCCGTGTCCAACAGCAGGATTCCCAGGTCAGGCAGGGAAACAGGTTTCCTCCGAAACATTCCTTTCAGGGTAGCAGAGGTAGATCTTTCCGTAGGTCCAAGTGATCCGGTCTCCTTCGCCCCTATTGGAGGACGTCTCACCCTTTTTGCCGATCAGTGGCGGGTTTCCACTATAGAATCATGGGTCCTCCAAAGTGTCTAATCCGGACTTTCTCTGGAATTTCACTCCCCCACCCCCAGGTCTTCCTCTCTTGTCCCATTTCTAGGGATAAACTTAAACGGACCTTAGTCTCCAAGGCTATTGAACATTTGATTACCATCAAGGCAGTTCAACGCATACCCCCCCGACTAATGTCACGGGTTCTATTCCCGTTTGTTCATAGTGAGAAAGTTCTTGGGGGGATGGAGGGCCATTCTGGATCTAAAGCCTTGAACCAGTACATAATATACCGCCGGTTCAAGATGCATACCCTCCAGCCTATCCTCGATACTCTTAGACTGGGGCATTTCCTTTCCTCTATTTATTTGACGGAGGCTTACCTCCACGTCTCTATCCATCCTGCCTACCATAAGTACCTTCGTTTTCACTACCATGGGAGTCATTACCAATATGCAGCCTCCCCTTTGGCCTCTCCTCTGCCCCCCGAGTTTTTACCAAGATTATGGCGGCCCTTATTGCACACATCCGTTCCCTACCCCTTCAAATTCAATTTTATTTAGATGATATTCTTATCCAGTCAGCATCGCGTCAGGCTGCCCATTAGGATTTGGCCACTACCATCCAAGTGCTTCAGCGTCATGGCTTCTCCATTAATTGGGCCAAAAGCCATTTAACACCGTCCCCCACTCTCCAATACTTGGGGGCGGTTATTGACACCATGGCATCCACGGTATCTCTCAGGAACACCAGTCCAGCCTTGCTCAATGATGTGTCATGGATCGTGCCTCCACAGTTCTACAACTATCCTGTCTCCTGGGCAAGATGGTCTCAACCTTCGGCATTGTTCCTTGGTCTCGCCTCCACAGCAGGGAGTTGCAATGGTTCCTTCTCCCTCATCAGAAGACTCGCTCCAGTACATCGCTTTGCAGGGTGTCCCTTCCTCCAGTGCTGATCAACTCACTCCGGTGGTGGATGTCTCCGGTGATCGCCAAACCCAGCTCCTTCTGGGAGCCAGTGCGGCTGATTATCACCACCGATGCCAGCCTCCTAGGCTTGGGGGCCCACCTGGACCATCAGTTGGCACAAGGTCAATGGTCACCCTCTGAACAACACCTCAGTATCAAACTCCTGGAGTTACAGGCCATCTGCCTGGCCCTTCTCCATTTTCGAGAGAGGGTTGAGAATCATGATGTTCTTGTTCATGCACAATGTGACAGCTAAGGCCCATATTAACAGGATGAGGGGCACGCATTTGAGGGTTCTCGTGGATGAAGCCTTCCTGCTCAGTTTCTGGGCCAAGACTCATCTATGCTCCATCCACGCAGACCACATCTCGGGGGTGGCCAATTCCCAGGCGGATGCACTCAGCCGACACCAGTTGGATCACATGGAATGGAGCATTCCTGCACACCTGTTTCAAGAGATTATGGAGCGGTTCGGCCTACCCTCGGTAGATCTTTTCGCTTCGGCCACCAACCATCAAGTCCCAAGGTATTTCTCTTGATACCAGGATCCTGGGGCGGAAGCCACAGATGCACTCCGCTCTTCTTGGCCCTTGGGCCTTCTATACGCTTTTCCTCCCTTTCCATTAATCTCCAGGGTCCTCAGGAAGGTACTAGAGGAGCGGGCGGAGATCATCCTCCTGGCCCCACACTGGCCTCGGAGACATTGGTTCGCGGACTTGATGTCCCTATCTGTCTCGCGTCCTTGGAGCATCCCCGATGATCGGATTGTCCTCACCCAGGAGGCTGTTCAACACCCGGGTCCGACGTACCACTTGACCGTTTGGAGATTGAGCAGGGTTGTTGATAGGGGCCAACGTTCCTGCCTCGGTCATTTCAACCATCCAAGCATCTTGTCGAGAGTCCACTAATCGCATTTACAACACGACATGGGTTTCTTTCGTGTCCTGGTGCCAGCGGTCGGACAGTCCGCCACGCTCAGCTTCAATCATGGACGTGTTACGCTTTAACACGGAGGGGTTTGACGTGGGGTTCGACCCCAATACCCTCCGCCACCAAGTTGCTGCCATCTCCTCAGTGTTGACTTGCGGCTCCTCTTCCACTGTTTCTCGGCATCCTGTCAACTGTCATTTCTTGTGTGGCACCTCTAACCTGCGCCCCCCACCGTCCACTGTTTTCCCACATGGGACCTCAACAAAGTTCTGTCCACTCTGACAGTATCTCCATTTGAGCCCCTTCATCTCGCATCTCTCCATTTCCTCTCATTCAAGACGGCCTTAGTTGCCATCACATCGGCGCAATGCATCTCGGAACTTGCTGCTCTATTCACGTGTCATGACCTATGTGTCTTCCACAGGAACAGAGTCGTCCTCTGCCTGGACCCCACCTTCGTCCCGAAGATAAACACTCTCTTCCACCGGGCACAGGAGTTGGTTCTCCCCAACTTCTGCCCCTCCTCGTCTCACCGTCTGGAATGCTCCTGGCATACTTTGGACGTCCAACAAGCACTTAAGATCTAAATCGCTTGTATGGCTCCCTTCCGAAAAACTGAAACCTTATTTGTCTCGTACCAACCAGCATCCATTGGGGTCAAAACATCGGGACCTATGCTGGGACGGTGGATTCGGGCCACTATTTCCATCACTTATCAACATCAATCCTTGCCGGTACTGTGGAACATTACGGCCCCCTCAACAAGAAGCACGGCCACCTCTGCTGCCTGGGCCTTGTTAGAAAAAATCTGCCAGGTGGTAACCTGGACTAGCTTCTCACCATTTATCCAACACTAGAGAGTCAACTCTTTTGCCTCAGCGGATGCGGCGTTCGGCCACCAGGTACTCCAGGCTATTCATACGGCTTAGACCACCAGGGCCTCATTTTCTTCCCTCCCAGCGGACATACAGCTGTGGTATGTCCCATGCCTGACTGCCGTTTCCTTCCGATGAGGAGAATGGACGTTGGTCTTACCTGATATGTCCGTTCTCTATGAGGAGGAAACGGCAGTCAGCCCCACCCTCTTTGGGAGGCCCTGTTTCTTGGTGGGGTGGGTGGCTCTTTAATTCTCTCTCATTCCAAGAAGACACACCAGTCTGCATCAGCGCCCTCGACGAAATACTGGGGATCACCAGCAGAGGGCGGAGATACGCAAATCTGCAGACTCAGTCCTATGCTGCACAGAAGAGTCCTTTCCTATGCCTGACTGCCGTTTCCTCCTTATAGAGAACAGACGTATCAGGGAAGACCAACATCCAATCTCTTCCATCTTTGTGCATGTAATATATAC